>JAVIAB010000156.1:3547533-4237533 GCA_032433765.1 Megaustenia siamemsis
CCGTATGTCTACAACCTCCCCCTCTTCCCGTATGTCTACAACCTCCCCCTCTTCCCGTATGTCTACAACCTCCCCCTCTTCCCGTATGTCTACAACCTCCCCTCTCTTCCGTATGTCCACAACCTCCCCCTCCCGCTCTTCCCGTATGTCCACAACCTCCCCCTCCCTCTCTTCCCGTATGTCCAAAACCTCCCCCTCCCGCTCTTCCCGTATGTCCACAACCTCCACCTCCCGCTCTTCCCGTACGTCCACAACCTCCACCTCCCGCTCTTCCCGTATGTCCACAACCTCCACCTCCCCCTCTTCCCGTATGTCCATAACCTCCACCTCCCCCTCTTCCCGTATGTCCACAACCTCCACCTCCCCCTCTTCCTGTATGTCCATAACCTCCCCTCCCCCTCTTCACGTATGTCCAGAACCTCCCTCTCTTCCCGTATGTCCACAACCTCCCCCTCCCCTTCTTCCGTATATCCACATCTCCCCACTCCATCGCCACGCCCAACACCCTCTCACGAAGCTGCACATCCACTTCACATCCAGACCCACCCACCCACTTCTATTGACGTCATCAGTCAGTCCCGACTGCGACAAGCTCTGCCCAGTCGGCCCTGGGGGGCACACAGATCAATCAGCTATAGGCGGCGAGGGCGTGTCTTCTAGAAGTGGTCAGTTTGTGGGGGCGTTTCTGTGCTCATTCTCAGTGACGTCATTAGTGTGTGTGTGTGTGTGTGTTTGTGAATGTATGTGCGTGTGTATTGCTACAACAGACAAGAAAATCACTGGAGTCTGTAGAAATGTGGTTTTGCAGAAGAATGTTGAGAATACCATGGACATTTAGGAAGAGTCTGAAAGAGGCCAAAGCAAAAAGAGAGCAGACAGCTCAAGAGAAAGGCCTGGTAGAAAGTCAACAACAGTAATGATAAATAACTGTCGAGGTCAAGAGTTGTGAAGAGACATGATCGCTCGCGCCAACAGGAATGGCACTTGATGATGATGATTGTGATGTTACTAGAACTGGAGACATTGATCGTGGGAGATAATCCAGGATACAGGGAAGTGTAGAGACAGGGAAGTGTAGAGACAGGGAAGTGTAGAGACAGGGAAGTGTAGAGACAGTGAAGTGTAGAGACAGGGAAGTGTAGAGACAGGGAAGTGTAGAGACAGTGAAGTGTAGAGACAGGGAAGTGTAGAGACAGTGAAGTGTACAGACAGGGAAGTGTAGAGACAGGGAAGTGTAGAGACAGGGAAGTGTAGAGACAGGGAAGTGTAGAGACAGGGAAGTGTAGAGACAGGGAAGTGTAGAGACAGTGAAGTGTAGAGACAGGGAAGTGTAGAGACAGGGAAGTGTAGAGACAGTGAAGTGTAGAGACAGGGAAGTGTAGAGACAGGGAAGTGTAGAGACAGTGAAGTGTAGAGACAGGGAAGTGTAGAGACAGTGAAGTGTACAGACAGAGAAGAATGGAGACAGAGAAGTATAGAGACATAGAAGAATAGAGACAGAGAAGAATAGAGACAGAGAAGTATAGAGACAGAGAAGAATAGAGACAGAGAAGAATAGAGACAGAGAAGAATAGAGACAGAGAAGTATAGAGACATAGAAGAATAGAGACAGAAGTATAGAGACATAGAAGAATAGAGACAGAAGTATAGAGACAGAGAAGAATAGAGACAGAGAAGAATAGAGACAGAGAAGAATAGAGACAGAGAAGAATAGAGACAGAGAAGAATAGAGACAGAGAAGTATAGAGACAGAGAAGAATAGAGACAGAGAAGAATAGAGACAGAGAAGAATAGAGACAGAGAAGTATAGAGACATAGAAGAATAGAGACAGAAGTATAGAGACAGAGAAGAATAGAGACAGAGAAGAATAGAGACAGAGAAGAATAGAGACAGAGAAGAATAGAGACAGAGAAGTGTAGAGACATAGAAGAATAGAGACAGAAGTATAGAGACAGAGAAGTATAGAGACATAGAAGAATAGAGACAGAAGTATAGAGACAGAGAAGAATAGAGACAGAGAAGAATAGAGACAGAGAAGTATAGGGACAGTGAAGTATAGAGACAGTGAAGTATAGAGACAGTGAAGTATAGAGACAGAGAAGAATAGAGACAGAGAAGAATAGAGACATAGAAGAATAGAGACATAGAAGAATAGAGACAGAGAAGAATAAAGACAGAGAAGTATAGAGACAGAGAAGAATAGAGACAGAGAAGTATAGAGACAGAGAAGAATAAAGACAGAGAAGAATAGAGACAGAGAAGAATAAAGACAGAGAAGAATAGAGACAGAGAGTACATCTTATTCCCTTCCAAGATAACTTTTAGTAGGCTGCTGTCTTCTAACATGCCCCCCAAATCTCATTTGTCTTGTTTGAGTTGTGTTTGACCTAAACGTGCAAATAACAACTGTACAGAGAGAAATACAAATGGTGATGTACTAGGATCAGAAATCTGCATGACAGACATCCGACACAAAGATAACGTGGTTAGACAGACAAGCCGTGAAACAAGAACAGAGGCTGTGTGTGTGTGTGTGGCTGGCATATTAACAGAAACGAACTTGTATGTCAAAGTTCACACGCACTTCATTACGAAACACTTTACCAAAATGCTGGAGACACATTTCACGTGTTGTCACTCAAAGTTACGTCCCCCTTGTGTCAGGGGAAATAATTTCATTTCTGATTTCGATACAAACGGGAATAATCTGAATGTATAATGACATCATGATAGCTCACTGGTTAGTGAACTGGACTACAAAGGACAGGATGTTGGGTTCGATCTAAACCGACGGCTTCCGGTTCACCCAGTCTTAAATGGGTACCGGATATTTTTCTGGGAAAGTAAAGCGGCACCGGCGTAATACCGACCACACTACCCCAAAAATCATGTGCCGAAGATCTGTAACATTTATGATCACTAACACCATATTCCCTATACGTCACGCCAAGTGAAAGGGGGCACTTTACTTATTTTTTATAATGACATCATCAATTACCACGCACTTCTTGGAGCCAGTTGAGTGAGAATGTAAAGGAAATCTGTGTGCTACGTCACCATCACGACATCCTCATATCTCCCTCTCATCCCGTCTTACTTCTCCAACACAACACGCGCTAATTAGAGAAATGAAGTTAAGGTTCTCATCTTATACGCCGACATACCCAGTCAGTGGGAACGTCCAGACTGTCACATGAATAGAGGTACACGGCTCACAAGTTGGACATCCTTCAGTCACACATGGGGTACCTGTTTTTTTTAAAAATAACTTTCTAATAAAAGAGCTTATGCTTCACACTGAGATGCTAGCACATCAATGCTGACCAAGATCCGAGTCTACCGTCTACGTGATGATTCTAGGAACAGACTAACCAATCTGGCCACGTGATAAGATCGTGGAGGGAAGGCAACGCAAAATGGCCATCTTATGTCGGATGTGTCGGGTCAAATGATAGGAACAATGAGGGAAGGCAGCGCAGAATGTCTGTCTTATGTCGGATGTGTCGGCTCAAGTGATAGGACCAATGAGGGTAGGCAACCCATATGATAAAGTGAACAAAAACGGTTAAATAATGTGATAAGGAAAATGTGAATAACCAGATTAAAAAAAAAAAAACGAAGCGAGGAAAAGCAATGAAAGAAGCAACTTTGTCTCCTTTATTATGTTTCTAAAATCTCCATGTTTGTATACACTTACCCTTGTTTCTATCTTCTATTCGTTATTGTTTTCTACTTTTCGATACAAAATGAGTTTTGTCATTTTTTTATAAGCTTGTTAAAAACGTCATCAATAATGTTGTGTCTAGCGCCATATTTGTTGACAATGGACTTGATAATTGACAGGCCTAGTTATTGTTGTCATGGTAACTCTGCTAACCACACAATCCAGCATGTTAATGCTTCCGGTAATGGCGTGTTACGTCATGGTTGCTTCAGTGACGTCAGTTTGTTTTCTTTCAAAAACTGAAAGGAATAAAGAAAGTGGCACTTGGTTCACCTTCCACCCATGACATTCAGGCTGTTGTTGTTGTTGTTGTTGTTGTTGTTGTTGTTGTTGTTCTTGTTCTTGTTGTTCTTGTTCTTGTACTGCCACGAGTTGATGCGGCAGGGTGCCCTTTTACTCATTGATGTGGCGGGTCGTAATGGCTTTCTTGACATTCTCGGCTCTTTCTGGGGAAGTTGGAGTTCGACTAGCCCCAGGCTGTGCTGGGGAACTACAAGACCAGCCTAGAGGTGCTACAATACTGGATCTGCAGCATCTGGGTTCCTGCCATGTCCTTCAATCCAGCCAGTTCAGACATGAAAATGGGTACCAAACACCCGACCAGACAAAGAGGGGCACCAGGGAAGAGGTAACTGGACAGCTCTAATGTAAAGATGTGCCCACGAGAAGAGACAAGCATGCACATGACAAGAAATGAATGCTCTGTGGATGCTTTAAATCTGTTGCTTGGTTTCTTGATTTGTGCACAGCCATACATCAGCGATATCAGAACAAACAATCGAGAAAAGTAACCGCTTGTAAAAACTGGGCATCAGCCAAGACGTAAACAAGGCATCAACCAATTCGTAAACAGAGAGGGCATCAGCCAAGATGTAAACAGAGAGGGTATCAGTCAGATGTAAACAGAGTGGGTATCAGTCAAATGTAAACAGAGAGAACATCAGTCAAGATGTAAACAGAGAGGGCACCAGTCAAGATGTAAACAGAGAGGGCATCAGTCAAGATGTAAACAGAGAGGGCATCAGTCAGATGTAAACAGAGATGACATCAGTCGAGATGTAAACAGAGCGGGCACCAGTCAAGATGTAAACAGAGAGGGCACAAGTCAAGATGTAAACAGAGATGGCATCAGTCCAGATGTAAACAGAGGGGATATCAGTCAAGATGTAAACAGAGAGGGCACCAGTCAAGATGTAAACAGAGAGGGCATCAGTCAAGATGTAAACAAAGAGGACATTTGTCAAGATGTAAACAGAGAGGACACCAGTCAAGATGTGAACAGAGAGGGCATCAGTCGGATGTAAACAGAGACGGCATCAGTCAAGATGTAAACAGAGAGGGCATCAGTCAAGATATAAACAGAGAGGGCATCAGTCAAGATGTAAACAGAGAGGACACCAGTCAAGATGTAAACAGAGAGGGCATCAGTCAAGATGTAAACAGAGAGGACATTTGTCAAGATGTAAACAGAGAGGACATCAGTCAAGATGTAAACAGAGAGGACACCAGTCAAGATGTAAACAGAGAGGACATCAGTCAAGATGTAAACAGAGAGGACACCAGTCAAGATGTAAACAGAGAGGACACCAGTGTAAACAGAGAGGACACCAGTCAAGATGTAAACAGAGAGGACACCAGTCAAGATGTAAACAGAGAGGGCACCAGTCAAGATGTAAACAGAGAGGGCATCAGTCAAGATGTAAACAGAGAGGGCATCAGTCAAGATGTAAACAGAGAGGGCACCAGTCAAGATGTAAACAGAGAGGACACCAGTCAAGATGTAAACAGAGAGGGCACCAGTCAAGATGTAAACAGAGAGGACACCAGTCAAGATGTAAACAGAGAGGACACCAGTCAAGATGTAAACAGAGAGGACACCAGTCATGATGTAAACAGAGAGGACACCAGTCAAGATGTAAACAGAGAGGACACCAGTCAAGATGTAAACAGAGAGGACACCAGTCAAGATGTAAACAGAGATGACACCAGTCAAGATGTAAACAGAAAGGACACCAGTCAAGATGTAAACAGAGAGGACACCAGTCAAGATGTAAACAGAGAGGGCACGAGTCAAGATGTAAACAGAGAGGGCATCAGTCAAGATGTAAACAGAGAGGGCACCAGTCAAGATGTAAACAGAGAGGACATCAGTCAAAATGTAAACAGAGAGGACATCAGTCAAGATGTAAACAGAGAAGACATCAGTAAAGATGTAAACAGTGAGGACATCAG
Organism: Megaustenia siamemsis; assembly: GCA_032433765.1. NCBI lineage: Eukaryota > Metazoa > Mollusca > Gastropoda > Stylommatophora > Ariophantidae > Megaustenia > Megaustenia siamemsis. The sequence continues at coordinate 3,553,491 of JAVIAB010000156.1, forward strand.
TCAAGATGTAAACAAAGAGGACATTTGTCACAATGTAAACAGTGAGGACATCAGTCAAGATGTAAACAAAGAGGACATTTGTCAAGGTGTAAACAGAGAGTACATCAGTCAAGATGTAAACAGAGAGGGCACCAGTCAAGATGTAAACAGAGCGGGCACTTTTCAAGATGTAAACAGAGAGGACATCAGTCAAGATGTAAACAGAGAGGGCACCAGTCAAGATGTAAACAGAGAGGGCATCAGTCAAGATGTAAACAGAGAGGGCACCAGTCAAGATGTAAACAAAGAGGTTATCAGTCAAGATGTAAACAGAGAGGGCACCAGTCAAGATGTAAACAGAGAGGACACCAGTCAAGATGTAAACAGAGAGGGCATCAGTCAAGATGTAAACAGAGAGGGCACCAGTCAAGATGTAAACAAAGAGGTTATCAGTCAAGATGTAAACAGAGAGGACACCAGTCAATATGTAAACAGAGAGGACACCAGTCAAGATGTAAACAGAGAGGACACCAGTCAAAATGTAAACAGTGAGGACATCAGCCATAATGTAAACAGAGAGGACACCATTCAAGGTGTAAACAGTGAGGACATCAGTCAAGATGTAAACAGAGAGGACACCAGTCAAGATGTAAACAGAGAGGACACCAGTCAAGATGTAAACAGAAAGGACACCAGTCAAGATGTAAACAGTGAGAGCATCAGTCAAGATGTAAACAGTGAGGGCATCAGTCAAGATGTAAACAGAGAGGACACCAGTCAAGATGTAAACAGAGAGGGCACCAGTCAAGATGTAAAAAGAGAGGACACCAGTCAAGATGTAAACAGAGAGTGCACCGGTCAAGATGTAAAAAGAGAGGACACCAGTCAAGATGTAAACAACGATTACATCAATCAAAATGTAAACAGAGAGGACATCAGTCAAGATGTAAACAGAGAGATCACCAGTCAAGATGTAAACAGAGAGGACACCAGTCAAGATGTAAACAGAGAGGGCATCAGCCAAGATGTAAACAGAGAGGACATAAGTCAAGATGTAAACAGAGAGGACACCAGTCAAGATGTAAACAAGGAATTACAAATCAGCTGAACCTATATGGAAAGGGATCGATTACTGAAGCAGCATCATTGCGGCTCGTGCCCTTTGGCTGTTCTTGTCACGTGCTGCTGAATCAGTAGATTCTGTGCCAACTATGTCTGGAGCCATGTACAGGAGATTGTCACATCACGCGGCTCGTGATTCAACGACAGGTCTCAGCTCCATGACGCTGTAGCCAAGGTTCTCCGTCACAACTTTCTGGGTCTTTCATTCACTCTAGGCACATAACCACACGTTCAAATCAGTGGGCCCGTCACGTCCTGAGCCACACCTGTGTTGTTGGTTTCAAGGACATCTCCCTAATACCGGTCTGACCACTCTCCTCGACTACCTCGTCAGCGAGTATGGGCGCACATCGATGGAACAGAAATAAGATTAGATACCAATATGTCTTTTCTTTCTTTCTTTCTTCCTTTCTTTCTTTCTTTCTTTCTTTCGTCACTTCATCATGTACATGTTCGGATGTCGAGAGAGACAGAGTTCTGGTTCTCTCCCTTTTGGCGGCTTCACTCATTGTCAATTTATGTTGTAGTAGATTTCTTTGATGTTGTCTGTCCATCTTACTCTGGGTCTGCCTCTTGCTCTTCTCATTTCTCCTAGTTTAATATATACTTTGTATAGCAAGGAATCACACGACATTTTTCTAGATGGACAAACCTGTTTATTTGTTGTTTCTGTATGTATCTTAGGATTGGTTCAATGTCTACTCTTTCTCTTATAATATCATTTCTGATTCTGTCTTTTCTGGTCACTCCAAGCACTTCTCTCAGACTTCGCCTTCGTACCAATATATTACGACTCACATTTGAAGACATTAAAGCTGACTTTACAGCTCAACATTAGTAGGCTGACTTTAAAGCTCAACATTAGTAGGCTGACTTTACAGCTCAACATTAGTAGGCTGACTTTACAGCTCAACATTAGTAGGCTGACTTTACAGCTCAACATTAATAGGCTGACTTTACAGCTCAACATTAATAGGCTGACTTTGCAGCTCAACATTAATAGGCTGACTTTAACTTTAGAACGGAATAGCTTCACTGCAGGCAGGGCAGCCCGATATCCGCTCAACCCCGGTTCCAGCAACCAACAAAATGTCCATCACGATCGTTCATTCTGTTCTACAGAGCACGTTGCGTTCTGTGAAAATGGTGTGCTACTTGACGCGCACAAAGCTGTGTCATATTGTACGCGCTGAAACCTGTACAAATGACGTACATCCGGGTCGCTGTAACGACCGTCAGAGGCAGCATATCTCCATGCGCCCGCGGCAGATGCGTGGACTTCAGATTAGTGAGCATTCCAATCAATAATCGCTGTTCCAACAAATGGAGTAAGGCCTCGACTTCGGTGGGACATTCGATCCGACCTCAGTCCAGCTGGTGACAAATCTGCAATCGAAAATAAACAGTTCATGCATTAGATTGCCTGGTTGGCCGTGTGTTCTAGTGTTTGTTTCTTGTGGCAAGGCGCTATACCGAGGGCAAGGCGCTGTACCGAGGGGTACGGGTTCGATTCTGCTTCGGACCATCTATTGTTCTTTTTTTTTCTGTTGCTGATTATTTGAGATTGTTTTCCCGAGTGCTGTAAACATAGCTCATCCCCTGAAATGATTGGCTGATCGCCTCGGAAGTTTCCCTCCACAATAATGCTCATGTTATTATTACTTGTCTCTGGTTGATACATCCAGTCTCTGCCTAAATAGAATGTGTCCGCTGCGATACATCTAGTCTCTGCCTAAATGGAATGATTCCGCTGCATCACGTCAGGTCTGATAGGGCACGGAGACCTTTTCAATTATTTTCTTCTTTTTTTTAAAAAAAATCTCGCGTGTCTTCTCAGTTTCCGGAAGTGGCCAGCACAAACCTGAGGCTTTTATAAAAATCGTACCGCGCGCATGCGCAGAACAGTTCGGATTTGCTGTGATCATTCATGATTAAAAACGGCTAGCAGCTGCGGGAATTCACATTTAATCATTACATGTGTCTACAGTTCTTACATGTGTGGGTTATAATTAGCTTCACGTCATTAGCTTCATGGGCTGTCGAAATGGCTGGTTGTGTTTTCTCTCATTTGTTCTGCACGCCATTAGGACTATAGGGAAGCTGATCTCGTTGTTCTGCACGCCATTAGGAGCAGGACTATTGGGAAGCTCATCTCGTTGTTCTGCACGCCATTAGGAGCAGGACTATAGAGCAGCTCATCTCGTTGTTCAGCACGCCAATAGGAGCAGGACTATTGGGAAGCTCATCTCGTTGTTCAGCACGCCATTAGGAGCAGGACTATTGGGAAGCTCATCTCGTTGGTCTGCACGCCATTAGGAGCAGGACTATTGGGAAGCTCATCTCGTTGGTCTGCACGCCATTAGGAGCAGGACTATTGGGAAGCTCATCTCGTTGTTCTGCACGCCATTAGGAGCAGGACTATTGGGAAGCTCATCTCATTGTTCTGCACGCCATTAGGAGCAGGAATATAGAGCAGCTCATCTCGTTGTTCTGCACGCCAATAGGAGCAGGACTATTGGGAAGCTCATCTCGTTGGTCTGTACGCCATTAGGAGCAGGACTATAGGGCAGCTCATCTCGTTGGTCTGTACGCCATTAGGAGCAGGACTATAGGGAAGCTCATCTCGTTGGTCTGTACGCCATTAGGAGCAGGACTATAGGGCAGCTCATCTTGTTGGTCTGTACGCCATTAGGAGCAGGACTATAGGGAAGCTCATCTCGTTGGTCTGTACGCCTTTAGGAGCAGGACTATTGGGAAGCTCATCTCGTTGGTCTGTACGCCTTTAGGAGCAGGACTATAGGGAAGCTCATCTCGTTGGTCTGTACGCCATTAGGAGCAGGACTATAGGGCAGCTCATCTCGTTGGTCTGTACGCCATTAGGAGCAGGACTATAGGGAAGCTCATCTCATTGTTTTGTACGCCATTAGGAGCAGGACTATAGGGCAGCTCATCTCATTGTTCTGCACGCCATTAGGAGCAGGACTATAGGGCAGCTCATCTCATTATTCTGTACGCCATTAGGAGCAGGACTATAGGGCAGCTCATCTCATTGTTCTGTACGCCATTAGGAGCAGGACTATAGGGCAGCTCATCTCATTGTTCTGTACGCCAATAGGAGCAGGACTATAGAGCAGCTCATCTCATTGTTCTGTACGCCAATAGGAGCAGGACTATAGGGCAGCTCATCTCATTGTTCTGTACGCCAATAGGAGCAGGACTATAGGGCAGCTCATCTCATTGTTCTGTACGCCAATAGGAGCAGGACTATAGGGCAGCTCATCTCATTGTTCTTGCACATGAAGCAAAACATTTCCATTGTTAGTGATCTGGGTCCATTAGAGTCTTGTTCTCATTGATGGATGATTACGGATGTTCTAATCACTAGAAGTACTATCATTGTTCTCTTTGATGGATGATTACATATGTTCTAGTCACTAGAAGCACTATCATTGTTCTCTTTGATGGATGATTACAGATGTTCTAGTCACTAGAGGTACTATCAATGTTCTCATTGATGGATGATTACAGATGTTCTAGTCACTAGAAGTACTATCAATGTTCTCATTGATGGATGATTACAGATGTTCTATTCACTAGAAGTACTATCATTGTTCTCTTTGATGGATGATCACGGATGTTCTATTCACTATAAGCACTATCAATGTTCTCATTGATGGATGATTGCCGATGTTCTAATCACTAGAGGTACTATCATTGTTCTCTTTCATGAATGATTACAGATGTTCCAGTCACTATAAGCACTATCATTGTTCTCATTGATGGATGATTGACGATGTTCTAATCACTAGAATTACTATCATTGTTCTCTTTTATGGATGATTACATATATTTTAGTCACTAGATGTACTATCATTGTTCTCATTAATGGATGACTAAAGATGTTTTAGTAACTAGAAGCACTATCATTGTATTGAGTACTATCATTGTTCTCATTTAAGGATGATTAAAGATGCTCTAGTCACTAGAAGTACTATCATTGTTCTCTTTGATGGATGATTACAGATGTTCTAATCACTAGAAGTACTATCATTGTTCTCTTTGATGGATGATTGCCGATGTTCTAATCACTAGAAGTACTATCATTGTTCTCTTTAATGGATGATTGCCGATGTTCTAATCACTAGAAGCACTATCATTGTTCTCATTGATGGATGATCACAGATGTTCTAATCACTAGAAGTACTATCAATGTTCTCATTGAAGGATGATCACAGATGTTCTAGTCATTATAACCACTATCATTGTTCTCATTAATGGATGATTGCCGATGTTCTAATCACTAGAAGTACTATCATTGTTCTCTTTCATGGATGATTACATATATTTTAATCGCTAGATGTACTATCATTGTTTTCATTAATGGATGACTACAGATGTTTTAGTATCTAGAAGCACTATCATTGTACTCAGTACTATCCTTGTTCTCATTTAAGGATGATTAAAGATGTTCTAGTCACTAGAAGTACTATCATTGCTCTCATTGATGGATGATTACAGATGTTCTAGTCACTAGAAGCACTATCATTGTTCTCTTTGATGGATGATTACAGATGTTCTAGTCACTAGAAGTACTATCATTGTGCTCTTTGATGGATGATTACATATGTTCTAGTCACTAGAAGTACTATCATTGTTCTCTTTGATGGATGATTACAGATGTTCTAGTCACTAGAAGTACTATCATTGCTCTCATTGATGGATGATTACAGATGTTCTAGTCACTATAAACACTATCATTGTTCTCTTTGATGGATGATTACAGATGTCCTAGTCACTAGAAGTATTATTATTGTTCTCTTTGATGGATGATTACAGATGTTCTAGTCAATATAAGCACTAACATTGTTCTCATTGATGGATGGTTACAGATGTTCTAGTCACTAGAAGTACTATTATTGTTCTCATTGATGGATGATTACAAATGTTCTAGTCACTAGAAGTACTATCATTGTTCTCTTTGATGGATGATTAAAGATGTTCTAGTCACTAGAAGTACTATCATTGTTCTCTTTGATGGATGATTAAAGATGTTCTAGTCACTAGAAGTACTATCATTGTTCTCTTTGATGGATGATTAAAGATGTTCTAGTCACTAGAAGTACTATCATTGTTCTCTTTGATGGATGATTAAAGATGTTCTAGTCACTAGAAGTACTATCATTGTTCTCTTTGATGGATGATCACAGATGTTCTAATCACTAGAAGTACTATCAATGTTCTCATTGAAGGATGATCACAGATGTTCTAGTCATTATAACCACTATCATTGTTCTCATTAATGGATGATTGCCGATGTTCTAATCACTAGAAGTACTATCATTGTTCTCTTTCATGGATGATTACATATATTTTAATCGCTAGATGTACTATCATTGTTTTCATTAATGGATGACTACAGATGTTTTAGTATCTAGAAGCACTATCATTGTACTCAGTACTATCCTTGTTCTCATTTAAGGATGATTAAAGATGTTCTAGTCACTAGAAGTACTATCATTGCTCTCATTGATGGATGATTACAGATGTTCTAGTCACTAGAAGCACTATCATTGTTCTCTTTGATGGATGATTACAGATGTTCTAGTCACTAGAAGTACTATCATTGTTCTCTTTGATGGATGATTACAGATGTTCTAGTCACTAGAAGTACTATCATTGCTCTCATTGATGGATGATTACAGATGTTCTAGTCACTATAAACACTATCATTGTTCTCTTTGATGGGTGATTACAGATGTTCTAGTCACTAGAAGTATTATCATTGTTCTCTTTGATGGATGATTACAGATGTTCTAGTCAATATAAGCACTAACATTGTTCTCATTGATGGATGGTTACAGATGTTCTAGTCACTAGAAGTACTATTATTGTTCTCATTAATGGATGATTACAGATGTTCTAGTCACTAGAAGTACTATCATTGTTCTCTTTGATGGATGATTAAAGATGTTCTAGTCACTAGAAGTACTATCATTGTTCTCTTTGATGGATGATTAAAGATGTTCTAGTCACTAGAAGTACTATCATTGTTCTCTTTGATGGATGATTAAAGATGTTCTAGTCACTAGAAGTACTATCATTGTTCTCTTTGATGGATGATTAAAGATGTTCTAGTCACTAGAAGTACTATCATTGTTCTCTTTGATGGATGATTAAAGATGTTCTAGTCACTAGAAGTACTATCATTGTTCTCTTTGATGGATGATTAAAGATGTTCTAGTCACTAGAAGTACTATCATTGTTCTCTTTGATGGATGATTATAGGTGTTCTAGTCATTAGAAGTACTATCATTGTACTTTTGATGGACGATTACAGATGTTCTAGACACTGGAAGTACTATCACTGTTCTCATTGATGGATGATTATAGATGTTCTAGTCATAATAAGTACTATCATTGTTCTCTTGATGGATGATTACAGATGTTCTAGTCACTAGAAGCACTATCATTGTTCGCTGACAACCTCCTTGATTTCTTCACTCTCTCTATCCTGATAACACAAGACGACATCAGCACAGAGAACGAGTAGAGTCGCAGGTTTGACATCTAATTTCTACATGATTAAACAGCGCTGGTTTGACATCTAACTTCTACATGATAAAACAGTGCTGGTTTGACATCTAACTTCTACATGATAAACAGTACTGGTTTGACATCCAACTTCTACATGATAAAACAGTGCTGGTTTGACATCCAACTTCTACATGATAAAACAGTGCTGGTTTGACATCTAACTTCTACATGATAAAACAGTACCGGTTTGACACTCAACTTCTACATGATAAAACAGTACTTGTTTGACATCCAACTTCTACATGATAAAACAGTACTGGTTTGACATCCAACTTCTACATGATAAAACAGTGCTGGTTTGACATCCAACTTCTACATGATAAAACAGTGCTGGTTTGACATCCAACTTCTACATGATAAAACAGTGCTGGTTTCACATCCAACTTCTACATGATAAAACAGTGCTGGTTTAACATCTAACTTCTACATGATAAAACAGTACTGGATTAGCATCTAAATTCTACATGATAAAACAGTGCTGGTTTAACATCTAACTTCTACATGATAAAACAGTACTGGATTAGCATCTAACTTCTACATGATAAAACAGTACTGGTTTAGCATCTAACTTCTACATGATAAAACAGTACTGGATTAGCATCTAAATTCTACATGATAAAACAGTGCTGGTTTAACATCTAAATTCTACATGATAAAACAGTGCTGGTTTAACATCTAACTTCTACATGATAAAACAGTACTGGATTAGCATCTAAATTCTACATGATAAAACAGTACTGGATTAGCATCTAACTTCTTCATGATAAAACAGTGCTGGTTTAACATCTAACTTCTACTTGATAAAACAGTGCTGGTTTAACATCTAACTTCTACTTGATAAAACAGTGCGGGTTTAGCATCTAACTTCTACTTGATAAAACAGTACTGGTTTAGCATCTAACTTCTACATGATAAAACAGTACTGGTTTGACACTCAATATCTACATGACCGACGTCCACCCAAGTGTCCATCCGTCCCACATCATGACGGCTCGTGTTCTGGAACTCTCTATACCAAGTGCAGGCTACGTTCCCACGTGTGACGTCCTGTCTCGCTACCTCGGCTACTTCCAGTTCCCATGTGTGACATCCTGTCTCGCTACCTCGGCTACTTCCAGTTCCCACCTGTGACATCCTGTCTCGCTACCTCGGCTACTTCCAGTTCCCACGTGTGACATCCTGTCTCGCTACCTCGGCTACTTCCAGTTCCCACGTGTGACATCCTGTTTCGCTACCTCGGCTACTTCTAGTTCCCACGTGTGACATCCTGTCTCGCTACCTCGGCTACTTCCATGACAAATTTGGAGGTTGCGGTGTCAACTGATTATGTTCTGTTTTTAAAAGAAAGAAAAAAAAGAAAGAATAAATCAATTAATAAAAGGAGGAAAGAAAGACAAAAAAAAAAAAAACAAAGAAGGAAAGCATACATGGAAGAAAAAAAATTAAGGAAAGAAAGAAAGAAAAATGGATGAAAGAAAATAAGAGGGAAAGAATAAATGGAAGAAAGAAAGAACGAAAGAAAAATAAATGGAGGAAAGAAAGAATAAATGGAAGAATGAAAAAAGAAAGGAAGACAAATGGATAAAAGAAATAAAGAAAATGCATGTAGGAAAGAAAGAAAGAAAGAATAAAGGGAAGAAAGAAAAAAGAAAGAAAAGTGGATGAAAGAAAGAATAAATGGAAGAAAGAAATAAAATAAACGGAAGAAAGAAAGTAAGGAAGAAAAATTGAGGAATGAAAGAAAGAAAGAAAGAAAGAAAGAAAGAAAGAAAGAAAGAAAGAAAGAAATGGAGGGAAGAAAGAATGAAAAGTGGCATGGAAGATTATCTTTGCCTGTACTGACGCACTCTGTGCTGCTGTGCGCAGGCTGTGGTAACTAATAAATGACCTCCCCTGTAGCATCCGACAGACAAGTGCGGCAAAACGATTCCCCTAAATCACAGACACTGCACCCAGGCAAAATGAGCGAGGAACCATTAGGAACATCACGGTTTGACATTTGAACAGACATCATAAGTTTGTTCCTGGAAATACCAGCTGCACGCGATCAACACGCGCAGATCTGGGGGGGCGGGTGGGGGGGGGGGGGGTGTAGTGTTTAGAGAGATGCTGAGATGAAACACGCAAGCAGAGACACACCTCGGGGGCATAGCGCCAGCTTGTATCTGCCAAAGTGAAAGGTCGCACAGACATGTACTTATCGCTCCTTCAGTTTATGACGCTAGATACCTGATACGATCTACAAGTTAATGCCGCCAAGATTTATCACTGCACGGGAAGGGAAGACAACTGTCTAACATGTAATCTGCGTATTTATCTCCTTGAACGTCAAAGGGAAGCAATCCCTGTATTTATTTCATTCAAACTGAAATGTTGGAAATGTTCCCAAGGGAGATAATCAATTCTTCACGTTTGTTAATAATTTAGTAGTCGTGGTATAAATTCTCTGTTCTGAAACATCTCTTGAGTTATAATTGGTGATTCTGACTGACGCACTGTCAGTATTATCAGCTCTAAAAAGCCACAAGAACAATGAACTAGATGACTTGAGAACAACCCTGGACCAGCTATGCAATAACTTCCAGAGAGTAGTCATTCAGTGGATACCATCACACTGTAATATACACGGGAACGAACGCGCAGACAAATTAGCTAAAGAGGGAGGGAGATTACCACAAGAGAACCATCCGCTCAGTTATGATGAAGCCAAATCCATCCTCAAAGGTCAGTTCCATGAAAAATGGAAACGTGAACACCCAAAGCATAACGAGAGTGACGGATACCACCAACTATCAAGGAGGGATCAAGTCATCATACTTCGCCTACGCACAGACCACAATAGAATGAGAAATCACATGTTCACCAAATTCAAAATAGGAACTACCAGCCTATGCCACTGTATACTGGACAATATGACTACAAAGTCATAACACGTCACAAACTTTGGGTGATTCCTTTCAGCTCGCTGGCTTTGCTATCACTAAAGATTAATGTAGTTCGTATAGCTGAATACGTCACTCTAGTGGGGATTTCCCGGTGTTCCCTTGCTACTCTATGGCCTATCTAAATGAGGCTATGGCTGAACTCATCTTTTCTGTTGTCGCATTGATCGCCCCAGTATATGTGATCCATGTAACAGTTCACACAATCTCCGTGACATTTAACAGTTCACACAATCTCCGTGACATTTGACAGTTCACACAATCTCCTGACATTTGACAGTTCACACAATCTCCGTGACATTTGACAGTTCACACAATCTCCGTGACATTTGACAGTTCACACAATCTCCGTGACATTTGACAGTTCACACAATCTCCTGACATTTGACAGTTTACACATCGCAGCCTCAGTGACATTTGACAGTTTACACATCGCAGCCTCAGTGACATTTGACAGTTTACACATCGCAGCCTCAGTGACATTTGACAGTAACAGGTTTCAGTTCGCCCAACATTCCCATTCTTCTATTTTTGTTCTGCCGCGTATTTTACCAACATTTTACCCTTACCAACATTTTACCCTTACCAACATTTTACCCTTACCAACATTTTACCCTTACCAACATTTTACCCTTACCAACATTTTACCCTTACCAACATTTTACCCTTACCAACATTTTACCAACAACATTTTACCCTTACCAACATTTTACCCTTACCAACATTTTACCCTTACCAACATTTTACCCTTACCAACATTTTACCAACAACATTTTACCCTTACCAACATTTTACCCTTACCAACATTTTACCCTTACCAACATTTTACCAACAACATTTTACCCTTACCAACATTTTACCCTTACCAACATTTTACCAACAACATTTTACCAACATTTTACCTTTACCAACATTTTACCAACAACATTTTACCAACATTTTACCCTTACCAACATTTTACCAACAACATTTTACCCTTACCAACATTTTACCAACAACATTTTACCCTTACCAACATTTTACCCTTACCAACATTTTACCCTTACCAACATTTTACCAACAACATTTTACCAACATTTTACCCTTACCAACATTTTACCAACAACATTTTACCCTTACCAACATTTTACCAACAACATTTTACCCTTACCAACATTTTACCCTTACCAACATTTTACCCTTACCAACATTTTACCAACAACATTTTACCCTTACCAACATTTTACCCTTACCAACATTTTACCCTTACCAACATTTTACCCTTACCAACATTTTACCCTTACCAACATTTTACCAACATCATTTTACCAACATTTTACCCTTACCAACATTTTACCAACAACATTCTACCCTTACCAACATTTTACCCTTACCAACATTTTACCCTTACCAACATTTTACCCTTACCAACATTTTACCAACAACATTTTACCAACATTTTACCCTTACCAACATTTTACCAACAACATTTTACCCTTACCAACATTTTACCCTTACCAACATTTTACCAACAACATTTTACCCTTACCAACATTTTACCAACAACATTTTACCCTTACCAACATTTTACCAACAACATTTTACCCTTACCAACATTTTATCAGAACATCTCCAAACAAGATACCGTACGGTCAACAGCACAATAATAACCTTACCGTACGGTCAACAGCACAATAATAACCTTACCGTACGGTCAACAGCACAATAATAACCTTACCGTACGGTCAACAGCACAATAATAACCTTACCGTACGGTCAACAGCACAATAATAACCTTACCGTACGGTCAACAGCACAATAATAACCTTACCGTACGGTCAACAGCACAATAATAACCTTACCGTACGGTCAACAGCACAATAATAACCTTACCGTACGGTCAACAGCACAATAATAACCTTACCGTACGGTCAACAGCACAATAATAACCTTACCGTACGGTCAACAGCACAATAATAACCTTACCGTACGGTCAACAGCACAATAATAACCTTACCGTACGGTCAACAGCACAATAATAACCTTACCGTACGGTCAACAGCACAATAATAACCTTACCGTACGGATGTAGCCGTCCTCTCTCTCTCTCTCTCTCTCTCTGTTGTTGTTGATACTGATATTTGTTGTTGACGATGTGGTCGCCCAGAAACACCCGACCGAAGGACGTGGAGATTGGCGCCACGAATTGTCACGTGACCGCTGCTTGACCTCACGTCTGGAACAGCCTTTAATCTTGAGGTTTAGCACGCCCTTGTCACCATGGCACACCTTTATGTACAGACAAGTACGTGCACGCTCTGGCTCCGTTGAACGTGCTGCTTCTGCCCGCTAGGGTTCAGCTCCCGTGACAACCGGGACTGCACTTGCTACCCAGGACTCGACGTTCTGTAATCAGGTTAACGGCCGTCTACTTGACTGACGAAGGCTATAACTCCGAACTGGCTAGGACACTCTCTCCGCGTCTCTCGTGATCGTATAACTGGCTAGGACACTCTCTCCGCGTCTCTCGTGATAGTATAACTGGCTAGGACACTCCGCGACTCTCGTGAGCGTATAACTGGCTAGGACACTCCGCGACTCTCATGAGCGTATAACTGGCTAGGACACTCCGCGACTCTCGTGAGCGTATAACTGGCTAGGACACTCCGCGACTCTCGTGAGCGTATAACTGGCTAGGACACTCCGCGACTCTCGTGAGCGTATAACTACTGGCTAGGACACTCCGCGACTCTCGTGAGCGTATAACTGACTAGGACACTCCGCGACTCTCGTGAGCGTATAACTGGCTAGGACACTCCGCGACTCTCGTGAGCGTATAACTGGCTAGGACACTCCGCGACTCTCGTGAGCGTATAACTGGCTAGGACACTCCGCGACTCTCGTGAGCGTATAACTGGCTAGGACACTCCGCGACTCTCGTGAGCGTATAACTGGCTAGGACACTCCGCGACTCTCGTGAGCGTATAACTGGCTAGGACACTCCGCGACTCTCGTGATCGTATAACAAAGTACTCCGCGCTGTTCTGGCTACTGTCTCCTCCGATGTCAGAGGGTCTTATCTGGAGGAACCCCCACACCCCCCCACACCCCCCCACACCCCCCCCAACAGGTATCGTTATCGCTAATCCACAGACAGATAAGTACTCACGAGGTTCAACTAATCCACAGACAGATAAGTACTCACGAGGTTCAACTAATCCACAGACAGATAAGTACTCACGAGGTTCAACTAATCCACAGACAGATAAGTACTCACGAGGTTCAACTAATCCACAGACAGATAAGTACTCACGAGGTTCAACTAATCCACAGACAGATAAGTACTCACGAGGTTCAACTAATCCACAGACAGATAAGTACTCACGAGGTTCAACTAATCCACAGACAGATAAGTACTCACGAGGTTCAACTAATCCACAGACAGATAAGTACTCACGAGGTTCAACTAATCCACAGACAGATAAGTACTCACGAGGTTCAACTAATCCACAGACAGATAAGTACTCACGAGGTTCAACTAATCCACAGACAGATAAGTACTCACGAGGTTCAACTAATCTACAGACAGACAAGTACTCACGAGGTTCAACTAATCCACAGACAGACAAGTACTCACGAGGTTCAACTAATCCACAGACAGACAAGTACTCACGAGGTTCAACTAATCAACTGAACTCCAAGGTTAAACCAATAACGCTGTTTATTCATGAATCGTCGCTCATGAGCATTAAGTTGTACATCAGTTCACACTCTCGTTCTCAGCTCTCATGAGCATTAAGTTGTACATCAGTTCACACTCTCGTTCTCAGCTCTCATGAGCATTAAGTTGTACATCAGTTCACACTCTCGTTCTCAGCTCTCATGAGCATTAAGTTGTACATCAGTTCACACTCTCGTTCTCAGCTGCTCATGAGCATTAAGTTGTACATCAGTTCACACTCTCGTTCTCAGCTCTCATGAGCATTAAGTTGTACATCAGTTCACACTCTCGTTCTCAGCTGCTCATGAGCATTAAGTTGTACATCAGTTCACACTCTCGTTCTCAGCTGCTCATGAGCATTAAGTTGTACATCAGTTCACACTCTCGTTCTCAGCTGCTCATGAGCATTAAGTTGTACATCAGTTCACACTCTCGTTCTCAGCTCTCATGAGCATTAAGTTGTACATCAGTTCACACTCTCGTTCTCAGCTGCTCATGAGCATTAAGTTGTACATCAGTTCACACTCTCGTTCTCAGCTCTCATGAGCATTAAGTTGTACATCAGTTCACACTCTCGTTCTCAGCTGCTCATGAGCATTAAGTTGTACATCAGTTCACACTCTCGTTCTCAGCTCTCATGAGCATTAAGTTGTACATCAGTTCACACTCTCGTTCTCAGCTGCTCATGAGCATTAAGTTGTACATCAGTTCACACTCTCGTTCTCAGCTCTCATGAGCATTAAGTTGTACATCAGTTCACACTCTCGTTCTCAGCTGCTCATGAGCATTAAGTTGTACATCAGTTCACACTCTCGTTCTCAGCTGCTCAGCAAACACAACTAATGTCATACACGAAGCTCCCACGCGCCCCAATTTCTCCCATTCTGTCAACACATTACTGTGACGTGGCTGGATCAACTCCTAACACCACTTATTCTATTTGTCTTAAGCTTAATCTATATCATCTGCTCTCATCTCGAGTATTACCTAAGTCGCAAGTTACCAGCATCAACTACAAGTTTTATAACTCACTGGAACTGTACACTGCGGAGGTTGCTAACGATGTCCTCCCGAATGAATCACAGTTCATTTCTAGTCGAATCTACTCTAGCCCTACACTTTGACTAACACTGCTAATCTTGTGAGCTGTGTCTCGCTCCACTGTCACACTATCTTCCCTACACTTTGACTAACACTGCTAATCTTGTGAGCTGTGTCTCGCTCCACTGTCACACTATCTTCTCTACACTTTGACTAACACTGCTAATCTTGTGAGCTGTGTCTCGCTCCACTGTCACACTATCTTCCCTACACTTTGACTAACACTGCTAATCTTGTGAGCTGTGTCTCGCTCCACTGTCACACTATCTTCCCTACACTTTGACTAACACTGCTAATCTTGTGAGCTGTGTCTCGCTCCACTCTCACACTATCTTCCCTACACTTTGACTAACACTGCTAATCTTGTGAGCTGTGTCTCGCTCCACTGTCACACTATCTTCCCTACACTTTGACTAACACTGCTAATCTTGTGAGCTGTGTCTCGCTCCACTGTCACACTATCTTCCCTACACTTTGACTATTATAACACTGCTAATCTTGTGAGCTGTGTCTCGCTCCACTGTCACACTATCTTCCCTACACTTTGACTAACACTGCTAATCTTGCGAGCTGTGTCTCGCTCCACTGTCACACTATCTTCCCTACACTTTGACTAACACTGCTAATCTTGTGAGCTGTGTCTCGCTCCACTGTCACACTATCTTCCCTACACTTTGACTAACACTGCTAATCTTGTGAGCTGTGCCTCTCTCCACTGTCACACTATCTTCCCTACACTTTGACTAACACTGCTAATCTTGTGAGCTGTGTCTCGCTCCACTCTCACACTATCTTCCCTACACTTTGACTAACACTGCTAATCTTGTGAGCTGTGTCTCGCTCCACTGTCACACTATCTTCCCTACACTTTGACTAACACTGCTAATCTTGTGAGCTGTGTCTCGCTCCACTGTCACACTATCTTCCCTACACTTTGACTATTATAACACTGCTAATCTTGTGAGCTGTGTCTCGCTCCACTGTCACACTATCTTCCCTACACTTTGACTAACACTGCTAATCTTGCGAGCTGTGTCTCGCTCCACTGTCACACTATCTTCCCTACACTTTGACTAACACTGCTAATCTTGTGAGCTGTGTCTCGCTCCACTGTCACACTATCTTCCCTACACTTTGACTAACACTGCTAATCTTGTGAGCTGTGTCTCTCTCCACTGTCACACTATCTTCCCTACACTTTAACTAACACTGCTAATCTTGTGAGCTGTGTCTCTCTCCACTGTCACACTATCTTCCCTACACTTTGACTAACACTGCTAATCTTGTGAGCTGTGTCTCGCTCCACTGTCACACTATCTTCTCTACACTTTGACTAACACTGCTAATCTCGCGAGCTGTGTCTCGCTCCACTGTCACACTATCTTCCCTACACTTTGACTAACACTACTAATCTTGCGAGCTGTGTCTCGCTCCACTGTCACACTATCTTCCCTACACTTTGACTAACACTGCTAATCTTGTGAGCTGTGTCTCGCTCCACTGTCACACTATCTTCCCTACACTTTGACTAACACTGCTAATCTTGCGAGCTGTGTCTCGCTCCACTGTCACACTATCTTCCCTACACTTTGACTAACACTGCTAATCTTGTGAGCTGTGTCTCGCTCCACTGTCACACTATCTTCCCTACACTTTGACTAACACTGCTAATCTTGCCAGCTGTGTCTCGCTCCACTGTCACACTATCTTCCCTATACTTTGACTAACACTGCTAATCTTGTGAGCTGTGTCTCGCTCCACTGTCACACTATCTTCCCTACACTTTGACTAACACTGCTAATCTTGTGAGCTGTGTCTCGCTCCACTGTCACACTATCTTCCCTACACTTTGACTAACACTGCTAATCTTATGAGCTGTGTCTCGCTCCACTGTCACACTATCTTCCCTACACTTTGACTAACACTGCTAATCTTATGAGCTGTGTCTCGCTCCACTGTCACACTATCTTCCCTACAATTTGACTAACACTGCTAATCTTGTGAGCTGTGTCTCGCTCCACTGTCACACTATCTTCCCTACACTTTGACTAACACTGCTAATCTTGTGAGCTGTGTCTCGCTCCACTGTCACACTATCTTCCCTACACTTTGACTAACACTGCTAATCTTGCGAGCTGTGTCTCGCTCCACTGTCACACTATCTTCCCTACACTTTGACTAACACTGCTAATCTTGCGAGCTGTGTCTCGCTCCACTGTCACACTATCTTCCCTACACTTTGACTACACTGCTAATCTTGCGAGCTGTGTCTCTCTCCACTGTCACACTATCTTCCCTACACTTTGACTAACACTGCTAATCTTGCGAGCTGTGTCTCGCTCCACTGTCACACTATCTTTCCTATACTTTGACTAACACTGCTAATCTTGTGAGCTGTGTCTCGCTCCACTGTCACACTATCTTCCCTACACTTTGACTAACACTGCTAATCTTGTGAGCTGTGTCTCGCTCCACTGTCACACTATCTTCCCTACACTTTGACTAACACTGCTAATCTTATGAGCTGTGTCTCGCTCCACTGTCACACTATCTTCCCTACACTTTGACTAACACTGCTAATCTTATGAGCTGTGTCTCGCTCCACTGTCACACTATCTTCCCTACAATTTGACTAACACTGCTAATCTTGTGAGCTGTGTCTCGCTCCACTGTCACACTATCTTCCCTACACTTTGACTAACACTGCTAATCTTGTGAGCTGTGTCTCGCTCCACTGTCACACTATCTTCCCTACACTTTGACTAACACTGCTAATCTTGCGAGCTGTGTCTCGCTCCACTGTCACACTATCTTCCCTACACTTTGACTAACACTGCTAATCTTGCGAGCTGTGTCACTCCACTGTCACACTATCTTCCCTACACTTTGACTATACTGCTAATCTTGCGAGCTGTGTCTCTCTCCACTGTCACACTATCTTCCCTACACTTTGACTAACACTGCTAATCTTGCGAGCTGTGTCTCGCTCCACTGTCACACTATCTTCCCTATACTTTGACTAACACTGCTAATCTTGTGAGCTGTGTCTCGCTCCACTGTCACACTATCTTCCCTACACTTTGACTAACACTGCTAATCTTGTGAGCTGTGTCTCGCTCCACTGTCACACTATCTTCCCTACACTTTGACTAACACTGCTAATCTTATGAGCTGTGTCTCGCTCCACTGTCACACTATCTTCCCTACACTTTGACTAACACTGCTAATCTTATGAGCTGTGTCTCGCTCCACTGTCACACTATCTTCCCTACAATTTGACTAACACTGCTAATCTTGTGAGCTGTGTCTCGCTCCACTGTCACACTATCTTCCCTACACTTTGACTAACACTGCTAATCTTGTGAGCTGTGTCTCGCTCCACTGTCACACTATCTTCCCTACACTTTGACCACACTGCTAATCTTGTGAGCTGTGTCTCGCTCCGCTGTCACACTATCTTCTCTACACTTTGACTACACTGCTAATCTTATGAGCTGTGTCTCGCTCCACTGTCACACTATCTTCCCTACACTTTGACTACACTGCTAATCTTGTGAGCTGTGTCTCGCTCCACTGTCACACTATCTTCTCTACACTTTGACTAACACTGCTAATCTTGTGAGCTGTGTCTCGCTCCACTGTCACACTATCTTCTCTACACTTTGACTAACACTGCTAATCTTGTGAGCTGTGTCTCGCTCCACTGTCACACTATCTTCCCTACACTTTGACTAACACTGCTAATCTTGTGAGCTGTGTCTCTCTCCACTGTCACACTATCTTCTCTACACTTTGACTACACTGCTAATCTTGTGAGCTGTGTCTCGCTCCACAGTCACACTATCTTCTCTACACTTTGACTAACACTGCTAATCTTGTGAGCTGTGTCTCGCTCCACTGTCACACTATCTTCTCTACACTTTGACTAACACTGCTAATCTTGTGAGCTGTGTCTCGCTCCACTGTCACACTATCTTCTCTACACTTTGACTAACACTGCTAATCTTGTGAGCTGTGTCTCGCTCCACTGTCACACTATCTTCTCTACACTTTGACTAACACTGCTAATCTTGTGAGCTGTGTCTCGCTCCACTGTCACACTATCTTCTCTACACTTTGACTAACACTGCTAATCTTGTGAGCTGTGTCTCGCTCCACTGTCACACTATCTTCTCTACACTTAGACTAACACTGCTAATCTTGTGAGCTGTGTCTCGCTCCACTGTCACACTATCTTCTCTACACTTTGACTAACACTGCTAATCTTGTGAGCTGTGTCTCGCTCCACTGTCACACTATCTTCCCTACACCAGCAGTTACACAAGTGTTGACTTATTCTAAAAGTGTATGTGTGATATCTTAGTAGCTGATGCTTGTTATATCAAGATTGGCAAATCGGAGAGTTTCGGGAGATGCAATATTACACATGTTTCTTTCATCGGGTCACTTTGAATGTAGAGCAGCGTGTGTGTAGTTTGTTTTCCTGTAGCGATACACATGAGTAAACTGTAACGATACACATGAGCAAACTAACGATACACATGAGCAAACTGTAACGATAGACATGAGCAAACTGTAACGATATACATGAGTAAACTGTAGCGATAGACATGAGCAAACTGTAGCGATAGACATGAGCAAACTGTAACGATACACATGAGTAAACTGTAGCGATACACATGAGTAAACTGTAGTGATACACATGAGCAAATTGTAGTGATACACATGAGTAAACTGTAGCGATACACATGAGTAAACTGTAGTGATACACATGAGCAAACTGTAGCGATAGACATGAGCAAACTGTAGTGATACACATGAGTAAACTGTAGCGATACACATGAGCAAACTGTAGCGATAGACATGAGCAAACTGTAGCGATAGACATGAGTAAACTGTAGCGATACACATGAGCAAACTGTAGCGATAGACATAAGTAAACTGTAGCGATACACATGAGCAAACTGTAGCGATAGACATGAGTAAACTGTAGCGATACACATGAGCAAACTGTAGCGATAGACATAAGTAAACTGTAGCGATACACATGAGCAAACTGTAGCGATACACATGAGCAAACTGTAGCGATACACATGAGTAAACTGTAGCGATACACATGAGTAAACTGTAGCGATACACATGAGCAAACTGTAGCGATAGACATAAGTAAACTGTAACGATCCACATGAGCAAACTGTAGCGATAGACATGAGTAAACTGTAGCGATACACATGAGTAAACTGTAGCGATACACATGAGTAAACTGTAGCGATAGACATGAGTAAACTGTAGCGATAGACATGAGTAAACTGTAGCGATACACATGAGTAAACTGTAGTGATACACATGAGCAAACTGTAGCGATAGACATGAGCAAACTGTAGTGATACACATGAGTAAACTGTAGCGATACACATGAGCAAACTGTAGCGATAGACATGAGCAAACTGTAGCGATAGACATGAGTAAACTGTAGCGATACACATGAGCAAACTGTAGCGATAGACATAAGTAAACTGTAGCGATACACATGAGCAAACTGTAGCGATAGACATGAGTAAACTGTAGCGATACACATGAGCAAACTGTAGCGATAGACATAAGTAAACTGTAGCGATACACATGAGCAAACTGTAGCGATACACATGAGCAAACTGTAGCGATACACATGAGTAAACTGTAGCGATACACATGAGTAAACTGTAGCGATACACATGAGCAAACTGTAGCGATAGACATAAGTAAACTGTAACGATCCACATGAGCAAACTGTAGCGATAGACATGAGTAAACTGTAGCGATACACATGAGTAAACTGTAGCGATACACATGAGTAAACTGTAGCGATAGCCATGAGTAAACTGTAGCGATAGACATGAGTAAACTGTAGCGATACACATGAGTAAACTGTAGCGATAGACATGAGTAAACTGTAGCGATAGACATGAGTAAACTATAGCGATACACATGAGTAAACTGTAGAGATAGACATGAGTAAACTGTAGCGATAGACATGAGTAAACTGTAGCGATACACATGAGTAAACTGTAGCGATGCACATGAGTAAACTGTAGCGATATACATGAGTAAACTGTAGCGATAGACATGAGTAAACTGTAACGATACACATGAGTAAACTGTAGTGATATACATGAGTAAACTGTAGCGATATACATGAGTAAACTGTAGCGATATACATGAGTAAACTGTAGCGATAGACATGAGTAAACTGTAGTGATACACATGAGCAAACTGTAACGATAGACATGAGTAAACTGTTGTGATACACATGAGCAAACTGTAGCGATACACATGAGCAAACTGTAGTGATACACATGAGTAAACTGTAGCGATAGACATGAGCAAACTGTAGTGATACACATGAGCAAACTGTAGTGATACACATGAGCAAACTGTAACGATAGACATGAGTAAACTGTAGCGATACACATGAGTAAACTGTAGCGATAGACATGAGCAAACTGTAACGATAGACATGAGCAAACTGTAACGATAGACATGAGCAAACTGTGGCGATAGACATGAGCAAACTGTAGCGATACACATGAGCAAACTGTAGTGATACACATGAGCAAACTGTAACGATAGACATGAGTAAACTGTGGCGATAGACATGAGTAAACGGTAACGATAGACATGAGTAAACTGTAGCGATAGACATGAGTAAACTGTAGCGATAGACATGAGTAAACTGTAGCGATACACATGAACAAACTGTAGCGATACACATGAGCAAACTGTAACGATAGACATGAGCAAACTGTAGCGATACACATGAGCAAACTTTAACGATAGACATGAGCAAACTGTAGCGATAGACATGAGCAAACTGTAGCGATAGACATGAGTAAACTGTAGCGATACACATGAGCAAACTGTAGCGATACACATGAGCAAACTTTAACGATAGACATGAGCAAACTGTAGCGATAGACATGAGCAAACTGTAGCGATAGACATGAGTAAACTGTAGCGATACACATGAGCAAACTGTAGCGATACACATGGGCAAACTGTAGCGATAGACATGAGTAAATTGTAGCGATACACATGAGCAAACTGTAGCGATAGACATGAGCAAACTGAAGCGATACACATGGGAAAACTGTAGCGATAGACATGAGTAAATTGTAGCGATAGACATAAGTAAACTGTAGCGATAGAGATAAGTAAACTGTAACGATAGACATGAGTAAACTGTAACGATACACATGAGTAAACTGTAGCGATAGACATAAGTAAACTGTAGCGATAGACATAAGTAAACTGTAGCGATAGACATAAGTAAACTGTAGCGATAGACATGAGTAAACTGTAGCGATACACATGAGTAAACTGTAGCGATAGACATGAGTAAACTGTAGCGATAGACATAAGTAAACTGTAACGATAGACATGAGTAAACTGTAGCGATAGACATGAGTAAACTGTAGCGATACACATGAGTAAACTGTAGCGATAGACATAAGTAAACTGTAGCGATAGACATAAGTAAACTGTAGCGATAGACATAAGTAAACTGTAGCGATAGACATGAGTAAACTGTAGCGATAGACATGAGTAAACTGTAGCGATACACATGAGTAAACTGTACCGATAGACATGAGTAAACTGTACCGATAGACATGAGTAAACTGTAACGATAGACATAAGTAAACTGTAGCGATAGACATGAGCAAACTGTAGCGATACACATGAGTAATCTGTAGCGATACACATGAGCAAACTGTAGTGATACACATGAGTAAACTGTAGCGATACACATGAGCAAACTGTAGTGATACACATGAGTAAACTGTAGTTATAAACATGAGCAAACTGTAGCGATACACATGAGTAAACTGTAGCGATAGACATGAGTAAACTGTAGCGATACACATGAGCAAACTGTAGTGATACACATGAGCAAACTGTAGCGATAGACATGAGTAAACTGCAGCGATACACATGAGCAAACTGTAGCGATAGACATGAGTAAACTGTAGCGATACACATGAGTAAACTGTAGCGATACACATGAGCAAACTGTAGCGATAGACATGAGCAAACTGTAGCGATAAACATGAGCAAACTGTAGCGATAGATATGAGCAAACTGTGGCGATAGACATGAGTAAACTGTAGCGATAGACATGGGCAAACTGTAGCGATAGACATGAGTAAATTGTAGCGATACACATGAGTAAACTGTAGCGATAGACATGAGCAAACTGAAGCGATACACATGGGCAAACTGTAGCGATAGACATGAGTAAATTGTAGCGATACACATGAGCAAACTGTAGCGATACACATGAGCAAACTGTAACGATAGACTTGAGCTAACTGTAGCGATAGACATGAGCAAACTGTAGCGATAGACATGAGCAAACTGTAGCGATACACATGAGCATACTGTAGCGATACACATAAGTAAACTGTAGCGATAGACATAAGTAAACTGTAGCGATAGACATAAGTAAACTGTAGCGATAGACATGAGCAAACTATAGCGATAGATATGAGCAAACTGTGGCGATAGACATGAGTAAACTGTAGCGATAGACATGAGCAAATTGTGGCGATATACATGAGCAAACTTTAGCGATAGACATGAGCAAACTGTAGCGATAGACATGAGCAAACTGTGGCGATAGACATGAATAAACTGTAGCGATAGACATGAGTAAACTGTAGCGATACACATGAGTAAACTGTAGCGATACACATGAGCAAACTGTAGCGATACACATGAGCAAACTGTAGCGATACACATGAGCAAACTGTAGCGACAGACATGAGCAAACTGTAGCGATACACATGAGCAAACTGTAGCGATAGACATGAGTAAATTGTAGCGATACACATGAGCAAACTGTAGCGATAGACATGAGTAAACTGTAGCGATACACATGAGCAAACTGTAGCGATACACATGGGCAAACTGTAGCGATAGACATGAGTAAACTGTGGCGATAGACATGAGCAAACTGTAGCGATAGACATGAGTAAATTGTAGCGATACACATGAGCAAACTGTAGCGATAGACATGAGTAAACTGTAGCGATACACATGAGCAAACTGTAGCGATACACATGGGCAAACTGTAGCGATAGACATGAGTAAATTGTAGCGATACACATGAGCAAACTGTAGCGATAGACATGAGTAAACTGTAGCGATAGACATGAGCAAACTGTAGCGATACACATGGGCAAACTGTAGCGATAGACATGAGTAAATTGTAACGATACACATGAGTAAACTGTAGCGATAGACATGAGCAAACTGAAGCGATACACATGGGCAAATTGTAGCGATAGACATGAGTAAATTGTAGCGATACACATGAGCAAACTGTAGCGATACACATGAGCAAACTGTAACGATAGACTTGAGCTAACTGTAGCGATAGACATGAGCAAACTGTAGCGATAGACATGAGCAAACTGTAGCGATACACATGAGCAAACTGTAGCGATACACATAAGTAAACTGTAGCGATAGACATAAGTAAACTGTAGCGATAGACATGAGTAAACTGTAGCGATACACATGAGTAAACTGTAGCGATAGACATAAGTAAACTGTAACGATAGACATGAGTAAACTGTAGCGATAGACATGAGTAAACTGTAGCGATACACATGAGTAAACTGTAGCGATAGACATAAGTAAACTGTAGCGATAGACATAAGTAAACTGTAGCGATAGACATAAGTAAACTGTAGCGATAGACATAGGTAAACTGTAGCGATAGACATGAGTAAACTGTAACGATACACATGAGTAAACTGTAGCGATAGACATGAGTAAACTGTAGCGATAGACATGAGTAAACTGTAACGATACACATGAGTAAACTGTAGCGATACACATGAGCAAACTGTAGCGATACACATGAGCAAACTGTAGCGATACACATGAGCAAACTGTAGCGATACACATGAGCAAACTGTAGCGATACACATGAGCAAACTCTAGCGATACACATGAGCAAACTGTAGCGATACACATGAGCAAACTGTAGTGATACACATGAGTAAACTGTAGCGATACACATGAGCAAACTGTAGCGATACACATGAGCAAACTGTTTCGATACACATGAGTAAACTGTAGTGATACACATGAGTAAACTGTAGCGATACACATGAGTAAACTGTAACGATAGACATGAGTAAACTGTAGCGATACACATGAGTAAACTGTAACGATATACATGAGTAAACTGTAACGATACACATGAGTAAACTGTAACGATACACATGAGTAAACTGTAGCGATACACATGAGCAAACTGTAGCGATAGACATGAGTAAACTGTAGCGATAGACATGAGCAAACTGTAGCGATACACATGAGCAAACTGTAGCGATAGACATGAGTAAACTGTAGCGATAGACATGAGTAAACTGTAGCGATAGACATGAGTAAACTGTAGCGATAGACATGAGTAAACTGTAGCGATAGACATGAGTAAACTGTAGCGATAGACATGAGTAAACTGTAGCGATAGACATGAACAAACTGTAACGATAGACATGAGTAAACTGTAGCGATACACATGAGTAAACTGTAGCGATAGACATGAGTAAAATGTAGCGATAGACATGAGTAAACTGTAGCGATACACATGAGTAAACTGTAACGATAGACATGAGTAAACTGTAGCGATACACATGAGTAAACTGTAGCGATAGACATGAGTAAACTGTAGCGATACACATGAGTAAACTGTAGCGATAGACATGAGTAAACTGTAGCGATACACATGAGTAAACTGTAGCGATACACATGAGTAAACTGTAGCGATACACAAGAGTAAACTGTAGCGATACACATGAGTAAACTGTAGCGATACACATGAGCAAACTGTAGCGATACACATGAGTAAACTGTAGCGATAGACATGAGCAAACTGTAGCGATACACATGAGTGAACTGTAGAGATAGATATGAGTAAACTGTAGCGATACACATGAGTAAACTGTAGCGATAGACATGAGTAAACTGTAGCGATACACATGAGTAAACTGTAGCGATAGACATGAGTAAACTGTAGCGATAGACATGAGCAAACTGTAGTGATAGACATGAGCAAACTGTAGCGATACACATGAGCAAACTGTAGCGATACACATGAGTAAACTGTAGCGATACACATGAGCAAACTGTAGCGATACACATGAGTAAACTGTAGCGATACACATGAGCAAACTGTAGCGATACACATGAGCAAACTGTAGCGATACACATGAGCAAACTGTAGCGATACACATGAGTAAACTGTAGCGATACACATGAGCAAACTGTAGCGATACACATGAGTAAACTGTAGCGATACACATGAGTAAACTGTAGCGATACACATGATCAAACTGTAGCGATACACATGAGTATACTGTAGCGATACACATGAGTAAAATGTAGCGATACACATGAGTAAACTGTAGCGATACACATGAGTAAACTGTAGCGATACACATGAGCAAACTGTAGCGATACACATGAGTAAACTGTAGTGATACACATGAGTAAACTGTAGCGATAGACATGAGTAATCTGTGGCGATAGACATGAGTAAACTGTAACGATACACATGAGCAAACTGTAGCGATAGACATGAGTAAACTGTAGCGATAGACATGAGTAAACTGTAGCGATAGACATGAGTAAACTGTAGCGATACACATGAGCAAACTGTGGCGATAGACATGAGTAAACTGTAGCGATAGACATGAGTAAACTGTGGCGATAGACATGAGTAAACTGTAACGATACACATGAGCAAACTGTGGCGATAGACATGAGTAAACTGTAACGATACACATGAGTAAACTGTAGCGATAGACATGAGTAAACTGTAGCGATACACATGAGCAAACTGTGGCGATAGACATGAGTAAACTGTAGCGATACACATGAGCAAACTGAAGCGATACACATTTGTAATAGTTTTGTTCAACTTTTTTTTACCAGATTATATTTAAACTAGTCGCATGTGAAACTTCGTGTTATAAGCGCGATTGATTCACGGAAGTTTATTTTCATAGTACTGTTCAGTCTAGCGGCCTGTGTTGTAGTGGTATATTTTACGGTGTAAGTTGAATTTTTTTTCTGTTTTTCTCTTATCTCATAACGATGTGGTAGGTTATCCATAAAAGGCTATTCGATTGTATTAATGGTGATATGTATAAAGTGTGTATGTTAAGCCTTGATGAGTGTATTATTCCTTTGTTTTATATGTTTATCTTATTGGTTGTTTAAAATTTAGATATTTTAAGTCTTGTTGTAATTGTTATTCAATGTTATTAATGTGTTACACTGGCGATAAGGTAAAAATACGAATGAGGGCGGAACGCTAGGAAAGATAAAGAGAGAGAGGAAGGAGGGTAGAATGGCAGGTAAGAAGTCTAGTAGGGGTTAGAAAAGAGAGAGAGCGAGAGAGAGATACAGAGAAGTCTAGGAGAAGGAAGGCGAGATGATAGGCATAAAGGGTGAGAATAATCAAGTGCTACAATAGGAGGGACGCTAAAAATATACGGGAGGGCGGAACGATGTGGGAGAGATAAAGGGAGAGGAGGGAGGGTGGCCTGATAGGTTAGGTGTCTAAGAGAGGATAGGCGAGAAAGATGGAGAGGGAGAGAGAGAGAACACGATGGAGAGGGAGAGAGATAGCGAGAGAGACAGTGATGGCGAGGGAGAGAGACCGAGAGAGACTGAGCGAGAGCGAGAGAGACAGCAATGGAGAGGGAGAGAGAGATACCGAGAGATATAGCGAGAGAGAAAGAGCGAAAGAGACAGAGATGGAGAGGGAGAGAGAGAGCGATGGAAAGGGGGAGAGATAGCGAAAGTGACAGCGATGGAGAGGGAGCTAGAACGAGAGAGAGAGCGATGGAGAGGGAGAGAGAGAGATAGCGAGAGAGACAGAGACGGAGAGGGAGAGCGAGGGCGGAACGATGTGGGAGAGATAAAGGGCGAGGAGGGAGGGTGGCCTGATAGGTTAGACGTCTAAGAGAGGATAGGCGAGAAAGATGGAGAGGGAGAGAGAGAGAGAAAGAACACGATGGAGAGGGAGAGATATAGCGAGAGAGACAGTGATGGCGAGGGAGAGAGACCGAGAGAGAATGAGCGAGAGCGAGAGAGACAGCAATGGAGAGGGAGAGAGATACCGAGAGAGATAGCGAGAGAGAAATAGCGAAAGAGACAGAGATGGAGAGGGAGAGAGAGAGCGTGATGGAGAGGGGAAAGATAGCGAAAGTGACAGCGATGGAGAGGGAGCTAGAACGAGAGAGAGAGAGCGATGGAGAGGGAGAGAGAGATAGCGAGAGAGACAGAGACGGAGAGGAAGAGAGAACGAGAGATTAACGCCAGGTCTTTTAAAACTAGAGTACGACGGGACAGCTCTTGTTAGTTTATGTAGTAAGACGTACCATTGTAGTGGGGATTATGATAAAATCAGTTGTAAAGGGTTAAGCAAGCAACACAACAAATTAGATAAAGATATGTTTTTAGAGGTTCTCGCTACGCAAAAGGCCAAGGGTGGGAAAAATGTAGGTTTCAAAGTATTAAATAATTCTATATTTTCCTACAGTCAAACAAAGAAATGCTCTTTCCTATTTCTATATAAAAAGAAAGGTAGCTGATGATAACGTCTCGACTACACCTCTAGATATTTAACTATTTACACTACCAGCTTAAACTAACCAGTAATCTCTAACAGTTTCACCCCTTATGATTCATCGACGACACATAGCTAAGCAGCCATCCAACTATATAGCTATAAATAATTGTTATCCTTGTACTATATATTTACTCAATGTACTGAATATGCTTGTAATGATATATAATATCAATGTATGTTATACACCTACTGAGATAATAAAGAATAAAATATATCTTTTGTCTTTTGTTTTATATTGATTGTTTTTCATTGATGTTGTATAATCTACTAACCTATCACTATCGATCAAGTGCATCAAGAACTCCAAAGTCAGCACACACCAGACATAAACAGGTCACCTCCGGGGTCACCGACACGAGAGGCCAACATCCGGACATGAGCGGTCATGATTAACTCCCCCGTGTCTCTCGTGTACATTAGGCGCGAAATGCGCCTACTATATATCTTTGTTAATTTACGCCAAATTCGATTTAATTTGAACATTGTATACTACTTACGTCGTATGTTGTGTACGTCGTATGTTGTGTAAGTGCAATGTACTGTTCATGTTAAGTCCTTACAGAACATAAATAATATCTGCATGTCTGCTACATACATCAGGTTAAATAACCAGACGGTCTTACATATGAAATCTCCCTTTTCCCATATAATGAGAGAAGCCACCCTGTGACAATCGGAAAATACAAGAGACAATTTACTCCCGAGCGGTGATCGTAACCCTACGCTATAGTCATGAGTACACATGCGTGAAAGATATCGCCAATGACAGCTACTTTTTTAAAGTTGTTTTTTTTTTTTTTTTTTTTTTTTTTTTCTGTGTGTTCTAGCGGTTCTTTCTCGTGTGAAGGCGCTGTGTCGAGAAGTACAGGTTCGGTCATGCTTTGGGCTGTCTATTGTTCTTTTTTTCCAGTTGATTATTTGTGAATATTTGTCCGAGTGTTGTAAACATACCACTTCCCTGAGATGGTTCGCCGATCTGTGGCATTGGCAGTTTCCCGCCATAAAAATATTCATTCATCAGTAGTCTCATGATCCACGCCCCTCCCCAACTCACGAACACACATCGACACCGGAAGTGAAAATCATTCTTCTTCTTCTTCTTCTATCCTTCCTCTGCTGCCGTTGGCGTCGTGGGGAGAAACAATCTGCGATTCTTTGCTCTTCTGTTGGCCTCTTCTGGTGTTATCCCTCCTAGTGACTCTAGTATTCCCTTTATCCATCTCTTTCTCGGTCTTCCTCTTAATCTGGCGTTTTCGTAGCGTTTATTTAAGGCTCTTTGAGTCATTGTTAGTTCTTTTTGTATTGTTATGTGGCCGAACCAATTTATCTGTTGTTTCTTTATGTAATCGATGGCTGGTTCAATTTCGAGTTTCTTCCTCAGGCCGGTGTTTCTTACTCTGTCCCTTAAGCTGTTTCCTGTCATTCTTCTGACACATTTCATTTCGGTGGTCGTTATCTTTCTTATTGTTCTAGAGTCCAGCGTCCAATTCTGGCACTGATAGCACAGTTGGTAGAAAAAATGATTTGTATATTGCCCTTTTTGCTTCCGTAGTATCTGCGACAGAACTAGCACAGCAGCAGAGGACAATGTAACATACACACAACAGTGCTGAGAGCCAAAATAATGGAGAACCAATCGCGATCATACAGACATAACGTGAAAATCATTGGCTGAAATAATCGTTTTATGTTTGGATTTGCTTGTTGCTAGGTAACGACAAATGTGCACACAACAATGGCGGATGCGTACACACATGTAGCGGTGTACCTGGCAACAGCACGTGTGTCTGTAGAGAGGGCTTTATCCTGGCACCCGATGGCTACGACTGTCTAGGTACGTGACGTTTGTTGTAAGGTGTGTGTGTGTGTGTCCAGTTCTGGTGTAAATGCAGCTGTATAGAGTAGTGGGTGTGATCTCCTGTAATCCTTGCTGTAATCATTGCTATAACCCTGACTTAAATCATTGTACAATTCTAGCTGTAATAAATTATATAATAATAATCCTTGCTGTAAAAGTGTTTGTGATCATTGCTATAATGTAATCATGTTTGTGATCATTGCTATTATGTTTGTAATCATTGCTATGCTGTAATCATCGATATTATAATTTCTGTGATCATTGCTATAAACATTCGTGCTATATTTTTTTCTGTAATCGTTGTTGTAATCATTGCTATCATTCCTGCTATAATAAATTGGTGTAATCCTTTCTATAATAATCGCTATATTACTTGTTATAAAGTTGTTGTAATAATTACTATAATATATGTTGTAATCATTGATATAATCCTTTCTGTAATCATGGCTATAAAATCATAGCTATAAATTTTTTTATAATCATTGCTGCAGTACTTGTTGTAATCATTGTTATAATTCATACTATAATTATTCATGTAAAACGTGATGTAATCACTGGAAATAATCATTTCTGTAATCATTGCTATAAAAATCCTTGTGATAAATTTTGTTGTAATCATTGCTATAATTCTTACTATAATCATTCCTGTAAAACGTGCTGTAATCACTGCTACAATGCTTGCGACAATACTTATCACAATCATTGCAGAAATTCTTGCTGCAATCATTGATTTTAATCGTTGCTATAAATCGTGCTGTAATCCATAATAATATTTGCCGTGATCCTCTATGTCATCATTGCTATAACACTTGGAGAAATTGTTGCTCTAATCATTGCTACAATACTTGGAGAAATTGCTGCTCTAATCATTGCTATAATACTTGGAGAAATTGCTGCTATAATCATTGCTATAATACTTGGAGAAATTGTTGCTATAATCATTGCTATAATACTTGGAGAAGTTGCTGCTCTAATCATTGCTATAATACTTGGAGAAATTGTTGCTATAATCATTGCTATAATACTTGGAGAAGTTGCTGCTATAATCATTGTTATAATACTTGGAGAAATTGCTGCTCTAATCATTGCTATAATACTTGGAGAAATTGCTGCTATAATCATTGCTATAATACTTGGAGAAATTGCTGCTCTAATAATTGCTATAATACTTGGAGAAATTGCTGCTCTAATCATTGCTATAATACTTGGAGAAATTGCTGCTCTAATCATTGCTATAATACTTGGAGAAATTGCTGCTCTAATCATTGCTATAATACTTGGAGAAGTTGCTGCTATAATCATTGCTATAATACTTGGAGAATTTGCTGCTATAATCATTGCTATAATACTTGGAAAAATTGCTGCTATAATCATTGCTATAATACTTGGAGAAATTGCTGCTATAATACTTGGAGAAATTGCTGCTATAATCATTGCTATAATACTTGGAGAAATTGCTGCTCTAATCATTGCTATAATACTTGGAGAAATTGCTGCTATAATCATTGCTATAATACTTGGAGAAATTGCTGCTATAATCATTGTTATAATACTTGGAGAAATCGCTGCTATAATCATTGTTATAATACTTGGAGAAATTGCTGCTATAATCATTGTTATAATACTTGGAGAAATCGCTGCTATAAACATTGTTATAATACTTGGAGAAATTTCTGCTATAATCATTGCTATAATACTTGGAGAAATTGCTGCTCTAATCATTGCTATAATACTTGGAGAAATTGCTGCTATAATCATTGCTATAATACTTGGAGAAATTGCTGCTATAATCATTGCTATAATACTTGGAGAAATTGCTGCTATAATCATTGCTATAATACTTGGAGAAATTTCCGCTATAATCATTGCTAAATGCATGCTGAAACACTTGATGTAATCATAGCTATAATAATTGTTGCAATCATTGCTACAAACACTTAAGGAACACTTAAGCAAACTCAACATCTCAGGCACAATATATATATATATATATATATATATATATATATATGGCCCTTTTCGTCTTGTCAGACGGTCTAGTGGAGGCTATTGCGTATTTTTTTGAGGTATTGTTTTTGCCGAACAGCTTCTCTCGTGGCTAATTCTACCAATGTTTGACAAACACACGCGGTCACATAATGAACAGGTCAGGCTCGCTGATCCACAGGGTTTACCATCCTTTTTCATGAGTCTCTTCTCTTCTAAGTCCTGTCTTAGCACAGTCTCAAATGTTGTTATACCGTTCCTTATACATGCTGTCCATGATGTGCGATCACTTGCCAGATGTTGCCAGTCGTTTAATTTCTCCTCATTTCACTTTACCTACTCTGCCTGGGCACAGGATATGGAGATAGTGCTTTACCCAGTCGCACTATCCCCCTCTCGACTTCGTTTCAAGGATTTCCGAAGGAGGGATAAAGTCCATACGTTCAGAATTGAAAGAAGGTGCAGGGGATGCCAGAAAGACGATTAACGCCGTCCACTGCCTTAGGGTCCCTCCCTCCGGATTTTTACTCTGGGTGTACTCCCATAACCTTCGATTCTAACTAGAAACTAGTCCACAAGGTAGTGGAGGGTTTTGTGGTCGAAGTTTCCCTTCTTCTAGACGGGTTGCCAGCCAAGGTTTACGAGTCCCGTCTACCCGGAGCGATATCTAAAGATACTGAGGCACAAAATACAACATGAAAATCAACATCAACAAAACAGAAGTCATGAATGTCGCCAAAAATAAACAGAACATTAACATAACTATAGAAGGCAGACAACTAAAACAAGTAGAGGAATTCACATACCTATGAAGCCTAATGACAAACGATAATTCTCAAACAGCAGAGATATAATCAAGATGCAACAAAGCTTGTCAAATCATTGGACAGTTATCACCACTATTGTCCAACAAGGAAATAACTCTGGAGGCAAAACGGGCACTCTACAATACAATCTTCATCCCAACGTTGTGCTGCCAATGCCAGACCTGAACCCTAGATGCAAGAACAATAAGAAAAATAGCCTCTACTGAGATTAAATGTGTTATACGAATGGCAGGAAACAGTCTGAGAGATAAGATCAGAAATGAAGAACTGAGAAAAAAGCTAGAAATAGCCCCCGCCATAAAATATATAAGGAAACAACAAATAAAATGTTTTGGCTACGTGACAAGGCAGAAAGAACAAAACACAACACAACGAGCCTTCAACAAACGTTGTGAGAACACCAGACCCAAGGGTCGACCACGAAAAAGATGGGTCGATGGAATATTAGAAGCACTAGGAAACATAACAGCAGCAGAGGCGAACAGAAGAGCAAAAGACCGCAAATTATATCTCCCCTCGACGCTGAAAGGCATATGATGAAGGAAAGAAGAAGAAGAAGAAGATTGCTACAAATACTAATGTAATCATTGCTGTAATAATTGATGTAATCATTGCTATAATACTGTTAAAATCTTTTCTGTAATCATTACTAAAATACTTTCTGTAATCACTGCTACAAACCTTTGCTGTAATCCCATTATAATATTTGCTGTAATCATTGCTACAAGCATTGCTGTAATCATTGTTATAATCAATGATGATTGATCATTGCTATAATACTTTAAAATCCTTCCTGTATTCTTTGCTATAATACTTGCTGCAATCACCTACTATAATTATTGTCATAATACTTTCTGTAATCTCTGCTACAGACATTTGCTGTAATCACATACAGGAAGACTTGTTTCTAAAACATAGTAGTTCGTCTCGTCTCTCCGCAGGTTTAGTTGTTCAATATCACTTTATGTTTATTTTACATACTGCTGCTGATGATACTGCTGTTACTACTACTGTTACTACTGCTGTTACTACTACTGTTACTACTACTGTTACTACTACTATTACTACTACTGTTACTACTGCTGTTACTACTACTACGGTTACTACTGCTGTTACTACTACTGTTACTACTACTACGGTTACTACTGCTGTTACTACTACTGTTACTACTACTACGGTTACTACTGCTGTTACTACTACTGCTACTACTGCTG
Source organism: Megaustenia siamemsis (assembly GCA_032433765.1). Taxonomy (NCBI): domain Eukaryota; kingdom Metazoa; phylum Mollusca; class Gastropoda; order Stylommatophora; family Ariophantidae; genus Megaustenia; species Megaustenia siamemsis. Next base: position 3,588,501 of record JAVIAB010000156.1, read on the forward strand.
TTACTACTACTGTTACTACTACTACGGTTACTACTGCTGTTACTACTACTGTTACTACTACTACTGTTACTACTGCTGTTACTACTGCTGTTACTACTATTACGGTTACTACTGCTGTTACTACTACTGTTACTACTACTACTGTTACTACTGCTGTTACTACTGCTGTTACTACTACTGTTACTACTACTACTGTTACTACTGCTGTTACTACTGCTGTTACTACTACTACGGTTACTACTGCTGTTACTACTACTGTTACTACTACTACTGTTACTACTGCTGTTACTACTACTGTTACTACTACTGTTACTACTACTACTGTTACTACTGCTGTTACTACTGCTGTTACTACTGCTACGGTTACTACTGCTGTTACTACTACTGTTACTACTACTACTGTTACTACTGCTGTTACTACAACTGTTACTACTACTGTTACTACTACTACTGTTACTACTGCTGTTACTACTGCTGTTACTACTACTGTTACTACTACTGCTGTTACTACTGCTGTTACTACTGCTGTTACTACTACTACGGTTACTACTGCTGTTACTACTACTGTTACTACTACTACTGTTACTACTGCTGTTACTACTACTGTTACTACTACTGTTACTACTACTGTTACTACTACTACGGTTACTACTGCTGTTACTACTACTGTTACTACTACTACGGTTACTACTGCTGTTACTACTACTATTACTGATGTTGCTACTGATTTAGCTACTACTACTGCTGCTGATGCTGCTGCTACTACTACTATTACTGCTGCTATTCTATCTATTGACCTTTCGAGCCGTAGCCGGCTCATAGGGCATAGACCCAGATACTCCTCTTATCTGAATTTTTATTCTCGCAGTTTTCAATCCTTCTAAAGATATTTTATCAAATCTTGCCATTTGTCTCTGTTCTGTGCAAGCAACTCTATCTCATTAAGGGAGCCGATTCCTGCTGCTCTTGCCTCTCTGATCAATGTTCTTGTCAGTGTCTCTCTGGGTCGGCCTCTTTTTCTCTTACCTGTTGTTTCCCACATGAGGGCTTGCTTTGCTATTCGGTTATTATCTCTTCTCATCACATGACCAACATATGACCATCGTCTTTTCTTTATAACTGAAGATATTAGTGGTTGATTGGCGATTTCTCTAATTTCCTCGTTTGTTTTGAATTCGTTCCACGCTATACCAAGTATTTTCCTTAGACATTTATTTTCGAATGCGTTCAACTTTGTTTCTATATCTCTTGTTGTTTTCCAGCTCTCACACGCATACGTAAGGGTTGATAGTACATTTGATTTGAATAGCCTAAGTTTTGTGTTTGTGCTGATAAGTTTTGATTTCCACAACTTTTCAAGGCTTCTGAAAGACATTGCTGCTTTAGCGATTACTACTGTTATTACTATTGCTATTATTACTGCTACCGCTAATACTACTTCTGCTACAACTGCTGTTGCTACTACAATTTCTGCTACTACTACTTCTACTGCCGCTACTACTACTTCTACTGCCGCTACTACTTCTACTACTGCCGCTACTACTGCTGCTACCATTACTAATAATTCTGCTGCTACTACTGCTGCTACCATTACTAATAATGCTGCTACTACTGCTGCTGCCATTACTAATAATGCTGCTGCTACTACTACTACTGCCGCTATTACTAATAATGCTGCTGCTACTACTGCTACTGATACTACAACTACTCCTACTACTACTACTACAACTACTGCCGCTACTACTGCTGCTGTTGCTACTACTACTGCCACTACAAACATTATTACTTCTCCTATTTCTACTACTGTCACTACAAACATTACTACAACTATTATTTCTACTACTGTCACTACAAACACTATTACTTCTCCTATTTCTACTACTGCCACTACAAACATTATTACTTCTCCTATTTCTACTACTGCCACTACAAACACTATTACTTCTCCTATTTCTACTACTGCCACTACAAACACTATTACTTCTCCTATTTCTACTACTGTCACTACAAACATTACTACAACTATTATTTCTACTACTGCCACTACAAACACTATTACTTCTCCTATTTCTACTACTGCCAGTACAAACATTATTACTTCTCCTATTTCTACTACTGCCACTACAAACATTATTACTTCTCCTATTTCTACTACTGCCACTACAAACACTATTACTTCTCCTATTTATACTACTGCCACTACAAACACTATTACTTCTCCTATTTCTACTACTGCCACTACAAACATTATTACTTCTCCTATTTCTAAGACTGCCACTATTACAACTTCAAAAATTGTTATTGTTACTACTACTATTTTTTTCTGGGACAGTAAATCAGCACGGGCCTAAAACCGACCACATCACCCAAAAAAACATGCGCCGAAGGTCTATACAAATTATGGTCACTAACACCACATTCCTTATACGTCATTTGGCGTGACGGGTGTCTTTACTTTTTACTTTTACTACTACTACTAAAACTATTACTGTTACTGCCACTATTTTTAGTATTATTATTATTACTACTATTGAAACTATTACTATTACAATTTTTATTACTACTACTACTATTAAAACTATTACTACAGCTGCTACTACTACGACTACTATTAAAACTATTACTACAGCTGCTACAACTACTACTACTATTAAAACTATTACTACAGCTACTACTACTACGACTACTATTAAAACTATTACTACAGCTACTACTACTACAACTACTATTAAAACTATTACTACAGCTGCTACTATTACAACTACTATTAAAACTATTACTAGAGCTACTACTACTACTACAACTACTATTAAAACTATTACTACAGCTACTACTACTACGACTACTATTAAAACTATTACTACAGCTACTACTACTACAACTACTATTAAAACTATTACTACAGCTACTACTACTACTACTACCATTAAAACTATTACAACAGCTACTACTACTACGACTACTATTAAAACTATTACTACAGCTACTACTACTACAACTACTATTAAAACTATTACTACAGCTGCTACTACGGTTGGCTTACCACGGCAACAGCCGGGGTTCGTAATCCTGGCGAGGACACCTGGGTTTTACTAATTCCCTAAAAATTAGTAGGAGCCGCGATAGCTCAGTGGTTAGTGAACTGGACTACTACGGACAAGGGTAGGGTTCGATCCCAACCGACGGCTCCGGGTTCACCCAGCCTTAAATGGGTACCGGATTTTTTCTGGGAAAGTAAAAGCAGCACGGGCGTAATACCGACCACATTACCCCAAAAATCATGTGCTGAAGGTCTGTAAAATATAGGGTCACTAACACCATATTTCCCTATACGCCACTTGGCGTGACGGGGGGTACTTTACTTTACTTTTTTACTATTACAACTACTATTAAAACTATTACTAGAGCTACTACTACTACTACAACTACTATTAAAACTATTACTACAGCTACTACTACTACGACTACTATTAAAACTATTACTACAGCTGCTACTACTACTACTACTACTATTAAAACTATTACTACAGCTACTACTACTACTACTACGGCTACTATTAAAACTATTACTACAGCTGCTACTACTACTACTACTACAACTACTATTAAAACTATTACTACAGCTGCTACTACTACTACTACTACTACTACTATTAAAACTATTACTACAGCTGCTACTACTACTACTACAACTACTATTAAAACTATTACTACAGCTGCTACTACTACTACTACTACTACTACTACTACTACTACTATTAAAACTATTACTACAGCTACTACTACTACGACTACTATTAAAACTATTACTACAGCTACTACTACTACAACTACTATTAAAACTATTACTACAGCTACTACTACTACGACTACTATTAAAACTATTACTACAGCTACTACTACTACTATTAAAACTATTACTACAGCTACTACTACTACAACTACTATTAAAACTATTACTACAGCTGCTACTACTACGACTACTATTAAAACTATTACTACAGCTGCCACTACTACTACTACTACTACTACTATTAAAACTATTACTACAGCTACTACTACTACGACTGCTATTAAAACTATTACTACAGCTACTACTACTACGACTACTATTAAAACTATTACTACAGCTGCTACTACTACAGCTGCTACTACTACTACTACTATTAAAACTATTACTACAGCTACTACTACTACTACTACAACTACTATTAAAACTATTACTACAGCTACTACTACTACAACTACTATTTCAGATAAAAATGAATGTTTGGAGAACAAAGGCGGATGCTCCCATAATTGTGTCAACACAGTGGGCAACTTCGAGTGCACATGCAACACCGGATACGCCCTTGACATCACCGGAAAGCGGTGTGTAAGTGAGTATATGGTTTGTAATTGCGACCTTTTGACCTCACGGAGTGCAAAGGTCAGAAATGAAACTCACCTTGAAACACTTTCGTTTACCTGTTTCTCTGACAAATGAGCTACTTTTTCTTGTCCTGTCTCCTCTTTGATACCCTATCCTGGTATATCTCTTCTGTTGTCTCGACTAGTTCTGAGTTAGCGGGTGTCAGTGGTAGAGCGCTGGCTGTCATTCAAGTGACAATGGGATCAATCCCTCGGTAACGCTCTCTATTTGACCCAGTTATAAAGGTACAAAAATCTTGCTAATCAATACTGAACTAGATGAGCAACAATTTGGATTTAGGAAAAATTAGCGGGACAAAAGAAGCCATATTTAGCATGAGAACATTAATCGAAAAGTACACAGAAGTAAACAAACCAATGTATGCCTGCTTCATAGACTAAACCAAAGCTTTTGATAGAGTACACCACAAACAACTTACAGAATGCCTAAAAGAGTTACATCTAGATAACATGGACATACGACTAATGTGTAATCTATACTGGGAGCAAACAGCAATAATAAAATATAGCAAAGAGAACTCTATACCCATTGATATGAAAAGAGGAGTAAGACAAGGATGCATCCTATCACCAAGCTTGTTCAATCTATACACTGAGCAAATCTTTAAAGACATCATAGAGATGCCAGGCCTACAAATTAATGGAAAGATAATCAATAACCTAAGATATGCTGACGATACTGTACTACTAGCAGACAATCCTAAAGATCTACAATAATTACTTAATGAAATAAACATGACAAGCAAAAAATATGGACTAGATATGAATATCAAAAAGACTAAAACTATGATAATAAACAAAGAAAATACTCAAAACCCACAAGTGGATATCAAAATTGAAGGAATAGACCTTGAGACAGTTCAGAACTATAACTACCTTGGACATACTATAACCAGTGATGGAAAATGTACAACTGAAATAAACAAAAGAATAGGAATGGCAAAAAGTAATTTTAATGTCATGAAGAACATACTAACATCAAAACAAATAACACCAGGGCTAAAACTAAGAATAGCAAAATGTTACATCTTCTCAATATTCCTATATGGTGCATAAACATGGACATTAGACAAGAAAACAGAACAGAGATTGAAGCCTTTGAAATGTGGATATATAGAAGAATAGGTAGAATTGGATGGAAGGAAAAGAAAACAAACAATGAAGTCTTAAAACAACTAAAAATGAAAAGAGAACTACTTAGCACAATTCAAACAAGACAAATGCGATTTTTGGGCCAAGGTAAATGAGGCAGAGGCAGACCAAGACTAACATGGACGAGTAACATCAAAAGATGTACAAATCAGCCTATGACAACCTGCACCATCAAAGCAAGAGACAGAGCAGAATGGCGCTCCATGGTAGCCAACCTTCGTTGCGGAGATGGCACTCGATGATGATAAAGGTACGGAGGCCGGGTCACTGAGTTTGGGGAGGTATTAGCAGCAAGGAAGACTTCTGACCTCACAATGCTGTCGCCCCGCAATGTGTAGTTTAATATACAACAAACAACACTTCATGTTCTAGCATATTCTTCACCCTTATTCCAGAGGTCCCTGGTAGCTGTCAACACGTGTTGGACAGGTCTCTCTGGCTTGCCCCAAGTTTGTTGTGTAATTCTAACTTTGATAGATGCTCAAACATGGCAGATTTTACAATCAGTGATTGACGCTATCCTGTCTGTTGAGTTGACTGCTGAGTTATGCTATCGCATCATTTGGGATTTTTCAGGACAATAATGACTTTTTTCGGAGGAGACGATTTTTAAGGCAAAAAATTATTTTGTAATTAATTAATTAATTTTTTTTAAAAAAATAGAGATGAGGCTAGGAATATACATAATTCATAGAAGAATGAGTTGTTGGTTACAAGTTTTACACAGAAGTTATGTTATCGTGTATGTAATTTTTTGTATTAAACAATAAATTTGTGTGCTGGTTTTCTTACAGAACCTGGAAAATGTCATACCGCCGGCAGTTGCCTTAGACACAATAAAATTGAACACTAACAATATATAGTTTGATAAATTCCTAGGCGGCCAGAACCAGTATTTCTGTGTAATGAGACACTTGTATACCCAGATGAGTGTATGAAGTTTAGCTAGAGATCTGTGTAAATAAACGTTTGAATGTAATTAAGACAGTATCTTTGAGTCTTCACATGAAGCGTTGAGGTACAAGTCTTGTTCTGGGCATTTGGAGTTCCGTTTCTCTGCTAATTCACATTCTCTTAATTATTCGTATTGTGTTGTTATTGGTATACACAACTTTTATTACTGTAGTTTTTGTGTAGTACTGGGTACTCTACAAAACAATACTGGGGCACTCTACAACACAATACTGGGGCACTCTACAACACAATACTGGGGCACTCTACAACACAATACTGGGGCACTCTACAACACAATACTGGGGCACTCTACAACACAATACTGGGGCACTCTACAACACAATACTGGGGCACTCTACAACACAATACTGGGGCACTCTACAACACAATACTGGGGCACTCTACAACACAATACTGGGGCACTCTACAACACAATACTGGGGCACTCTACGACACAATACTGGGGCACTCTACAACACAATACTGGGGCACTCTACAACACAATACTGGGGCACTCTACAACACAATACTGGGGCACTCTACAACACAATACTGGGGCACTCTACAACACAATACTGGGGCACTCTACAACACAATACTGGGGCACTCTACAACACAATACTGGGGCACTCTACAACACAATACTGGGGCACTCTACAACACAATACTGGGGCACTCTACAACACAATGAAGAACTGAGAAAAGATTAAGAATAGAAGAAGAAGAAGGGTGGGGACTGGTTGGTCTCGAGGTAAGACGCCGGCCTCCAGACAGAGAGGTTGTGGGTTCAAATTCTCAACTGCACCAGTTGGGATTTTTATTTGTGATTTCTCTCTGCGGCAACCACATCGTCTCAGCAGCGAGGCCCAGCCTTAAATGTCAATTACGCATCGACGGGAAAAATATGAGTACCTCTGAACATTTGTTATCTGCTTGTGTGGCGAGGGAGCCGCTGTGCACACATTTGTCAGGGAACAACGGATTAATGCACAAAATTCTGATCCTACTCTCTAGGGACTTTGCCAGAGGTGACAGCTGGTGAACGGGGAAAAAGAGGGGAAAAGAAGGAAAAAAGAAAAGAAGAAAAATGGAAGATAAAGAAGAAAAGAAAGGAAGAAGGAAAAAGATGAAGAAAAGATGCATGAATGAAAAAAGAAAAAGAGAAGAAAAAAGTAGAAGAAGAAAATAATAGGAAAAAAATAAGTAAAGGAAGAAGAAGTGAGTGAATCTGCTAATGTTGGGGACACTCATCATCACTGAGTGCCGTCTCCGCATCAAAGGTTGGCTACCATGGAGCGCCATTCCACTCTGTCTTTTGCTGTGATGGTGCAGGTTGTCATAGGTTGACTTGTCCATCTCTTGATGTGCTCGTCCATGTTAGTCTTGGTCTGCCTCAGTCTCTTGCTTTGATGGTGCAGGTTGTCATAGGTTGACTTGTCCATCTCTTGATGTGCTCGTCCATGTTAGTCTTGGTCTGCCTCAGTCTCTTGCTTTGATGGTGCAGATTGTCATAGGCTGACTTGTCCATCTTTTGATGTTACTTGTCCATGTTAGTCTTGGTCTGCCTCTACCTCTGTTACCTTGTATTTTCCCTTCCAAGATTACTTTTAGTAGGCTACTATGTCTTTTAACATGTCTCAAAAAATCTCATTTGTTTTGTTTGAATTGTGTTTAGTAGTTCTATTTTCATTTTTAGTTGTTTTAAGACTTCATTGTTTGTTTTCTTTTCTTTCTATCCAATTCTTCCAATTCTTCTATAAATCCACATTTCAAAAGCTTCAATTTTCTGTTCTGTTTTCTTGTCTAATGTCCATGTTTCTGCACCATATAGGAATGTTAAGAAGATAAAAGTTATACAGCTGTTCTTAGTTTTAGCCCTGGTGATATTTGTTTTGATGTTAGTATATTTTTCATGGCATTATAATGGCAATTTCACCATTCCTAGTCTTTTGTTTATTTCACTTTTACATTTTCCATCACTGGTTATAGTATGTCCAAGGTAGTTATAGTTCTGAACTGTCTCCAGGTCTCTTCCTTCAACTTTGATATCCACTTGTAGGTTTTGAGTATTATCTTTGTTTATGATCATAGTTTTTTTTAGTCTTTTTTATGTTTGATATTTCAAATCCATATTTTTTTGCTTATCATATTTATTTCATTAAGTAATTGTAGATCTTTAGGATTTTCTGCTAGTAGTACAGTATCATCAGCATATCTTAGGTTATTGATTATCTTTCCATTAATGTTTAGGCCTGGCATCTCTGTGATGTTTTTACAAATTTGCTCAGTGTATAGATTGAACAAGTTTAGTGATAGGATGCATCCTTGTCTTACTCCTCTTGTATATCTTGTGGGCAGTCTATAAGTTGTTTTTGGTGTATTCTATCAAATGTTTCATGATCCCATCTAAACAAGCGTGCCAGCTATGCTATAATGTAACATGTGCTCTGTCCTCCAGCCAAAGAGTGGTGTTTGGAAACACTTGGTTGCCAACACACCTGTCTACCATCAGCTGGCAACAGGGCCAAGTGTTTCTGCAGGGATGGTTTCTTCTTACATTCCGACGGGAAATCGTGTGCCAGTAAGTGTCGAGTAGTAATGTTGGTGATATTAGTGATAATGTTGGTGATGTCATTGTAATGTTGGTGATGTGGAGATAATGTTAGTGATGTCATTGTAATGTTGGTGATGTGGAGATAATGTTTGTGATGTCATTGTAATGTTGGTGATGTCATTGTAATGTTGGTGATGTCATTGTAATGTTGGTGATGTGGAGATAATGTTAGAGATGTCATTGTAATGTTGGTGATGTCATTGTAATGTTGGTGATGTCATTGTAATGTTGGTGATGTGGAGATAATGTTAGTGATGTCATTGTAATGTTGGTGATGTGGAGATAATGTTAGTGATGTCATTGTAATGTTGGTGATGTGGAGATAATGTTAGTGATGTCATTGTAATGTTGGTGATGTGGAGATAATGTTAGTGATGTCATTGTAATGTTGGTGATGTAGTGATAATGTTATTTATGTAATTGTAATGTTGGTGATGTAGAGATAATGTTAGTGATGTCATTGTAATATTGGTGATGTAGAGATAATGTTAGTGATGTCATTGTAATGTTGGTGATGTGGAGATAATGTTAGAGATGTAATTGTAATGTTGGTGATGTAGTGATAATGTTAAGGATGTAATTGTAATGTTGGTGATGCAGTGATAATGTTGATGATGTGGTAGTAATTTTTGGTGGTGTGGTGATGTTGATGAAATAGTAAAGGTGGTGATCTAGTGGTAATGTTGGTGATGTGGTGGTAGTTTTAATGATGTGCTGGTGATGTTGGTGATGTCGTGGTAGTTTTAAAGATGTGCTGGTGATGTGGTGGTAGTTTTAATGATGTGCTGGTGATGTGGTGGTAGTTTTAATGATGTGCTGGTGATGTTGGTGGTGGTATGGTGATAATCATAGTACCAGTCATGTTAGTAGTAAACATTTTTATAGTTGTGGTGGTAGTGAACACTGAGTTGATAGTAGTTATTTTAGTAGAAATAAAAGTTGTTATTTTAGTAGAAATATTAGTTGATATTTTAGTAGATGTAGTAGTTGTTATTTTAGTAGAAAGAGTAGTTATTTTAGTAGAAATAGTAGTTATTTTAGTAGAAATAGTAGTTATTTTAGTAGAAATAGTAGTTGTTATTTTAGTAGAGATAAAAGTTGTTATTTTAGTAGAAATAGTAGTTGTTATTTTAGTAGATGTAGTAGTTGTTATTTTAGTAGAAATAGTAGTTGTTATTTTAGTAGATGTAGTAGTTGTTATTTTAGTAGAAATAGTAGTTGTTATTTTAGTAGATGTAGTTGTTATTATTTTAGTAGAAATAGTAGTTATTTTAGTAGAAATAGTAGTTGTTATTTTAGTAGAAAGAGTAGTTATTTTAGTAGAAATAGTAGTTATGTTAGTAGAAATAGTAGTTATTTTAGTAGAAATAGTAGTTATTTTAGTAGAAATAGTAGTTATTTTAGTAGAAATAGTAGTTATTTTAGTAGAAATAGTAGTTGTTATTTTAGTAGAAAGAGTAGTTATTTTAGTAGAAATAGTAGTTATTTTAGTAGAAATAGTAGTTGTTATTTTAGTAGATGTAGTAGTTGTTATTTTAGTAGAAATAGTAGTTGTTATTTTAGTAGAAATAGTAGTTGTTATTTTAGTAGATGTAGTTGTTATTATTTTAGTAGAAATAGTAGTTATTTTAGTAGAAATAGTAGTTATTTTAGTAGAAATAGTAGTTATTTTAGTAGAAATAGTAGTTGTTATTTTAGTAGAAAGAGTAGTTATTTTAGTAGAAATAGTAGTTATTTTAGTAGAAATAGTAGTTGTTATTTTAGTAGAAAGAGTAGTTATTTTAGTAGAAATAGTAGTTATTTTAGTAGAAATAGTAGTTGTTATTTTAGTAGAAAGAGTAGTTATTTTAGTAGAAATAGTAGCTATTTTAGTAGAAATAGTAGTTATTTTATTAGAAATAGTAGTTATTTTACTAGAAATAGTAGTTATGTTAGTAGAAATAGTAGTTATTTTAGTAGAAATAGTAGTTATTTTAGTAGAAATAGTAGTTGTTATTTTAGTAGAAAAAGTAGTTGTTATTTTAGTAGAAATAGTAATTTTAGTAGAAATAGTTGTTATTTTAGTAGAAATAGTAATTTTAGTAGAAATAGTAATTTTAGTAGAAATAGTAGTTGTTATTTTAGTAGAAATAGTAGTTGTTTTAGTAGAAATAGTAGTTATGTTAGTAGAAATAGTAGTTATTTTAGTAGAAATAGTAGTTATTTTAGTAGAAATAGTAGTTGTTATTTTAGTAGAAATAGTAGTTGTTATTTTAGTAGAAATAGTAATTATTTTAGTAGAAATAGTAGTTATTTTAGTAGAAATAGTAGTTATTTTAGTAGAAAGAGTAGTTATTTTAGTAGAAATAATAGTTATTTTAGTAGAAATAGTAGTTATTTTAGTAGAAATAGTAGTAGTTATTTTAGTAGAAATAGTTGTTATGTTAGTAGAAATAGTAGTTATTTTAGTAGAAATAGTAGTTATTTTAGTAGAAATAGTAGTTGTTATTTTAGTAGAAAGAGTAGTTATTTTAGTAGAAATAATAGTTATTTTAGTAGAAATAGTAGTTATTTTAGTAGAAAGAGTAGTTATTTTAGTAGAAATAATAGTTATTTTAGTAGAAATAGTAGTTATTTTAGTAGAAATAGTAGTAGTTATTTTAGTAGAAATAGTTGTTATTTTAGTAGAAATAGTAGTTGTTATTTTAGTAGAAATAGTAGTTGTTATTTTAGTAGAAATAGTAGTTGTTATTTTAGTAGAAATAGTAGTTGTTATTTTAGTAGAAATAGTAGTTATTTTAGTAGAAATAGTAGTTATTTTAGTAGAAATAGTAGTTATGTTAGTAGAAATAGTAGTTATTTTAGTAGAAATAGTAGTTATTTTTAGTAGAAATAGTAGTTGTTATTTTAGTAGACATAGTAATTATTTTAGTAGAAATAGTAGTTATTTTAGTAGAAATAGTAGTTGTTATTTTAGTAGAAAGAGTAGTTATTTTAGTAGAAATAATAGTTATTTTAGTAGAAATAGTAGTTATTTTAGTAGAAATAGTAGTAGTTATTTTAGTAGAAATAGTTGTTATTTTAGTAGAAATAGTAGTTGTTATTTTAGTAGAAATAGTAGTTGTTATTTTAGTAGAAATAGTAGTTGTTATTTTAGTAGAAATAGTAGTTGTTATTTTAGTAGAAATAGTAGTTATTTTAGTAGAAATTGTAGTTGTTAATTTAGTAGAAATAGTAATTTTAGTAGAAATAGTAGTTATTTTAGTAGAAATAGTAGTTATTTTAGTAGAAATAGTAGTTGTTATTTTAGTAGAAATAGTAGTTGTTATTTTAGTAGAAATAGTTGTTATTTTAGTAGAAATAGTAGTTATTTTAGTAGAAATAGTAGTTATTTTAGTAGAAATAGTAGTTATTTTAGTAGAAATAGTAGTTGTTATTTTAGTAGAAATAGTAATTGTTTTTTTAGTAGAAATAGTAGTTATTTTAGTAGAAATAGTAGTTATTTTAGTAGAAATAGTAGTTATTTTAGTAGAAATAGTAATTGTTATTTTAGTAGAAATAGTAGTTGTTATTTTAGTAGAAATAGTATTTGTTATTTTAGTAGAAATAGTAGTTATTTTAGTAGAAATAGTAATTGTTATTTTAGTAGAAATAGTAGTTGTTATGTGAGAGAGAGAGAGAGAAAGAGAGAGAGAAAGTTCAATATTGTCACATACTTTCAACAGGAAGCTGTGAACTTGGAAATGGTGGCTGCCACCACATCTGTAACGCTACAGCAGATGGTCCTGTTTGTTCTTGTGCACATGGTTACACATTAAACATGGACAACAAGACCTGCACAGGTGAGATATATGGTTACATCATTGACACAGACAACAAGACTTGCTCAGGTGAGATATATGATTACACATTAAACATGGACAACAAGACCTGCACAGGTGAGATATATGGTTACATCATTGACACAGACAACAAGACTTGCTCAGGTGAGATATATAGTTACACATTAAACATGGACAACAGACTTGCACAAGTGAGATATATGGTTACATCATTGACATAGACAACAAGACCTGCACAAGTGAGATATATGGCTACATCATTGACATAGACAACAAGACCTGCACAAGTGAGATATATGGCTACATCATTGACATAGACAACAAGACCTGCACAAGTGAGATATATGGCTACATCATTGACATAGACAACAAGACCTGCACAAGTGAGATATATGGCTACATCATTGACATAGACAACAAGACCTGCACAAGTGAGATATATGGCTACATCATTGACATAGACAACAAGACCTGCACAAGTGAGATATATGGCTACATCATTGACATAGACAACAAGACCTGCACAGGTGAGATATATGGTTACATCATTGACATAGACAACAAGACCTGCACAAGTGAGATATATGGCTACATCATTGACATAGACAACAAGACCTGCACAAGTGAGATATATGGCTACATCATTGACATAGACAACAAGACCTGCACAAGTGAGATATATGGTTACATCATTGACATAGACAACAAGACCTGCACAGGTGAGATATATGGTTACATCATTGACATAGACAACAAGACCTGCACAGGTGAGATATATGGCTACATCATTGACATAGACAACAAGACCTGCACAGGTGAGATATATGGTTACATCATTGACATAGACAACAAGACCTGCACAGGTGAGATATATGGTTACATCAATGACATAGACAACAAGACCTGCACAGGTGAAATATATGGTTACATCATTGACATAGACAACAAGACCTGCACAGGTGAGATATATGGTTACATCAATGACATAGACAACAAGACCTGCACAGGTGAGATATATAGTTACATCAATGACATAGACAACAAGACCTGCACAGGTGAGATATATGGTTACATCATTGACATAGACAACAAGACCTACACAGGTGAGATATATGGTTACATCATTGACATAGGCAACAAGACCTGCACAGGTGAGATATATGGTTACATCATTGACATAGACAACAAGACCTGCACAGGTGAGATATATGGTTATATCATTGACATAGACAACAAGACCTGCACAGGTGAGATATATAGTTACATCATTGACATAGACAACAAGACCTGCTCAGGTGAGATATATGGTTACATCATTGACATAGACAGCAAGACCTGCTCAGGTGAGATATATGGTTACATCATTGACATAGACAGCAAGACCTGCACAGGTGAGATATATGGTTACATCATTGACATAGACAACAAGACCTGCACAGGTGAGATATATGGCTAAATCATTGACATAGACAACAAGACCTGCTCAGGTGAGATATATGGCTAAATCATTGACATAGACAACAAGACCTGCACAGGTGAGATATATGGTTACATCATTGACAGAGACAACAAGACCTGCACAAGTGAGATATATAGTTACATCATTGACATAGACAACAAGACCTGCTCAGGTGAGATATATGGCTAAATCATTGACATAGACAACAAGACCTGCACAGGTGAGATATATGGTTACATCATTGACAGAGACAACAAGACCTGCTCAGGTCAGATATATAGTTACATCATTGACATAGACAACAAGACCTGTACAGGTAAGGATCATATCTATGAAACAAACACAACACTTAAACAATCATAACCAGATAAGATGTTCAACAACCTGAGACATCACTTATACATCATAAAGAGATGAGATGTTTGTTTAACAACCTGAGACATCACTTATACATCATAAATAGATGAAATGTTTGTTTAACAACCTGAGACATCACTTATACAATCATAAAGAGATGAAATGTTTGTTTAACAACCTGAGACATCACTTATACATCATAAAGAGATGAGATGTTTGTTTAACAACCTGAGAAATCACTTATACAATCATAAAGAGATGAGATATTTGTTCAACAACCTGAGACATCACTTATACAATCATAAAGAGATGAAATGTTTGTTTAACAACCTGAGACATCACTTATACAATCATAAAGAGATGAGATGTTTGTTCAACAACCTGAGACATCACTTATACAATCATAAAGTGATGAAATGTTTGTTTAACAACCTGAGACAACACTTATACAATCATAAAGAGATGAAATGTTTGTTTAACAACCTGAGACATCACTTATACAATCATAAAGTGATGAAATGTTTGTTTAAGAACCTGAGACATCACTTATACAATCATAAAGAGATGAAATGTTTGTTTAACAACCTCATGGACATCACTTATACAATCATAAAGAGATGAAATGTTTGTTTAACAACCTGAGACATCACTTATACAATCATAAAGAGATGAAATGTTTGTTTAACAACCTGAGACATCACTTATACAATCATAAAGAGATGAAATGTTTGTTTAACAACCTGAGACATCACTTATACAATCATAGAGAGATAAAATGTTTGTTTAACAACCTGAGACATCACTTATACAATCATACAGAGATGAAATGTTTAACAACCTGAGACATCACTTATACAATCATAAAGAGGTGAAATGTTTGTTTAACAACCTGAGGCATCACTTATACAATCATAGAGAGATAAAATGTTTAACAACCTGAGACATAACTTATACAATCATAAAGAGATGAGATGTTTGTTTAACAACCTGAGACATCACTTGTACAATCATAAAGAGATTAAATGTTTGTTTAACAACCTGAGACATCACTTATACAATCATAAAGAGATGAGATGTTTGTTTAACAACCTGAGACATCACTTGTACAATCATAAAGAGATTAAATGTTTGTTTAACCACCTGAGACATCACTTATACAATCATAAAGAGATGAGATGTTTGTTTAACAACCTGAGACACCACCTATACAATTATAAAGAGATTAAATGTTTGTTTAACAACCTGGGACATCACTTATACAATCATAAAGAGATGAAATGTTTGTTTAACAGCCTGAGACATCACTTATGCAATCATAAAGAGATGAAATGTTTAAAAACCGCATGGACATCACTTATATAATCATAAAGAGGTGAAATGTTTAACAACCTCATGGACATCACTTATACAATCATAAAGAGATGAAATGTTTAACAACCTCATGGACATCACTTATACAATCATAAAGAGATTAAATGTTTAACAATCTCATGGACATCACTTATACAATCATAAAGAGATGAAATGTTTAATAATCTCATGGACATCACTTATACAATCATAAAGAGATAAAATGTTTAATAATCTCATGGACATCACTTATACAATCATAAAGAGATGAAATGCTTAACAACCTGAGACATCACTTATACAATCATAAAGAGATGAAATGTTTAACAATCTCATGGCCATCACTTATACAATCATAAAGAGATGAAATGTTTGTTTAACAGCCTGAGACATCACTTATACAATCATAAAGAGATGAAATGTTTGTTTAACAACCTGAGACATCACTTATACAATCATAAAGAGATGAAATGTTTAACAATCTCATGGACATCACTTAAAGAATCATAAATAGATGAAATGTTTAATAATCTCATGGACATCACTTATACAATCATAAATAGATGAAATGTTTAACAATCTCATGGACATCACTTATACAATCATAAATAGATGAAATGTATGTTTAACAACCTAAGACATCACTTATACAATCATAAATAGATGAAATGTTTGTTTAACAGCCTGAGACATCACTTATACAATCATAAAGAGATGAAATGTTTAACAATCTCATGGACATCACTTATACAATCATAAAGAGATGAAATGTTTAACAACCTGAGACATCACTTATACAATCATAAAGAGATGAAATGTTTAACAACCTGAGACATCACTTATACAATCATAAATAGATGAAATGTTTGTTTAACAACCTGAGACATCACTTATACAATCATAAAGAGATGAAATATTTAACAATCTCATGGACATCACTTATACAATCACAACGAGGTGAGCGAGAGACCTCTGACTAGATGTGATGCTTTAGTTTGTTGGTAGCAATGTCCATTAGGGATAAACTTTCAGGTAACTTTCAATTTCAGCTTCATGTTCTGTGAACAATGGTGGCTGTGAGCGAAAGTGTGTGGACTCGAAACTTGGACGTGTCTGTTCCTGTCCTTCTGGCCTCACACTCCATCAGGATGGCCATTCATGCACAGGTAGTCTGATATGTGAATCAATTCAGAGGAAGAGGTATGTTTACAGCACTCGGAAAAATGACAAATAATCAACAACAGATTTTCAGAGTGCTGTAAACATACCCCTTCCTCTGAATTGATTCACTGATTATCGCCTCGGAAGTTTCCCTCTATAATAATATTCATTTATTATTATTTGTCTCTAGTCTGATATGTCTATGTTGTTGATTTTTTACAATGTTTTTGTATATTTGATGTTCCTTGATGTTTATTTATTGTTGATGTTTCCTAAAGTTTATATGTGTTGATGTTTCTTCATTTTGAATAAAGTTGATATTTCTTGATGTTGAATAAGTTGATATTTCTTGATGTTGAATAAGTTGATATTTCTTGATGTTGAATAAGTTGATATATCTTGATGTTGAATAAGTTGATATATCTTGATGTTGAATAAGTTGATATTTCTTGATGTTGAATAAGTTTATATTTCTTGATGTTGAATAAGTTGATATATCTTCATTTTGAATAAAGTTGCTATTTTTTATGTTGAATAAGTTGATATTTCTTGATGTTGAATAAGTTGATATTTCTTCATTTTGAATAAAGTTGATATTTCTTGAATTTGAATAAGTTGATATTTCTTGATGTTGAATAAGTTGATATTTCTTGATGTTGAATAAGTTGATATTTATTGATGTTGAATAAGTTGATATTTCTTCATTTTGAATAAATTTGCTATTTTTTAATGTTGAATAAGTTGATATTGCTTATGATGTTGAATAAAGTTGATATTGCTTCCTGATGTTGACAGATGTGGATGAATGTGAAACAAAAACAGATGGATGTTCCCATCTTTGTGAGAATACAAAAGGAGGATACGAATGCTCTTGTCCGCTTCATTACAAAATCAGCTCCGATTTGAAAAACTGTGAAGGTAAGTCAAGTAGTGTTTATGTCAAGTTGATTCTACCCAAAACTACAATTTTCTTTACTGCTGATTTGGCATGAACTTTCTGCACTGAATTCTGATTATCAAAGTAGTAGCTGCTTGAGATGCTAAGTCCTAGCAGTAGCAGCCTCTGTCCATCATAGTTGACTATAGTAGCCTCCATCAGTGATAATTTACTATAGTAGCCTCCATCAGTCATAATTTACTATAGTAGCCTCCATCAGTCATAATTTACTATAGTAGCCTCCCTCAGTCATAGTTGACTATAGCAGCCTCCATCAGTCATAATTTACTATAGTAGCCTCCATCAGTCATAGTTGACTATAGTAGCCTCCATCAGTCATAGTTGACTATAGCAGCCTCCATCAGTCATAATTTACTATAGTAGCCTCCTTCAGTCATAGTTGACTATAGTAGCCTCCCTCAGTCATAGTTGACTATAGCAGCCTCCATCAGTCATAATTTACTATGGTAGCCTCCATCAGTCATAGTTGACTATAGTAGCCTCCATCAGTCATAGTTGACTATAGGAGCCTCCATCAGTCATAATTTACTATAGTAGCCTCCTTCAGTCATAGTTGACTATAGTAGCCTCCCTCAGTCATAGCTGACTATAGCAGCCTCCATCAGTCATAATTTACTATAGTAGCCTCCATCAGTCATAGTTGACTATAGTAGCCTCCGTCAGTCATAATTTACTATAGTAGCCTCCATCAGTCATAATTTACTATAGTAGCCTCCATCAGTCATAATTTACTATAGTAGCCTCCCTCAGTCATAGTTGACTATAGCAGCCTCCATCAGTCATAATTTACTATAGTAGCCTCCTTCAGTCATAATTTACTATAGTAGCCTCCGTCAGTCATAATTTACTATAGTAGCCTCCATCAGTCATAATTAACTATAGTAGCCTCCATCAGTCATAATTTACTATAGTAGCCTCCCTCAGTCATAGTTGACTATAGCAGCCTCCATCAGTCATAATTTACTATAGTAGCCTCCTTCAGTCATAATTTACTATAGTAGCCTCCGTCAGTCATAATTTACTATAGTAGCCTCCATCA
Organism: Megaustenia siamemsis; assembly: GCA_032433765.1. NCBI lineage: Eukaryota > Metazoa > Mollusca > Gastropoda > Stylommatophora > Ariophantidae > Megaustenia > Megaustenia siamemsis. The sequence goes on from JAVIAB010000156.1 coordinate 3,607,797, forward strand.
GTCATAATTAACTATAGTAGCCTCCATCAGTCATAATTTACTATAGTAGCCTCCGTCAGTCATAATAAACTATAGTAGCCTCGATCAGTCATAGTTGACTATAGTAGCCTCCGTCAGTCATAATCTACTATAGTAGCCTCCGTCAGTCATAATTTACTATAGTAGCCTCCATCTGTCATAATTTACTATAGTAGCCTCCGTCAGTCATAATTTACTATAGTAGCCTCCATCAGTCATAATTAACTATAGTAGCCTCCATCAGTCATAATATACTATAGTAGCCTCCATCTGTCATAATTTACTATAGTAGCCTCCGTCAGTCATAATTTACTATAGTAGCCTCCATCAGTCATAATTTACTATAGTAGCCTCCGTCAGCCATAGTTGACTATAGTAACCTCCGTCAGCCATAGTTGACTATAGTAGCCTCCATCAGTCATAGTTGACTATAGTAGGCTCCATTAGTCATAATTTACTATAGTAGCCTCCATCAGTCATAGTTGACTATAGTAGCCTCTGTCAGTCATAGTTGACTGTAGTAGCCTCTGTCAGTCATAGTTGACTATAGTAGCCTCTGTCAGTCATAGTTGACTGTAGTAGCCTCTGTCAGTCATAGTTGACTATAGTAGCCTCTGTCAGTCATAGTTGACTGATTTTTTTCTGGGAAAGTAAAGCAGCACGGGTGTAATACCGACCACATTACCCCAAAAATCATGTGCTGAAGGTCTGTAAAATTGATGGTCACTAACACCATAATTCCCTATACGCCACTTGGCGTGACAGGGGTACTTTACTTTTTACTTTACCTCATCCCTGTGTTTGTCATTAATGCTGAGGCCTCATACCTGTCTCTTCTTCTTCTACCTTTTAGCTCCCAGTGGAGCATAGGTCTTCAGCAAACACTTTCCAAGTCGTTCTGTTTTTTGCAATTCTTTTAAGATCATTCCATGTCTTCCCCATCATCTTCATCTCTGCTTCGATCTGTCTTCTCCAAGAATTCCTTGGTCTTCCTCTTTGTCTTTTCCCCTGGGGATTCCAAAAAGGGCCTGTTGTGTAATACTCTCAGTTGGCTTCCGTAGTGTGTGTCCTATCCATCGCCATCGTCTTCGCTGTATCTCTTTATCCACTGGTATTTGACTGGTACATTTCCATAATTCTACGTTAGTGACTTTGTCCTGCCATTTCCATCCCTTTATTCTGCGTAAGCATCCATTAATGAAAGTCTGTACCTTCGTGATTGTCAATTTTGTTATTCTCCATGTTTCACAGCCATATAATAAGACCGACTTAACATTGGAGTTGAAAATTTGTATTTTTGTATTTAGCCTAATTTCTTTGGATTTCCATATGTTTCCCAGTGCAATGAAAGCTCCTCTTGCTTTTGATATCTTTATTTTGGTATCATTTTCTGTTCCTCCCTCTTTATCTATATTACTGCCCAGATATATGTAATATTGTACGTCTAGTAGAGGTATTTCTCCTAGTTTTATTTGGTTACTGCCAACTGCATTAATTCTCATAATGTTGGTCTTATCTCTATTAATCTTTAGTCCTAGCTATTGTGATCTCTCATCTAATATACTCATTTTATCCTGCATCTGTTGATGGCTGTGTGATAGGAGAGCTATGTCATCAGCAAAGTCTAAATCATCAAGTTGTTTGGTCAGTGACCACTGGATCCCATTTCTGTTGTTTTGAGTTATTTTCATAATCCAATCTATGGCCAGTAGAAAGAGAAATGGGGACAGAAGGCATCCTTACCTTACTCCTGTTCTTATTTCAAATGCTTCTGTAAGCTGTCCTTCATGCACCACACTACATTTCGTTCTTTCATACATTGTTTTTATCAGGTTAATAAACTTTATGGGGATTCCGTAATGACTCAGCAACTTCCAAAGCATTCCTCTGTCTAAACCATCAAATGCCTTTTCGTAATCTATGAATCCAATATAAAGTGGGGACTATAGTTCTAAACTTTGTTCAACTATTATACGTAGAGTAGTTATTCGATCAGCACATGATCTGTTCTTCCTAAAACCTTCTTGTTCATCTCTCAAGTGTTTCTCTATAGCCTCCTTTAGTCTCTCCAGAATGATTCTGCTTAATATTTTTCCTGGCACTGATAGTAGCATAATTCCCCTATAATTTGTGCACTCCTGTAAACTTCCTTTCTTTGGTAGTTTGATCATATAACCTTCTTTCCAGTCTTTAGGTATTTCTTCCCTCTCCCAAATTTTATCTAATAGATTATGCAATATCTTGGTAGAGGTGTTAATATCTGCTTTGATGGCTTCCGCAGGAATTTCATCTGGTCCTGTGGCTTTACCATTTTTAATAGTTTGATGGCTTTCATTATTTCTTCTTTGCTTGGTTTTCCTCATACCTGTGTTTGTCATTAATGTTGAGGCCTCATCCCTGTGTATGTCATTAATGTTGAGGCCTCATCTCTGTGTTTGTCATTAATGTTGAGGCCTCATCTCTGTGTATGTCATTAATGTTGAGGCCTCATCTCTGTGTTTGTCACTAATGTTGAGGCCTCATCTCTGTGTATGTCATTAATGTTGAGGCCTCATCTCTGTGTTTGTCATTAATGTTGAGGCCTCATCTCTGTGTTTGTCATTAATGTTGAGGCCTCATCCCTGTGTATGTCATTAATGTTGAGGCCTCATCTCTGTGTTTGTCATTAATGTTGAGGCCTCATCCCTGTGTATGTCATTAATGTTGAGGCCTCATCTCTGTGTTTGTCATTAATGTTGAGGCCTCATCCCTGTGTATGTCATTAATGTTGAGGCCTCATCCCTGTGTTTGTCATTAATGTTGAGGCCTCATCCCTGTGTATGTCATTAATGTTGAGGCCTCATCCCTGTGTTTGTCATTAATGTTGAGGCCTCATCCCTGTGTTTGTCATTAATGTTGAGGCCTCATCCCTGTGTTTGTCATTAATGTTGAGGCCTCATCCCTGTGTTTGTCATTAATGTTGAGGCCTCATCCCTGTGTATGTCATTAATGTTGAGGCCTCATCTCTGTGTTTGTCATTAATGTTGAGGCCTCATCTCTGTGTTTGTCATTAATGTTGAGGCCTCATCTCTGTGTTTGTCATTAATGTTGAGGCCTCATCTCTGTGTTTGTCATTAATATTGAGGCCTCATCCCTGTGTATGTCATTAATGTTGAGGCCTCATCTCTGTGTATGTCATTAATGTTGAGGCCTCATCTCTGTGTTTGTCATTAATGTTGAGGCCTCATCTCTGTGTATGTCATTAATGTTGAGGCCTCATCTCTGTGTTTGTCATTAATATTGAGGCCTCATCTCTGTGTATGTCATTAATGTTGAGGCCTCATCTCTGTGTTTGTCATTAATGTTGAGGCCTCATCTCTGTGTATGTCATTAATGTTGAGGCCTCATCTCTGTGTATGTCATTAATGTTGAGGCTGCATCCCTGTAGCAATCATTGAATGACTGTCAATGTCCTCACAGCTGGTGATCTGAAAGAAAGCATGACAGTCCCTATGTTGACCAGAATCCCTGAAGGTTTTAGAAATTCCATTTATTCATTGTTTATAGTAGTTAGAATTGACATTACAGCACTCCTGGCAGACTCATCGGTGCTCACTCACTTTCAGTAGAATGTTAAGCAAGGCATGTTTGTACATGCTCCTGTCTCTTTGTCAACTTTCAGACATGTCTCAGTAAATCAATGGGAAACTATAGATGTGTGGACTGACAATCCAATACAATCATTGTCTTGCTTCATGTCACAGCAGACAACTCCGCAGGTCTGAGAATGCATGACAATTATCGTCTTACTTCATGTCACAACAGATAGGTCTGGACTCTCTGTAGATCCACTTATAAACTAGAAGGGCATGCATCACTAAGAGCTCTACAGTGAACACAAGAGGCCTAAAGTGATAGACTCAACCCAAAGTAATAGACTCAACCCAAAGTGATAGACTCAACCCAAAGTGATAGACTCAACCCAAAGTGATAGACTCAACCCAAAGTAATAGACTCAGCCCAAAGTGATAGACTCAACCCAAAGTGATAGACTCAACCCAAAGTGATAGACTCAACCCAAAGTAATAGACTCAACCCAAAGTAATAGACTCAACCCAAAGTAATAGACTCAGCCCAAAGTAATAGACTCAACCCAATGTAATAGACTCAACCCAAAGTAATAAACTCAGCCCAAAGTAATAGACTCAACCAAAAGTAATAGACTCATCCCAAAGTAATAAACTCAACCCAAAGTAATAAACACAACCCAAAGTGATAGACTCAACCCAAAGTAATAGACTCAATCCAAAGTAATAAACTCAACCCAAAGTAATAAACTCAACCCAAAGTGATAGACTCAACCCAAAGTGATAGACTCAATCCAAAGTGATAGACTCAGCCCAAAGTGATAGACTCAACCCAAAGTGATAGACTCAACACAAAGTAATAATCTCAACCCAAAGTAATAGACTCAACCCAAAGTAATAGACTCAACCCAAAGTAATAGACTCAACCCAAAGTAATAAACTCAGCCCAAAGTAATAAACTCAACCCAAAGTAATAGACTCAACCCAAAGTAATAAACTCAGCCCAAAGTAATAAACTCAGCCCAAAGTAATAAACTCAGCCCAAAGTAATAGACTCAACCCAATGTAATAGACTCAACCCAAAGTAATAAACTCAGCCCAAAGTAATAGACTCAACCAAAAGTAATAGACTCATCCCAAAGTAATAGACTCAATCCAAAGTAATAAACTCAACCCAAAGTAATAAACTCAACCCAAAGTGATAGACTCAACCCAAAGTGATAGACTCAATCCAAAGTGATAGACTCAACCCAAAGTGATAGACTCAATCCAAAGTAATAAACTCAACCCAAAGTATTAGACTCAACCCAAAGTGATAGACTCAACCCAAAGTAATAGACTCAACCCAAAGTGATAGACTCAACCCAAAGTGATAGACTCAACCCAAAGTGATAGATTTTATGTATTTTGTGCCCACAGCCATGATGATGACAGAAAATGAAGTCTTTCTCTGAATGTAACATCCTTGTGTAGTGTCCTGCGTCTTTCTCTGAATGTAACATCCTTGTGTAGTGTCCTGCGTCTTTCTCTGAATGTAACATCCTTGTGTAGTGTCCTGCGTCTTTCTCTGAATGTAACATCCTTGTGTAGTGTCCCGCATTGTCAAGACATAGAACAAAAAGATGTAATCCACAATCCATTAGTTTCAACATGACGTGGATAGATCGTGGAACAAACTAGACTAATTTATTAGTTACATTACATATTTATTTAACTCACAACGCTATTCTATAATATGTTAACATATGTCACGTACCAAAGTGACAACAAAAACAACCTAAAGTGACATAAATTCTCCTTTTCCTTCTTCTGTATTCAGTTTCTTGTGCTCAAGTTTATAGTCCACCATGTTTGCAAGCTCAAAATAGAATGGGGAGATAACACAATATAGTCATGACCCTGTTGTGCTTTCTCTCCCTCAGAATCTTGAGAAGCTAATGCACTAAACCATCTCTCCCTCAGAATCTTGAGAAGCTAATGCACTAAACCACCTCTCCCTCAGAATCTTGAGAAGCTAATGCACTAAACCACCTCTCCCTCAGAATCTTGAGAAGCTAATGCACTAAACCACCTCTCCCTCAGAATCTTGAGAAGCTAATGCACTAAACCATCTCTCCCTCAGAATCTTGAGAAGCTAATGCACTAAACCACCTCTCCCTCAGAATCTTGAGAAGCTAATGCACTAAACCATCTCTCCCTCAGAATCTTGAGAAGCTAATGCACTAAACCATCTCTCCCTCAGAATCTTGAGAAGCTAATGCACTAAACCACCTCTCCCTCAGAATCTTGAGAAGCTAATGCACTAAACCACCTCTCCCTCAGAATCTTGAGAAGCTAATGCACTAAACCACCTCTCCCTCAGAATCTTGAGAAGCTAATGCACTAAACCATCTCTCCCTCAGAATCTTGAGAAGCTAATGCACTAAACCATCTCTCCCTCAGAATCTTGAGAAGCTAATGCACTAAACCATCTCTCCCTCAGAATCTTGAGAAGCTAATGCACTAAACCACCTCTCCCTCAGAATCTTGAGAAGCTAATGCACTAAACCACCTCTCCCTCAGAATCTTGAGAAGCTAATGCACTAAACCACCTCTCCCTCAGAATCTTGAGAAGCTAATGCACTAAACCACCTCTCCCTCAGAATCTTGAGAAGCTAATGCACTAAACCATCTCTCCCTCAGAATCTTGAGAAGCTAATGCACTAAACCATCTCTCCCTCAGAATCTTGAGAAGCTAATGCACTAAACCATCTCTCCCTCAGAATCTTGAGAAGCTAATGCACTAAACCACCTCTCCCTCAGAATCTTGAGAAGCTAATGCACTAAACCACCTCTCCCTCAGAATCTTGAGAAGCTAATGCACTAAACCACCTCTCCCTCAGAATCTTGAGAAGCTAATGCACTAAACCACCTCTCCCTCAGAATCTTGAGAAGCTAATGCACTAAACCACCTCTCCCTCAGAATCTTGAGAAGCTAATGCACTAAACCACCTCTCCCTCAGAATCTTGAGAAGCGAATGCACTAAACCATCTCTCCCTCAGAATCTTGAGAAGCTAATGCACTAAACCATCTCTCCCTCAGAATCTTGAGAAGCTAATGCACTAAACCATCTCTCCCTCAGAATCTTGAGAAGCTAATGCACTAAACCATCTCTCCCTCAGAATCTTGAGAAGCTAATGCACTAAACCATCTCTCCCTCAGAATCTTGAGAAGCTAATGCACTAAACCACCTCTCCCTCAGAATCTTGAGAAGCTAATGCACTAAACCACCTCTCCCTCAGAATCTTGAGAAGCTAATGCACTAAACCATCTCTCCCTCAGAATCTTGAGAAGCTAATGCACTAAACCATCTCTCCCTCAGAATCTTGAGAAGCTAATGCACTAAACCATCTCTCCCTCAGAATCTTGAGAAGCTAATGCACTAAACCATCTCTCCCTCAGAATCTTGAGAAGCTAATGCACTAAACCACCTCTCCCTCAGAATCTTGAGAAGCTAATGCACTAAACCACCTCTCCCTCAGAATCTTGAGAAGCTAATGCACTAAACCACCTCTCCCTCAGAATCTTGAGAAGCTAATGCACTAAACCATCTCTCCCTCAGAATCTTGAGAAGCTAATGCACTAAACCATCTCTCCCTCAGAATCTTGAGAAGCTAATGCACTAAACCATCTCTCCCTCAGAATCTTGAGAAGCTAATGCACTAAACCACCTCTCCCTCAGAATCTTGAGAAGCTAATGCACTAAACCACCTCTCCCTCAGAATCTTGAGAAGCTAATGCACTAAACCACCTCTCCCTCAGAATCTTGAGAAGCTAATGCACTAAACCACCTCTCCCTCAGAATCTTGAGAAGCTAATGCACTAAACCACCTCTCCCTCAGAATCTTGAGAAGCTAATGCACTAAACCACCTCTCCCTCAGAATCTTGAGAAGCGAATGCACTAAACCATCTCTCCCTCAGAATCTTGAGAAGCTAATGCACTAAACCATCTCTCCCTCAGAATCTTGAGAAGCTAATGCACTAAACCATCTCTCCCTCAGAATCTTGAGAAGCTAATGCACTAAACCATCTCTCCCTCAGAATCTTGAGAAGCTAATGCACTAAACCATCTCTCCCTCAGAATCTTGAGAAGCTAATGCACTAAACCACCTCTCCCTCAGAATCTTGAGAAGCTAATGCACTAAACCACCTCTCCCTCAGAATCTTGAGAAGCTAATGCACTAAACCATCTCTCCCTCAGAATCTTGAGAAGCTAATGCACTAAACCATCTCTCCCTCAGAATCTTGAGAAGCTAATGCACTAAACCATCTCTCCCTCAGAATCTTGAGAAGCTAATGCACTAAACCATCTCTCCCTCAGAATCTTGAGAAGCTAATGCACTAAACCATCTCTCCCTCAGAATCTTGAGAAGCTAATGCACTAAACCACCTCTCCCTCAGAATCTTGAGAAGCTAATGCACTAAACCATCTCTCCCTCAGAATCTTGAGAAGCTAATGCACTAAACCATCTCTCCCTCAGAATCTTGAGAAGCTAATGCACTAAACCACCTCTCCCTCAGAATCTTGAGAAGCTAATGCACTAAACCACCTCTCCCTCAGAATCTTGAGAAGCTAATGCACTAAACCACCTCTCCCTCAGAATCTTGAGAAGCTAATGCACTAAACCATCTCTCCCTCAGAATCTTGAGAAGCTAATGCACTAAACCATCTCTCCCTCAGAATCTTGAGAAGCTAATGCACTAAACCATCTCTCCCTCAGAATCTTGAGAAGCTAATGCACTAAACCATCTCTCCCTCAGAATCTTGAGAAGCTAATGCACTAAACCATCTCTCCCTCAGAATCTTGAGAAGCTAATGCACTAAACCATCTCTCCCTCAGAATCTTGAGAAGCTAATGCACTAAACCACCTCTCCCTCAGAATCTTGAGAAGCTAATGCACTAAACCATCTCTCCCTCAGAATCTTGAGAAGCTAATGCACTAAACCATCTCTCCCTCAGAATCTTGAGAAGCTAATGCACTAAACCATCTCTCCCTCAGAATCTTGAGAAGCTAATGCACTAAACCATCTCTCCCTCAGAATCTTGAGAAGCTAATGCACTAAACCATCTCTCCCTCAGAATCTTGAGAAGCTAATGCACTAAACCATCTCTCCCTCAGAATCTTGAGAAGCTAATGCACTAAACCATCTCTCCCTCAGAATCTTGAGAAGCTAATGCACTAAACCACCTCTCCCTCAGAATCTTGAGAAGCTAATGCACTAAACCATCTCTCCCTCAGAATCTTGAGAAGCTAATGCACTAAACCATCTCTCCCTCAGAATCTTGAGAAGCTAATGCACTAAACCATCTCTCCCTCAGAATCTTGAGAAGCTAATGCACTAAACCATCTCTCCCTCAGAATCTTGAGAAGCTAATGCACTAAACCACCTCTCCCTCAGAATCTTGAGAAGCTAATGCACTAAACCATCTCTCCCTCAGAATCTTGAGAAGCTAATGCACTAAACCATCTCTCCCTCAGAATCTTGAGAAGCTAATGCACTAAACCACCTCTCCCTCAGAATCTTGAGAAGCTAATGCACTAAACCATCTCTCCCTCAGAATCTTGAGAAGCTAATGCACTAAACCATCTCTCCCTCAGAATCTTGAGAAGCTAATGCACTAAACCATCTCTCCCTCAGAATCTTGAGAAGCTAATGCACTAAACCACCTCTCCCTCAGAATCTTGAGAAGCTAATGCACTAAACCATCTCTCCCTCAGAATCTTGAGAAGCTAATGCACTAAACCATCTCTCCCTCAGAATCTTGAGAAGCTAATGCACTAAACCATCTCTCCCTCAGAATCTTGAGAAGCTAATGCACTAAACCATCTCTCCCTCAGAATCTTGAGAAGCTAATGCACTAAACCATCTCTCCCTCAGAATCTTGAGAAGCTAATGCACTAAACCATCTCTCCCTCAGAATCTTGAGAAGCTAATGCACTAAACCATCTCTCCCTCAGAATCTTGAGAAGCTAATGCACTAAACCACCTCTCCCTCAGAATCTTGAGAAGCTAATGCACTAAACCATCTCTCCCTCAGAATCTTGAGAAGCTAATGCACTAAACCATCTCTCCCTCAGAATCTTGAGAAGCTAATGCACTAAACCATCTCTCCCTCAGAATCTTGAGAAGCTAATGCACTAAACCATCTCTCCCTCAGAATCTTGAGAAGCTAATGCACTAAACCACCTCTCCCTCAGAATCTTGAGAAGCTAATGCACTAAACCATCTCTCCCTCAGAATCTTGAGAAGCTAATGCACTAAACCATCTCTCCCTCAGAATCTTGAGAAGCTAATGCACTAAACCACCTCTCCCTCAGAATCTTGAGAAGCTAATGCACTAAACCACCTCTCCCTCAGAATCTTGAGAAGCTAATGCACTAAACCATCTCTCCCTCAGAATCTTGAGAAGCTAATGCACTAAACCATCTCTCCCTCAGAATCTTGAGAAGCTAATGCACTAAACCATCTCTCCCTCAGAATCTTGAGAAGCTAATGCACTAAACCATCTCTCCCTCAGAATCTTGAGAAGCTAATGCACTAAACCATCTCTCCCTCAGAATCTTGAGAAGCTAATGCACTAAACCATCTCTCCCTCAGAATCTTGAGAAGCTAATGCACTAAACCACCTCTCCCTCAGAATCTTGAGAAGCTAATGCACTAAACCACCTCTCCCTCAGAATCTTGAGAAGCTAATGCACTAAACCATCTCTCCCTCAGAATCTTGAGAAGCTAATGCACTAAACCATCTCTCCCTCAGAATCTTGAGAAGCTAATGCACTAAACCATCTCTCCCTCAGAATCTTGAGAAGCTAATGCACTAAACCATCTCTCCCTCAGAATCTTGAGAAGCTAATGCACTAAACCATCTCTCCCTCAGAATCTTGAGAAGCTAATGCACTAAACCATCTCTCCCTCAGAATCTTGAGAAGCTAATGCACTAAACCACCTCTCCCTCAGAATCTTGAGAAGCTAATGCACTAAACCATCTCTCCCTCAGAATCTTGAGAAGCTAATGCACTAAACCATCTCTCCCTCAGAATCTTGAGAAGCTAATGCACTAAACCACCTCTCCCTCAGAATCTTGAGAAGCTAATGCACTAAACCATCTCTCCCTCAGAATCTTGAGAAGCTAATGCACTAAACCATCTCTCCCTCAGAATCTTGAGAAGCTAATGCACTAAACCACCTCTCCCTCAGAATCTTGAGAAGCTAATGCACTAAACCACCTCTCCCTCAGAATCTTGAGAAGCTAATGCACTAAACCACCTCTCCCTCAGAATCTTGAGAAGCTAATGCACTAAACCATCTCTCCCTCAGAATCTTGAGAAGCTAATGCACTAAACCATCTCTCCCTCAGAATCTTGAGAAGCTAATGCACTAAACCATCTCTCCCTCAGAATCTTGAGAAGCTAATGCACTAAACCACTTCCTCAACTTTGAACTACTTCTGATGATCAGATTTTCTATTTATGAAAAGTTTCTTTAAAATTATGTTCAGTTTTGAAAATGTAATGTTCATTAATTTTGGTCTTTACTTTGCAGATATTGATGAATGTCTTTTTAATTCAACATGTGACCACATTTGTGTTAACTTACCTGGCTCATTGCGGTGTCACTGTCATCCAGGCTACCAGTTATATGGTCTCAGCCATTGTGCAGGTGGGATTTGGGTACATAAATTATGAATTTTAACGTAAAAAGTCAAGGATTAATTTTGTGCAGCTACTAGAAAAAAGATAATATCATTTCAGTTACAGGGCCATCCACTAAAGTCCTTTACTTCAGTGTAGTCTTTACATCAATGTAGTCTTTACTTCAGTGTAGTCTTTACTTCAGTGTAGTCTTTACTTCAGTGTAGTCTTTACTTCAGTGTAGTCTTTACTTCAGTGTAGTCTTTACTTCAGTGTAGTCTTTACTTCAGTGTAATCTTTACATCAATGTAGTCTTTACATCAATGTAGTCTTTACTTCAGTGTAGTCTTTACATCAATGTAGTCTTTACATCAATGTAGTCTTTACATCAATGTAGTCTTTACATCAATGTAGTCTTTACTTCAGTGTAGTCTTTACATCAATGTAGTCTTTACATCAGTGTAGTCTTTACTTCAGTGTAGTCTTTACATCAGTGTAGTCTTTACTTCAGTGTAGTCTTTACATCAGTGTAGTCTTTACATCAGTGTAGTCTTTACATCAGTGTAGTCTTTACATCAATGTAGTCTTTACATCAATGTAGTCTTTACATCAATGTAGTCTTTACATCAATGTAGTCTTTACACCAGTGTAGTCTTTACATCAGTGTAGTCTTTACATCAGTGTAGTCTTTACATCAGTGTAGTCTTTACATCAATGTAGTCTTTACATCAATGTAGTCTTTACATCAATGTAGTCTTTACATCAATGTAGTCTTTACATCAGTGTAGTCTTTACATCAGTGTAGTCTTTACATCAATGTAGTCTTTATATCAATGTAGTCTTTACTTCAATGTAGTCTTTACATCAATGTAGTCTTTACATCAATGTAGTCTTTACTTCAGTGTAGTCTTTACATCAATGTAGTCTTTACTTCCGTGTAGTCTTTACTTCAGTGTAGTCTTTACTTCAGTGTAGAATTTACATCAATGTAGTCTTTACATCAATGTAGTCTTTACTTCAGTGTAGTCTTTACTTCAGTGTAGTCTTTACATCAATGTAGTCTTTACATCAATGTAGTCTTTACATCAATGTAGTCTTTACATCAGTGTAGTCTTTACATCAGTGTAGTCTTTACATCAGTGTAGTCTTTACATCAGTGTAGTCTTTACATCAGTGTAGTCTTTACATCAGTGTAGTCTTTACATCAGTGTAGTCTTTACATCAATGTAGTCTTTACATCAATGTAGTCTTTACATCAGTGTAGTCTTTACATCAGTATAGTCTTTACATCAATGTAGTCTTTACATCAGTGTAGTCTTTACATCAATGTAGTCTTTACATCAATGTAGTCTTTACATCAGTGTAGTCTTTACATCAGTGTAGTCTTTACTTCAGTGTAGTCTTTACATCAGTGTAGTCTTTACATCAGTGTAGTCTTTACATCAGTGTAGTCTTTACATCAGTGTAGTCTTTACTTCTTAGTAATATAAAGGAACAAATGGAGAGATGGAAGGAGCACTTTGAAGAACTTTTGAACAGACCTGGCTCAAATAATCCTCCAGATATACTACCAGCAGAAGAAGAGTTACACGTTAACTGCGGAAAACCAAGCAAAGAAGAAATAATGAAAGCCATCAAACTGTTAAAAGATGGTAAAGCCACAGGACCAGATGAAATTCCTTCGGAAGCCATCAAAGCAGATATTATCACCTCTACCAAGATGTTACATAATCTATTGGATAAAATTTGGGAGAGGGAAGAAATACCTAAAGACTGGAGAGAAGGTTATATGATCAAACTACCAAAGAAAGGAAGTTTACAGGAGTGCACAAATTATAGGGGAATTATGCTACTATCAGTGCCAGGAAAAATATTAGGCAGAATCATTCTGGAGAGACTAAAAGAGGCTATAGAGAAACACTTGAGAGATGAACAAGCAGGTTTTAGGAAGAACAGATCATGTGCTGATCAAATAACTACTCTACGTATAATAGTTGAACAAAGTTTAGAACTAAAATCCCCACTTTATATTGGATTCATAGATTACGAAAAGGCATTTGATAGTTTAGACAGAAGAATGCTTTGGAAGTTGCTGAGTCATTATGGAATCCCCATAAAGTTTATTAACCTGATAAAAACAATGTATGAAGGAACAAAATGCAGTGTGGTGCATGAAGGACAGCTTACAGAAGCATTTGAAATAAGAACAGGAGTAAGGCAAGGATGCCTTCTGTCTCCATTTCTCTTTCTACTGGCCATAGATTGGATTATGAAAATAACTCAAAACAACAGAAATGGGATCCAGTGGTCACTGACCAAACAACTTGATGATTTAGACTTTGCTGATGACATAGCTCTCCTATCACACAGCCACCAACAGATGCAAGATAAAATGAGTATATTAGATGAGAGATCACAACAGCTAGGACTAAAGATTAATAGAGATAAGACCAACATTATGAGAATTAATGCAGTTGGCAATAACCAAATAAAACTAGGAGAAATACCTCTACTAGACGTACAATCTTATATATATCTGGGCAGTAATATAGATAAAGAGGGAGGAACAGAAAACGATACCAAAATAAGGATATCAAAAGCAAGAGGAGCTTTCATTGCACTGGGAAACATATGGAAATCCAAAGAAATTAGGCTAAATACAAAAATACAAATTTTCAACTCCAATGTTAAGTCGGTTCTATTATATGGCTGTGAAACATGGAGAATAACAAAATTGACAATCACGAAGGTACAGACTTTCATTAATGGATGCTTGCGCAGAATAAAGGGATGGAAATGGCAGGACAAAGTCACAAACGTGGAATTATGGAAATGTACCGGTCAAATACCAGTGGATAAAGAAATACAGCGAAGACGATGGCGATGGATAGGACACACACTACGGAAACCAACTGAGAGTATTACACAACAGGCCCTTTTTTGGAATCCCCAGGGGAAAAGACAAAGAGGAAGACCAAGGAATTCTTGGAGAAGACAGATTGAAGCAGAGATGAAGATGATGGGGAAGACATGGAATGATCTTAAAAGAATTGCAAAAAACAGAACGACTTGGAAAGTGTTTGTTGAAGACCTATGCTCCACTGGGAGCTAAAAGGTAGAAGAGTCTTTACTTCTGTGTAGTCTTTACTTCAGTGTAGTCTTTACTTCTGTGTAGTCTTTACTTCTGTGTAGTCTTTACTTCAGTGTAGTCTTTACTTCTGTGTAGTCTTTACTTCTGTGTAGTCTTTACATCAATGTAGTCTTTACATCAGTGTAGTTTTTACTTCTGTATAGTCTTTACATCAATGTAGTCTTTACTTCTGTGTAGTCTTTACATCAATGTAGTCTTTACATCAATGTAGTCTTTACTTCTGTATAGTCTTTACTTCAGTATAGTCTTTACATCAATGTAGTCTTTACTTCTGTGTAGTCTTTACATCAATGCAGTCTTTACTTCTGTGTAGTCTTTACATCAATGTAGTCTTTACTTCTGTGTAGTCTTTACTTCTGTGTAGTCTTTACTTCAGTGTAGTCTTTACTTCTGTGTAGTCTTTACATCAATGTAGTCTTTACATCAATGTAGTCTTTACTTCTGTGTAGTCTTTACATCAATGCAGTCTTTACTTCTGTGTAGTCTTTAAATCAATGTAGTATTTACATCAATGTAGTCTTTACTTCTGTATAGTCTTTACTTCAGTGTAGTTTTTACATCAATGTAGTCTTTACTTCTGTGTAGTCTTTACATCAATGCAGTCTTTACTTCTGTGTAGTCTTTACATCAATGTAGTCTTTACATCAATGTAGTCTTTACTTCTGTATAGTCTTTACTTCAGTGTAGTTTTTACATCAATGTAGTCTTTACATCAATGTAGTCTTTACTTCAGTGTAGTCTTTACTTCAGTGTAGTCTTTACTTCAGTGTAGTCTTTACATTAATGTAGTCTTTACTTCAGTGTAGTCTTTACTTCAGTGTAGTCTTTACTTCTGTATAGTCTTTACTTCTGTATAGTCTTTACTTCAGTGTAGTCTTTACTTCTGTATAGTCTTTACTTCAATGTAGTCTTTACTTCTGTATAGTCTTTACTTCTGTATAGTCTTTACTTCAGTGTTGTCTTTACTTCAATAGCTGTCGAGATCAAAAGTAGTGGTGAGAGACATGATCACCTACCTACACCAGCAGGCCCGGTAATTGATGATGAGTCTTTACTTCAGTGTAGTCTTACGTCAGTATAGTCTTTACTTCAGTGTAGTCTTTACTTCTATGTAGTCTTACTTCAGTGTAGTCTTACTTCAGTGTTGTCTTACTTCAATGTAGTCTTTTCTTCAGTGTAGTCTTTACTTCAGTGCAGTCTTTACTTCAGTGCAGTCTTTACTTCTATGTAGTCTTACTTCAGTGTAGTCTTACTTCAGTGTAGTCTTACTTCAATGCAGTCTGTTCTTCAGTGTAGTCTTTACTTCAGTGCAGTCTTTACTTCAGTGTAGTCTTACTTCAGTGTAGTCTTTACTTCGGTGTAGCCTTCACTTCAGTGTATTCTTTACTTCGGTGTAACCTTTACTTCAGTGCAGCCTTTACTTCAGTGTAGTCTTTAATTCAGTGTTCGTCTTTACTTCGCTGTAGTGTTTACTTCAGTGTACATCTTTACTTCACTGTAGTCTTTACTTCAGTGTAGTCTTTACTTCACTGTAGTCTTTACTTCACTGTAATCTTACTTCTGTGTAGTCTTTACTAGTCTTTACTTCAGTGCAGTCTTTACTTCAGCTTCAGTGTAGTCTTTACTTCAATGTAGTCTTACTTCTGTGTAGTCTTTACTTCAGTGCAGTCTTTACAGCAGTGTAGTCTTACTTCAGTGTAGTCTTTACTTCAGTGTAGTCTATACTTCTGTGTAGTCTATACTTATGTGTAGGCTTTACTTCAGTGTAGTCTTTACTTCAGAGTAGTCTTTACTTCAGCTTCAGTGTAGTCTTTACTTCAATGTAGTCTTACTTCTGTGTAGTCTTACTTCAGTGTAGTCTTTACTTCAGTGTAGTCTATACTTCTGTGTAGTCTATACTTCTGTGTAGTCTTTACTTCACTGTAGTCTTTACTTCAGCATCAGTGTAGTCTTTACTTCAGTGTAGTCTTACTTCAGTGTAGTCTTTACTTCAGTGTAGTCTATACTTCTGTGTAGTCTTTACTTCAGTGCAGTCTTTACTTCAGCTTCTGTGTAGTCTTTACTTCAGTGTAGTCTTTACTTCAGTGTAGTCTCTTTACCTCCTATGGTTCATACCTCTTGCACACCATCCCCTATTGCTCCACTTCTTCCAGACTTTCTCTTTTTCCATTCACTTCTGACCTACCGCCTCTCCCCCTATCCAGTTTTCACATACCTGCTTCTTATCCCTCCTCTCCATACCTCCTCCTCCAATACTTCCCTACCTCCCGATAGACTAACTTCCTCCGGACCACCCCTCTATCGCCCTTCTCATTATACCGGCTTTATTATTCTTCCTCACCGTATCTCTTCCTCCAGTATCCAATCCTTCCTTTCGTTGACCTACCTCTCAACTCGTTCAGTTCGAGGCCATCCATTCTGTAGAGTCCATCTCTCTCACCCACTGCCTAGTTTACTACTTTGTCGTGTCATTCTATTTCTTTCTCTTAACCTCTCGCGTGATCTCTCACTTCCATTGTTGAGTGATTTATATGTATTGCTTGTTGTGTCCCAGGAGTATCCTCGTCTATGCCCCCTTTCCCCCCCCCCTTTTGGTTTTCCCGAAATTTGATCCTTTTTGCCCTCTTTACTGACCTGTCTTTGTCACGTGTTGCTTTCTATACACGTTCTCTGCGCTTTTAGTCATTTAGTCATTCCGACTGGTTTCAGCACGGATTACAGTTTTCCTGCTCCCTGCTCTGAGCTCAGCTAAGTACAATTTATTATACATTTTTCTCTCTCTTTTTCTATTTTATATATTTTGACGCCCATCATACCTCTCATCATGTAAAATTCATTTCTCTCTTTTCTTATTTTTGCATCCTACTTTCCTCGCCCTCCACTTTATCATCTAACATGTAGTAATTGTGCTTCACCGCTTGTTGTCGTTGTCCATGTATTCTGAAGAAGGCCACAGGCCGAAACGTCAGTATTGTGTTGTGTTCTTTATTTGTAAAGCTGTCACCATACCTTGGAGTGTTTAGCACACCCCACCATTGGCTCCTTGCTACCAGCTTTACCGCAGCATTGCAATTATTTGCCTGTTCCCTAGTCTTACTTCTGTGTAGTCTTCACTTCAGTGTAGTCTTTACTTCAGTGTAGTCTTTACTTCAGTGAAGTCTATACTTCAGTGAAGTCTATACTTCTGTGTAGTCTTTACTCTAGTATAGTCTTACTTCTGTGTAGTCTTTACTTCAGTGTATTCTTTACTTCAGTGTAGTCTTACTTCAGTGTAGTCTTACTTCAGTGTAGTCTTTACTTCAGTGTAGTCTTTACTTCACTGTAGTGTTTACTTCAGTGTATTCTTTACTTCAGTGTAGTCTTTACTTCGGTGCAGCCTTTACTTCAGTGTAGTCTTACTTCAGTGTAGTCTTACTTCAGTGTATTCTTTACTTCAGTGTAGTCTTTACTTCGGTGCAGTCTTTACTTCAGTGTAGTCTTTACTTCGGTGCAGTCTTTACTTCAGTGTACTCTTACTTCAGTGTAGTCTTTGTCTTTACTTCACTGTATTCTTTACTTCAGTGTAGTCTTTACTTCAGTGTAGTCTTTACTTCAGTGTAGTCTTTAGTTCTATGTAGTCTTTACTTCTATGTAGTCTTTACTTCAGTGTAGTCTTTAGTTCTATATAGTCTTTACTTCTATGTAGTCTTTACTTCAGTGTAGTCTTTACTTCAGTGTAGTCTCACTTCTGTGTAGTCTTACTTCTGTGTAGTCTTTACTTCAGTGTTGTCTTACTTCTGTGTAGTCTTTACTAGTTATTACTTCAGTGTTGTCTTACTTCAGTGTAGTCTTTACTTCAGTGTAGTCTTACTTCAGTGTAGTCTTACTTCATTGTAGTCTTACTTCAGTGTAGTCTTTACTTCAGTGTAGTCTTACTTCAGTGTAGTCTTACTTCAGTGTAGTCTTATTTTTATGTAGTCTTACTTCTATGAAGTCTTACTTCTATGTAGTCTAACTTCTATGTAGTCTTACATCAGTGTAGTCTTACTTCAGTTTAGTCTTTACTTCCATGATCATGACAAATTTGTGTGTGTGTAGTCATGTATATTTCTGCATGTGTACATTTCATGTGTAGGATTCATGATATTTCTTTCATTTACTTCATCGAGGTTTTCAGATACCAATGAATGTGCCATACGTAATGGAGGCTGCCAGCATACGTGTACAAACACACAGGGCAGCTACTCTTGTACATGCAGCTCAGGGTTTAAGCTACATCCAAACAGGCACGAATGTATAGGTAGGCCAGATTTCATCCATTAAAATCACTATATTCAATTTTGTTTATAAACTTAAAACATTCTTGTATCATGAATGGTCTATAACTTCTACAACTACCTGGCACACAAATAGGGAGGGACATGCCTAAATTAAATATCACCAAGACTGACTTCTTCGTTGGTTCCCTATTCATTGATTTGTGTGACTCTTTTGTGCTACCATTTTACCATCACCCAAAATAGTGTTAATAATCTGATATTTATTGTACATTGTTTGATTTACTATAACTATTCTTACACCCTATATAACCAATTCTGACCTATGGAAGTGAATCATGGACAGTAGACAAACAAATGAAAAGATGATTAGAGGCCACAGAGTTGGGATTTCTCAGAAGAATGTTGAAAGTTCCCTGGACAGCTAAAAAGACCAATGAGGAAGTTGTCAAGGAGGCCAACACAAAAAGGGAGCTCTTAAAAAACATCAGAAAGAAGCAATCAACATTTTTCGGGCACATCATGAGAAGAGGAAAGTTGGAATACTTTGTTACAACTGGCAAAACAAAAGGAAAGAGAGATCGCGGATGACAAAGAGAGAAAATACAGGATAGCTTGGTGTCATGGCATGGAAAACAGTCAACAACAGAACTCATACGATGCACTTTAGATAGAAGATTGTGGAGGGACATGATCACCTACGCCAACCAGTATGGCACATGATGATGATTCTTACGCCCACTGTATTGGTGTACAATTATGTATTTTATCTATCTAATGTCCTTTCAATCTGATGACAGCATGTAAGACATCAATTCTAGACTCTTGTGTCTGATGATCTTTCATATGTAAGACCTTTCACCGGACCTGCATTGTGTCTCGCCACACATCTCTGTTGTGGGTGAGTTGATCAATCTTGCCAAGGGATTGTCTGCTATTGTTGCCTCGCATTTTCTTTTTATTGTTTCTCTAAGTCGGTCCCTTTTTTTTTTACCCTCTGACTCTCATTTGAGGAGATGCTTTGAGATTCTCTTGGTGTCCCTTCTCATCACATGACCAAAATATGACTACCTTCTCTTGGTGTCCCTTCTCATCACATGACCAAAATATGACTACCTTCTCTTGGTGTCCCTTCTCATCACATGACCAAAATATGACTACCTTCTCTTGGTGTCCCTTCTCATCACATGACCAAAATATGACTACCTTCTCTTGTTGTCCCTTCTCATCACATGACCAAAATATGACTACCTTCTCTTGTTGTCCCTTCTCATCACATGACCAAAATATGACTACCTTCTCTTGTTCTCTCTTCTCATCACATGACCAACATATGACCACCTTCTCTTGTTGTCCCTTCTCATCACATGACCAAAATATGACCACCTTCTCTTGTTCTCTCTTCTCATCACATGACCAACATATGACCACCTTCTCTTGTTCTCTCTTCTCATCACATGACCAACATATGACTACCTTCTCTTGTTCTCTCTTCTCATCACATGACCAAAATATGACCACCTTCTCTTGTTCTCTCTTCTCATCACATGACCAAAATATGACTACCTTCTCTTGTTCTCTCTTCTCATCACATGACCAAAATATGACTACCTTCTCTTGTTCTCTCTTCTCATCACATGACCAAAATATGACTACCTTCTTCCCCAGATTATAGATGATATTGGTGGATGTTTTGTCAAACTATTTAAACTATGCTATAACTATTGTGTCCCAGCTATGGATTACCATATAAACTTCTGCAGCATACCACATATAAATTAATATTTAAACTATGCTATAACTATTGTGTCCCATCTATGGATTACCATATAAACTTCTGCAGCATACCACATATAAATTAATATTTAAACTATGCTATAACTATTGTGTCCCAGCTATGGATTACCATATAAACTTCTGCAGCATACCACATATAAATTAATATTTAAACTATGCTATAACTATTGTGTCCCACATATGGATTACCATATAAACTTCTGCAGCATACCACATATAAATTAATGGCAAAGCTAACAGGGAGGAAATAAGCAAATGTTCATTGTCTGTGAAAACTCCATTTACACATGATATCTACACCTGGCATTTACACAAATCACATATTTACACATGATATCTACACCTGGCATTTACACAAATCACATATTTACACATGACATTACCATATGACATTTACAGTTGAAATTTACACCTGACATCAATATGCTACTGTATGTTGCTTTAATTCATGCCTTCTAAATACTCCAGGTGCTGGCCAGTGCATTGCACTTGTACAACAGCCAAACTCAATCGTAACTTGCGTCCAGCTGGGAGCTCATGAACAACAGTGCAATATGACCTGTGCTGGTCAAAGCCAATTGACCAATCAGTATGGTATTATCAATAGCACATCTGTGACCTTCAGATGTGGCCCAAGCACAAATTTTGACTGGACCAATCAGGAGATGGGCAGACTCCCTCAGTGTTCAGGTTTGGTTGAAGAGACTTGTTTAAACATTCTGCTCTCAAAGACACACCCACAGTTTTGTCATATTATTTAGAAAATAAATTAGAGATTTTTGTCATATTATTTAGAAAATAAATTAGAGGTTTTTGTCATATTATTTAGAAAATAAATTAGAGGTTTTGTCATATTATTTAGAAAATAAATTAGAGGTTTTTGTCATATTATTTAGAAAATAAATTAGAGGTTTTTGTCATATTATTTAGAAAATAAATTAGAGGTTTTTGTCATATTATTTAGAAAATAAATTACAGGTTTTGTGATATTATTTAGAAAATAAATTACAGGTTTTGTGATTTTATTTAGAAAATAAATTAGAGGTTTTGTCATATTATTAAAAAAATAAATTAGAGGTTTTTGTCATATTATTTATAAACTAAATTAGAGGTTTTATGATATTATTTATAAAATAAATTAGAGGTTTTATGATATTATTTAGAAAATAAATTAGAGGTTTTGTGATATTATTTAAAAAATAAATTAGAGGTTTTGTTATATTATTTAGAAAATAAATTATATGTTTTGTTATATTATTTAGAAAATAAATTAGAGGTTTTTATGATATTATTTAGAAAATAAATTAGAGGTTTTATGATATTATTTAGAAAATAAATTAGAGGCTTTATGATATTATTTAGAAAATAAATTAGAGGTTTTATGATATTATTTAGAAAATAAATTAGAGGTTATATGATATTATTTAGAAAATAAATTAGAGGTTTTATGATATTATTTAGAAAATAAATTATGGTTTTGTGATATTATTTAGAAAATGAATTAGAGGTTTTGTGATATTATTTAGAAAATGAATAAGAGGTTTTGAAATATTATTTAGAAAATGAATTAGAGTTTTTGTGATATTATTTAGAAAATGAGTTAGAGGTTTTGTGATATTATTTAGAAAATGAATTAGAGGTTTTATTATGTCATTCTTTTTTTTTTCTTGTTCTATCCTTCCTCCATTGCCGTTGGCGTCGAGGGGAGATACAATCTGCGATTCTTTGCTCTTCTGTTGGCCTCTTCTGGTGTTATCCCTCCTAGTGACTCTAGTATTCCCTTTATCCATCTCGTTCTCGGTCTTCCTCTTAATCTGGCATTTTCGTAGTGTTTGTTTATGGCTCTTTGAGTCATTGTTAGTTCTTTTTGTTTTGTTATGTGGCCAAACCAATTTATCTGTTGTTTCTTTATGTATTCAATGGCTTGTTCAATTTCGAGTTTCTTCCTCAGGTTGGTGTTTCTTACTCTGTCCCTTAAGCTGTTTCCTGTCATTCTTCTGACACATTTAATTTCAGTGGTCGTTATCTTTCTTATTGTTCTAGAGTCCAGCGTCCAATTCTGGCACTGATAGCACAGAGTTGGTAGAAAAATTGATTTGTATATTGCCCTTTTTGCTTCCGTAGTTATTGCTTTGTTTTTCAATAGTGTTGATACTTGGCCTATAACTTGGCTTGCTTTGTTACACCTTATATCTATCTCTGTCTCTTGGTTATTGTCTTGTGTTGACGTGCTACCCAGATATTTAAAATTGTCTACTTGCTTCAGAGTCGTATTATCTATTATGATGTCTAGTTTTTCTTTCTTTCTCGCTATTGCCATTACTTTGGTTTTGTTTATGTTGATCTTCATGTTGTATTGTTTACACGTGTTTAGCCTGTTGATATGTTCTTGTAGGTCCTCAGTTGTTTCATGTATCAGAACTTGGTCGTCTGCAAATAGTATTTCATTTATTTCTTCCTCTCTTCTGCTGTTTTCTGGTGCGTATATTTCGTTCTCTTTTTTGTTATCGCTTGTTATCATCCTTGTTGGTATACTTCCTTTGATTGATCATGCTAATTTACATATATTGTCCATATATGTGATGAAAAATAAAGGTGAAAGCACACAGCCTTGTCTTACTCCGGAGTTAATGGTGAAATGTTTAGAGTAGCCTGCTGAAGATCTTACTGTAGTGCGACTACTTTCATAGAGGCTCTTGCATATCTCTACTAGGTGGTGACTCACTCTGTACAAGGGCAATACGGACCACAGTTGTTCCCTGTCCAACCTATCGAAAGCCTTTTTTTGGTCAATAAAAGCTGTATATAGTGTTTTATTATGCTCTATTGTTTTCTCCGCTAGTTAGATATTATTGAGAAAATGAATTAGAGATTTTATGATATTATTTAGAAAATGAATTAGAGGTTTTATGATATTATTTAGAAAATGAATTAGAGGTTTTATTATATTATTTAGAAAATGAATTAGAGGTTTTATGATATTATTTAGAAAATAAATTATAAGAAGAGAACAATCAACATCGTGTAGAAATCATAAGTTTAGGGTAGCTTCATGGTCAGCTCATAGGTTTCGTTATGTTGGTCTAGTTGTCAGGATCAGCTCATAGATTCTGTTTGTTGGTCTAGTTGTCAGGATCAGCTCATAGATTCTGTATGTTGGTCTAGTTGTCTTTTGTCCCACTAAATTATGTGAATCACTCTATCTGTCAACCACCCATGTTTATTTATCCAAGTGTCTCTATGCATGTGTTGTTTATCAATCAGTGTAGGTATGACTTTCATGACATCATCACCAGTTCTGTTAGAGAAGCTGAAGAAACTAATGTTGTAATGGTGTCATTTAGTTGATTCACCCACCCCTCCCCCCCACACCATTGCAGTACCTTCCCTCTTAGACCTGCAGTGTTCGTTGTAGCCTGTAGCTAGTTGTAGCCTGTTGCTAGTTGTAACAGGCTACAACTAGTTATTGCTAATAATAACTAGTTATAGCCAGATGATTGCATGAAATGAGTTATAAATATACTTGATATTGTAGCCAGATGATTGCATGAAACAAGTTATAAATATACTAGATATTATAGCCAGATGATTGCATGAAACAAGTTATAAATATACTAGATATTGTAGCCAGATGATTGCATGAAACAAGTTATAAATATACCAGATATTATAGCCAGATGATTGCATGAAACAAGTTATAAATATACTAGATATTGTAGCCAGATGATTGCATGACACAAGTTATAAATATACCAGATATTATAGCCAGATGATTGCATGAAACAAGTTATAAATATACCAGATATTGTAGCCAGATGATTGCATGAAATGAGTTATAAACTAGATATCATTATAAGATTTGTTAAGTTCCCTAGCTTGAACAGAAATGAAGAAGTTGCTGCAGTATAGGAAACTATTTTGAACATCACTGAAGACTTTCATGTCATGGGTTTGTGTCTTCAGGAGTGATCTCTGCCCCTAACTACAGCAGAACAGCCAGGCTTGTTTTCATTGGGGACTCGTGTGACATGGAACCTCCAGACGCAGAGGAGATTAGAGACAATCTTACACACATTTTTGAAAGTAAGTGAAGCTACTTTCCTTCATTCTTGAAAGTAAGTGAAGCTACTTTCCTTCATTCTTTAAAGCTTCAACATCTTTCATAATATTCCTCCCTGGACGCTGGTATCTTGGTCGTTCATTTCCAAAAGTTTATCATTTCCAAAAACAGTTCCTCATGCAACAGAAGCTATGCTGACTCCAAAAACAGTTCCTCATGCAACAGAAGCTATGCTGACTCCAAAAACAGTTCCTCATGCAACAGAGGCTACACTGACTCCAAAAACAGTTCCTCATGCAACAGAGGTTACACTGACTACAAAAACAGTTTCTCATGCAACAGAAGCTACACTGACTCCAAAAACAGTTCCTCGTGCAACAGAAGCTACACTGACTCCAAAAACAGTTCCTCGTGCAACAGAGACTGCGCTGACTCCAAAAATCTCATTGTCAATTCCTAAAGCAATATAGAGAAAGAAACATAACAACCACTTTTGTTGGACAACTTGATTCAGCATTTACATTATTTCATCCATTTTTATTTTTAATTAAATTGTGACAGATTCCCTAAAAAGACATCAAACACTTGATCAATATGCATGTTGGCTGATTCTTGTCACTGCAGTTATCATTCAGTCTATTTTAAGAATTGAACAAATCTGACATTGAAAGCAACAAAAGTTTACATAACTTGATTAGTTTAGCAACAATTATAAAAAGCTGGTATAAAACAGTCATACAGGTAAATATAAAAGCTGGTATGAAACAGTCATCCTGGTAAATATAAAAGCTGGTATGAAACAGTAATCCTGGTAAATATAAAAGCTGGTATTTGGTAGAAATGTTGTTATTTGGTTATTTGGAATTGTTATGGACTTCATAATGAAGAAATGCTGCACTGGTAATAAAGGCATCGAATGGATACAAGGAGACCATTTGGAGGACCTGGACTTTGCTGATGACATAGTTCTCATCAGCAATCAGATAAAAACGATGCAGGAAAACACAAATGAACTATCATCAATAGCCAGCAAAATTGGGCTTGAGGTCAATCATGAAAAGTCTAAAGTCATGAAAAGTTTAATTCCAACAAGTGACAAAATATACATGGAAAACAAACCAGTAGAAGAGATCGATCACTTCATCTATCTTGGAAGTCACATTGATCGAGAAGGGGATACGAGCAAAGAAATTAGAATCAGACTGGCTAAAGCAGCAATGTCTTTCAGAAGCCTTGAAAAGTTGTGGAAATCAAAACTCATTAGCACAAACACAAAACTTAGGCTATTCAAATCAAATGTACTATCAACCCTTACGTATGCGTGTGAAAGCTGGAAAACAACAAGAGATATAGAAACAAAGTTGAACGCATTCGAAAATAAATGTCTAAGGAAAATACTTGGTATAGAATGGAACGAATTCAAAACAAACGAGGAAATTAGAGAAATCACCAATCAACCACTAATATCTTCAGTAATAAAGAAAAGACGATGGTCATACGTTGGACATGTGATGAGAAGAGATAATAATCGAATAGCAAAGCAAGCCCTCATATGGGAAACAACAGGTAAAAGAAAAAGAGGAAGACCCAGGGAGACACTGAGAAGAACATTGATGAGAGAGGCAAGAGCAGCAGGAATCGGCTCCCTCAATGAGATAGAACTGCTTGCACAGAACAGAGACAGATGGCGAGATTTGATAAAATATCTTTAAAAGAAAACTGTTAGAACAAAAATTCATATAGGAGAAGGTGTATCTTGGTCTACGCCCTATGGGCCGGTTACGGCTCGAAAGGTCGATAGATAGATAGATTTGGTAGAAATGATGACCTGATTAGATGGAAATATCTTCATCAGCCCTTGAATTCTTGTCTTGACTATTTTGGAGATAAAGTACTTAATGCTTAGGTACTTATTACTCAATGTTTGTGTGCTTGTAGAAGCTAGCTAGCCAACTTTCCCACCATTCTTAGATAGCCTAGCCAATAATGACTTGCCCATGTCCGATTGCCAAGCAATAACCTAAATACATTATCTATGGTCAGTTTGTGTGCTTGTAGAAGCTAGCTAGCCAACTTTCCCACCATTCTTAGATGGCCTAGCCAATAATGACTTGCCCATGTCCAACTGCCAAGCAATAACCTAAATACATTATCTATGGTCAGTTTGTGTGCTTGTAGAAGCTAGCTAGCCAACTTTCCCACCATTCTTAGATAGCCTAGCCAATAATGACTTGCCCATGTCCGACTGCCAAGCAATAACCTAAATACATTATCTATGGTCAATTGGGAGAGGAGAAGTGAGATTCAGTATTTTTGAAGGTAGATATTAACATCATCAAGTACCATGCCTGCTGGCATAGGTGATCATGTCTCTCCACAACTCTCGATCTCGACAGTTATTTATCATTTCTGTTGTTGACCTTCTGCCAAGCCATTCTCTTAAGCTGCCAGATGTATTTTCTATTTGCTTCCCTCTATCTCTTTGTCCCTCAATTTTCCTAGTTGTCACAATATATTTCAGCTGTTCTTTTATCTTTACATAAAATGATTATTTCTTCCTAATATTGGAAATTAGCTCTCTTTTTGCTTTGGCCTCTTTCATAATGTTTTCATTACTCTTCTTAGCTGTCCATGGTATTCTCAACATTCTTCTGTAAAACCACATTTCTACAGCCTCCAGTGATTTTTTTGTCTGTTGTCATATTGTCCATGATTCACATCCATACGTTAAGACTGGTTCTACATAACATTTAAGAACTCTTTTTCTTGTTTCTATTGTAAAAAATGGTTTTCACAGTATCTTCCTCATCTCACCTCTGTTGTACATCTACCATCTGAGGTTAACATTGTTCCAAAATATATAAATTCATTTAACTGTTTCACTATGACAGTGTACAAGAAAGATCTACAAATGCATGAGCAGTTAACTGTTTCACTATGACAGTGTACAAGAAAGATCTACAAATGCATGAGCAGTTAACTGTTTCACTATGACAGTGTACAAGAAAGATCTACAAATGCATGAGCAGTTAACTGTTTTACTATGACAGTGTACAAGAAAGATCTACAAATGCATTAGCAGTTAACTGTTTCACTATGACAGTGTACAAGAAAGATCTACAAATGCATGAGCAGTTAACTGTTTCACTATGACAGTGTACAAGAAAGATCTACAAATGCATGAGCAGTTAACTGTTTCACTATGACAGTGTACAAGAAAGATCTACAAATGCATGAGCAGTTAACTGTTTTACTATGACAGTGTACAAGAAAGATCTACAAATGCATGAGCAGTTAACTGTTTCACTATGACAGTGTACAAGAAAGATCTACAAATGCATGAGCAGTTAACTGTTTCAATATGACAGTGTACAAGAAAGATCTACAAATGCATGAGCAGTTAACTGTTTCACTATGACAGTGTACAAGAAAGATCTACAAATGCATTAGCAGTTAACTGTTTCACTATGACAGTGTACAAGAAAGATCTACAAATGCATGAGCAGTTAACTGTTTCACTATGACAGTGTACAAGAAAGATCTACAAATGCATTAGCAGTTAACTGTGCAAATGTATGTTATGATTTTATTGTTGCAGGTGATAAAAAATACATGTGCAAAAATAGATGTCAGGTCAACTTTGTGGATCTGATGTGTGGATCCAGGAGAAAAAAGTTCCGTAAAATGATCCGCAATAACAGGAAGTCTTTAATCACAGCGGAGTTTGAACTCCAGTTGAATTCTTTACAACACTCAGGTGATCAACATGCACATTACATCATCATTATTATCATTATCATCATCATAATTATCATCATTATCATCATCATAATTGTCATCATTATCATCATCATCATTATCATCATAATTATCATCATTATCATCATAATTATCATCATCATTATCATCATTATCATCATCATCATTATCATCACCATTATCATCATTATCATCATCATCATTATCATCATTATCATCATCATTGTCATCATTATCATCATCATTATCATCATCATAATTATCATCATTATCATAATCATCATTATCAACATCATCATTATCATCATTATCATCATCATTATCATCATAATAATTAGCATCATCATTATTATCATCATCATTATCATTATCATCATCAGAATTAACATCATTGTCATCATCATCATTATCATCATCATTATCATCATCATCATCATCATTATCATCATCATCATTATCATCAGCATTATTAGCATCATTGTCATCACTATCATCATCATTATCATCATCATCATAATCATAATTATCATCATCATTATCATTATCATCATCATCATTATCATCATCATAATTATCATCATTATCATTATCATCATCATAATTATCATCATTATCATCATCATTATCATCATCATCATTATCATCATCATCATTATCATCATCATAATTATCATCATCATTGTCGTCGTCATCATTATCATTATCATCATCATAATTATCATCATTATCATCATCATTATCATCATCACCATCATCATTATAGTTATCTTCAATTATATTTGGTTTCAAAATGATGAATGAGGCTTGAATACAATCCTACTGTAGGTTTAATAGTCCACATGGACTCTAAGATAAGACTGTGTACTGAAGTCTACTTCATATAAAATAATATGACAGTGTACTGAAGTCTACTTCATATAAAATAATAAGACTGTGTACTGAAGTCTACTTCATATAAAATAATATGACAGTGTACTGAAGTGTACTTCATATAAAATAATGTGACAGTGTACTGAAGTGTACTTCATATAAAATAATATGACAGTGTACTGAAGTCTACTTCATATAAAATAATAAGACTGTGTACTGAAGTGTACTTCATATAAAATAATATGACAGTGTACTGAAGTGTACTTCATATTTTAAAAAGGAGACATTGTAATGAAGTCCATACAGGAGGACAAAGTAGAAGGCAAGCAGGTCAGAGGTGGGAGATCAATCAACGTCAAGAAAGGACAAATAACAGTCTGCCAGACAAAACAAGGGAGACAAAAAGGTGGCAGATCTACAGATGAGATGGTAACATCAGGAGATGGACAAATAACAGTCTGCCAGAATGTACCAGCAAAACAAAAAGGTGTTAGATCTACAGATGAGATGGTAACATCAGGAGATGGACAAATAACAGTCTGCCAGAATGTACCAGCAAAACAAAAAGGTGGCAGATCTACAGATGAGATGGTAACATCAGGAGATGGACAAATAACAGTCTGCCAGAATGTACCAGCAAAACAAAAAGGTGTTAGATCTACAGATGAGATGGTAACATCAGGAGATGGACAAATAACAGTCTGCCAGAATGTACCAGCAAAACAAAAAGGTGGCAGATCTACAGATGAGATGGTAACATCAGGAGATGGACAAATAACAGTCTGCCAGAATGTACCAGCAAAACAAAACGGTGTTAGATCTACAGATGAGATAGCAACATCAAGAGATTAACAACTTGTGAGAGTAACAATGAAACAAGTGACAGATCATTTTGGAAATCTCTTTCAGCCAATTTTTAATATGGAGATAGCATATATATTATATATATATATATATATATATATATATATATATATATATATATATATTATTTGCTGTCTTTGTTTTCTGTTGTTTCAATGTGTTGTATCCATCATGACTCCTTTCAAATATTTATTTCTTCACATCATTTTGTTCTACCTTCAACCATTCAGAAATCTTTCCTGAATTAGTCTCCTTGTTAAACATGTCAACATTATCATCTGTAGGCAGTTGTGACGTAGCCTGTACAGCAAGCAAAAATATGCAGACATTCAACAGAATTTTTCAGAAATTTAAAAGAACTGTCAGACAACAAAAATACTCTGTTAAGTAAGTAAATGTCTTTCTTTGTTTTTATTCCTTTGTGTTGGAGTACCTGGGAACAGTGTTGACTTCAGACGGAAGATATACAACAGAGGTGAGATGGTAGATGTACACGAGAGGTGAGATGGAAGATGTACAAGAGAGGTGAGATGGTAGATGTAAAAGAGAGGTGAGATGGAAGATGTACAAGAGAGGTGAGATGGAAGATGTACAATAGAGGTGAGATGGAAGATGTACAAGAGAGGTGAGATGGTAGATGTACAAGAGAGGTGAGATGGAAGATGTACAAGAGAGGTGAGATGGTAGATGTACAAGAGAGGTGAGATGGAAGATGTACAATAGAGGTGAGATGGAAGATGTACAAGAGAGGTGAGATGGTAGATGTACAAGAGAGGTGAGATGGAAGATGTACAATAGAGGTGAGATGGAAGATGTACAAGAGAGGTGAGATGGTAGATGTACAAGAGAGGTGAGATGGTAGATGTACAAAGGAGGTGAGATGGTAGATGTACAAGAGAGGTGAGATGGAAGATGTACAAGAGAGGTGAGATGGTAGATGTACAAGAGAGGTGAGATGGAAGATGTACAAGAGAGGTGAGATGGAAGATGTACAATAGAGGTGAGATGGAAGATGTACAAGAGAGGTGAGATGGTAGATGTACAAGAGAGGTGAGATGGAAGATGTACAAGAGAGGTGAGATGGTAGATGTACAAGAGAGGTGAGATGGAAGATGTACAATAGAGGTGAGATGGAAGATGTACAAGAGAGGTGAGATGGTAGATGTACAAGAGAGGTGAGATGGTAGATGTACAAGAGAGGTGAGATGGTAGTTGTACAAGAGAGGTGAGATGGAAGATGTACAAGAGAGGTGAGATGGTAGATGTACAAGAGAGGTGAGATGGTAGATGTACAAGAGAGGTGAGATGGAAGATGTACAAAGGAGGTGAGATGGTAGATGTACAAGAGAGGTGAGATGGTAGATGTACAAGAGAGGTGAGATGGAAGATGTACAATAGAGGTGAGATGGAAGATGTACAAGAGAGGTGAGATGGTAGATGTACAAGAGAGGTGAGATGGTAGATGTACAA
Source organism: Megaustenia siamemsis (assembly GCA_032433765.1). Classification (NCBI taxonomy): domain Eukaryota; kingdom Metazoa; phylum Mollusca; class Gastropoda; order Stylommatophora; family Ariophantidae; genus Megaustenia; species Megaustenia siamemsis. The sequence continues at coordinate 3,639,284 of JAVIAB010000156.1, forward strand.
AGGAGGTGAGATGGTAGATGTACAAAGGAGGTGAGATGGTAGATGTACAATAGAGGTGAGATGGAAGATGTACAACAGAGGTGAGATGGAAGATGTACAAAGGAGGTGAGATGGTAGATGTACAAAGGAGGTGAGATGGTAGATGTACAACAGAGGTGAGATGGAAGATGTACAAAGGAGGTGAGATGGTAGATGTACAACAGAGGTGAGATACAGAATAGCTCAGGCAAAAGCAGCTTTCCAAAAAATGAGGAAGATACTGTGCAATCCATTTTTGACAATAGAAACAAGAAAAAAAGTTCTTAAATGTTATGTAGAACCAGTTTTAACATATAGATGTGAATCATGGACAATAGGACAACAGAAATTAAAATCACTGGCAGCTGTAGAAATGTTGTTTTACAGAAGAATGTTGAGAATACCATGGACAGCTAAGAAGAGTAATGAAAATTTTCTGCAAGAGGCCAAAGCAAAAAGAGAGCTAATTTTCAATATTAGGAAAAAACAATCATCATTTTTTGGCCATGTAATGAGAAAGGAACAGCAGAAATATATTGTGACAACTTGGAAAATTGAGAGATAAAGAGATAGAGGGAAGCAAATAGAAAATACATCTGACAGCTTAAGAGAATGGCTTGGCAGAAGGTCAAAAACAGAAATGATAAATAACTGTCATGATCGAGAGTTGTGGAGAGACATGATCATCTATGCCAGCAGGCAAGGTACTTGATTATATTAATATTGCTCTTCAAAAATTGATCTTCGTTTGCAGTGATACTGGGGCCTTCCATAACCATAACCATGGAAAGCATCATTTCTTGGGCCATGTGGTGAGAAGAAACAAACTAGATAGGGACAGCAGGAAGCATTGAATGGAGATGATATAGAGGGAAACGGAGAGAAGGTATACAAAATAGCTTAAGGGAATGGCATGGTAGAAAGCCAACACAAAACTGATAAATACTTGTTGGAACAGAAAGTTGTGGAGTGACATGATCGCCTATGCCATCAGATGTTTTCAAACATGTCTTGTCTGCTCTTAAACTGTCTGCAACACCTTAACTGTCTCTGTTTCTAAGCAGTGGTTGTTCTGGAAAGTTCTTTTCCTTATCCATTATCACTGATTCACTTTTACTATTTTATCTTTTCCTTATCCTTTATCAGACTTACTTTTATCATTTATCTTTTCCTTATCCTTTATCAGACTTACTTTTATCATTTATCTTTTCCTTATCCTTTATCAGACTTACTTTTATCATTTATCTTTTTTCTTATCCTTTATTACAGACCCACTTTGACCTTTTATCTTTAGCAATACTAAAAAAAAGGAAGAAAAAAGTGGTATGGTGACAGCTTTACGTGGTAATGGACGAAACAAAAGTCGACGTTTCGGCCAAGTAGGCCTTCATCTGGACGAACAACAAACACAAAAATTATATATAACGATATATTAACAAATCTAACTACATGGCGATAATATGCTAGATACTAAAGCGAGGAAAAATTAAAAATGGTCACTTCCCTGTGTTCCTGAGCTGGATCAGTCTCCATATGGACTAAATAGATATGGCAGGATGACCGATTATAAATCTCTCTGACAGTGTTAGATTTGTTAATATATCGTTATATATAATTTTTGTGTTTGTTGTTCATCCAGATGAATGCCTACTTGGCCGAAACGTCGACTTTTGTTTCGTCCATTACCACGTAAAGCTGTCACCATACCACTTTTTTCTTCCTTTTTTTTTAGTATTGCTATTATCATCAGCTTTACAGCAGCTTCGCATCTCTACGCATCTTGGTGCATCTTGATGCCTTTACCTTTTATCTTTTCTTTACCCTTTATCACTGACTCACATTTATCTATTCTTACTCCTTTATCACTGACTCACTTTTATCTATTCTTACTCCTTTATCACTGACTCACTTTTATCTATTCTTACTCCTTTATCACTGACTCACTTTTATCTATTCTTACTCCTTTATCACTGACTCACTTTTATCTATTCTTACTCCTTTATCACTGGCTCACATTTATCTATTCTTACTCCTTTATCACTGACTCACTTTTATCTATTACTCCTTTATCACTGACTCACTTTTATCTATTACTCCTTTATCACTGACTCACTTTTATCTATTCTTACTCCTTTATCACTGACTCACTTTTATCTATTACTCCTTTATCACTGACTCACTTTTATCTATTACTCCTTTATCACTGACTCACTTTTATCTATTCTTACTCCTTTATCACTGACTCACTTTTATCTATTCCTCCTTTATCACTGACTCATTTCTTTCTATCCTTTCTCCTTTATCACTGACTCACTTTTATCTATTCCTTTTCACTGACTCACTTTTATCTATTCTTACTCCTTTATCACTGGCTCACTTTTATCTATTCCTCCTTTATCACTGACTCATTTCTTTCTATCCTTTCTCCTTTATCACTGACTCACTTTTATCTATTACTCCTTTATCACTGGCTCACTTTTATCTATTCCTTCTCCTTTATCACTGACTCACTTTTATCTATTCCTCCATTATCACTGACTGCTTCTCCTTCTCCACTGACTCAATTTTTCAATTTCAGATTTGGGGGCAAGGAATTAATTGCAATCAAGAAAAGCTTTAAACTGGACAAGAACATCATGGAACGGTGCAGGGATGGCATGCAGCTTTTGAATAACACTTGCGGTAGGTAGCTCGCTTCTGACTTCTTCTTGTTGATAATGCCATGAGTTGATACAAACCCTTCGACTCAATGAATGTATGGGTCATAATGGCTTTCTTGACATTCCCAGTTTTTACTGGAGAAGTTGGAATTTGTCTAGTTTTAGGCTATGGCTGGAAAACTGTGTGACTTGTGCTGGCTAGAGCAATACTAGGTCTTCTATATCAGTAACAGCCACCAGTACAGAGAACAAAGAGATCCTAGCTTCTGTTAGCCAGCCTGTTTTGATGCAGGCTCAATACTAGGTCTTCTATATCAGTAAGAGTCACCACTGCAGGGAACTGTGATCCTAGCTTCTGTTAGCCAGCCTGTTTTGATGCAGGCTCAATACTAGGTCTTCTATATCAGTAAGAGCCACCACTACAGAGAACAAAGAGATCCTAGCTTCTATTAGCCAGCCTGTTTTGATGCAGGCTCAATACTAGATCTTCTATATCAGTAAGAGCCACCACTACAGAGAACAAAGAGATCCTAGCTTCTGTTAGCCAGCCTGTTTTGATGCAGGCTCAATACTAGGTCTTCTATATCAGTAAGAGCCACCACTACAGAGAACAAAGAGATCCTAGCTTCTATTAGCCAGCCTGCTTTGATGCAGGCTCAATACTAGGTCTTCTATATCAGTAAGAGTCACCACTACAGAGAACAAAGAGATCCTAGCTTCTGTTAGCCAGCCTGCTTTGATGCAGGCTCAATACTAGGTCTTCTATATCAGTAAGAGCTACCACTACAGAGAACAAAGAGATCCTAGCTTCTGTTAGCCAGCCTGTTTTGATGCAGGCTCAATACTAGGTCTTCTATATCAGTAAGAGCCACCACTACAGAGAACAAAGAGATCCTAGCTTCTATTAGCCAGCCTGTTTTGATGCAGGCTATTACCCGGGAGACCAACAAGGAGGTAAAACTTCTAGATATTGGTCAGCTATGGGTTTTTGACCCTGCTGTTGTGACCACAGACTGCATGAACATTTGTCATACTTTCATATATACCCCTATTGTTGCAAATTGCTGTATCTATGTCTCCTACATCAATTTCCTGTCTCAGGCATCCTCTCCTTCATACTTGACAGTGTCCTGTCCTATAAATGAACAGTCTATTCCTTGTTTGATAATGTTGTGGATTTAGGAATACTTTCTCATGCTTCTCCAGCTAAATAATTCTGAATTCTTTTTTGTACAGCTTTATGTGATTCATGTCTGTGATTTTCTTCTCAACAGTTGTTTATGGATTCATGTCTGTGATTTTCTTCTCAACAGTTGTTTATGTGATTCATGTCTGTGATTTTCTTCTCAACAGTTGTTTATGTGATTCATGTCTGTGATTTTCTTCTCAACAGTTGTTTATGTGATTCATGTCTGTGATTTTCTTCTCAACAGTTGTTTATGTGATTCATGTCTGTGATTTTCTTCTCAACAGTTGTTTATGTGATTCATGTCTGTGATTTTCTTCTCAACAGTTGTTTATGTGATTCAAACATTTTTGTTCCATATGGATGGAGTCTCAGTGGCTGAGTAGTTAGTGCACTCGCTTCCCGATCTGAAGGGTCCAGGTTGACTTCCCATTAGTGGCAGATTTTTTTTGGCTTGGCAAAGGTCTGGGGTTCCACTGTTTTTCAATGAATGGGTGCCAGAGATTTTTCTGGGAAATGATTGACTGGCATGACAACATCACCCAGAAACAAGCTAGTGGGTCATGGGAAAATATCATCACTAGCATCATGTGTCTAGCAAACATGGGTGAGAGCCTTCATCTTATGAAGGTCTGTTTATAGTAGACCAGTTCTGCCATATGTGGTGACACAGTGCCCTTGGTTCACTGTCCTGGTGCCTTTGATATACTTTCTTGGCATGAAATTTTACTCCGCCAATTTTAATATTAATTAGAATTTCACAATTTTAAATATCAAATGAAGTAAAGACGCTAATTTTTTAGGGTTAACTTTTCATCTCTTAATTTTAATTACTGTAAAACTACTAAAAATCAAAACTCATCAGAACAAAAACGAAACTTAGATTATTCAAATCAAATCTGGAAAGAAGTTATTATGGTGCCCATCCTCAAACGTGGAATAGACCCAAGTAGCTATAGACCAATTAGCCTACTGAGCTGCCTGAGTAAACTCATGGAAAGGTTGGTCAAAAGAAGACTTATGTGGCATTTGGAGACAAAACATCAAATCGTACCACAACAAAGTGGCTTCCGTCAGCACAGATGAACTGAAGACCTGGTCACCTACATTGCACAGGAAATAGAGGATGCTCTACAAGAAAAGAAACACACACTGGCAGTGTGGGTCAACACGGAGAAGGCTTTTGATAGTGTTTGGCGAGAGGGTTTAAAGAACAAGCTTTTTAGACTTGGCATCCAGGGTCGTTTATTCAATTTGGTCTCTCAATACCTTCAGGATAGAATGGCCAGAGTACAAGTTCAAGGTCAACTTAGTAAGAAGGTCTCTACTGAACAAGGTGTCCCACAAGGCGGAGTCTTGTCCCCAACACTCTTTTTAATTTTCATAAATGACATCGTAATGGACATTCCACCCAGAATACATTCCGCAATATACGAAGATGATCTGGCGTTATGGGCTCACGAGGAAAGTATGTCAGTAGCTGGACCCAGGATGCAAGATGCCCTAGGTGAACTTGAAAAATGGACGAACACCTGGTTCTTACCAATCAGCGAAAAAAAAACTACATATACAATTTTCAGCCTATCAAGAAACACACTCTCTGCAAACTTGAAGATAAAAGACCATACGCTCCCTATTGACCAAAACCCAAAATATCTTGGCGTCACCATGAATCGCAGAATGACTTGGAAAAATCAGATAGACAGAGCAAGGAAAAAAGCCAGAAAAACGAACAAATATTATGAAGAAATTGGCAGGAACGGACTGGGGGGCAGACAACAATATTTTGAAAAGACTATACATTGGAAGAGTCAGACCAGTTCTAGAGTATGAGTCAAAGCCTGGGCTATGGCTTCCAAATCACACCTTAGCAAAATTAACAGAACACAGAACCAAGCTGCCTGTATCATCACTGGTGCTATGAAATCTACACCTATCAAGACTCTAGAAACAGTAATAGGTTTACAACCCTTAGATGACAGACGGGTCACTAAAGTATTGCAACAAGCGGAGAAATATAGAAGGCTCCTTAGCCACCCCATGCACCAAAGAATAACTGGTTCCAGAATTGTACGACTAAAGAGGAGCAACTTCGCTGCAATTGCCAATGAACTAACTACTGGAGACCCAGTACTTTCCCAAACAATATCGAAACCCTTGGGTCCATCTGATATGTCTCCTCATGGAAAACATAAAATACCAGAACTTAACGAAAATATAACAGGAATCATGAAAAAAGGCACCCAATCAGACACAGAAAGAAAACACGTAGCAGAAAAAACACATACATGATACCTACTCACAGGACTCTTGGTCCCACATATACACATTGGTCCCACATATACACAGATGGCTCTGTTACAAATGCCACCAGAAATGGAGGGGGAGGTGTGTTCTTGACGCTGAATATTCAGGACAAGATCACCAAGTCAATAGCTACTGGAAAATTCTCAAACAACTTTAAAACAGAAACTGAGGCCATCAGAGATGCTGCAACACTGGCTACTCAACACAAAAATAACATGCACAATAAATTGGTGATTCTGACTGATGCATTGTCAGTATTATCAGCTCTAAAAAGCCCCAAGAACAATGAACTAGATGACTTGAGAACAACCCTGGACCAACTATGCAATAACTTCCAGAGAGTAGTCATTCAATGGATACCATCACACTGTAATATACACGGGAACGAACGGTCAGACAAATTAGCTAAAGAGGGAGGGAGATTACCACAAGAGAATCATCCGCTCAGTTATGATGAAGCCAAATCCATCCTCAAGGGTCAGTTCCATGAAAAATGGAAATGAGAACACCCAAAGCATAACGAGAGTGACGGCTACCACCAACTATCAAGGAGGGATCAAGTCATCATACTTCGCCTACGCACTGGCCACAATAGAATGAGAAATCACATGTTCACCAAATTCAAAATAGGTACAACCAGCCTATGCCACTGTACACTGGACAATATGACTACAAAACATGTTCTACAGGATTGCCCCCAGTACACAGACATGAGAAGAGCAATGTGGTCCACGCCCACCTCCCTGGAAGGAAAACTATATGGGGCAATTGATTCACTTAAACAGACAGCTGACTTCATGAAAGAGTCTGGAATCCTACTCTGATTGAGTCTTGATCACAGAGAGAGAGAGAGAGAGAGAAATCAAATGTATTATCAACCTTTACGTTTGCATGCGAGAACTGGAAAACAACGAAAGACATAGGAGCAAAGTTAAATGCATTTTGAAAATAAATGTCTAAGGAAAATACTTGGTATAGCGTGGAACAAAGTAAAAACAAACGAGGAAATTAGAGAAATCGCCAATCAACCACTAATATCATCAGTAATAAGGAAAAGACGATGGTCATATTTTGGACATGTGATGAGAAGAGATAATAACTGAATAGCAAAGCAAGCCCTCATGTGGGAAACAACAGGTTGGAGGAAAAGAGGCCAACCCAGAGAAACACTGAGAAGAACATTGATCAGAGTGGCAAAGGTGGCAGGAATTGGCTCCATCAATGAGATCGAGATGCTTGCACAGAACAGAGACAAATGGCAAGATCTGATAAAAGATCTTTCTAAGGATTGAGACTGCTAGAAAGAAAATTTCAAAATAGGGAAAGAGTATCTGAGTCTATGCCGTATGGGCCGACTACGGCTTGAAAGGTCGATAGATAGACAATAGAATATTACTGCAAATGTTACTTTTATTATTATTATTGATTCAATAGTAACTTGGCGCCTGAGTCTCGAGGGCCACCAGTCAGATGCAATCTCCTCAAATATATAAACATGTTGGACAGCATGGATGTAGGCCAGTGAAGATTTTATTTATTTTATTATTTGTCTATATGCACAAAGATATCCAAAACATATGCAGAGGAACAAAGAAAGAATGGTTAAAGCAGAAATGTAAAGAAATAAAAAGACAACAATAGAAAGACACAAAATGTACACACAATCAATTAAATGAATTAACACGAAGAAAAGAAGTCAAAGTTTCAGGATGTGTGAAATCAAAGGGAGGAAATATAATAATGGGACAGTAGGAGATAGTGGAAAGATGGACAGAATATATCAGTCAACTCTATGATGATGAAAGACCAGAGCTAAACAATTCAAACAAAGACACAGGACCACCAATAATGCAGAGTGAAGTGGAGGACGCAATTCAACACATGAAAAGAGGACAAGCTCCAGGTCTCATCAATATAACAGTCAAAGAGATAAATGCATTAGGAGAGCTGGGAGTACAAGTCATAGCAAAACTACTCAATGACATATATAACACTGGACACATACCAGAAGATCTACTAAAATCTATCTTTGTAGCCATACCGAAGATGTTAGGCACCACTGATTGTGAAGACCATCGCACTATTAGTCTCATGAGCCATATGATGAAAATATTTCTAAGAATCATCATGCAATGTGTAAGGAACAAAATAAAACCAGAAATAAGTGAGGAACAATGTGGATTTGTTGAAGGAAAGGGCACCAATAATGCAATCTACATCTTAAGAACATTGATAGAAAGAGCTATAGTGGTAAAGAATGATCTATATATGTGCTTTATAGACTACACAAAAGCATTTGACAAAGTAAAGCATGTGGAAATAATCAATATGAGAAATTAAATATTGATGGCAAGGATCAGCGAATCATAAAAAATACATGTACTGGCAACAAACAGCAGCTATACAAATTAGCAACCAAACAGGGCAATTCCAATATATAAAACAAGGAGTCAGACAAGACTGTGTTCTGTCACCGGATTTGTTTTCACTTTACAGTGAACATATTATGAGATCAATAGTAGATATAAAAGGAATTGAAGTCAACGGTCACACCATAAATAATTTGTGATATGTGGATGACACAGTCTTAATAGCAGAGACAGAGAATGAACTACAAGAAATGATAGACATAATAGTAAAAGAAAGCAACAAGAAAGGTCTCAGTCTGAATAGTAAGAAAACAGAAGTAATGGTCATATCGAAGAAACAATCATCACCAGCATGCAGCATAAAAAATAAACAGGACAAATCTGAAACAAGTGCAACGCGTTAAATACTTGGACACAATAATAACATCAAATGGTAGATGCATCACAGAAATAAAAAGCAGAATAGCATTTCAGAAAATGAAAAATATCTTATGCAACAAGTCTATGTCAAGAGAAGTGAGAAATAGTTCATCAGTGCTATATAGAGCTAATTCTGACCTATGGAAGTGAATCATGGACAATAGACAAACAAATGAAAAGACAATTAGAAGCCACAGAGATGAAATTTCTCAGAAGAATGTTGAAAGTTCCCTGGACAGCTAAAAAGACCAATGAGTAAGTTCTCAAAGAGGCCAACACAAAAAGGAGCTTTTAAAAATCATCAGAAAGAATCAATAAACATTTTGCAGGCATATCATGAGAATAAGAAAGTTGGAATACTTGGTTACAGCTGGCAAAATACAGGAAAAGAGAGATTGCGGATGGCAAAGAGAGAAGATACTAGATAGCTTGGTGACGTGGCATGGAAAACAATCAACAACAGAATTGATATGATGCACTGTAGATAGAAGATTGTGAAAGGACATGATCACCCATGCCAACCAGTATGGCACATGATGATTATATGCATTTAATTAATGTAAGAATGGTTGGTTGTGACAATTCTTGAAGAAATCACTCCACTAAGAGCAGAGAAAAGTCTTTGTCATTGGCTTCATTAAGGAACTAACTAAAGAGTCAGAAGAGATCAAACTATTGCCAGCTCCAAAAAAAAATTAAATTACTTGAAATTTTCAAATGAGACAAAGAAAATAAAAGCGCATTCACAGTGACATAGATCAGGAGACAACAATCGGTTTAGTTTCCTTTAAATTGTTCTTGATTTTACAGTTGCTTGCTCCCTTGGAACATTCTACAACATTAAGACCAAGAGCTGCCAGCTGTGTCCTCATGGAACATTCCAAGATGAGGAGGGCCAGCTTTCATGCAAGGAATGTCCCAACAGGCAACCTGGATCAGGAGTGGAAGGGGCAAGCACTCAATCTCAGTGCAGTGGTAATAGATCTTTCTAACTTTGTTACATGCAGTGGTAATAGATCTTTCTAACTTTGTTACATGCAGTGGTAATAGATCTTTCTAACTTTGTTACATGCAGTGGTAATAGATCTTTCTAACTTTGTTACATGCAGTGGTAATAGATCTTTCTAACTTTGTTACATGCAGTGGTAATAGATCTTTCTAACTTTGTTACATGCAGTGGTAATAGATCTTTCTAACTTTGTTACATGCAGTGGTAATAGATCTTTCTAACTTTGTTACATGCAGTGGTAATAGATCTTTCTAACTTTGTTACATGCAGTGGTAATAGATCTTTCTAACTTTGTTACATGCAGTGGTAATAGATCTTTCTAACTTTGTTACATGCAGTGGTAATAGATCTTTCTAACTTTGTTACATGCAGTGGTAATAGATCTTTCTAACTTTGTTACATGCAGTGGTAATAGATCTTTCTAACTTTGTTACATGCAGTGGTAATAGATCTTTCTAACTTTGTTACATGCAGTGGTAATAGATCTTTCAATGTTACATGCAGTGGCAATTGATCTTTCTATGTTACATGCAGTGGCAATACATCTTTCTATGTTACATGCAGTGGTAATGAATCTTTCTAACTATGTTACATGCAGTGGTAATGAATCTTTCTAACTATGTTACATGTAGTGGTAATGAATCTTTTTTGGTTACATTTTATTCATCTCTTCTACATTCATGATGCTCACTGACAAGCAGCAGCAGATATTTAGAGGAGACAACGGAGGCCACAACTCCTGTAATATTTGATCAGAAAACATGACACAATCACATTCCAGCCCAATGAGTTCAATGTCAGTGTACAACCAGCCACTGTACTCCCCAGTATAGCCGTGATATAGTTCAAGTAACTCAAGCTGTTACTAATAAATAGGCTTCAATGTCTATGAAGGTCATACCTACTACAACCGTACAAGGGCATCTTTTGGTCTTGCAATGTGTATGTGAACTAGTTTGGTCATTTCAGCAATTACCTGCCATTCTCATGGCAACAAAAGAATGACAAATCAGATGACATTCTATGTTTATATTGAAACATATAGAAGTAGTGCCGATGGGGAGGAGAATTGATGAAGTGTCTCCTGTAAGAATCACTAAGCTGTGTCTTTATATACAAAAAAACCTGGACAAAACTGTAAGAGATTATAATTAACAACAAAACTATGTTTTAGTCATAACTTATAATGTAAATAACTAAGGTATTATGGTGTAATTATACTCATGCTAATTTAGGGCAATAATTGAAGGAACTATATTACATAGCGCATTTTGCTCCAATGTTAATGTCGTAAATGATCAAGTTAAAGGTTAATCTAAAAGTTCGGTCTCATGTCTGGCCTTCTCAAGTTTTGAACTCACTGTCCACTGCTGCTGACAAGATCTATAAATTAATTTTCATCTTCCATCTACCTTTTCATGTTAATGCCTTGATGATAGCATACTTGATGTAACAATAATCAACTTCTTGTCTCTCTTTGACTCATAGACCAATGTGAGCCAGGTACATTCTCAGCTTCTGGACAAAAACCATGCACCAAATGCCAAAAAGGAACATTCCAGCCAAGTTTTGGCCGTACTTTCTGTCTAACATGTGGCAACGGGCTCACAACGAAGGGAAATGGGAGCAGAGGCTTTAAAGACTGTACCTCTAGAAGTAAGTCAAGGTTATTTTGTAAATGAGTGCTAAACTTGAAGAGTCTGTGCATCAAACATTCAACTCATCTATTCTTATATTGCTTGAACTACTTTCAATTACTTTGGTCACATTTCTAGGTTTTGTTCAAAAACCTGGTAACCTTTCAGACAAAAGAAAGTGAACCATTTCTCAACGTTGAATGAGATGCCTGGAATTATTTAATTTAGTGAACCATTTCTCAATGTTGAATGAGATGCCTGGAATTATTGAAGTTAGTGAACCATTTCTAAACGTTGAATGAGATGCCTGGAATTATTTAATTTAGTGAACCATTTCTCAATGTTGAATGAGATGCCTGGAATTATTGAAGTTAGTGAACCATTTCTAAACGTTGAATGAGATGCCTGGAATTATTGAAGTTAGTTTAGTCAAGTTAATTAATCATCTTTACTGCACAATGGACAACTCCGAAGTGCTTTGATCCCAACTTTCTGACATACACAACAAAGTTAAGCAACCCTTTTGCTGCCCTAAAAGGTGTATCTGTGGGCCATTGATTGCAATGTCAGACTGTGAGGGTCCTGGGGAAAGCTGAGAAAGGAAGCAGTAATCATTCCATGCAGCAGTGCAGACTTCCACTGAGAGCAACTTGTAAGTGAATGGCTGCCTCTGTGAGAGCAACTTGTAATTAAATGGCTGTTTCTGTGAGAGCAACTTGTAAGTGAATGGCTGCCTCTGTGAGAGCAACTTGTAAGTGAATGGCTACCTCTGTGAGAACAACTTACTTGTAAGTGAATGGCTGCTTCTGTGAGAGCAACTTGTAAGTGAATGGTTGCTTCTGTGAGAGCAACTTGTAAGTGAATGGTTGCTTCTGTGAGAGCAACTTGTAATTGAATGGTTGCTTCTGTGAGAGCAACTTGTAAGTGAATGGTTGCTTCTGTGAGAGCAACTTGTAAGTGAATGGTTGCTTCTGTGAGAGCAACTTGTAAGTGAATGGCTACCTCTGTGAGAACAACTTACTTGTAATTGAATGGCTGCCTCTGTGAGAGCAACTTGTAAGTGAATGGCTGCCTCTGTGAGAGCAATTTGTAAGTGAATGGTTGCTTCTGTGAGAGCAACTTGTAAGTGAATGGCTGCCTCTGTGAGAGAACCTGTAAGTGAATGGCTGCCTCTGTGAGAGCAACCTGTAAGTGAATGGCTGCCTCTGTAAGAGCAACCTGTAAGTGAATGGCTGCCTCTGTGAGAGCAACTTGTAAGTGAATGGCTGCCTCTGTGAGAGCAACCTGTAAGTGAATGGTTGCTTCTGTGAGAGCAACTTGTAAGTGAATGGCTGCCTCTGTGAGAGCAACCTGTAAGTGAATGGCTGCCTCTGGTATCTTGCTTTCTTCCACACTATTCTATTCAATTCCATGCTCATTACAATTATTTAGAATTCCCTTTTTGTCCTCAGTTCTGTGTAAACCTGGCCACTATTACAACATCAGCACTCACTCATGTTCGTTGTGTGGCAAAGGTTCCTTTCAACCAGCGGCCGGTGAAGATTTGTGTTTACCATGTCCAGATAAAACATCAACAGATTTTGAAGGCTCTACTTCTCCAGAGGAGTGTAAAGGTTGGGAAGATTAACTGTTCTTCTATTTGTTTGTGTCTATGTAATGAATGGGGGTGATCCAGGGACTTCCTTCTTCAACTAAAAACTGTAAACTCACTGGCTTTAATACAACTCTCCAGTCAAGCCGCTGATCAAGAAATGATACAAAGTTGGGGAAAATGGAACAGAGAGGAAGAACTCTGGCTCACTCACTTACAAATATTGTGGTCTAGTTTAGCACAATTTTATGTCTCACACACCCCCGGGAGATCTTACGCTCTGTTGTTTGATGTGCGACGGGGATAATCCCACGACTAACTGTGTTTTATATGTTCAATTTGGAGTCAAAAACGTTGTCCTAACATCATCAATCCCTATACATTAAAAAAAAATATGACGATCAACATTTTCAGGAGGACGTGAACTTCCGGTCAATATGGTGGATAAGCAGCAGGAACCATTGAAGGCTATGTCTGAAAAGTGTTCCTTGTTGCAGTTTCCTTATATTCCAAGCTTGTTGCAGGAGCTACTGAGTTAAGTGCTCTGTGCACACCATGAGCTGTGCGTTTCATCCGTTTTAATAGTGTTTCAATATTCTGATTGTTTACGATGAATGATGATATCGTAGGACAGGGAACAGACGGTTGTGTAAACTTTCTGTGTGGTTTCGCCTTATGTCTTTTGGCATGTGCTGAGACTGCAATGATGGGGACTACAGCTACCTTTCTTTGTTTGGAGATGAGATAGTAATTCGGATGATTCCACTGGCACAGGCGGTTGAGCAATTATGGATTTTAATTTGTTTGACGTGATACCGGGGCCTTCCATAACCATAGCCATAATCTTCTGAAATGTTTTGAAGTGAATTTTCTCATTTCTATTTCTCACCTCTCAATGGCTCAACATTCTCCTGAGCAACTTTGCAGCTGTTGCTGCACACACATCATTTTGTTTAATGATTCTCTGCCAGCCATTTTCAGAATTCATTGTAGAAAACACTGCAGGCAGTTCTTGTGTTTGTAGATCATTTCAATTCTTGTGTTTATAGATCATTTCACTTCTTCTCATAAAAGAGTGGTTTCAGAACAGATAACTTAAAACTGCTCTCACTAAAAGGCTGTTTCTACCAGTGGCAGGTCTCTAACTTACAACAGGTCGTTCTACCAACTTAAGGTTGTTCATATTAGTAATAGCTGAATAATATGAATTAATAAATAAAATATATCATAAATAAAATCATTAATATTGTTATAATTTTGTGCACCTTTGTTGTCAGCAAACAAGGTAAAAGCATTCCATTAAAACAGGCATGTGTTAATTCATAAACTCTGTTGCAACATTTGTTATTGGTATAGCCAGTGCTTTTCTTTTGCTGCTTTTATCTGACTAAACTTGAACCAGGTGCCCAATCTAAGTCAGGACAGAACATCAGAGAAAAAAAATCAGTTTGAAAATCTCAGAGAAAGTATTTTTTGTGAGATCAGAGAAAGTATTTTTTGTGAGATCAGAGAAAGTATTTTTTGTGAGATCAGAGAAAGTATTTTTTGTGAGATCAGAGAAAGCTTCAAGAAAAATGTTGGTGTAGATGAAGTAGGACCTGAAAGACAAGACCAGAAACACAAGAGAAAGAGACTTTCCTCTTTGTTGCTATTCACCTAATGGTGGCTGCCGAAGGAGAAGATAGACCTCTTCACCATCTGCCCTTAAAAAAGTGGTGGGGTTTCCCAAAATCTAAAAACAACTCCATAAAAATTCCTTGTTACTATTCCATGTTTTTGCTTTTCTAAGAAGAAAAGAACTATCTCATTATAATAATTTAATCATAACTATCTCATTATAATAATTTAATCATAACTATCTCATTATAATAATTTAATCATAACTATCTCATTATAATAATTTAATAATAACTATCTCATAATCTATCTATCTATTGACCTTTCGAGCCGTAACCGGCCCATAGGGCGTAGACCAAGATACACCTTCTCCTATATGAATTTTTGTTCTAGCAGTTTTCTTTTAAAGATATTTTATTAAATCTCGCCATCTGTCTCTGTTCTGTGCAAGCAGTTCTATCTCATTGAGGGAGCCGATTCCTGCTGCTCTTGCCTCTCTCATCAATGTTCTTCTCAGTGTCTCCCTGGGTCTTCCTCTTTTTCTTTTACCTGTTGTTTCCCATATGAGGGCTTGCTTTGCTATTCGATTATTATCTCTTCTCATCACATGTCCAACGTATGACCATCGTCTTTTCTTTATTACTGAAGATATTAGTGGTTGATTGGCGATTTCTCTAATTTCCTCGTTTGTTTTGAATTCGTTCCATTCTATACCAAGTATTTTCCTTAGACATTTATTTTCGAATGCGTTCAACTTTGTTTCTATATCTCTTGTTGTTTTCCAGCTTTCACACGCATACGTAAGGGTTGATAGTACATTTGATTTGAATAGCCTAAGTTTTGTGTTTGTGCTAATGAGTTTTGATTTCCACAACTTTTCAAGGCTTCTGAAAGACATTGCTGCTTTAGCCAGTCTGATTCTAATTTCTTTGCTCGTATCCCCTTCTCGATCAATGTGACTTCCAAGATAGATAAAGTGATCGATCTCTTCTACTGGTTTGTTTTCCATGTATATTTTGTCACTTGTTGGAATTAAACTTTTCATGACTTTAGTCTTTTCATGATTGACCTCAAGCCCAATTTTGCTGGCTATTGATGATAGTTCATTTGTGTTTTCCTGCATCGTTTTTATCTGACTGCTGATGAGAACTATGTCATCAGCAAAGTCGAGGTCCTCCAAATGGTCTCCTTGTATCCATTCGATGCCTTTATTACCAGTGCAGCATTTCTTCATTATGAAGTCCATAACAATTCCAAATAACAAGGGCGATAAAATACATCCTTGTTTAACCCCAGTTTCTATTGGGAAACATTCGCTCAGTCCTTCCTCTGTTCGAACTGCACATGTGTAACCATCATACATGTCTTTGATAATATTTATGATTTTTGATGGTAAACCATATTGCTTCAGAATTTTCCACAAAGAATCTCTATGAATACTCTACGTTTCATTAACAACATCGTTTTTACGATAGCGGCTTGTTAAACCTCTGATCAACGGTTCAATACCAAGCCGGAGAAAAATAATTCCTCCATTTTGGAAACAACCGGAAACGATCTCATAATAATAATAATTTAATCATAACTATCTCATAATAATAATTTAATAATAACTATCTCATAATAATAATTTAATAATAACTATCTCATAATAATAACTTAATAATAACTATCTCATAATTATTTAATCATAACTATCTATTAATAATAATTTAATAACTATCTCATTATAATAATTTAATCATAACTATCTCTTAATAATAATTTAATAACTATCTCATAATAATTTAATCATAACTATCTCATAATAATAATTTAATCATAACTATCTCATAATAATAATTGAATCATAACTATCTCATAATAACAATTGAATCATAACTATCTCATAATAATAATTGAATCATAACTATCTCATAATAACAATTGAATCATAACTATCTCATAATAATAATTGAATCATAACTATCTCATAATAACAATTGAATCATAACTATCTCATAATAACAATTGAATCATAACTATCTCATAATAATAATTTAATCATAACTATCTCATAATAATAATTGAATCATAACTATCTCATAATAATAATAATTTAATCATAACTATCTCATAATAATAATTTAATAATAACTATCTCATAATAATAATTTAATAATAACTATCTCATAATAATAACTTAATAATAACTATCTCATAATTATTTAATCATAACTATCTCTTAATAATAATTTAATAACTATCTCATAATAATTTAATCATAACTATCTCATAATAACAATTTAATCATAACTATCTCATAATAATAATTTAATCATAAATATCTCATAATAATAATTTAATCATAACTATCTCATAATAATAATTGAATCATAACTATCTCATAATAATAATTGAATCATAACTATCTCATAATAATAATTTAATCATAACTATCTCATAATAATAATTGAATCATAACTATCTCATAATAACAATTGAATCATAACTATCTCATAATAATAATTGAATCATAACTATCTCATAATAACAATTGAATCATAACTATCTCATAATAATAATTGAATCATAACTATCTCATAATAACAATTGAATCATAACTATCTCATAATAACAATTGAATCATAACTATCTCATAATAATAATTTAATCATAACTATCTCATAATAATAATTGAATCATAACTATCTCATAATAATAATAATTTAATCATAACTATCTCATAATAATAATTTAATAATAACTATCTCATAATAATAATTTAATAATAACTATCTCATAATAATAACTTAATAATAACTATCTCATAATTATTTAATCATAACTATCTCTTAATAATAATTTAATAACTATCTCATAATAATTTAATCATAACTATCTCATAATAACAATTTAATCATAACTATCTCATAATAATAATTTAATCATAAATATCTCATAATAATAATTTAATCATAACTATCTCATAATAATAATTGAATCATAACTATCTCATAATAATAATTGAATCATAACTATCTCATAATAATAATTTAATCGTCCACTCCTCATTTTGCGAAGTTTCACTGCTGACAATGATCAATTAGGTTAAGGAAAAGAAAATTGTTTGAAATATGTCAAAATCTATCTCAACTGTTGCTGGTAAAAAGTCAGAGTGACCTGTATATTTAAAAATGATTATGAGAAAACTATGTGCTGCAAATTATGTTAGACGTGATGAGAAGAGATAATAACCGAATAGCAAAGCAAGCCCTCATATGGGAAACAACAGGTAAGAGAAAAAGAGGAAGACCCAGAGAGACATTGAGAAGAACATTGATGAGAGAGGCAAGAGCAGCAGGATTTGGCTCCCTCAATGAGATAAAGCTGCTTGCAGAGAACAGAGACAAATGGTGAGATTTGATAAAATATCCTTAAAAGAATTGAAAACTGCTAGAACAAAAATTCAGATAAGAGAAGGAGTATCTTGGTCTACGTCCTATGGGCTGGCTACGGCTCGAAAGGTCTATAGATAGATATAGATGTGCTGCAGAGAGATTTAAAAATAACGTCTGTAATAACTTTATAGGTCACAATTCATTGATATGTTAATGGTGTCTCTGTGACATGCAGTTATTTTTGTTGAAAGCATCCATTACTTTTGTTCCATAACACAGTATAGGAATGCTAGATATCTATGTCAGGTTAGCTCTCAGCATGAACCAAAAGTACAGGTCACCCGACTGCTAAAAGGCCATTATAAATTATGACTAATTTATTTTAGATGAAACAAAAGAGAATATTTGAGAGAAAAACATAAAATTGTCAAATTAATCTATTCTGTTGGAAGTGCTCACAGAAGATTTATTTTAAAAAACAAGAACTATATTTGACTGAGGTATATCAATCTTTGATCACCTGTGTGCTGCACTAAAACAATGGACACAACTACTAGTTGGGTAACAATACCCAATGGTGGAGAGAGATACTCTGTGCTGTGGTTTACTTGTTAACACATCCGACTTCAGTATGGCCTTTTTGAGTACCAGGTTGTCTTCCCACTTCAATGACTACTCTCTTTAGAGCCGTCAATAAAGGGGCTGACATGAGATACCTTTAAAGAATATTGGGTACAAGATTGTTGGTGGTCGGAGTCTGGTGGTCGGAGTCTGGTGGTCGGAGTCTGGTGGTCGGGCTGATTTCCAGGGGAGACAACTTTAGCTACAAGCAGCTACTTCCTTAATGGGGCGTTAACAAATACCCAAGCAGTCCCACACAAATGTGTGCTAAAGATGGATGCACTGCACCACAAGATGCAAAGAATTGATGCAGTGAGTGAGCGAAGAGGCCGAATGTAGCCAGTTGAGATAAGATCAGAAATAAAGATATAGGTGGAAGAGCAGATGTAACAACATTTTTGATTGGCTTATGAGAAACAGCCAATCAAAGGACTGGGCTTACAAACACCAGCATCCAACACAAAGTATTAACAATTAGATACAACAAGGGCAGTAAGAAGGCCTTTAGAACATTTTCAGAACATCAAACACTGAAGTGTGAAGAATGTCTGAAGAACATTGCAGAGATCCTTCAAGAGTGCACCACTTTTCTTCAACACTGTCATGGACCAAAGGTCTGAGGGAAGATTTCCTGTCATGAGATGCCCGGTCCAGAAGTACTTGTCTGTCATACAAAGGTCATATCTTTAAATTATTTTGTCTGGTTGAGAAGAGTGTGGTCTCAGTGGTTGGAAGTGGGCCCGTTAGATGGGGACATTATTGTAATGGATGATCCACTGTTTGAACATGGAGGCTTCACTGCCTTCAATTTGGTCTGTTTAATTGTTGATTGTCATGACACAACAGGCCCTTTTTTGGAATCCCCAGGGAAAGAGACAAAGGAAGACCAATATATTCTTGGAAATGACAGGTGGAAGCAGAGATGAAAATGATGGGGAAGACATGGAATGGACTTAAAAGAATGGCAAGAAACAAAATAGCTTGGAAAGTGTTTGTTGAAGACCTATGTTCTACGGTGAGCTGAAAGTGTTTGTTGAAGACCAATGCTTCACAGTGAGTTGAAAGCATTTGTTGAAGACCTATGCTCTATGGGGAGCTGAAAGTATTTGTTGAAGACCTATGTTCTACGGGGAGCTGAAAGTATTTTTTGAAGACCTATGCTCTATGGGGAGCTGAAAGTATTTGTTGAAGACCTAAGATCTACGGGGAGCTGAAAGTGTTTGTTGAAGACCTATGTTCCACAGAGAACTGAAAGTGTTTGTTGAAGACCTATCTTCCACAGAGAGCTGAAAGTGTTTGTTGAAGACCTATGTTCCACAGGAGCTGAAAGTGTTTGTTGAAGACCTATGTTCCACAGAGAGCTGAAAGTGTTTGTTGAAGACCTATCTTCCACAGAGAGCTGAAAGTGTTTGTTGAAGACCTATGTTCCACAGAGAGCTGAAAGTGTTTGTTGAAGACCTATCTTCCACAGAGAGCTGAAAGTGTTTGTTGAAGACCTATGTTCCACAGGAGCTGAAAGGTTGAAGAAGTAGAAGTTGTTGTTTGATAAAGTCATGCTCTGTTCTCAACAGAAATATAAAAATTTGGTCTTTACCAAGAAATTTATGGAGAAAGCAACCAAACATAAGCTGGCAAAGAACAGTACAGGCAAATATGTTGTGTTTAGACTGACCCATCCTATAGAAAAGCCATGGGGCAAAGTTCAAAGGTCATTGCTGCCAGAAGAACCCACAAAGCTCCTGGGATCACTGATGACTTTTCCACAGCCAAGAACAAAAAGGAGAAAATAGCCTCAACGAGACAACAAAAATATCAGTAGAACAAGGTCTAACATAAGTTTAGATTTGACCGGATTTCTCTGTGTGACAGATCGCCAGTGTGGACGCCGTATGGGAGACTTTTATGGTATACTGGAGAGCCCAAATTATCCAGGAAACTATCCAGTCAACATAGAGTGTATCTGGAAGATTCATCCTGAAGAGCGGAGACGCATTCTCATCATCCTCCCAATGATTGAGCTCGGTGACAAAGACTGTGGTGACATCATCATTATGAGAAAATCACGTAAGAATGTGCTTTTATTTAAACCTCTTTTTTCTATTCATTTTTCACATTAAATTGATTCTCATTTTGTTCCGCCGGCTGAAAAGCTGACGTATGGTGTTCGAAGCCCACAGTAGACAAAGAGGATTTTTTCTATCGGGGATGAAATAAAAATCCTGAGTCGCACACGTCATGGCGACTGCTTGACCAAGCGGCCTTTATCCCTCTGGTTCTATCGTTGCCCCCCGACATACACCAGCAATGGTACTATGTGTCGTAAAGATAGTTTTTTTTTTTTATTTTAAAAAGGTAAAATAGTAATGGTTCCCTCGACAGACATATGGGGAATATTGTGTGAGTGGCCAGCTTTTTCCTTGACCAGCAGAACAATTGTGGATGCTGTGATTCGTATCACACCAGGTCACCAAACTACTGATTACCTAAAATAAACTCTGGTGTTTTTCTCCTTTTAGAGGTGTTATTCTCCAGTTAGAGAAGTGTTTTTCTCCAGTTAGAGAAGTGTTTTCTCCAGTTAGAGGTGTTTTTCTCCTTTTAGAGAAGTGTTTTTCTCCAGCTAGAGAAGTGTTATTCTCCAGTTAGAGAAGTGTTTTTCTCCAGTTAGAGAAGTGTTTTTCTCCAGTTAGAGAAGTGTTTTCTCCAGTTAGAGGTGTTTTTCTCCTTTTAGAGAAGTGTTTTTCTCCAGCTAGAGAAGTGTTTTTCTCCAGTTAGAGGTGTTTTTCTCCAGTTAGAGAAGTGTTTTTCTCGTTAGAGAAGTGTTTTTCTACAGTTAGAGAAGTGTTTTTCTCCAGTTAGAGAAGTGTTTTTCTCCAGTTAGAGAAGTGTTTTTCTCCTTTTAGAGAAGTGTTTTTCTCCAGTTAGAGAAGTGTTATTCTCCAGTTAGAGAAGTGTTTTTCTCCAGTTAGAGAAGTGTTTTTCTCCAGTTAGAGAAGAGTTTTTCTCGTTAGAGAAGTGTTTTTCTCCAGTTAGAGAAGTGTTTTTCTCCAGTTAGAGAAGTGTTTTTCTCCTTTTAGAAAAGTGTTTTTCTCCAGTTAGAGAAGTGTTTTTCTCCAGTTAGAGAAGTGTTTTTCTCCTTTTAGAGAAGTGTTTTTCTCATTAGAGAAGTGTTTTTCTACAGTTAGAGAAGTGTTTTTCTCCAGTTAGAGAAGTGTTTTTCTCCTTTTAGAGAAGTGTTTTTCTCCAGTTAGAGAAGTGTTTTTCTCCAGTTAGAGAAGAGTTTTTCTTGTTAGAGAAGTGTTTTTCTCCAGTTAGAGAAGTGTTTTTCTCCAGTTAGAGAAGTGTTTTTCTCCAGTTAGAGAAGTGTTTTTCTCCAGTTAGAGAAGTGTTTTTCTCCTTTTAGAGAAGTACTATTTTCCAGGTTTTGTTCTTTGTTGTTTGCTCTTGACAGTGTTATATCTTTAGCCAGTCCCAAAGTATTAAATTTTGCTGGAATATCACATTTTCTAATTTTTCACACTGGTAGCTGTGTCCTCAGGTGTCCCCTGCCATACAGGCAGATATTCTCTGACTTCTGAGGTGCCCTCATTTTTATCTTTGAGAGTTTTAACATTTTGGGGAGATCTTTCTCCCAATTAATTGTGATGGGTAGCAAATATTTTTGACCTATTTTTTTTCCATTTCTAACTGTCAAAGATTTTAAGGAACAATGTGGATTTGTGGAAGGAAAGGGCACCAATAATTCAATATACATCTTAAGAACATTGATAGAAAGATCTATAGAGGTAAAGAAAGATCTATATATGTGCTTTATAGACTACACAAAAGCCTTTGACAAAGTAACGCATGTGGAAATAATCAATATGCTGGAGAAATTAAACATTGATGGCAAGGATCTATGAATCATAAAAAACATGTACTGGCAACAAACAGCAGCTATAGCAACCAAACAGGACAATTACAATATATAAAACAAGGAGTCAGACAAGGCTGTGTTCTGTCGCCGTATTTGTTTTCACTTTACAGCGAAAATATTATGAGATCAGTGGTAGATAAAAAAGGAATTGAAGTCAACGGTCACAACATAAATAATTTGCGATATGCAGATGACACAGTCTTAATAGCAGAGACAGAGAACGAACTACAAGGAATGATAGACATAATAGTAGAAGAAAGCAACAAGAAAGGTCTCAGTCTGAATAGTAAGAAAACAGAAGTAATGGTCATATCGAAGAAACAATCATCACCATCATGCAGCATAAAAATAAACAGGACAAATCTGAAACAAGTGCAACGCGTCAAATACTTGGGCACAATAATAACATCAGATGGAAGATGCACCACAGAAATAAAAAGCAGAATAGTTCAGGCCAAAATAGCATTTCAGAAAATGAAAAATGTCTTATGCAACAAATCTATGTCAATAGAAGTAAGAAAAAGAGCTCATCGGTGCTATACAGAACCAATTCTGACCTATGGAAGTGAATCATGGACAGTAAACAAACAAATGAAAAGACGATTAGAGGCCACAGAGATGGGATTTCTCAGAAGAATGTTGAAAGTTCCCTGGACAGCTAAAAAGACCAATGAGGAGGTTCTCAAAGAGGCCAATACAAAAAGGGAGTAACAATCAACATTTTTCGGACACATCATGAGAAGAAGAAAGTTGTAATACTTAGTTACAACTGGCAAAATACAAGGAAAGAGAGATTGCAGATGACAAAGAGAGAAAATACTAGATAGCTTAATGTCATGGCATGGCAAACAGTCAACAACAGAACTGATATGGTGCATTGTAGATAAAAGATTGTGGAAGGACATGATCGCCTACGTCAACCGGTATGGCACATGATGATGATGAATATGATGTCAAGCACATGAAGACATAAAAATCTTGTTTTTACAGCAGAGATGGATATGTTGAGATTCCATGATTCTCACAACAGGCACAATTTAGTAACAGACAAAAATGACATGTGAAGTGTTTGTTATCAGCTTTATCATGTAGGAAGGTAGTACACCTAGTGGTATAGACAAGTGAGAAAGAAGACAGACAATTTGTGTTCACATCAAACAGTTACTTGATCATATTTTTGTGCAACACAATCTCCTTCACTGATAGGAGATGATAGTCTCCTTGATAATGAGATACATTCACATAATGTTGTGAGTGAAGAAAACACAGAAACACTTCATTGAGAAAAGAAATGTATTACTACAAAACACTTGACTCAGACACACAAACTCAGCACTTTCTAACAGACAAACTCAGCACTTTCTAACATGTAGGATTAGTTTTATTTATTCACATATCTGTGTGTGTATGTTGTTTGTTTGTTCCTGCTGAAGGCCTATTGAGCCGAAACGTTGTTCGAATCTGTGTCGTCTACTAATCACGTAAAGCTTCTAACATACCATTTTTTCTTTTTTTTCAATTTTTCCTCGCATTCAGCTTTACTGCAGCTTCGCATTTTTATGCATTCACTTGCATTTCTTTGCCTTAACCCCTTACTAGTACAATACCGCTGCTACTTAATGTTTGTATTTCGTCCTAAGTGTTTACTTTAGTATATATATATATATATATATTCGATTACTTTGTTTTTGATGCTTCATTACTAGTTAGCTATGTAGGATTAGTTTTATTTATTCACATATCTGTGTGTGTATGTTGTTTGTTTGTTCCTGCTGAAGGCCTATTGAGCCAAAACGTTGTTCGAATCTGTGTCATCTACTAATCACGTAAAGCTTCTAACATACCATTTTTTCTTTTTTTCAATTTTTCCTCACTTTCTAACACACACACAAACTCACCACTTTCTAACAGACACACAAATTCAGCACTTTCTAACAGACACACAAACTCACCACTTTCTAACAGACACACAAACTCACCACTTTCTAACAGACACACAAACTAAGCACTTTCTAACAGACACACAAACGCACCACTTTCTAACAGACACACAAACTCAGCACTTTCTAACAGACACACAAACTCACCACTTTCTAACAGACACACAAACTCACCACTTTCTAACAGACACACAAACTCACCACTTTCTAACAGACACACAAACTCAGCACTTTCTAACAGACACACAAACTCAGCACTTTCTAACAGACAAACTCAGCACTTTCTAACAGATACACAAACTCAGCACTTTCTAACAGACAAACTCAGCACTTTCTAACAGACACACAAATTCAGCACTTTCTAACAGACACACAAACTCACCACTTTCTAACAGACACACAAACTCACCACTTTCTAACAGACACACAAACTCACCACTTTCTAACAGACACACAAATTCAGCACTTTCTAACAGACACACAAACTCACCACTTTCTAACAGACACACAAACTCACCACTTTCTAACAGACACACAAACTCAGCACTTTCTAACAGACACACAAACTCAGCACTTTCTAACAGACACACAAACTCAGCACTAGTTGTTGCACCATTTCGTCCACTTCCTCGTCACGTGTGCATGTTTATTGAGTCTTATAGTCTCCTACTGTTTCTCTTTGCTGCTGATCAGAAGATCCAGCTAGTCAGAGCACGTTCCAAACCTGTGAGAGCCGAGACAGACCCATTGCTTTCACAGCCAAGTCCAAGAAGCTGTGGATACAGTTCAAGTCAAACGGCAACAACACAGCACGGGGCTTTTCTATTCCTTTCGTTACATACACTGGTGAGTCATGCCACATACATTAGTAAGTCATGTCATGTCACATACATTAGTAAGTCATAGCATGTCACATAGAATAGTGTGTCATGCCACATACAACAGTTTGTCATGTCATGTCACATACATTAGTAAGTCATATAAATGCTGGTGAAAACAAGTAATCATGATGTAATGATGAGTCAGACAGAAATAATTGTGATGTAATGGTGAGTCAGACAGAGGTAATCATGATGTAATGGTGAGTCACACAGAGGTAATCATGATGTAATGGTGAGTCAGACAGAGGTAATCATGATGTAATGGTGAGTCACACAGAAATAATCATGATGTAATGGTGAGTCAGACAGAAATAATTGTGATGTAATGGTGAGTCAGACAGAAATAATTGTGATGTAATGGTGAGTCAGACAGAAATAATTGTGATGTAATGGTGAGTCAGACAGAAATAATTGTGATGTAATGGTGAGTCAGACAGAAATAATTGTGATGTAATGGTGAGTCAGACAGAAATAATTGTGATGTAATGGTGAGTCAGACAGAGGTAATCATGATGTAATGGTGAGTCAGACAAAAGTAATCATGTTGTAATGATGAGTAGGACAGAAGTAATTATGATGTAATGATGAGTCAGACAGAAGTAATCATGATGTAATGAGTCAGACAGAAGTAATCATGATGTAATGAGTCAGACATAAGTAATCATGATGTAATGAGTCAGACAGAAGTAATCATGATGTAATGAGTCAGACAGAAGTAATATGATGTAATGTAGAGTCAGACAAAAGTAATCATGATGTAATGAGTCAGACAGAAGTAATCGTGATGTAATGAGTCAGACAGAAGTAATCATGATGTAATGAAGAGTCAGACAGAAGTAATCATGATGTAATGAAGAGTCAGACAAAAGTAATCATGATGTAATGAGTCAGGCAGAAGTAATCATGATGTAATGAAGAGTCAGACAGAAGTAATCATGATGTAATGAGTCAGACAAAAGTAATCATGATGTAATGAAGAGTCAGACAGAAGTAATCATGATGTAATGAAGAGTCAGACAAACGTAATCATGATGTAATGAGTCAGACAGAAGTAATCATGATGTAATGAAGAGTCAGAAAGAAGTAATCATGATGTAATGAGTCAGACAGAAGTAATCATGACACTGCAACAAGCCAGCTATTTGTTACTGACCAATAACCAGGACATTGAATTCACCATTTAAGAAGATATTTGACAATGATTGTACTTCTGTAATAGCTCACTCTTCAATTTTCAAAGAAGATATTTGACAATGATTGTACTTCTGTAATAGCTCATTCTTCAACTTTCAAAGAAGATATTTGACAATGATTGTACTTCTGTAATAGCTCATTCTTCAACTTTCAAAGAAGATATTTGGCAATGATTGTACTTCTGTAATAGCTCACTCTTCAACTTTCAAAGAAGATATTTGACAATGATTGTACTTCTGTAATAGCTCACTCTTCAACTTTCAAAGAAGATATTTGACAATGATTGTACTTCTGTAATAGCTCACTCTTCAACTTTCAAAGAAGATATTTGACAATGATTGTACTTCTGTAATAGCTCACTCTTCAACTTTCAAAGAAGATATTTGACAATGATTGTACTTCTGTAATAGCTCATTCTTCAACTTTCAAAGAAGATATTTGACAATGATTGTACTTCTGTAATAGCTCACTCTTCAACTTTCAAAGAAGATATTTGACAATGATTGTACTTCTGTAATAGCTCACTCTTCAACTTTCAAAGAAGATATTTGACAATGATTGTACTTCTGTAATAGCTCACTCTTCAACTTTCTACAAACTTTTTCTGGCTTCTGTTTCAGAGGAATACGAGTCACTAATAGAGGACATCGTCAGAGATGACCGTCTCTACAGTACACACCAGCATCAACAGATTTTTAAAGTAAGAACAACAGTTTGCCAGATTGCAATTTTGTGTTCAACTATTAATTACATATTTTTAATTTAAACAGATATCTATCTATTGACCTTTCGAGCCGTAGGGCATAGACCCAGATACTCTTTCTCTTATCTAAATTTTTATTCTTGCAGTTTTCAATCCTTCTAAAGATATTTTATCAAATCTCACAATTTGTCTCTGTTCTGTGCAAGCAACTCTATCTCATTGAGGGAGCCAGTTCCTGCTGCTCTTGCCTCTCTGATCAATGTTCTTCTGAGTGTCTCTCTGGTCGGCCTCTTTTCCTCTTACCTGTTGTTTCCCACATGAAGGCTTGCTTTGCTATTCGGTTATTATCTCTCCTCATCACATGTCCAACATTTGACCATCATCTTTTCTTGATTACTGAAGATATTAGTGGTTGATTGGCAATTTCTCTCATTTCCTTGTTTGTTTTTTTAATTCGTTCCATGTTTTACCAAAAGGAGCCACAATAGCTCAGTGGTTAGTGCCTGGGCTACAAAGGACAAGGGGTAGGGTTTGATCCCAACCGACGGCTTCCGGGTTCACCCAGCCTTAAATGGATACCGGATTTTTTTCTGGGAAAGTAAAGCAGCACGGGTGTAATACCGACCACATTACCCCAAAAATCATGCTGAAGGTCTGTAAAATATAGGGTCACTAACACCATATTTCCCTATACGCCACTTGGCGTGACGGGGGTACTTTACTTTTTTTTTTTTTTACGCTATACCAAGTATTTTCCATTAATTTTCGAACACAGTCAACTTTGTGTCTATGTCTCTTGTTTTTCCCCAGCTCTCACATGTAAACAGATATCAGAGGCTGTCAATTTAATTTAAAGACTCGTTGCTGAATATTTGTTTATTTTTTGGTATAATTATAAATGTTTATATGGGGGACTGCTAGGTCTTGAGGCAAGATGCCAGTCTCGAGACAGAGAGATTGTGAGTTCAAATCCTGGCTGCACCGGTTGGGATTTTATTTGTAATTTCTCTCAGTGGCAAGCATCTCTGGTCACAGCAGCGAGGCCTGGCTTGAAACATCAATTACTCGACGGAAAAAAATATGAGTGCCTCAGAAGATGGAGTTATCTGCCTGTATGCAAGGGACCCCTGTGTACACAGCTGCCAAGGTAAAAAAGATTAACATGCAAAATTCAGTTCCTAGTCTCTAGGGTTTTCGCCAGAGGTGAAAGCTGGTGAGCGAAGAAACAAAATTAATGCATTTATTATTAGTCCATGAGTTTTTGTTTGTAACTTTATAAGTAGTTTTTAAATGAGTGGATGAAAGTGGAAATAAAAAAAATAAATATTTGAAGTTTGATAAACGTTAAGATCCGAGTCTCTGGAACATGCAAATCTATCTATCAATCTGTCTGCCTGTCTGTCTGTCCATCTATTGTCCTTTCGAACCGAAGATGGCATATAGGGCAGAACCACAATCTCAAAATTCATAAATTATAAACTGTGTGGATGTTTAATTTTGTAATTAATTCAAAAATTATATTTGTCTATAGACCTATGTAAATATGATTCCTACATTTAAGATATATATAATAGATCTATTGATGGATAAATGTTCATAAATTGATGGATTGATGGACTGGTTCACATTCACAATTCACATACGAGTGTGTGTGTGCAATTATATATCTGGTTTTATAGTGTACATTCTCTCTGGTTACATTGTGTATATTCTAATATCAGCTTGTAATGTGTATATTCTAATATCTACTTGTATTGTGTATATTCTAATATCAGCTTGTAATGTGTATATTCTAATATCTACTTGTATTGTGTATATTCTAATATCTACTTGTATTGTGTGTATTCTAATATCTACTTGTATTGTGTGTATTCTAATATCTACTTGTATTGTGTATATTCTAATATCTACTTGTATTGTGTATATTCTAATATCTACTTGTATTGTGTATATTCTAATATCTACTTGTATTGTGTATATTCTAATATCTACTTGTATTGTGTGTATTCTAATATCTACTTGTATTGTGTATATTCTAATATCTACTTGTTATTGAGTTATTGAGTTATTTGCGGGTCATCATCATTGCACTCCGAACATGTCCATAGGTGCTCAGATCCCCTCCTCAGCAATTCCCTCAGTGTCCAGCGACTGACGACTCCAGTTCTATGTTGGTTGATAAGTCTTCTTACACGGCCACCAAGTTTCTCATTTCTGGCTGTGCCCATCTTAACTCCCATTTCCATCATCCGAAGAAGCGAGGTTGATCTGTGTTTGTCGAAGTCCCGTGCTCTTCCCACATCTCGGAGTGCATTGATGATGTCCGCCCGATCCATCGGTTGCCCGTCCTCAACGACAGCGCAGCTAGCCAACCTGTCCGCTCTCTCTCATTTCCCCGCACTCCCGCATGTCCAGGGACATAGACAAAGGTGACCTTACGTATTTTGGATTTCTGCAACGACTCTACCCATTGCATGCGTACAAAGCCCGCCTCCACTTTTTTTATCATGCTCATCGAATCACTCAGCATACATGCGTGGATGTAGTCTTGTGACTCTAACCATTTGAATGCCTTGGTCACTGCCATCACCTCCATTGTCATGCTACTCGTGGTCATGGCGTATGCACCACTGTCTTCCTTGGCTAATCTGCCTGCCGAACGTGCTGTAAATGCCCATGCACTTCTTTCGTGTTGTCTTACAGATCCGTCTGTATAGATGACTGCATCTTTCTCATCGGTGTTATCGCAGATGAAACCGTTGACCTCAGCATTAACCACGACCGGGTTCTGTTCCCTACTTTTCCTGTCGAGTGTGACAATACATGAGAAAGTCCCCTTGAATGACGTAGGCACCGGTATCCACTCCTCACCAACGCTGAGATTGGTAAGCCCACAGACCTGTTTGATGACATCTGCTCGGCCCACCCATGATTTGCCTCTTTTTAGCCTGGTACCTTTCTCTGTGTTGAGCACGTGGTGCAATGGATGCTCTGTATCTGTACTAATCTTCAGGTATGCTCGTGCTCTCCAGATCTTGATTCTGTCATCCATGGTATATTCTAATATCTACTTGTATTGTGTATATTCTAATATCTACTTGTATTGTGTGTATTCTAATATCTACTTGTATTGTGTGTATTCTAATATCTACTTGTATTGTGTGTATTCTAATATCTACTTGTATTGTGTATATTCTAATATCTACTTGTATTGTGTATATTCTAATATCTACTTGTATTTTGTATATTCTAATATCTACTTGTATTGTGTATATTCTAATGTCTACTTGTATTGTGTGTATTCTAATATCTGCTTGCATTGTGTGTATTCTAATATCTACTTGTAATGTGTATGTTCTAATATCTACTTGTATTGTGTATATTCTAATATCTACTTGTATTGTGTATATTCTAATATCTACTTGTATTGTGTATACTCTAATATCTACTTGTATTGTGTATATTCTAATATCAGCTTGTATTGTGTATATTCTAATATCTACTTGTATTGTGTATATTCTAATATCTACTTGTATTGTGTATATTCTAATATCTACTTGTATTGTGTATATTCTAATATCTACTTGTAATGTGTATATTCTAATATCTACTTGTATTGTGTATATTCTAATATCTACTTGTATTGTGTATATTCTAATATCTACTTGTATTGTGTATATTCTAATATCTACTTGTATTGTGTATATTCTAATATCAGCTTGTATTGTGTATATTCTAATATCTACTTGTATTGTGTATATTCTAATATCTACTTGTATTGTGTATATTCTAATATCTACTTGTATTGTGTATATTCTAATATCTACTTGTATTGTGTATATTCTAATATCTACTTGTATTGTGTATATTCTAATATCTACTTGTATTGTGTATATTCTAATATCTACTTGTATTGTGTATATTCTAATATCTACTTGTATTGTGTATATTCTAATATCTACTTGTAATGTGTATATTCTAATATCTACTTGTATTGTGTATATTCTAATATCTACTTGTATTGTGTATATTCTAATATCTACTTGTATTGTGTATATTCTAATATCTACTTGTATTGTGTATATTCTAATATCTACTTGTATTGTGTATATTCTAATATCTACTTGTATTGTGTATATTCTAATATCTACTTGTATTGTGTGTATTCTAATATCTGCTTGTATTGTGTATATTCTAATATCTACTTGTATTGTGTATATTCTAATATCTACTTGTATTGTGTTTTATCTAATATCTACTTGTATTGTGTGTATTCTAATATCTACTTGTATTGTGTGTATTCTAATATCTACTTGTATTGTGTGTATTCTAATATCTGCTTGTAATGTGTATATTCTAATATCTACTTGTATAGTGTATATTCTAATATCTACTTGTATTGTGTGTATTCTAATATCTACTTGTATTGTGTATATTCTAATATCTACTTGTATTGTGTGTATTCTAATATCTACTTGTAATGTGTATATTCTAATATCAGCTTGTATTGTGTGTATTCTAATATCTACTTGTATTGTGTATATTCTAATATCTGCTTGTAATGTGTATATTCTAATATCAGCTTGTATTGTGTATATTCTAATATCAGCTTGTATTGTGTGTATTCTAATATCAGCTTGTATTGTGTATATTCTAATATCAGTTTGTATTGTGTATATTCTAATATCTACTTGTATTGTGTGTATTCTAATATCTGCTTGTAATGTGTATATTCTAATATCAGCTTGTATTGTGTATATTCTAATATCTACTTGTATTGTGTGTATTCTAATATCAGCTTGTAATGTGTATATTCTAATATCTACTTGTATTGTGTATATTCTAATATCAGCTTGTAATGTGTATATTCTAATATCTACTTGTATTGTGTGTATTCTAATATCAGCTTGTAATGTGTATATTCTAATATCTACTTGTATTGTGTATATTCTAATATCAGCTTGTAATGTGTATATTCTAATATCTACTTGTATTGTGTGTATTCTAATATCAGCTTGTATTGTGTATATTCTAATATCTACTTGTATTGTGTATATTTCTCCGGCTTGGTATAGAACCGTTGATCAGAGGTTTAACAAGCCGCTATTGTAAAAACGATGTTGTTAATGAAACGTAGACCTGATACAGAATGTGTAAATTAGCAGTAGATAGTAGTGGTAGTTTTTTCGGCCCTAAAACAACAACAAAAATAGGATTCTGGAATGTGCGAACAATGGCCGCTCCGACGAAACATGCACAGGTCGCGAGCGAGATGGACAGATACGATCTAGATATTTTAGGATTAAGCGAAATGCGCTGGCCTGGAACAGGTAGGAGATCTATTGATAATAAAATAGTAGTTTTTTCTGGAAGGGAAGATGGAAAACACCGTGAAGGAGTAGGCATAATGATGACAGACAAAGCTGCAAGAAGTTTATTAGAATGGGAACCGGTAAATAGCCGTCTGATACGAACACGATACAAAAGTTGAACGCATTCGAAAATAAATGTCTAAGGAAAATACTTGGTATAGAATGGAACGAATTCAAAACAAACGAGGAAATTAGAGAAATCGCCAATCAACCACTAATATCTTCAGTAATAAAGAAAAGACGATGGTCATACGTTGGACATGTGATGAGAAGAGATAATAATCGAATAGCAAAGCAAGCCCTCATATGGGAAACAACAGGTAAAAGAAAAAGAGGAAGACCCAGGGAGACACTGAGAAGAACATTGATGAGAGAGGCAAGAGCAGCAGGAATCGGCTCCCTCAATGAGATAGAACTGCTTGCACAGAACAGAGACAGATGGCGAGATTTGATAAAATATCTTTAAAAGAAAACTGCTAGAACAAAAATTCATATAGGAGAAGGTGTATCTTGGTCTACGCCCTATGGGCCGGTTACGGCTCGAAAGGTCAATAGATAGATAGATAGATTGTGTATATTCTAATATCAGCTTGTAATGTGTATATTCTAATATCAGCTTGTAATGTGTATATTCTAATATCTACTTGTATTGTGTATATTCTAATATCAGCTTGTATTGTGTATATTCTAATATCAGCTTGTAATGTGTATATTCTAATATCAGCTTGTATTTCTTCTGACAGGATCGACAGCTACTGACTGCACTGCTAGAGGTCATAGCCACACCGTACAACTATCTGAAATATGCAAATGTGTCGCACACAATGTTTCCTCCGTCATTCTTTAAACTTCTAACACCGAAAGTTCGCAGGTTTTTTGAGACCTGAGCTAACATTTCATGCATTAAATTATGAATTAATTAATTCTGCAATAAAAATGAACAAAGAAAAATAATGAAGTATTAAGAAATTTGACTCAACACTTTGTTTCATTACCGAGACGCAAAAACTAGATCTACCAAAGACTTTCACAAAAACTACTGAGGTTCAAGGTCATGGAAGGAGCTAACATTAGCATGAACATACAAAATAACCTCGGAGAAACTCCTATTGTTATAACCACAATGTTAATGCACTTTGATGTCAGATTTCTACAGCAGATGCTACCCAAAATGTACTGGCTGGAAGTTTGTTGTTCCTGTTTAATGACCTTGGGGTTTAGTTTCAGCCAATCGGATGCAGGATAACTGCCTCTGTTATTACCTGATATAAGTCTCCAGGAAGCACAAGAACCAATCACCATATTTATTAGTGGCATCACATTGGCCATCACAGTGAAATTCAATAAAGTTCTTTTATCAGGTTTACAGGTTGTTTGTAATCTTTTTGATGACAGTGCACTACAGTGCAGATTTACCAGGTTTGTAATCTATTTGATGACAGTGCACCACACAGCAGATTTACCAGGTTTTTAATCTATTTGATGACAGTGCACCACAGTGCAGATTTACCAGGTTTTTAATCTATTTGATGACAGTGCACCACAGTGCAGATTTACCAGCTTTGTATCTATTTGATGACAGTGCACCACAGAGCAGATTTACCAGGTTTTTAATCTATTTGATGACAGTGCACCACAGTGCAGATTTACCAGCTTTGTATTTATTTGATGATGGTGCACCACAGTGCAGATTTACCAGCTTTGTATTTATTTGATGACAGTGCACCACAGTGCAGATTTACCAGCACTCAGCTTGTCTGGATGAGGCCTACACTTATTTACACAGCTAGTTGACATGTTTCTCATTGTCTGTCCCAGTCAGTGCAGTCTGGAAGTCTGTCATGTTGTCTGAAAGTCTGTCATGTTGTCTGAAAGTCTGTCATGTTGTCTGAAAGTCTGTCATGTTGTCTGGAAGTCTGTCATGTTGTCTGAAAGTCTGTCATGTTGTCTGGAAGTCTGTCATGTAGTCTGAAAGTCTGTCATGTTGTCTGGAAGTCTGTCATGTTGTCTGCAAGTCTGTCATGTTGTCTGCAAGTCTGTCATGTTGTCTGCAAGTCTGTCATGTTGTCTGCAAGTCTGTCATGTAGTCTGAAAGTCTGTCATGTTGTCTTGGTCCTATCATCCCATTATTCACTACTACCCCCATCTCCACTTTTAATCTTAGGTTATGATACCTTCCTAAAATTTACGAACACAAAATATAAATTCTTGGAATTCAACAGTCTGCCATAGACAAACATTTACCCCCTCCTTATACTTTTTAATTATTGCTTCTGGTGACCCCTCTGTGTTTTATTTGTTTCCTTTGATGTTGGATTTTTTTTCAAACACAACGTGCATGCGTGCGTTTCGTAAAAATTTACGAAGGTGTCATAAGAATGCTGCTATTTTTTCTTTTAATAAATTTCACCAATTTTCAAGAAATTTTTTTCTTTTTTTTTTTCTCAAGCCGGGAGAAACCATTTTTGACTGTCAGCGAGACATCAAACAGACCTCTGTAACATGGGATAGAAAGCATATAATGCTAAGAGGAAGCCAAACATATGGCTCAAATGACAGCCGACGTGTGAATAGACAACGTAACACCTCCAGTAGTCACTGCGTCGTGTGGTCAAATTTCAAGCCGTTAATTGACTGTAAGCCAGGAAATGATTACTGCGTCCAATTTCTGTGTCTCTCCTAATGTAAACAAACAGCTGTATATCAAGTGGAGGTCACTCTGTATCTTTGTTTGTAACTCATGGATGGGAACATGAATGCTAACTCAGATAGTTAAAGTAACAATGAAAGCGTCGTAAGAGAAATGAAAATAAACAAAAATGTGGCAAGTGAATTAAACTAAACAAATAAATCTGATATATTTTGGTGATGTCATAACGGATTTGAAAATATAATAATGGAGGTTGGTTCCTTAGCACTAGATTATATCACCTATCCACAAATCACATTTTTAGGACATCTTTAAATTTACAAACACTAAATGTTACATTCAGAGTTCCAAAAATAGAATTTGAAAAAAAGTTCAGAGAAAATCCTATTTCCACAACAAACAATATGGGTAATATTGTCTGGTCTCTGCAACCAGGCCTGGCTTAAAACGTCAATTACTCATCAAAGAAAATCCTATTTCCACAACAAACAATATGGGTAATATTGTCTGGTCTCTGCAACCAGGCCTGGCTTAAAACGTCAATTACTCATCGAAGAAAATAATATGAGTACCTCCAAAGACAGAGTTATCTGCCTGTACGGTGAGGGACCCCTGTGCACACAGCTGCCAGGGAAAAATGGATTAACATGTAAAATTCAGTTCCTAGTCTCAAGGAACTTCGCCAGAGGTGAAAGCTGGCGAATGCAAAAAAAAAAAAAATATGGGTACTAACACCGTATCCCCATTAAGTCATAGTCGCTCTTTCTTTATCTTTTCTTAGCATAAACGGATTGTCATTGAAGTAAATGATTGAAATGAATGCTGTCTTATCTAATCCTGACACTCAACCCAGATGAGTAAAAGAATAAATAGCTGCAGAGTTGAGGAGCTTATTAACAGTGTGGAAAAGCACTGGCCATTCACATCTCAAAATGCTGTATCTTAGTGCTGTGATTTGGAATACTTCACTCCCCTATAACATTACATGTGTGTAATGAGTGGAGCTGGACTCTGTACGCATGCAATGGTTAGAGTCATTGCAGAAGTCAAAAATATGTAAGGTGACCTTTGTCTATGTCTGTGGACATGCGGGAATACAGGGAAATAAAAGAGTGGACAGGTTGGCTAGCTGCGCTGTCGTTGAGGACTGTCAACCAATGGATCGGGCGGACATCATCAGTGCCCTCTGAGAAGTGGGAAGAGCACAGGACTTCGACAACCACAAATCCACATCACTCCTTCAGATGAAAGAGATGGGAGTTGAGATGGGCACAACAAGAAATGAGAAACTTAGTGGGCGTGTAAGAAGACTTATCAACTAACACAGAACTGGAGTCGTCAGTCGCTGGACATTGAGGGACTTGATGAGGAGGGGATCTGAGCACCTATGGACATGTTCGGAGTGCAATGATGATGACCTGCAAATAACTCAATTACATGTGTGTGTTATAGACATTCTTGACAGGACAGGACTTAAATAATATTATTATATTTGTACAAATAAAGCATTAAAAGTTGCAATGTTAATTTGTCAAATATTATAATTAATGAATGCTGAGCTGAAGGGGTTGCATACTCCTATACGCAGCAGAAACATGGAGAATCAACCATCAGATAGAAAGTTGATTTAAAAGATTCAAAGGTCGCTTTCTAAAGAAGATTCTAAACATCTGTTGGGATCAACACATCACAAAGAAGTTGCCAGAAGATCAGGCATTAACAACATCAATCAAGAAGTGAAAATAAAACCTTGGAAATGGCTAGACCATGTTCTACGAATGGAACTAAACAGGCATCCACACCTAGCATTAACATGGATACCACATGGCAAATGAAGAATAGACAAACCATTGGGGACATGGTGATGAACCATACATGATGAGATGATAGAGGCAGACCATTGGGGACATGGCGATGAACCATACATGATGAGATGATAGAGGTAAACTATTGGGGACATGGCGATGAACCATACATGATGAGATGATAGAGGCAGACCATTGGGGACATGGTGATGAACCATACATGATGAAATGATAGAGGTAAACCATTGGGGACATGGTGATGAACCATACATGATGAAATGATAGAGGTAGACCATTGGGGACATGGTGATGAACCATACATGATGAGATGATAGAGGTAAACCATTGGGGACATGGTGATGAACCATACATGATGAGATGATAGAGGTAGACCATTGGGGACATGGTGATGAACCATACATGATGAAATGATAGAGGTAAACCATTGGGGACATGGTGATGAACCATACATGATGAGATGATAGAGGTAGACCATTGGGGACATGGTGATGAACCATACATGATGAGATGATAGAGGTAGACCATTGGGGACATGGTGATGAACCATACATGATGAAATGATAGAGGCAGACCATTGGGGACATGGTGATGAACCATACATGATGAAATGATAGAGGTAAACCATTGGGGACATGGTGATGAACCATACATGATGAAATGATAGAGGTAAACCATTGGGGACATGGTGATGAACCATACATGATGAAATGATAGAGGCAGACCATTGGGGACATGGTGATGAACCATACATGATGAAATGATAGAGGTAAACCATTGGGGACATGGTGATGAACCATACATGATGAAATGATAGAGGTAAACCATTGGGGACATGGTGATGAACCATACATGATGAGATGATAGAGGTAGACCATTGGGGACATGGTGATGAACCATACATGATGAAATGATAGAGGCAGACCATTGGGGACATGGTGATGAACCATACATGATGAAATGATAGAGGCAGACCATTGGGGACATGGTGATGAACCATACATGATGAAATGATAGAGGCAGACCATTGGGGACATGGTGATGAACCATACATGATGAAATGATAGAGGCAGACCATTGGGGACATAGTGATGAACCATACATGATGAAATGATAGAGGTAAACTATTGGGGACATGGCGATGAACCATACATGATGAAATGATAGAGGCAGACCATTGGGGACATGGCGATGAACCATACATGAAGAGATGATAGAGGCAGACCATTGGGGACATGGCGATGAACCATACATGATGAAATGATAGAGGTAGATCATTGGGGACATGGCGATGAACCATACATGATGAAATGATAGAGGCAGACCATTGGGGACATGGTGATGAACCATACATGATGAGATGATAGAGGTAGACCATTGGGGACATGGCGATGAACCATACATGATGAGATGATAGAGGCAGACCATTGGGGACATGGTGATGAACCATACATGATGAAATGATAGAGGCAGACCATTGGGGACATGGTGATGAACCATACATGATGAAATGATAGAGGCAGACCATTGGGGACATGGCGATGAACCATACATGATGAAATGATAGAGACATACCATTGGGGACATGGTGATGAATCATACATGATGAAATGATAGAGGTAAACTATTGGGGACATGGCGATGAACCATACATGATGAAATGATAGAGGCAGACCATTGGGGACATGGCGATGAACCATACATGATGAAATGATAGAGGCAGACCATTGGGGACATGGTGATGAACCATACATGATGAAATGATAGAGGCAGACCATTGGGGACATAGTGATGAACCATACATGATGAAATGATAGAGGCAGACCATTGGGGACATGGCGATGAACCATACATGATGAAATGATAGAGGCAGACCATTGGGGACGTGGTGATGAACCATACATGATGAAATGATAGAGGCAGACCATTGGGGACATGGTGATGAACCATACATGATGAGATGATAGAGGCAGACCATTGGGGACATGGTGATGAACCATACAAGATGAGATGATAGAGGCAGACCATTGGGGACGTGGTGATGAACCATACATGATGAAATGATAGAGGTAGGCCATTGGGGACATGGCGATGAACCATACATGATGAAATGATAGAGGTAGACCATTGGGGACATGGTGATGAACCATACATGATGAGATGATAGAGACAGACCATTGGGGACATGGTGATGAACCATACATGATGAAATGATAGAGGCAGACCATTGGGGACATGGTAATGAACCATACATGATGAAATGATAGAGGCAGACCATTGGGGACATGGTAATGAACCATACATGATGAAATGATAGAGGCAGACCATTGGGGACATGGTGATGAACCATACATGATGAAATGATAGAGGTAGACCATTGGGGACATGGTAATGAACCATACATGATGAAATGATAGAGGCAGACCATTGGGGACATGGTAATGAACCATACATGATGAAATGATAGAGGTAGACCATTGGGGACATGGTAATGAACCATACATGATGAAATGATAGAGACAGACCATTGGGGACATGGTGATGAACCATACATGATGAAATGATAGAGGCAGACCATTGGGGACATGGTAATGAACCATACATGATGAAATGATAGAGGCAGACCATTGGGGACATGGTAATGAACCATACATGATGAAATGATAGAGACAGACCATTGGGGACATGGTGATGAACCATACATGATGAGATGATAGAGGTAGACCATTGGGGACATGGTAATGAACCATACATGATGAAATGATAGAGGCAGACCATTGGGGACATGGTGATGAACCATACATGATGAAATGATAGAGGTAGACCATTGGGGACATAGTGATGAACCATACATGATGAAATGATAGAGGCAGACCATTGGGGACATGGTGATGAACCATACATGATGAAATGATAGAGGTAAACTATTGGGGACATGGCGATGAACCATACATGATGAAATGATAGAGGTAAACTATTGGGGACATGGCGATGAACCATACATGATGAAATGATAGAGGTAAACTATTGGGGACATGGCGATGAACCATACATGATGAAATGATAGAGGTAAACTATTGGGGACATGGCGATGAACCATACATGATGAAATGATAGAGGCAGACCATTGGGGACATGGCGATGAACCATACATGATGAGATGATAGAGGCAGACCATTGGGGACATGGCGATGAACCATACATGATGAAATGATAGAGGCAGACCATTGGGGACATGGTGATGAACCATACATGATGAGATGATAGAGGCAGACTATTGGGGACGTGGTGATGAACCATACATGATGAAATGATAGAGGCAGACCATTGGGGACATGGTGATGAACCATACATGATGAAATGATAGAGGCAGACCATTGGGGACATGGTGATGAACCATACATGATGAAATGATAGAGGCAGACCATTGGGGACATGGTGATGAACCATACATGATGAAATGATAGAGGCAGACCATTGGGGACTTGGTGATGAACCATACATGATGAAATGATAGAGGTAAACCATTGGGGACATAGTGATGAACCATACATGATGAAATGATAGAGGTAAATTATTGGGGACATGGCGATGAACCATACATGATGAAATGATAGAGGCAGACCATTGGGGACATGGCGATGAACCATACATGATGAGATGATAGAGGCAGACAATTGGGGACATGGCGATGAACCATACATGATGAAATGATAGAGGTAGACCATTGGGGACATGGCGATGAACCATACATGATGAAATGATAGAGGCAGACCATTGGGGACATGGTGATGAACCATACATGATGAGATGATAGAGGTAGACCATTGGGGACATGGCGATGAACCATACATGATGAGATGATAGAGGCAGACCATTGGGGACATGGTGATGAACCATACATGATGAAATGATAGAGGCAGACCATTGGGGACATGGTGATGAACCATACATGATGAAATGATAGAGGCAGACAATTGGGGACATGGCGATGAACCATACATGATGAAATGATAGAGACATACCATTGGGGACATGGTGATGAATCATACATGATGAAATGATAGAGGTAAACTATTGGGGACATGGCGATGAACCATACATGATGAAATGATAGAGGCAGACCATTGGGGACATGGCGATGAACCATACATGATGAAATGATAGAGGCAGACCATTGGGGACATGGTGATGAACCATACATGATGAAATGATAGAGGCAGACCATTGGGGACATAGTGATGAACCATACATGATGAAATGATAGAGGCAGACCATTGGGGACATGGCGATGAACCATACATGATGAAATGATAGAGGCAGACCATTGGGGACGTGGTGATGAACCATACATGATGAAATGATAGAGGCAGACCATTGGGGACATGGTGATGAACCATACATGATGAGATGATAGAGGCAGACCATTGGGGACATGGTGATGAACCATACAAGATGAGATGATAGAGGCAGACCATTGGGGACGTGGTGATGAACCATACATGATGAAATGATAGAGGTAGGCCATTGGGGACATGGCGATGAACCATACATGATGAAATGATAGAGGTAGACCATTGGGGACATGGTGATGAACCATACATGATGAGATGATAGAGACAGACCATTGGGGACATGGTGATGAACCATACATGATGAAATGATAGAGGCAGACCATTGGGGACATGGTAATGAACCATACATGATGAAATGATAGAGGCAGACCATTGGGGACATGGTAATGAACCATACATGATGAAATGATAGAGGCAGACCATTGGGGACATGGTGATGAACCATACATGATGAAATGATAGAGGCAGACCATTGGGGACATGGTAATGAACCATACATGATGAAATGATAGAGGCAGACCATTGGGGACATGGTAATGAACCATACATGATGAAATGATAGAGGTAGACCATTGGGGACATGGTAATGAACCATACATGATGAAATGATAGAGACAGACCATTGGGGACATGGTGATGAACCATACATGATGAAATGATAGAGGCAGACCATTGGGGACATGGTAATGAACCATACATGATGAAATGATAGAGGCAGACCATTGGGGACATGGTAATGAACCATACATGATGAAATGATAGAGACAGACCATTGGGGACATGGTGATGAACCATACATGATGAGATGATAGAGGTAGACCATTGGGGACATGGTAATGAACCATACATGATGAAATGATAGAGGCAGACCATTGGGGACATGGTGATGAACCATACATGATGAAATGATAGAGGTAGACCATTGGGGACATAGTGATGAACCATACATGATGAAATGATAGAGGCAGACCATTGGGGACATGGTGATGAACCATACATGATGAAATGATAGAGGTAAACTATTGGGGACATGGCGATGAACCATACATGATGAAATGATAGAGGTAAACTATTGGGGACATGGCGATGAACCATACATGATGAAATGATAGAGGTAAACTATTGGGGACATGGCGATGAACCATACATGATGAAATGATAGAGGTAAACTATTGGGGACATGGTGATGAACCATACATGATGAAATGATAGAGGTAAACTACTGGGGACATGGCGATGAACCATGCATGATGAAATGATAGAGGTAAACTATTGGGGACATGGCGATGAACCATACATGATGAAATGATAGAGACAGACCATTGGGGACATGGTGATGAACCATACATGATGAAATGATAGAGGCTGGCAGGCGTTGGCAAGAGTTGTCTATACTTGCTCCACATCCAAATTTGGTGGAAATCTCTTCTGGCTGCCCTATGCTCCGACCGGAGTTCAGAGAAGAGCAGAAGGGAGTGGGTAGATCACAAACACTAATTGATAACCAACATCATTATATGCTGGAATGAGAAAACAAAGCAAGACTGGGAGTGAAGTGAAACAACAGGATGATCTACATGAAGGTGAACACAACACATGATGAAAGACATGGAAGATCTACATAAAAGCAAACACAACACATGATGAAAGACATGGAAGATCTACATGAAGGTTAACACAACACATGATGAAAGACATGGAAGATCTACATAAAAGTGAACACAACACATGATGAAAGACATGGAAGATCTACATAAAAGTGAACACAACACATGATGAAAGACATGGAAGATCTACATAAAAGTGAACACAACACATGATGAAAGACATGGAAGATCTACATAAAAGTGAACACAACACATGATGAAAGACATGGAAGATCTACATAAAAGTGAACACAACACATGATGAAAGACATGGAAGATCTACATAAAAGTGAACACAACACATGATGAAAGACATGGAAGATCTACATAAAAGCAAACACAACACATGATGAAAGACATGGAAGATCTACATGAAGGTGAACACAACACACGATGAAAGACATCGAAGATCTACGTGAAGGTGAACACAACACATGATGAAAGACATGGAAGATGTACATGAAGGTGAACACAACACATGAT
This sequence comes from Megaustenia siamemsis, assembly GCA_032433765.1. Lineage (NCBI taxonomy): Eukaryota > Metazoa > Mollusca > Gastropoda > Stylommatophora > Ariophantidae > Megaustenia > Megaustenia siamemsis. The sequence continues at coordinate 3,683,059 of JAVIAB010000156.1, forward strand.
GAAAGACATGGAAGATCTACATGAAGGTACATGAAGGTGAACACAACACATGATGAAAGACATGGAAGATGTACATGAAGGTGAACACAACACATGATGAAAGACATGGAAGATCTACATAAAAGCAAACACAACACATGATGAAAGACATGGAAGATGTACATGAAGGTGAACACAACACATGATGAAAGACATGGAAGATCTACATAAAAGCAAACACAACACATGATGAAAGACATGGAAGATCTACATAAAAGTGAACACAACACATGATGAAAGACATGGAAGATCTACATGAAAGTGAACACAACACGTGATGAAAGTCAAGGAAGATGTACATAAAAGTGAACACAACAAACAATGAAAGCAAAGATAAAAGATTATGGATAATGATCAAAGGTGATGGATATAATCATAAAAACAGGCAACAGTGAAATATCATGGAGAATAAAAACACAAATTGTGAAAGTTGCAAACAAGATGTGACAAATGCAACAACAAAAGTTTGATGATGTAAATATTTCTATAATTCAAGTATTTACACACATTGGAAGGACACAAATTAATCTTTAAAAAATCATTCTGATTGGTAGGCGCCACTGAGTTTGATGACTCCAGCAGAGAGCAGCCATTAGTGAGTTTGTCAGAGGGTTCATGCTGGAAGTCTTTAGCTAAAGCCAAGCCCATGAAATCGAAAGACCAGACCTACAACATGAACTCCACCCAGACTCAACAAATTTTACACTCGTCACCAACTACAACCTTTCTACTTTCAAAGTCTCTAACATTTCCAGTCTACAACCTTTCTACTTTCAAAGTCTCTAACATTTACAATCTACAACCTTTCTACTTTCAAAGTCTCTAACATTTCCAATCTACAACCTTTCTACTTTCAAAGTCTCTAACATTTACAATCTACAACCTTTCTACTTTCAAAGTCTCTAACATTTCCAATCTACAACCTTTCTACTTTCAAAGTCTCTAACATTTCCAATCTACAACCTTTCTACTTTCAAAGTCTCTAACATTTCCAATCTACAACCTTTCTACTTTCAAAGTCTCTAACATTTACAATCTACAACCTTTCTACTTTCAAAGTCTCTAACATTTCCAGTCTACAACCTTTCTACTTTCAAAGTCTCTAACATTTACAATCTACAACCTTTCTACTTTCAAAGTCTCTAACATTTACAATCTACAACCTTTCTACTTTCAAAGTCTCTAACACTTCCAATCTACAACCTTTCTACTTTCAAAGTCTCTAACATTTCCAGTCTACAACCTTTCTACTTTCAAAGTCTCTAACATTTACAATCTACAACCTTTCTACTTTCAAAGTCTCTAACATTTACAATCTACAACCTTTCTACTTTCAAAGTCTCTAACATTTACAATCTACAACCTTTCTACTTTCAAAGTCTCTAACATTTCCAATCTACAACCTTTCTACTTTCAAAGTCTCTAACATTTCCAATCTACAACCTTTCTACTTTCAAAGTCTCTAACATTTCCAATCTACAACCTTTCTACTTTCAAAGTCTCTAACATTTACAATCTACAACCTTTCTACTTTCAAAGTCTCTAACATTTCCAGTCTACAACCTTTCTACTTTCAAAGTCTCTAACATTTACAATCTACAACCTTTCTACTTTCAAAGTCTCTAACATTTCCAATCTACAACCTTTCTACTTTCAAAGTCTCTAACACTTCCAATCTACAACCTTTCTACTTTCAAAGTTTCTAACATTTCCAATCTACAACCTTTCTACTTTCAAAGTCTCTAACATTTACAATCTACAACCTTTCTACTTTCAAAGTCTCTAACATTTCCAGTCTACAACCTTTCTACTTTCAAAGTCTCTAACATTTCCAATCTACAACCTTTCTACTTTCAAAGTCTCTAACATTTCAAATCTACAACCTTTCTACTTTCAAAGTCTCTAACATTTCCAGTCTACAACCTTTCTACTTTCAAAGTCTCTAACATTTCCAGTCTACAACCTTTCTACTTTCAAAGTCTGTAACATTTACAATCTACAACCTTTCTACTTTCAAAGTCTCTAACATTTCCAATCTACAACCTTTCTACTTTCAAAGTCTCTAACATTTACAATCTACAACCTTTCTACTTTCAAAGTCTCTAACATTTACAATCTACAACCTTTCTACTTTCAAAGTCTCTAACATTTCCAGTCTACAACCTTTCTACTTTCAAAGTCTGTAACATTTACAATCTACAATCTTTCTACTTTCAAAGTCTCTAACATTTCCAGTCTACAACCTTTCTACTTTCAAAGTCTGTAACATTTACAATCTACAACCTTTCTACTTTCAAAGTCTCTAACATTTACAATCTACAACCTTTCTACTTTCAAAGTCTCTAACATTTACAATCTACAACCTTTCTACTTTCAAAGTCTCTAACATTTCAAATCTACAACCTTTCTACTTTCAAAGTCTCTATCATTTCCAATCTACAATTTATGACACTTTTCTTATTTTCTTTTGTCTGACTCCCAACTCCATTGAGACAATGACTCCTCTATTTTTCTGCTGTCTGATTGACCCTACCAAGATTGCATCAGACTCAACTCTATAGCTTTCATCGATATAAATGTTCACAATAACAGCAAGATTACCTGACAACCCTCAAACTCTGATTAAAAAAGATAACCTATATCACCCCAAAGTCGTGGTTATAAAGATAACATAACCTATATCACCCCAAAGTCGTGGTTATAAAGATAACATAACCTATATTGCCCCAAAGTCGTGGTTATAAAAGATCAGATAACCTAAGAGTCAACACGAGCTGTGGAGGTCCAGGTAAACACAGAGAAAAGTTACAGGAGATAGGGAGATCTGGGTTGAACAAAATGTCATTAGAATTACTGCGAGCAAGAGGGGATACCATACAATGATACATACCATATTACATAACCACATATATATGCTGATCACCAAATTTAATTAAATTATCAACATATTTGACATGATCATTTTAAAATGGAGAATTACTCTATTTTCATGGACATAAGAAAATTCAGCCTGGTCATACGTTGGTCAACGGATTCACAGGAAAGCAGCTCAATGTACCCAAACTGTGGAAGCAATCAAAAATTTGAAACGTTCCTAAAAATATGAGCCATGTATCAGTCGCTTCCCTTGCTGATGTAGGCACCCTTTGGTATGGTAGGTACTTGGGTAGGATCAAGTCCGATAGACTTCATCTGTACAGCAATGTCAAAGAGGTAATCGTAGCACTCGCACCTACAAATAGATCATTATTACCAATCATAAGACAGTGTACATCTACTAGTAGATCATTATTACCAATCATAAGACAGTGTATATCTACTATTAGATCATTATTACCAATCATAAGACAGTGTATATCTACTATTAGATCATTATTACCAATCATAAGACAGTGTACATCTACTAGTAGATCATCAAAACAATTCATTAGACAGTGTACAAGGACAAGACGATCATCAAAACAATTAAACAGTTGTGTGTGTGTTTATATCACAATATATTTATGGAAGAAATACTTGGAAATGTTTGGGGGATTCCTGTTCTGTTTTCTATCATTTTATATCAATGTTGGGATGATAGCATCAGGTCATGACTAAATCAACTTTATTACTACAACAAAACCATATCAATGTTGGGATGATAGCATCAGGTCATGACAAAATCAACTTTATTACTACAACAAAACTATATCAATGTTTCTATAAGGGATGATAGCATCAGGTCATGACTAAATCAACTTTATTACTACAACAAAACTATATCAATGTTTCTATAAGGGATGATAGCATCAGGTCATGACTAAATCAACTTTATTACTACAACAAAACTATATCAATGTTTCTATAAGGGATGATAGCATCAGGTCATGACTAAATCAACTTTATTACTACAACAAAACTATATCAATGTTTCTATAAGGGATGATAGCATCAGGTCATGACTAAATCAACTTTATTACTACAACAAAACCATATCAATGTTGGGATGATAGCATCAGGTCATGACTAAATCAACTTTATTACTACAACAAAACTATATCAATGTTTCTATAAGGGATGATAGCATCAGGTCATGACTAAATCAACTTTATTACTACAACAAAACCATATCAATGTTGGGATGATAGCATCAGGTCATGACTAAATCAACTTTATTACTACAACAAAACCATATCAATGTTGGGATGATAGCATCAGGTCATGACTAAATCAACTTTATTACTACAACAAAACTATATCAATGTTTCTAGAGATAGATGAGTTGTGAGAAAGCACACTGAGTTATGGCAGTGACCAGGGGATTCATCTGGTTAGAGTCACAGGACTACACACATGCCTGCATACTGAATCATTTGATGAGCATGATAAGAAAAGTGGAGGCGGTCTCTGTACACAGGCAATGGCTAGAGTCATTGCAGAAGTAAAAAATAGGTAGAGTCATATTTGTCTATGTCCCTGGATATGTGGGAGTACAGGGAAATGAAAGTGTGGACAGATTGGCTAGCTGCGCTGTTGTTGTAGACGGTCAACCAATGGATCGGGCGGACATCATCAATGCCCTCTGAGATGTAGGAAGGGCACAGAACTTCGACAACCATGAGTCCTTCGGATGAAAGAGATGGGAGTTAAGATGGCCACAGCCAGAAACGAGAAACTTAGTGGCCGTGTAAGAAGACTTATCAACCAACATAGAACTGGAGTCGTCAGTCGCTGGACACTGAGGGAATTGCTGAGGAGGGGATCTGAGCACCTATGGACATGTTCGGAGTGCAATGATGATGACCCGCAAATAACTCAATAACTGAGGAGGGGATCTGAGCACCTATGGACATGTTCGGAGTGCAATGATGATGACCCGCAAATAACTCAATAACTGAGGAGGGGATCTGAGCACCTATGGACATGTTCGGAGTGCAATGATGATGACCCGCAAATAACTCAATAACTGAGGAGGGGATCTGAGCACCTATGGACATGTTCGGAGTGCAATGATGATGACCCGCAAATAACTCAATAACTGAGGAGGGGATCTGAGCACCTATGGACATGTTCGGAGTGCAATGATGATGACCCGCAAATAACTCAATAACTGAGGAGGGGATCTGAGCACCTATGGACATGTTCGGAGTGCAATGATGATGACCCGCAAATAACTCAATAACTGAGGAGGGGATCTGAGCACCTATGGACATGTTCGGAGTGCAATGATGATGACCCGCAAATAACTCAATAACAGTGTGTTAGCTACCTCATCAACTGAGCTGACGTATCAATGGGAACAACCATCTGGATGGAGGAGCTGACCTCTATGAACATGAGGAGTCAACAAAAATAAAAATTGATTTTGACTTGACCAAATGTGTCCTGCATTAAAGAAGCAAACTTTCCAAAATAATCTACACATATTCTCTAGAAGATTTACTCAAAGGGACTTAACTTCTATGGGACTCATCATCATGTGCCATACCGGTTGGCATATGCGATCATGTCCTTCCACAATCTTCTATCTACCGCACATCGTATCAGTTCTGTTGTTGACCGTTTTCCATGCCATGACACCAAACTATCTAGTATTTTCTCTCTTTGTCGTCTGCGATCTCTCTTTCCTTTTATTTTGCCAGTTGTAACCAAGTATTCTAACTTTCCTCTTCTCATGATGTGTCCGAAAAATGTCGATTGTTTCTTTCTGATTGTTTTTGGAGTGATTCTATTGGAGCATTATGGGACTGCTGTGAAACAAATGACGCTAGTTATGCTGGCAATAAACCATGAGAGCTGCCAGTTATTTTAAAACAGCAACTACCAAATTTCTTGTTGTTAAAGCTGCAGTATAATTAACTTCCTTGAGGCAAAAATAGACACTCTTGGTGACTCCAAATTTGATATTATTTCTTGGCCTCATATTTGTCACTCTCAGTGACTTAAAATTTGATTCCTTGGCCTCTTATTTGTCATGTGATTTTAACAGTTTAATGCAATGAACTGGATGGAAATTTGTGTACAACATTAGAGCAACAAAATACGCTGTCTGATAAACATACATTGTTTTTGCTTTCTCCCATGTGTCTCCCCAAACATACACGCCATGCCGCCTCACTAACACAGCACACGTATCAGGATAGTCCTCCATAGCACGGGCCATTTCATCCTGTGGAACACACTGCCATTAACAGACTTCGGATGAACAAACACAAAACTTAAATCAATCATTTCTTCCTGTGGAAAACACTGCCATTAACAGACTTCGGATGAACAAACACAAAACTTAAATCAATCATTTCATCCTATGGAACACACTGCCATTAACAGACTTCGGATGAACAATCACAAATAACCTAGAGGTTCATAAAATCAACAGAGGAGAATTTACATAATGCAGAGGAATGTACAGAATAGTGCAATATATAGAATAGAGGAATATATAGAATAGAGGAATACAAAAGGAATATATAAAATAGAGCAATATATATAGAATAGAGGAATATACAAAATAAAGGAATATATACAATAGAGGAATATACAGAATAGTGCATTATATAGAATAGAGGAATACAAAAAGGAATATATAGAATAGAGGAATGTATACAGATATAGGAATATACAGAATAAAGGAATATATAGAATAAAGGAATATACAGAATAGAGGCATATACAGAATAAAGGAATATATAGAATATAGCAATATATAGAATAGAGGAATATACAGAATAGAGGAATATACAGAATAGAAGAATGTATAAAATAGGGGAATATATAGAATACATATACAATAAAGTAGAGCAATTGTTGTGTGGCAGATTTGAACAATGAGACAGACACAGCAAGAAGAGAGCCTCCGCTGAACAAATGTCAGTCATACCACAACTACAACACAATTCTGTCCACTATACACTCAAATACCTTCAAATCCTTCTCAAACGGTGTATTCTCTACAATTGGGACGACGAGCTCCTCATCATACCTGTAGTAGTCCCCTGGTGGTAGAAGGACATCAATGACAAAACATTTATCCAGACATATTTTTCAATAATCTCATTAAACTACAACTGTCATGAAAGTTAACAGTTAGTTCTCATGAATTACTTCACCACATGTTATGTTTGTGGGTTATCATCATTGAGTTATTTGTGAGTTATCATCATTGAGTTGTTTGTGAGTTATCATCATTGAGTTATTTGTGAGTTATCATCATTGAGTTATTTGTGAGTTATCATCATTGAGTTATTTGTGAGTTATCATCATTGAGTTGTTTGTGAGTTATCATCATTGAGTTGTTTGTGAGTTATCATCATTGAGTTATTTGTGAGTTATCATCATTGAGTTATTTGTGAGTTATCATCATTACACTCCGAACATGTCCATAGATGCTGATCCCCTCCTCAGCAAGTCCCACAGTGTCCAGCGACTGATAACTCCAGCTCTGTGTTGGTTGATAAGTCCTCTCATGCTCCCACAAAGCCTCTCGTTTCCAGATGTACCCATCATTACTCCCACTCTTTCATCTAAAGGAGTGGTGTGGACTCAAGGTTGTCAAAAGTCCTGTGCCCTTCCCACATCTCAGAGGATATTAATGATGTCACCTTATACACTGGTTGATTGTCTTCAACAACAGCACAACTAACCAGCCTATCCACTCTCTCATTTCCCCTATTTGTATTTTGTTTAACTTTCCCTTGTTCTGTAGAACACAACAAATTAATAAACTGAGTTTAGATACCTAATATTGGACACACAAGATAGGTCAGGAGAGTTGAGAAAAGTTGATACTTGCTGAGAAATAATGTTACCTGTTGAGCATTTTTTAATTCCCTTGATCATTTCTTGATGGGTAATTCTGAACTCTGTCCCCGGATACAGGAGTGTAGCCATGACAGCAGCCTTGGAGTGTGTGTGGATGACACTGCCTGCATCTGTGACAAATGTTGACTTTAGTCTAGCTACTTCTAACATGTCCATTCATGAAATTAAACTGAACTAATTATAACAGACAGTGAGAGAACAACAAAACTATCTGTGACAAATGTTGACTTTAGTCTAGCTATTTCTAACATGTCCATTCATGAAATTAAACTGAACTAATTATAACAGACAGTGAGAGAACAACAAAACTATCTGTGACAAATGTTGACTTTAGTCTAGCTACTTCTAACATGTCCATTCATGAAATTAAACTGAACTAATTATAACAGACAGTGAGAGAACAACAAAACTATCTGTGACAAATGTTGACTTTAGTCTAGCTATTTCTAAAATGTCCACGCAAAAAAAAATAAACTTTGCTCATTTTAACAACAGGCCACAGACAGTGAAAGTACAACAAAACCAAAGTTAACCATCTGTCTATTCTAGCAGTGTATGTTCATTCATTTATTGGGTGTCATCTCCACATTGAAGTTTGATTACCTTGGGGCACCATTTTACTTTGTCTTTTATCATGATGGTGCATGTTGTCATAGGTTCACCTGTCCAACTTTTGATGTTGTCTGTTCACTTTAGTTTTGGTCTGCCTCATCTGCCTTGTACCTTCCCCTCCAAGATAACTTTTAGAAGTCTATTATGTCTCTTCACATGTCTACTTGTACCTTCCCCTCCAAGATGACTTTTAGAAGTCTATTATATCTCTTCACATGTCTACTTGTACCTTCCCCTTCCAAGATAACTTTTAGAAGTCTATTATGTCTCTTCACATGTCTACCTTGTACCTTCCAAGATAACTTTTAGAAGTCTATTATGTCTCTTCACATGTCTACTTGTACCTTCCAAGATAACTTTTAGAAGTCTATTATGTCTCTTCACATGTCTACCTTGTACCTTCCCCTCCAAGATGACTTTTAGAAGTCTATTATGTCTCTTCACATGTCTACTTGTACCTTCCCCTCCAAGATGACTTTTAGAAGTCTATTATGTCTCTTCACATGTCTACTTGTACCTTCCCCTCCAAGATGACTTTTAGAAGTCTATTATGTCTCTTCACATGTCTACTTGTACATTCCCCTCCAAGATGACTTTTAGAAGTCTATTATGTCTCTTCACATGTCTACCTTGTACCTTCTCCTCCAAGATGACTTTTAGAAGTATATTATGTCTCTTCACATGTCTACTTGTACCTTCCCCTCCAAGATAACTTTTAGAAGTCTATTATATCTCTTCACATGTCTACCTTGTACCTTCCAAGATAACTTTTAGAAGTCTATTATATCTCTTCACAAGTCTACCTTGTACCTTCCCTACCAAGATAACTTTTAGAAGTCTATTATATCTCTTCACATGTCTACCTTGTACCTTCCCTACCAAGATAACTTTTAGAAGTCTATTATATCTCTTCACATGTCTACCTTGTACCTTCCCTACCAAGATAACTTTTAGAAGGCTATTATATCTCTTCACATGTCTACCTTGTACCTTCCCCTCCAAGATAACTTTTAGAAGTCTATTATATCTCTTCACATGTCTACCTTGTACCTTCCCCTCCAAGATAACTTTTAGAAGTCTATTATGTCTCTTCACATGTCCACCTTGTACCTTCCCTTCCAAGATAACTTTTAGAAGTCTATTATGTCTCTTCACATGTCTACTTGTACCTTCCCTTCCAAGATAACTTTTAGAAGTCTATTATATCTCTTCACATGTCTACTTGTACCTTCCCTACCAAGATAACTTTTAGAAGTCTATTATATCTCTTCACATGTCTACCTTGTACCTTCCCTACCAAGATAACTTTTAGAAGTCTATTATGTCTCTTCACATGTCTACTTGTACCTTCCCTTCCAAGATAACTTTTAGAAGTCTATTATGTCTCTTCACATGTCTGCCTTGTACCTTCCCCTCCAAGATAACTTTTAGAAGTCTATTATGTCTCTTCACATGTCTACTTGTACCTTCCCCTCCAAGATAACTTTTAGAAGTCTATTATGTCTCTTCACATGTCTACTTGTACCTTCCAAGATAACTTTTAGAAGTCTATTATGTCTCTTCACATGTCTACCTTGTACCTTCCCCTCCAAGATGACTTTTAGAAGTCTATTATGTCTCTTCACATGTCTACTTGTACCTTCCCCTCCAAGATGACTTTTAGAAGTCTATTATGTCTCTTCACATGTCTACTTGTACCTTCCCCTCCAAGATGACTTTTAGAAGTCTATTATGTCTCTTCACATGTCTACTTGTACATTCCCCTCCAAGATGACTTTTAGAAGTCTATTATGTCTCTTCACATGTCTACCTTGTACCTTCTCCTCCAAGATGACTTTTAGAAGTATATTATGTCTCTTCACATGTCTACTTGTACCTTCCCCTCCAAGATAACTTTTAGAAGTCTATTATATCTCTTCACATGTCTACCTTGTACCTTCCAAGATAACTTTTAGAAGTCTATTATATCTCTTCACATGTCTACCTTGTACCTTCCCTACCAAGATAACTTTTAGAAGTCTATTATATCTCTTCACATGTCTACCTTGTACCTTCCCTACCAAGATAACTTTTAGAAGGCTATTATATCTCTTCACATGTCTACCTTGTACCTTCCCCTCCAAGATAACTTTTAGAAGTCTATTATATCTCTTCACATGTCTACCTTGTACCTTCCCCTCCAAGATAACTTTTAGAAGTCTATTATGTCTCTTCACATGTCCACCTTGTACCTTCCCTTCCAAGATAACTTTTAGAAGTCTATTATGTCTCTTCACATGTCTACTTGTACCTTCCCTTCCAAGATAACTTTTAGAAATCTATTATATCTCTTCACATGTCTACTTGTACTTTCCCTACCAAGATAACTTTTAGAAGTCTATTATGTCTCTTCACATGTCTACTTGTACCTTCCCCTCCAAGATAACTTTTAGAAGTCTATTATGTCTCTTCACATGTCTACTTGTACCTTCCCTACCAAGATAACTTTTAGAAGTCTATTATGTCTCTTCACATGTCTACTTGTACCTTCCCTACCAAGATAACTTTTAGAAGTCTATTATGTCTCTTCACATGTCTACTTGTACCTTCCCTACCAAGATAACTTTTAGAAGTCTATTATGTCTCTTCACATGTCTACTTGTACCTTCCCCTTCCAAGATAACTTTTAGAAGTCTATTATGTCTCTTCACATGTCTACTTGTACCTTCCCCTCCAAGATAACTTTTAGAAGTCTATTATGTCTCTTCACATGTCTACTTGTACCTTCCCTACCAAGATAACTTTTAGAAGTCTATTATGTCTCTTCACATGTCTACTTGTACCTTCCCCTTCCAAGATAACTTTTAGAAGTCTATTATGTCTCTTCACATGTCTACCTTGTACCTTCCCCTTCCAAGATGACTTTTAGAAGTCTATTATGTCTCTTCACATGTCTACCTTGTACCTTCCCCTTCCAAGATAACTTTTAGAAGTCTATTATGTCTCTTCACATGTCTACCTTGTACCTTCCCCTTCCAAGATAACTTTTAGAAGTCTATTATGTCTCTTCACATGTCTACCTTGTACCTTCCCTACCAAGATAACTTTTAGAAGTCTATTATGTCTCTTCACATGTCTACCTTGTACCTTCCCCTCCAAGATAACTTTTAGAAGTCTATTATGTCTCTTCACATGTCTACCTTGTACCTTCCAAGATAACTTTTAGAAGTCTATTATGTCTCTTCACATGTCTACTTGTACCTTCCAAGATAACTTTTAGAAGTCTATTATGTCTCTTCACATGTCTACTTGTACCTTCCCCTTCCAAGATAACTTTTAGAAGTCTATTATGTCTCTTCACATGTCTACTTGTACCTTCCAAGATAACTTTTAGAAGTCTATTATATCTCTTCACATGTCTACCTTGTACCTTCCCTACCAAGATAACTTTTAGAAGTCTATTATGTCTCTTCACATGTCTACTTGTACCTTCCCCTTCCAAGATAACTTTTAGAAGTCTATTATGTCTCTTCACATGTCTACTTGTACCTTCCAAGATAACTTTTAGAAGTCTATTATGTCTCTTCACATGTCTACCTTGTACCTTCCCTACCAAGATAACTTTTAGAAGTCTATTATGTCTCTTCACATGTCTACCTTGTACCTTCCCTACCAAGATAACTTTTAGAAGTCTATTATGTCTCTTCACATGTCTACTTGTACCTTCCCTTCCAAGATAACTTTTAGAAGTCTATTATGTCTCTTCACATGTCTACCTTGTACCTTCCCTACCAAGATAACTTTTAGAAGTCTATTATATCTCTTCACATGTCTACCTTGTACCTTCCAAGATAACTTTTAGAAGTCTATTATGTCTCTTCACATGTCTACCTTGTACCTTCCCTACCAAGATAACTTTTAGAAGTCTATTATATCTCTTCACATGTCTACCTTGTACCTTCCAAGATAACTTTTAGAAGGCTATTATATCTCTTCACATGTCTACCTTGTACCTTCCAAGATAACTTTTAGAAGTCTATTATGTCTCTTCACATGTCTACTTGTACCTTCCCCTTCCAAGATGACTTTTAGAAGTCTATTATGTCTCTTCACATGTCTACTTGTACCTTCCCCTTCCAAGATGACTTTTAGAAGGCTATTATGTCTCTTCACATGTCTACTTGTACCTTCCCTACCAAGATGACTTTTAGAAGTCTATTATGTCTCTTCACATGTCCACAATAGGGAGCCGCGATAGCTCAGTGGTTAGTGAACTGGACTACAAAGGACAAGGGGTAGGGTTCGATCCCAACTGACGGCTTCCGGGTTCACCCAGCCTTTAATGGGTACTGGATTTTTTTCTGGGAAAGTGAAGCGGCACGGGCGTAATACTGACCACATTACCCCAAAAAATCATGTGCCGAAGGTCTGTAAAATGTATGGTCACTAACACTATATTCCCTATACACCACTTGGCGTGACGGGGGTACTTTACTTTTTTTTTTTACATGTCCACAATATTTGACTTGTCTTGTTCAAATTGTGTTCAGCAGTTCTGTTTTTCATTTTCAGCTGATTCAGAACTTCCTTGTTTCTCTTTGTTTTCCTTCCACCCATATGTTCATGGAATCTTCAATGTTATGACATTCTCAGTTCATGTCAACTCAGATCATCCAAAGCTAAATTACATATAATTATGACATACCATTTTTCTATCGGGGGGTGTGAGATAAAAACACTGACCAAAAAAACCTTACAGTAGCAACTGTACTGGGTATGCAACCTTTATTCTCCAGAGTTGCCCCAGCAGACCCCATGAGATTTGACAGAGGCTGCCATCATGTTTTTTTTTATTTAATGAAAGCTGAATATTGTCCAGACAGTAAATAATAGATATGGGATATCAGAGAGACATGTTGAATCTTGACAGAAACTGTGCACCACTAAATAAATATCAGAGAGACATGTTGAATCTTGACAGAAACTGTGCACCACTAAATAAATATCAGAGAGACATGTTGAATCTTGACAGAAACTGTGCACCACTAAATAAATATCAGAGAGACATGTTGAATCTTGACAGAAACTGTGCACCACTAAATAAATATCAGAGAGACATGTTGAATCTTGACAGAAACTGTGCACCACTAAATAAATATCAGAGAGACATGTTGAATCTTGACAGAAACTGTGCACCACTAAATAAATATCAGAGAGACATGTTGAATCTTGACAGAAACTGTGCACCACTAAATAAATATCAGAGAGACATGTTGAATCTTGACAGAAACTGTGCACCACTAAATAAATATCAGAGAGACATGTTGAATCTTGACAGAAACTGTGCACCACTAAATAAATATCAGAGAGACATGTTGAATCTTGACAGAAACTGTGCACCACTAAATGAATATCAGACAATATATATATATATGACAAACAATATTAAAAAAGATAAATGAATTTAAATATTTGGGAACTTTTTAAATCTCAGATGATAGATGTATAACAGAGGTGAGATGCAGAATAGCTCAGGAAAAAGCAGTTTTCCAAAAAATTAGGAAGATACTGTGCAATCCATGTTTGATAACAGAAAGAAGAAACAAGAGTTCTTAAATGTTATGTACAGCCAGTCTTAACATATGGATGTGAATCATGGACAATAGGACAACAGACAAGAAAATCACTGGAGGCTGTAAAAATGTTGTTTTACAGAAGAATGTTGAGAATACCATGGACAGCTAAGAAGAGTAATGAAAATGTTCTGAAAGAGGCCAAAACAAAAAGAGAGCTAATTTCCAATATTAGGAAGAATCTTCTTCTTCTTCTTCTTCTTTCCTTCCTCATCTGCCTTCCAGCGTCGAGGGGAGATATAATTTGTGGTCTTTTGCTCTTCTGTTTGCCTCTGCTGCTGTTATGTTTCCTAGTCCTTCTAATATTCCATCGATTCATCTAATTCGTGGTTGACCCTTGGGTCTGGTGTTCTCACGTTTACTGAAGGCTCGTTGTATTGTGTTTTGATCTTTCTGCCTTGTCACATGGCCAAACCATTTTATCTGTTGTTTCCTTATATATTCTATGGTGGGGGCTATTCCTAGATTTTTTCTCAGTTTTTCATTTCTGATCTTATCTCTCAGACTGTTTCCTGTCATTCGTCTAACACATTTCATCTCAGTAGAAGTTATTTTTCCTATTGTTCTTGCATCTAGAGTCCAGGTCTGGCATTTATAGCACAACATTGGGATGAAGATTGTATTGTACAGTGCTCATTTGTAGAAAGAAACAATCATAATTTTTTGACCATTAATGGGAAGGGAAGAGCTGGAATATATTGTGACAACTGGAATAGTTGAGGGGTGAAGAAATAGAGGGAAGCAAAGAGAAAAGATACCAAACAGCTTAAGAGAATGGCTTGGCAGAAGGTCAACAACAGAAATGATAAGTAACTGTCGAGATTGAAAGTTGTGGAGAGACATGATCGCCTGCCCCTGCAGTCATGGTACTTGACAAAGATGATGAGACAAACATTAGATTTCACTCCCAGAACTTGTTTGCCGCATGATTTTTTTTTAAAACAGAAGAAGATAATAGTATGTCCACTGACATATGCCATGTCATCAGGGAGTAAAACTATCAAATGTCACTGATCTATGTCACATCACTTGGAAGTCATGGACTTGTGCCGCTGTCTTCACCTTCTTCACCACAGATGATTGAATAAGACATGCTTATCTGGCAAACTCTGCAATACTGGAATGCTGCCAGACAACAACAGAGATGCAGACACTCATTACTAGAACCAAACACACCAACTTAGTCTGAAGGTTTTAAAAAAAAAAACATGATACACAATTTTTAAAACCTGGATACACAATGTAAAAAAAAAAAAAAGTGGACATAAAATTTTTAAAAACCTGGATATAATAATTTTGTTAAAACTTGGATATAACATTTTAGAAAACCTGGATATAAAATGTACAAAAATTAATGGATATAAAATTTAAGAAAAATAAGGACAGAAAAAAAAATCTGACAGGTGAATTGGGAAAGCCGTGTTACTTGGAAAGTATGAGAGACAACACACTCCTCACTTCTCATGGTGTAGGCATTCATGAACAACGGAGTGCACTGGCTCTTTTTCAGCTTCTTGTAAGGGGGAGGGGCTGACAAGTCCTCATTCTCAATCGTCTGAACAAACAAATCATCCGACTGTAAAGAAGAATCAACAAACAAATCAATTGTAAAGAAAGATCAACAAAATCATCCGACTGTAAAGAAAGATCAACAGACAAATCATCTGACTGTAAAGAAAGATCAACAGAAAAATCATCCGACTGTAAAAAATAAAGAAAGATCAACAAACAAATCATCCGGCTGTAAAGAAAGATCAACAAACAAATCATCCGACTGTAAAGAAAGATCAACAAACAAATCATCAGACTGCAAAGACAGATCAACAAAATCATCCAACTGTAAAGAAAGATCAACAGACAAATCATCCGACTGTAAAGACAGATCAACAAAATCATCCGACTGTAAAGAAAGATCAACAGACAAATCATGCGACTGTAATAAAATAAAGAAAGATCAACAAACAAATCATCTGACTGTAAAGAAAGATCAACAAACAAATCATCAGACTGTAAAGACAGATCAACAAAATCATCCGACTGTAAAGAAAGATCAACAAACAAATCATCAGACTGTAAAGAAAGATCAACAAAATCATCCGACTGTAAAGGAAAGATCAACAAACAAATCATCAGACTGTAAAGACGGATCAACAAAATCATCCAACTGTAAAGAAAGATCAACAGACAAATCATCTGACTGTAAAGAAAGATCAACAAACAAATCATCAGACTGTAAAGACAGATCAACAAAATCATCCGACTGTAAAGAAAGATCAACAGACAAATCATCCAACTGTAAAGGAAAGATCAACAAACAAATCATCAGATGTAAAGACATATCAACAAAATCATCCGACTGTAAAGAAAGATCAACAGACAAATCATCAGACTGTAAAGACAGATCAACAAAATCATCCGACTGTAAAGAAAGATCAACAGACAAATCATCCGACCGTAAAGGAAAGATCAACAAACAAATCATCAGACTGTAAAGACGGATCAACAAAATATCCGACTGTAAAGAAAGATCAACAAACAAATCATCAGACTGTAAAGACGGATTAACAAAGTATCCGACTGTAAAGAAAGATTAACAGACAAATCATCTGACTGTAAAGAAAGATCAACAGACAAATCATCCGACTGTAAAGGAAAAATTAACAAACAAATCATCAGACTGTAAAGAAAGATCAACAAAGAAATCATCCAAATGTAAAGAAAGATCAACAAAGAAATCATCCGATTGTAAAAAAAGACCAACAAACAACAATGGCCATCTCCTGTTATTCTTCACTAAAAGAAAATATGCAAATGAAGTCAGTACATGAGTTAAGGCAACAGACCTGAAACTGCACCACATTCAAGTTCTTTTCATGCAAATCGGGAAAAGGGGACGGGGTGGGAGAATCAAGAAGTAAGATGTTAGCCTCTGGACAAGAAGATTCAGGTTGCTAATTCCACCAACCATAGGCAACGGGAATTGCTTTTGTCAATTCTGTGGTTTTTTCTTGGTTTTAGCCTCCCTGGTCTCTGTCTTGAGTAGTGAGATCCGATATCCGGCCCTAGTGGATAATAGTGACAGAAAGGTCCCATACACACTCTGTACACATTAGATAACCTTTGGCAGTTCAAGGTAGAAAAGTGAAGGCCAAACATGGTGATTGGCCAGGCAAGAATGTTTACTGTCCAGGCAAAAGTGGTTCAATTAGATATCTTCCAATGCCATGTTGGACTGGCGCAGACATTGTGGCCTGCCATAGATGAGTGACACAATATATCCATGCACATATAACAGGTGGACACCAGGAAAAAACAAATCAGATGTGCCATCCTGTCATTAAAACAATGACCATGAATATTTGCAGAGAGCAACAACTACACCAGGACTTCAATCATGGTCTCATGCCTGTTGGCCAGGCTCAGTGTTTGTGGATTGAGCATTGTTGGAGGATATGTTCTAGGTCTTGCATTTCAGATCCACACAGGCATTTATCCATTTGGACACTCGATGACAACAGAGATGACTCACAGTTTCCAGTCATCAGTTGAAAGGTCACGATGTATTGGAATCTATGTAACTGTTAAACAGCATTATCATTATTGCTGGTGTTTCACCTTCTGCCCATTTCTGTTTCCTAAAACAGCATTAGCGAGAGAAATCAAGTTATTGACTTATTTATAGGTCATCATTATTGCACTCCGAACATGTCCATAGGTGCTCAGATCCCCTCCTCAACAATTCCCGCAGTGTCCAGCGACTGACGACTCCAGTTCTATGTTGGTTGATAAGTCTTCTTATACACCCACTAAGTTTCTCATTCCTGGCTGTGCCCATCTTAATTCCCATCTCTTTCATCCGAAGAAGTGACATACATTCATGGTTGTGAAAGTCCTGTGCCCTTCCCACATCTCGAAGGGCATTGATAACATGTGCCCAATCCATTGGTTGACAGTCTTCAACGACAGCACAGCTAGCCAACCTGTCCACTCCTCGTACTCCCACATATTCAGGGACATAGACAAATATGACCCTACATATTTTTTACTTCTGCAATGACTCTAGCCATTGCCAGGGTACAGAACCTGCCTTAACTTTTCTTATCATGCTCATTGAATCACTGAGAAATCAAGTGCAACATAAGAAGAAAAGAAGTAACATATTATAGGTGTGGCTAACTAGAGAGCTACTGAACACATTGTGCTACTATACACTCCAAACATAACACCAGTTCTCAAACCATGAACATGTCCTTGACCTTATAAACAATATAGTTTGGAGTTGCCTGCTCTTGACCGGTTCAAACAAACTAATAATTGAGGAAAAGGTCAGAAGTTGTTTTTCACTTCTAAATATTTATGGTATGACCTTTGACATGAAAGTGGACTAAGACAAAAAGTGTTAGAAGAAATCCCAAATAAAAAAAAACCAATGGAGAGTGTAAGGAAAAAGCCAGAAATTAGAGAGATTATAAGCTGATTCTTTTAGTACTGCTCTGGGTATCACTTGTCATTTATGTCAACTTCTATTATGGTGGTCACTGCTCTGTGTATCACTTGTCATTTATAGCAACTTCTATTATGGTGGTCACTGTTATGTGTATCACTTGTCATTTATAGCAACTTCTATTATGGCGGTCACTGTTATGTGTATCACTTGTCATTTATAGCAACTTCTATTATGGCGGTCACTGTTATGTGTATCACTTGTCATTTATAGCAACTTCTATTATGGTGGTCACTGCTCTGTGTATCACTTGTCATTTATAGCAACTTCTATTATGGTGGTCACTGCTCTGTGTATCACTTGTCATTTATAGCAACTTCTATTATGGTGGTCACTGCTCTGTGTATCACTTGTCATTTATAGCAACTTCTATTATGGTGGTCACTGCTCTGTGTATCACTTGTCATTTATGTCAACTTCTATTATGGTGGTCACTGTTATGTGTATCACTTGTCATTTATAGCAACTTCTATTATAGTGGTCACTGTTATGTGTATCACTTGTCATTTATAGCAACTTCTATTATGGTGGTCACTGTTATGTGTATCACTTGTCATTTATATCAACTTCTATTATGGTGGCCACTGTTATGTGTATCACTTGTCATTTATATCAACTTCTATTATGGTGGCCACTGTTATGTGTATCACTTGTCATCTATGTCAACATCTATTAAGGTAGGCACAGGTTAAATCCACAATCAAGTCATGGGTTCCACCCAAGCCATAAAACAAATAGGGAATACAAAGTTACTGCCTGTATTGTTTCAGTGACCAATAGTACATTCAAGGTGATGTGGTCAGTATCTGCCAGGCTGCTCCACATTCCCAGAGAAATCTGGCTCCTATTTAAAGACTGGGTGAACCTAGAAGCCATTGATCTAAATTGAACCCAACTCTAGTCCCATGTAGCCCAGTTCACTAAGTTACCATGGCTCCCAAATCCACGGAATGATCTACATTTGTTTTCTATGGATCAAATAAAAATTCTTATCCATGCATCACGTGACGACAACTACAGTGAGGGCATATTACCTTTATTCTCCAGCCACAACAAATATCCCCAGACAAACCCAAAAAATGGTATCAACAGCACAAAATGTCATTATTTCTGAATTTGTTTTCGTGATCATTGAGAAACACATAAATCTGAAACATTAATATCTCATAAAGTAACACTCTTACTTGAATTCTCTCTTTCTGGACACCTGACGGGGCTATGTAGATCTCATCCCTGCCAGCGACATGCAGAGAAATCAGGACAAATCACATAAGTAAATATTGTGCACTTTAGGGCCAAATATAATTTAAATAAAAACTAATAATAATGACGTTGCATGATGTTATCTTTTTCCAGGAGAACAGGGTTGTCCAACCTTTTGTTACTTGATGGCCAAACACAAGGGCCTGCAAGGGGTCGCAGGCCATCACATTTCTATTAGTTTATAAAATCTTGAACCTTCTAGTGCCACTAGATGTTGCATAGGGCTATTAGTGTTTTTTGCCATCCATCTCTATTCTTGGCAAGATGTTCGATCTTATCTAATGAGTCTATGCCTGCCAACTTTGCTTCTCCTACAGATGTTCTTCTTAGTGTCTCTCTGGGTCTTCCTCTTTTTCTGTATCCTGATGTTTCCCATAGAACAGCCTGCTTTGAAATTCTCTTGTTGTCTCTTCTCTACACATGTCTGACATATGTCCATCTTCTTTTCCTCACTGTAGATGAGTTTGTTGGTTGCTTGACCATTGTATGTGTGTGTGACAAAAATAAAGACAAACACATATAGGCAGGTAATAACAACAGTTTACTGCAGACAAATAATTTATTAATAATAAATGATGATCTGAACTTTAAAACTGTCTGTGAACTTTCAAACTAAAACTAAAAATCAACGACTCCAACTCCTGTTGAGAGGCTCTAACTTAAAACTGTGCAGGTAAAGATGAATCTAGGGACTGATAACTCTCATTAAACTTGCTACTGTAGGTTTTGTTTTTTACTACTGCCCATACTCATGGATAAAACATGAAGGTAATCAGTCTTGTTGGCCAATCTCATCTACACTTTCAGACACCCCCTGCCAGTAACTGTAGAGCATTGTTCCAGCATTGGGTATTCTGTCAAAAGCTGTCATTCAACCTTTTCTATTTGTCTTTGAAGTGACTAGGATTCAATGAAGCAAGTAGTGGGGTGTGATAAACACTCCAAGGTATGGTGACAGCTTTACAAGGAGGAGCCAGTAGTGGGGTGTGATAAAGGAGCCAGTAGTGGGGTGTGATAAAGGAGCCAGTAGTGGGGTCTGATAAAGGAGCCAGTAGCGGGGTGTGATAAAGGAGCCAGTAGCGGGGTGTGATAAAGGAGCCAGTAGTGGGGTGTGATAAAGGAGCCAGTAGTGGGGTGTGATAAACACTCCAAGGTATGGTGACAGCTTTACAAGAAGGAGCCAGTAGTGGGGTGTGATAAAGGAACCAGTAGTGGGGTGTGATAAAGGAACCAGTAGTGGGGTGTGATAAAGGAGCCAGTAGTGGGGTGTGATAAAGGAGCCAGTAGTGGGGTGTGATAAAGGAGCCAGTAGTGGGGTGTGATAAAGGAGCCAGTAGTGGGGTGTGATAAAGGAGCCAGTAGTGGGGTGTGATAAAAGAGCCAGTAGTGGGGTGTGATAAACACTCCAAGGTATGGTGACAGCTTTACAAGGAAGAGCCAGTAGTGGGGTGTGATAAAGGAGCCAGTAGTGGGGTGTGATAAAGGAACCAGTAGTGGGGTGTGATAAAGGAGCCAGTAGTGGGGTGTGATAAAGGAGCCAGTAGTGGGGTGTGATAAAGGAGCCAGTAGTGGGGTGTGATAAAGGAGCCAATAGTGGGGTGTGATAAAGGAGCCAGTAGTGGGGTGTGATAAAGGAGCCAGTAGTGGGGTGTGATAAAGGAGCCAGTAGTGGGGTGTGATAAAGGAGCCAGTAGTGGGGTGTGATAAAGGAGCCAGTAGTGGGGTGTGATAAAGGAGCCAGTAGTGGGGTGTGATAAAAGAGCCTGTAGTGGGGTGTGATAAAGGAACCAGTAGTGGGGTGTGATAAAGGAACTAGTAGTGGGGTGTGATAAAGGAGCCAGTAGTGGGGTGTGATAAAGGAACCAGTAGTGGGGTGTGATAAAGGAGCCAGTAGTGGGGTGTGATAAAGGAACCAGTAGTGGGGTGTGATAAAGGAGCCAGTAGTGGGGTGTGATAAACACTCCAAGGTATGGTGACAGCTTTACAAGGAGGAGCCAGTAGTGGGGTGTGATAAAGGAACCAGTAGTGGGGTGTGATAAAGGAACCAGTAGTGGGGTGTGATAAAGGAGCCAGTAGTGGGGTGTGATAAACACTCCAAGGTATGGTGACAGCTTTACAAGGAGGAGCCAGTAGTGGGGTGTGATAAACACTCCAAGGTATGGTGACAGCTTTACAAGGAGGAGCCAGTAGTGGGGTGTGATAAAGGAACCTGTAGTGGGGTGTGATAAAGGAGCCAGTAGTGGGGTGTGATAAACACTCCAAGGTATGGTGACAGCTTTACAAGGAGGAGCCAGTAGTGGGGTGTGATAAAGGAGCCAGTAGTGGGGTGTGATAAAGGAACCAGTAGTGGGGTGTGATAAAGGAGCCAGTAGTGGGGTGTGATAAACACTCCAAGGTATGGTGACAGCTTTACAAGGAAGAGCCAGTAGTGGGGTGTGATAAAGGAGCCAGTAGTGGGGTGTGATAAAGGAACCAGTAGTGGGGTGTGATAAAGGAGCCAGTAGTGGGGTGTGATAAAGGAACCAGTAGTGGGGTGTGATAAAGGAACCAGTAGTGGGGTGTGATAAAGGAACCAGTAGTGGGGTGTGATAAAGGAGCCAGTAGTGGGGTGTGATAAAGGAGCCAGTAGTGGGGTATGATAAAGGAGCTTGTAGTGGGGTGTGATAAAGGAACCAGTAGTGGGGTGTGATAAAGGAACTAGTAGTGGGGTGTGATAAAGGAGCCAGTAGTGGGGCGTGATAAAGGAACCAGTAGTGGGGTCTGATAAAGGAGCCAGTAGTGGGGTGTGATAAAGGAGCCAGTAGTGGGGTGTGATAAAGGAACCAGTAGTGGGGTGTGATAAAGGAACCAGTAGTGGGGTGTGATAAAGGAGCCAGTAGTGGGGTGTGATAAACACTCCAAGGTATGGTGACAGCTTTACAAGGAGGAGCCAGTAGTGGGGTGTGATAAAGGAGCCAGTAGTGGGGTGTGATAAACACTCCAAGGTATGGTGACAGCTTTACAAGGAGGAGCCAGTAGTGGGGTGTGATAAAGGAACCAGTAGTGGGGTGTGATAAACACTCCAAGGTATGGTGACAGCTTTACAAGGAAGAGCCAGTAGTGGGGTGTGATAAAGGAGCCAGTAGTGGGGTGTGATAAAGGAACCAGTAGTGGGGTGTGATAAAGGAGCCAGTAGTGGGGTGTGATAAACACTCCAAGGTATGGTGACAGCTTTACAAGGAGGAGCCAGTAGTGGGGTGTGATAAAGGACAAAATGACAATTACACACCTTCTACCCTGATTTGATGGTCATTCGCCATAATCTACAATTCACACATTCATTAAAAAAAATGTTACTGGACAGATCTAACGACAGATTTTTATGAGAAATGGTTGTAGAAGACTTTTGATTCTCTAGCCTAGTCATAAGTCACAAATTGGTTCAGCTTCCAGTGTTTCACAAGATGGCGCTATTATTTTTACCAATTCGGTGAAGGATCATATTTTTCATTTTGAGAAATTTCTCTGTTCATTATAACATTACAAGTGAGATTTCTTTGTTCATTATAAGTGAGATTTCTCTGTTCATTATAACATTATAAGTGAGATTTCTCTGTTCATTATAACACTACAAGTGAGATTTCTCTGTTTATTATAACATTACAAGTGAGATTTCTCTGTTTATTATAACATTACAAGTGAGATTTCTCTGTTCATTATAACATTACAAGTGACATTTCTCTGTTCATTACAATATTATAAGTGAGATTTCTCTGTTCATTATAAGTGAGATTTCTCTGTTCATTATAACATTATAAGTGATATTTCTTTGTTCATTATAACATTATAAGTGAGATTTCTCTGTTCATTACAACATTATAAGTGAGATTTCTCTGTTCATTAAGTGAGATTTCTCTGTTCATTATAACATTACAAGTGACATTTCTCTGTTCATTACAACATTATAAGTGAGATTTCTCTGTTCATTATAAGTGAGATTTCTCTGTTCATTATAACATTATAAGTGAGATTTCTCTGTTCATTAAGTGAGATTTCTCTGTTCATTATAACATTACAAGTGACATTTCTCTGTTCATTACAACATTATAAGTGAGATTTCTCTGTTCATTATAACATTATAAGTGAGATTTCTCTGTTCATTATAACATTATAAGTGAGATTTCTCTGTTCATTATAACATTATAAGTGAGATTTCTCTGTTCATTATAACATTATAAGTGAGATTTCTCTGTTCATTATAAGTGAGATTTCTCTGTTCATTATAACATTATAAGTGTGATTTCTCTGTTCATTATATGTGTGATTTCTCTGTTCATTATAAGTGAGATTTCTTTGTTCATTATAACATTATAAGTGAGATTTCTCTGTTCATTATAACATTATAAGTGAGATTTCTCTGTTCATTATATGTGTGATTTCTCTGTTCATTTTAAGTGAGATTTCTCTGTTCATTATAAGTGATATTTCTCTGTTCATTATAAGTGATATTTTTCTGTTCATTATAACATTATAAGTGAGATTTCTCTGTACATTATATGTGTGATTTCTCTGTTCATTATAAGTGATATTTCTCTGTTCATTATAACATTACAAGTGAGATTTCTCTGTTCATTATATCACAATATAAGTGATATTTCTCTGTTCATTATAACATTATAAGTGAGATTTCTCTGTTCATTATATGTGTGATTTCTCTGTTCATTTTAAGTGAGATTTCTCTGTTCATTATAAGTGATATTTCTCTGTTCATTATAAGTGATATTTTTCTGTTCATTATAACATTATAAGTGAGATTTCTCTGTACATTATATGTGTGATTTCTCTGTTCATTATATGTGTGACTTCTCTGTTCATTATAAGTGAGATTTCTCTGTTCATTATAAGTGAGATTTCTTTGTTCATTATAACATTATAAGTGAGATTTCTCTGTTCATTATAACATTATAAGTGAGATTTCTCTGTTCATTCTAACATTATAAGTGATATTTCTCTGTTCATTATAACATTATAAGTGAGATTTCTCTGTTCATTATAACATTATAAGTGAGATTTCTCTGTTCATTATAACATTATAAGTGAGATTTCTCTGTTCATTATAACATTATAAGTGAGATTTCTCTGTTCATTATAACATTATAAGTGAGATTTCTCTGTTCATTATAACATTATAAGTGAGATTTCTCTGTTCATTATAACATTATAAGTGAGATTTCTCTGTTCATTATAAGTGAGATTTCTCTGTTCATTATAACATTATAAGTGTGATTTCTCTGTTCATTATATGTGTGATTTCTCTGTTCATTATAAGTGAGATTTCTCTGTTCATTATAAGTGAGATTTCTCTGTCATTATAACATTATAAGTGAGATTTCTCTGTTCATTATAACATTATAAGTGAGATTTCTCTGTTCATTATAACATTATAAGTGAGATTTCTCTGTTCATTATAAGTGAGATTTCTCCGTTCATTATAACATTATAAGTGAGATTTCTCTGTTCATTATATGTGTGATTTCTCTGTTCATTATAAGTGAGATTTCTTTTTTCGTTATAACATTATAAGTGAGATTTCTCTGTTCATTATAACATTATAAGTGAGATTTCTCTGTTCATTTTAACATTATAAGTGAGATTTCTCTGTTCATTATAAGTGAGATTTCTTGTTATTTATAACATTATAAGTGAGATTTCTCTGTTCATTATAAGTGATATTTCTCTGTTCATTATAACATTATAAGTGAGATTTCTCTGTTCATTATAAGTGAGATTTCTCTGTTCATTATATTTGTGATTTCTCTGTTCATTATATGAGTGATTTCTCTGTTCATTATATGTGTGATTTCTCTGTTTATTATAAGTGAGATTTCTCTGTTCATTATAAGTGAGATTTCTCTGTTCATTATAAGTGAGATTTCTCTGTTCATTTTAAGTGAGATCTATGTTCATTATAAGTGAGATTTCTCTGTTCATTATAAGTGATATTTCTCTGTTCATTATAAGTGATATTTCTCTGTTCATTATAAGTGATATTTCTCTGTTCATTATAAGTGAGATTTCTCTGTTCATTATAACATTATAAGTGAGATTTCTCTGTTCATTATAAGTGAGATTTCTCTGTTCAATATAACATTATAAGTGAGATTTCTCTGTTCATTATATGTGTGATTTCTCTGTCATTATAAGTGAGATTTCTCTGTTCATTATAAGTGAGATTTCTCTGTTCATTATAAGTGAGATTTCTCTGTTCATTATAAGTGAGATTTCTCTGTCATTATAAGTGAGATTTCTCTGTTCATTATAAGTGAGATTTCTCTGTTCATTATAAGTGAGATTTCTCTGTTCATTATAAGTGAGATTTCTCTGTCATTATAACATTATAAGTGAGATTTCTCTGTTCATTATAACATTATAAGTGAGATTTCTCTGTTCATTATAACATTATAAGTGAGATTTCTCTGTTCATTATAAGTGAGATTTCTCTGTTCATTATAACATTATAAGTGAGATTTCTCTGTTCATTATATGTGTGATTTCTCTGTTCATTATAAGTGAGATTTCTTTTTTCGTTATAACATTATAAGTGAGATTTCTCTGTTCATTATAACATTATAAGTGAGATTTCTCTGTTCATTTTAACATTATAAGTGAGATTTCTCTGTTCATTATAAGTGAGATTTCTTGTTATTTATGACATTATAAGTGAGATTTCTCTGTTCATTATAAGTGATATTTCTCTGTTCATTATAACATTATAAGTGAGATTTCTCTGTTCATTATAAGTGAGACTTCTCTGTTCATTATATTTGTGATTTCTCTGTTCATTATATGAGTGATTTCTCTGTTCATTATATGTGTGATTTCTCTGTTTATTATAAGTGAGATTTCTCTGTTCATTATAAGTGAGATTTCTCTGTTTATTATAAGTGAGATTTCTCTGTTCATTTTAAGTGAGATCTATGTTCATTATAAGTGAGATTTCTCTGTTCATTATAAGTGATATTTCTCTGTTCATTATAAGTGATATTTCTCTGTTCATTATAAGTGATATTTCTCTGTTCATTATAAGTGAGATTTCTCTGTTCATTATAAGTGAGATTTCTCTGTTCAATATAACATTATAAGTGAGATTTCTCTGTTCATTATATGTGTGATTTCTCTGTCATTATAAGTGAGATTTCTCTGTTCATTATAAGTGAGATTTCTCTGTTCATTATAAGTGAGATTTCTCTGTTCATTATAAGTGAGATTTCTCTGTTCATTATAAGTGAGATTTCTCTGTCATTATAAGTGAGATTTCTCTGTTCATTATAAGTGAGATTTCTCTGTTCATTATAAGTGAGATTTCTCTGTTCATTATAAGTGAGATTTCTCTGTTCATTATAAGTGAGATTTCTCTGTTCATTATAAGTGAGATTTCTCTGTTCATTATAAGTGAGATTTCTCTGTCATTATAAGTGAGATTTCTCTGTTCATTATAAGTGAGATTTCTCTGTTCATTATAAGTGAGATTTCTCTGTTCATTATAAGTGAGATTTCTCTGTTCATTATAAGTGAGATTTCTCTGTTCATTATATGTGTGATTTCTCTGTCATTATAAGTGAGATTTCTCTGTCATTATAAGTGAGATTTCTCTGTTCATTATAAGTGAGATTTCTCTGTTCATTATAAGTGAGATTTCTCTGTCATTATAAGTGAGATTTCTCTGTCATTATAAGTGAGATTTCTCTGTTCATTATAAGTGAGATTTCTCTGTTCATTATAAGTGAGATTTCTCTGTTCATTATAAGTGAGATTTCTCTGTTCATTATAAGTGAGATTTCTCTGTCATTATAAGTGAGATTTCTCTGTTCATTATAAGTGAGATTTCTCTGTTCATTATAAGTGAGATTTCTCTGTTCATTATAAGTGAGATTTCTCTGTTCATTATAAGTGAGATTTCTCTAACGGATTTTTACTGGATGGTGGTACTCTGTTCGCCTGTTTGGCTGAAAGTCTAGTTTTCATGTTGTGTGATTCAGAATGAGGATTTTCCGACAGAATATACCAAGCTCAGGGCGTATTCATGAGCTAAAGAGCTGCATGACTGGGTTAGCCAGTCTTTAACGTGGAAATAGGTTCTGGACCGAGCGACCGAGTGAGTGCATGTGGGTCTACACCATCCTTGGCAGATTGCTGATGTTCAACGATGATTTTTTGTTGGAGTCGTCAGTCGCTGGACACTGCGAGACTTGCTGAGGAGGGGATCTGAGTACCTATGGACATGTTCGAAGTGCAATGATGATGACCCGCTAATAACTCAATTATCACCTGTTACATTTCATGAAACAGAGGCCATACTACTGCATGAATCAAAGTATTTTGTACTGCGTAGACTGCAGAAAGATTGACTTATTTTCCCAATACCCACACATTTTTTCTTCATTATGGTTGCGTTTAATCTTCTGTTAATGAAAACCATTCAAGTGACCCACAGGCCAGGGGTTGGACCAAGCTGCATTAGAAGATTGTCTCTTTCCCTTATTTTTGATTCAGTTTAAATGTCAGCTATTGGAGTGACACCTGGGATTACAAATTTATTGCAGGAAAAAATGAATGACAAGTCTGTCTGTCTAGTATTTTTAAATTCATATTTCATAATTCATATTTCATCTTATTTGTGCTTGAAGATAATTGTGAGCATATTTTATGTTTACAAGTTTGAACAAAAATATGTCCTAATACTCAAGTAGAGATTCATGTCTTATTTGTCCTCTAACATTATTCTGTTTGGTGTTTGTGATCATGAAAACCAACACATTTATGTCCTACAAAATCTATCATGGCACAAGTTGACTTGTTAAGCATTTCTTATTTCTTACTTTGTCATTCTCTGCCCTTCTTATTATCAATTTTTTGAGACAAATTCTTTCATTTCTCATCACATTTTCATTTAATGGTTTCTGAATTGAAACATTTTGTAAAACCTTAACCATAGAATCTGTTATCTCATTAATTGCCCAGACCATGTGGTGGCGTCAGCTGACTGCAGTGATGTCAAGGAGGGATCAAGTCATCATACTTTGTCTACGCACTGGCCACAACAGAATGAGAAACCACATGTTGACCAAACTCAAAATAGGAACTACCAGCCAATGCTGCTGTACTCTAGATGACTTGACAACAAAATGTGTTCTACAGGATTGCCCCCAGCACATAGATCTGAGGAGGTCAATGTGGCTCATCCACCTCCCTGGAAGTGAAACTCTACAGGGCAACCATATCGCTGAAACAGACAGCTGCCTTCATGAGAGAGTCCGGAGTCCTAGTCTGAAAGAGCCATGATTGAAGCAGAAGAAGTATGCAGTGATGGACTTAAAGAGTACTTGGCATTCATTGGAAGGATATGTGTGTGTGTATGTGTTTGTGTGTGTATGTGTGAAGTGTGGATGGGAGTGATATGTTTTTGTTTTCTTGATTTACTCATCCATAATCATATTCTTTCTTCTAGGATTAACCCCCTTCCCCTTTTTGTTATGCCACCATTTTACTGACAGCCATCAAAATGGACACGCCCCTTCCCACCAGACTTAGCACATGCTTACCTATCTTCTCATCACAAGCTTACCTATCTTCTCATCACACACTTGCCTATCTTCTCATCACAAGCTTGCCTATCTTCTCATCACACACTTGCCTATCTTCTCATCACACACTTACCTATCTTCTCATCACACACTTGCCTATCTTCTCATCACACACTTGCCTATCTTCTCATCACAAGCTTGTCTATCTTCTCATCACACACTTGCCTATCTTCTCATTACACACTTGCCTATCTTCTCATTACACACTTGCCTATATTCTCATCACACACTTGCCTATATTCTCATCACACACTTGCCTATCTTCTCATCACACACTTGCCTATCTTCTCATCACACGCTTGCCTATATTCTCATCACAAGCTTGTCTATCTTCTCATCGCCATGACAGAACATGACCGGATGGTTTGAAGTGATGACTTACTCTCTTTTGATGCTAATTCCTCCTCCGGTGCCAGTCACCCAGCCCAGGTCATAAAACTGTCTGCAAAGGGAGGGAATGAGCTTCCTTGGATGTTCCTGTCAGTTAAAAAGAAACACCAACAAAACACGAATAAGTCACATTAGAATGCTGGAGTTATCTACCCACCAATGGGGAGTTATCTATTTTGCATGCGTCACCCGTTTGACTGTTAAATGGAGATAAGCACAATTATTAAATATATTAAATACAAAATACTATGCAGGGCTGTGAGTATAATTGTAGAAAACATGTAAAATAAACATAAAATGGTATGAAGCAGCTAAACTAATGGAAAGACAAGACAAACTATGACATTTAGGCCAAAGTCTTCATCAGGTATAACAAACTAAACAAATTAAACAAAGAAATCCAAGCATGAAAGCAAAACACTGATCTAAAAAAATGGTGGAAAGAAATGGTGGTCAGAATTGATATACAAGTTGATTTTATATGATTAATAAACAATAGGACAGGTAGGATTGTTTCTTCTTAATATTGGAAATGAGCTCTCTTTTTGCTTTGCCCTCTTTCAGAATGTTTTCATTATTCTTTTAAGCCCTGAGTTAGGAATAGCCTAAAACTAAAGCTAAACCTAAACCTTGTTTAAAAAATCAAATTAAAAGGATAAAAACTAGCAGCAGTTGATGCATTAAAAAATGTCTGGTCAATCGAGGGAGATCACTCATTTCGCAGAAATGATGCAACAATGCTAGACTTGGTCTTTACCAAGTTACATATTAAATATCTGAAAAGCACATAACTTGACTGCCATCTTGATCTTTCCCACACCACAAGACATCACATAGGGCTTGCAGTGTTTTTCACCACCCATCTCTATTTTGGGCGAGATGCTTGATCTTATCTAATGAGTGTATGCCTGCCAACTTTGCTTCTCTTACAAGTGTTCTTTTTAGTGTCTCTTTAGGTCTTCCTCTTTTTCTGTATCCTGATGTTTCCCATGTAAAAGCCTGTTTAAAATTCTCTTGTTGTCTCTTTTCAGCACATGTCTGACATATGTCCATCTTCTCTACTTAATTGTAGATGAGATCTTTGGTTGCATGACCATTTCTTTTATCTCTATATTAGTCTTGAATTTATTCCATTGTACACTGAGTATTGTCAGAAATGTACTATCAACCCTTATGTATGCGTGTGAAAGCTGAAAAACAACAAGAGATATAGAAACAAAGTTGAACGCTTTCGAAAATAAATGTCTAAGGAAAATACTTGGTATAGCGTGGAACGAATTCAAAACAAACAAGGAAATTAGAGAAATCACCAATCAACCACTAATATCTTCAGTAATAAAGAAAAGACGATGGTCATATGTTGGACATGTGATGAGAAGAGATAATAACCGAATAGCAAAGCAAACCCTCATATGGGAAACAACAGGTAAGAGGAAAAGAGGAAGACCCAGAGAGACGCTGAGAAGAACATTGATGAGAGACAAAGCAGCAGGATTCGGCTCCCTCAATGAGATAGAGTTGCTTGCACAGAACAGAGACAAATGGCGAGATTTGATAAAATATCTTTAAAAGAAAACTGCTAGAACAAAATTCAGATAAGAGAAGGAGTATTTTGGTCTACGCCCTATGGGCCGGCTACTGCTCGAAAGGTCAATAGATAGATAGATCGACACTGAGTATTTCTCTTGCATTTTTTGTCTTCAAACGCGTTTTCTGCCAATCTCTTTTTCGTGTTTTCCAGCCTTCACAATCCTTGGTAAGTCAGGTGATATCATTATAATAATAATACGTGCATGAGTTGAATATTCGAAGTTTCACTACCATGTTGTCTAAAAAAAAACATATCTATAAACAGAAGCTAATTAAAGGATAAACAAACAAAGATTGCTTAGTCTGAATTTCTCTAATAATGTAATGAACAATAAACTAAATCATCATCTATTCTAAGTTATAATACTCGTCGTCAACAACATTCATCATATGATCATAATAAACTGATAACAGATAACACAGAACAGCAGTAGATGGAGTAGAAGTACGGGACATCAAAGTTGTTTACTTCATCGACGGTGCTGTAGTCTGGTCTGCTGCTCATTTTTATTTCTGCGATTCAAGAACAGGACCGAGCATGCGGCGCCACAACAACAACAACAACAAGAGATGCAACAACAAATGTTGACTTCCAGGAGGAGTTGAGTGCAACAACAACAGCTGCGCTGGTCTCACACCGCACCACCATGGGGGTGAAAGGTCAAACTCTTGTGATGTGCCAGGAAAGACTTTGAGTGTTTGACGTGTGCTTCTAGGCCTTCGCTGAGTTGAGACGAGAAGCAACAACAGCCGGCATCGACTCCCTTACCGAGGTTGAAAAACTCGCCTAGAACAGGGGCAGTGTAGAGTCTGATGTTGAAAGTAAATATTGTTGCACTTGGAAAGTGGAATTTCTGCCCTATGTGTGCACAGTACCGTTTTCTGTTCGAAAGGACAATAGATAGGTAGATATATAGACAGACGGGTAGGTAGGTAATGACACATTTTTTTAAAAGGAGCAAAAAGTGGTATGGTAACAGCTTTACGTAGGTGAGAAACATAACAGAAGTCGATATTTTGGCCAAGTAGGCCTTCAACTGGAACAATAACAACACAACAATATATATATAGGATATATATATATATATACATGTATATATATATATATATATATATATATATATATATAACTACATGGCGATAATATGCTAGATACTCAAGAAAGAAAGAAAAAGTAGGTGGGTAGTTAGGTAGGTAAGGTAAGGTTAGATAGGTAGGTGGGAACGGAAGCTGTTATGCGTGGATATAAAAAAACTAACATAATTTTGAATCGCCATAATGATCTTCAAATGTACGATCAACCCTTACGTATGCGTGTGAAAGCTGGAAAACAACAAGAGATATAGAAACAAAGTTGAACGCATTCGAAAATAAATGTCTAAGGAAAATACTTGGTATAGAATGGAACGAATTCAAAACAAACAAGGAAATTAGAGAAATCGCCAATCACCCACTAATATCTTCAGTAATAAAGAAAAGACGATGGTCATACGTTGGACGTGTGATGAGAAGAGATAATAATCGAATAGCAAAGCAAGCCCTCATATGGGAAACAACAGGTAAAAGAAAAAGAGGAAGACCCAGAGAGACACTGAGAAGAACATTGATGAGAGAGGCAAGAGCAGCAGGAATCTGCTCCCTCAATGAGATAGAACTGCTTGCACAGAACAGAGACAGATGGCGAGATTTGATAAAATATCTTTAAAAGAAAACTGCTAGAACAAAAAATTCATATAGGAAAAGGTGTATCTTGGTCTACGCCCTATGGGCCGGTTACGGCTCGAAAGGTCAATAGATAGATAGATAATGATCTTGCAATAGCAAAAAGGAAAGTAAAGTTCTAAGGCCGTGGAGACAGTGGTGACCTGAGAGATGATGGTACTAAGGTATTAAGAACTCTTTACATACTACACTCACTGTATCAGGTAACACAAATATACAGCGAAATACATCTACAGTCATAAGAGCAGCGACCTTTTCTGGACAGCCTAATTGATGATGTGTGTTGATGATGCGTGTTGATGATTTGTGTTGGTGATGTGTGTTGATGATGTGTGTTGATGATGTGTGTTGATGATGCGTGTTGATGATGTGTGTTGATGATGTGTGTTGATGATGTGTGTTGATGATGTGTGTTGATGATGTGTGTTGATGATGTGTGTTGCACTTACTTTCTCTTCTCTCACAGCGTAATAACTTTAAGGGTTGTCTGAGTACGATTGTCTGCATTCATCTAACATCTCTCTCTCTCTCTCTCTCTCTCTCTGTGTGTGTGTTGTGTGTGTGTGTTCATTTGTATTGTCTGATAATGAACAAACACAAGACTTGCCCATCATGTAATGTTGAGAACAAATGCCGCATGGCCAGTGCAATTGTCATGAGGTTTTCTGGTAAGAGTTCTGTTGCTTATATACACATACATACATACACACAGCATTTATCCATTTTCTTATCATTCCAAAATTCCAAAGAATAAGAAAGATAGCATGCAATATATTTGTGTCAGTGAACATAAAATAGTTCTTCAGTTTCAAGTAGAATAGAACCAGTCTTGACGTATGGATGTGAATCATGGACAATAAGACATTTTTTTTTATTATTTGTTGTGCCAGCAGGCACGGTACTTGATGATGATCCAAATTATGTGCTCTTTCTTGGGAAACGTATTGGGAACTGAACAATAAACGTATTGGAAACTGAACAATAAACGTATTGGAAACTGAACAATAAACGTATTGGAAACTGAACAATAATGGCCGATTGTCCAGTGCAGTCGCCTCTAGGTGTTTTATTTCACTCCAAAACTACCTCCACTTCTCCGATAGGGAAAACTTGTTGACTCTACCGCGACGGTAGCTATGATTCGAACTCACTTCTCTAGGTTTGGAACACGACAAATTATTAATCCGGCCACCTGCAACTCCACCGTTATGATTATCATCTGATTACCATTTGTATGCAGATCGGAGCCTCATCTTAGATTTCCAGCTGTAATTTCGTTTATTTCATATTTTACTTTAGATTAATGATTTTCATTTAATGTAATACTTTCCCTTCTCGATTTGTCATCTCTTTTCATTTCACTTTTTTTCAGATCCACTAGTTTTGGTTACTCTAGAACATGTCGTTTAGTTTATCTTTCTTTCCTTGTCCATTTCCGTGTTTTCTGAAGAAGGCCGCAGTGTTATGATTTTGTTGTGCTTCTTTTTTGTGAAGCTGTCTCCATAGTTTGTAGAAGTGAGCGTTACAGCACACCACCGCCGTGATCAGTTGTCCCAGGTCATCAAGAAAGCCGTATTTGGTCGCCGCGTTTGGCCGCCGAGTTTGGTCGCCGCGTTTGGCCGCCGAGTTTGGCCGCCGAGTTTGGTCGCCGCGTTTGGCAGCCGAGTTTGACCGTCGAGTTTGGCCGCCGAGTTTGGTCGCCGTATTTGGCCCCCGGCCGCCGAGTTTGGCCGTCGTGTTTGGTCGCCGTATTTGGTCGTCGTGTTTGGCCGTCGTGTTTGGTCGCCGTATTTGGTCGTCGTGTTTGGCCGTCGTGTTTGGTCGCCGTATTTGGTCGTCGTGTTTGGCCGTCGTGTTTGGCCCCCGGCCGCCGAGTCTAGCCGTCGTGTTTGGTCGCCGTATTTGGCCGCCGAGTTTGGTCGTCGTGTTTGGCCCCCGGCCGCCGAGTTTGGCCGTCGTGTTTGGCCGCCGGCCGACGAGTTTGGTCGCCGTATTTGGTCGTCGTGTTTGGCCCCCGGCCGCCGAGTTTGGCCGTCGTGTTTGGCCGCCGGCCGACGAGTTTGGTCGTCTTGGTTGCCCTTCAGCAGAAGCCTGGCACGACAAGATGGCGGGCAAGCTCTGCGGGCGCTGGTCGGCGAGAGGCCTCCTCCAGCAGTTGAGCCATTTTCGAAGTGCCTGCAATGTCCTGCATTACCGTCCTCTCATTAGTAGAAATCTGCACACAAATGTCTCTCTGCTGGGTAATTTACTGTGATACAAAATGCTTAACCATGGCAATAATTATTATCACTTACTACTTCATTTTCTGAACTACTGAACGGTCAAGATCAACAACAATCCAATCAGTTCAGACTCTGACTTTGAGTCCTTGAAGTTGAGATTCATTTTTATGAAGTTGAACACAATAATTTGAATAATTGTAAATTATAAATAAGGGTAATTTCCTAGTTTAATCAGATATACTATTTCAGTTTGGAAGAGTGATGTCCCCTAAAATATGTCTGCCAAAATACAGTGGTTCTACGCATTCTTGGCATTGGGGTCATTTAATTTAATTTTAATTGTTAGATAATCAGATAATCAAAACATTTCCTGACAACGTCCATTCTCATTCTGTGTCATTATATAATGTGGGGCCTAATTATTATATGTTGACGTTGTTCGTTCTTGCCTAGTCTGACATATAGCTCTCTCTGTGGGGGAGGGGTGCCTCCTATGTTGACAACAGTGAGTGTGTTGACATTCTGTGTCGTTCTCATTGCCATCTTATAAACTTATTTTTATTGTAAGTGTGTTACATAGTCTGACGTAGTTAAACAAATGTAGGTACATGAGGGTTCAAGCAAGGTACAGGAAGGATGAGAGTGGCTCGTGTTTATAGTCAAGCAGCTGCTGTATCAACTGTCTAGAAGGACTGAGCATCTACAGTCTGCCTTGAGTGTTGTGGGATCAGTTCTTCTAATCAGTTTGTTTGTTTGTTTTACAGCTTTCAATCAATTTATCCCGTAATTATTGTCAGCCACTGGGGCACCATAGATGACACTTTCACAATTTGCTTCCAATCATCGCAATCTAGAGCAGCTGTCTGTGATACAACAAACTACATTCCTGTCCATTCTCTGATATCTACCCATCTTTTCTTTTATCCTCCATGTCTTCTTTTGCCTGATACTGTACCTTGCAGAATGGTTTGGAGAGGCCTGGGTGAGGTGTCCATACCAGGTCACATTGCTGCTCTTTTATTATTGACAATATGTCTTTTATTGGTCCCATAGATCATTGGATTCTTTCACTCACTTCTTCATTGGTATGTTCTCTGTATGATATTTTAATTAGCTTAATTCCAACAGATGACAAAATATACATGGAAAACAAACCAGTGGAAGAGATCAATCACTTTATCTATCTTGGAAGTCACATTGATCGAGAAGGGGATACAAGCAAAGAAATTAGAATCAGAATAGCTAAAGCAGCAATGTCTTTCAGAAGCCTTGAAAAGTTGTGGAAGTCAAAACTCATCAGCACAAACACAAACTTAGACTATTCAAATCAAATGTACTATCAACCCTTACGTATGCGTGTGAAAGCTGGAAAACAACAAGAGATATAGAAACAAAGTTGAACGCATTAGAAAATAAATGTCTAAGGAAAATACTTGGTATTGCGTGGAATGAATTAAAAACAAATGAGGGAATTAGAAAAATCGCCAATCAACCACTAATATCTTCAGTAATCAAGAAAAGACAATGGTCATATATTGGACATGTGATGAGAAGAGATAATAACCGAATAGCAAAGCAAGCCCTCATGTGGGAAACAACAGGTAAGAGGAAGACCCAGAGAGACACTGAGAAGAACATTGATGAGAGAGGCAAGAGCAGCAGGAATCAGCTCTATCTTGGTCTACGCCCTATGGGCTGGCTACGGCTCGAAAGGTCAATAGATAGATAGAGATAGATATTTTCTCTCTATATGTTTTCTATATGGTATGATCTCTGTATAATGTTCTCTGCATGATATATTCTCTGTGTATAATATGCACAAAAAGGGAGCTCCTAAAAAACATCAGAAAGAAACAATCAACATTTTTCGGGCACATCATGAGAAGAGGAAAGTTGGAATACTTGGTTACAACAGGCAAAATAAAAGGAAAGAGAGATCGCGGACAACAAGGAGAGAAAATACTGGATAGCTTGGTGTCAAGGCATGGAAAACAGTCAACAACAGTACTGATACGATGCACTGTAGGTAGAAGATTGTGGAAGGACATTTTCACCTACGCCAACCGGTATGGCACATGATGATGATATTTTCTCAGTATAATATGTTCTCTGTATGATATGTGTAATATCTTTCTATACCTTTTTCTTGTCCAAGGCCTGTATTATTCATTCATGATATGTTCTCTGTATGTTATGTGTAATATATTTTTATATTCTTTCATCTCCAAGGCCTGTATTCTTCTTTGGAGATCAGCAGTGAGTGTCCATGTTTCACAGGCATGCATAAATACACATGTAACTACTGTTTGTAATAATCTGATCTTCGTTGTTAGGGAGATGTTACTGCTTGTCCATACATGTGTTTCATGTCATGGCTACCTTCGCTTGTGCTGGTCTTGATCCAGTCACCGACTATAGAACCCAGATGTTTGAATTTGCTGACCTCTAGATCTTCTCCATCTATGCTTATTGTGAGAGCTTTCTATCCCTGGTGAAGTGAAGTGGGACTGAATGTTACATCGTCAATATCACTTCTTTCTATTCGTCACACTGGCAGCCATGTGCTTGGGAGCCCCACACCACACTGGCAAATATTCTCCATTTTCAGAGATACTTTCATTTGTATCATCGAGAGTTTTAACATTTTGGTTAGAAATTGCCACATAGTTGGATAAGAGGCCATAAATAAAAGATAACCCAGGCAAAGATTGCTGTATCTGATTCCTTGTCTGGGGTAAGCACAAAGCCTTGCAGTGAAAGCTCAAAGAAAACCTTATTTTCCATGCCCCAAATGTCTTGTAGAGAAAGCTCAAAGAAAACCTTATTTTCCATGCTCCAAATGTCTTGTAGAGAAAGCTCAAACAAAACCTTATTTTCCATGCTCCAAATGTCTTGTAGAGAAAGCTCAAAGAAAACCTTATTTTCCATGCCCCAAATGTCTTGTAGAGAAAGCTCAAAGAAAACCTTATTTTCCATGCTCCAAATGTCTTGTAGAGAAAGCTCAAACAAAACCTTATTTTCCATGCCCCAAATGTCTTGTAGAGAAAGCTCAAACAAAACCTTATTTTCCATGCCCCAAATGTCTTGTAGAGAAAGCTCAAAGAAAACCTTATTTTCCATGCTCCAAATGTCTTGTAGAGAAAGCTCAAACAAAACCTTATTTTCCATGCTCCAAATGTCTTGTAGTAAAAGCTCAAAGAAAACCTTATTTTCCATGCTCCAAATGTCTTGTAGAGAAAGCTCAAAGAAAACCTTATTTTCTATGCTCCAAATGTCTTGTAGAGAAAGCTCAAAGAAAACCTTATTTTCCATGCTCCAAATGTCTTGTAGAGAAAGCTCAAAGAAAACCTTATTTTCCATGCTCCAAATGTCTTGTAGAGAAAGCTCAAAGAAAACCTTATTTTCCATGCTCCAAATGTCTTGTAGAGAAAGCTCAAAGAAAACCTTATTTTCCATGCTCCAAATGTCTTGTAGAGAAAGCTCAAAGAAAACCTTATTTTCCATGCTCCAAATGTCTTGTAGAGAAAGCTCAAAGAAAACCTTATTTTCCATGCTCCAAATGTCTTGTAGAGAAAGCTCAAACAAAACCTTATTTTCCATGCCCCAAATGTCTTGTAGAGAACGCTCAAAGAAAACCTTATTTTCCATGCTCCAAATGTCTTGTAGAGAAAGCTCAAAGAAAACCTTATTTTCCATGCTCCAAATGTCTTGTAGAGAAAGCTCAAAGAAAACCTTATTTTCCATGCTCCAAATGTCTTGTAGAGAAAGCTCAAAGAAAACCTTATTTTCCATGCTCCAAATGTCTTGTAGAGAAAGCTCAAACAAAACCTTATTTTCCATGCTCCAAATGTCTTGTAGAGAAAGCTCAAAGAAAACCTTATTTTCCATGCCCCAAATGTCTTGTAGAGAAAGCTCAAAGAAAACCTTATTTTCCATGCTCCAAATGTCTTGTAGAGAAAGCTCAAACAAAACCTTATTTTCCATGCCCCAAATGTCTTGTAGAGAAAGCTCAAACAAAACCTTATTTTCCATGCCCCAAATGTCTTGTAGAGAAAGCTCAAAGAAAACCTTATTTTCCATGCTCCAAATGTCTTGTAGAGAAAGCTCAAACAAAACCTTATTTTCCATGCTCCAAATGTCTTGTAGAGAAAGCTCAAAGAAAACCTTATTTTCCATGCTCCAAATGTCTTGTAGAGAAAGCTCAAAGAAAACCTTATTTTCCATGCTCCAAATGTCTTGTAGAGAAAGCTCAAAGAAAACCTTATTTTCCATGCTCCAAATGTCTTGTAGAGAAAGCTCAAAGAAAACCTTATTTTCCATGCTCCAAATGTCTTGTAGAGAAAGCTCAAAGAAAACCTTATTTTCCATGCTCCAAATGTCTTGTAGAGAAAGCTCAAAGAAAACCTTATTTTCCATGCTCCAAATGTCTTGTAGAGAAAGCTCAAAGAAAACCTTATTTTCCATGCTCCAAATGAATTGTAGAGAAAGCTCAAACAAAACCTTATTTTCCATGCCCCAAATGTCTTGTAGAGAAAGCTCAAAGAAAACCTTATTTTCCATGCTCCAAATGTCTTGTAGAGAAAGCTCAAAGAAAACCTTATTTTCCATGCTCCAAATGTCTTGTAGAGAAAGCTCAAAGAAAACCTTATTTTCCATGCTCCAAATGTCTTGTAGAGAAAGCTCAAACAAAACCTTATTTTCCATGCTCCAAATGTCTTGTAGAGAAAGCTCAAAGAAAACCTTATTTTCCATGCCCCAAATGTCTTGTAGAGAAAGCTCAAAGAAAACCTTATTTTCCATGCTCCAAATGTCTTGTAGAGAAAGCTCAAACAAAACCTTATTTTCCATGCCCCAAATGTCTTGTAGAGAAAGCTCAAACAAAACCTTATTTTCCATGCCCCAAATGTCTTGTAGAGAAAGCTCAAAGAAAACCTTATTTTCCATGCTCCAAATGTCTTGTAGAGAAAGCTCAAACAAAACCTTATTTTCCATGCTCCAAATGTCTTGTAGTAAAAGCTCAAAGAAAACCTTATTTTC
Organism: Megaustenia siamemsis; assembly: GCA_032433765.1. Classification (NCBI taxonomy): domain Eukaryota; kingdom Metazoa; phylum Mollusca; class Gastropoda; order Stylommatophora; family Ariophantidae; genus Megaustenia; species Megaustenia siamemsis. The sequence continues at coordinate 3,723,473 of JAVIAB010000156.1, forward strand.
CATGCTCCAAATGTCTTGTAGAGAAAGCTCAAAGAAAACCTTATTTTCTATGCTCCAAATGTCTTGTAGAGAAAGCTCAAAGAAAACCTTATTTTCCATGCTCCAAATGTCTTGTATAGAAAGCTCAAAGAAAACCTTATTTTCCATGCTCCAAATGTCTTGTAGAGAAAGCTCAAAGAAAACCTTATTTTCCATGCTCCAAATGTCTTGTAAAGAAAGCTCAAACAAAACCTTATTTTCCATGCTCCAAATGTCTTGTAGAGAAAGCTCAAAGAAAACCTTATTTTCCATGCTCCAAATGTCTTGTAGAGAAAGCTCAAAGAAAACCTTATTTTCCATGCTCCAAATGTCTTGTAGAGAAAGCTCAAACAAAACCTTATTTTCCATGCCCCAAATGTCTTGTAGAGAAAGCTCAAAGAAAACCTTATTTTCCATGCTCCAAATGTCTTGTAGAGAAAGCTCAAAGAAAACCTTATTTTCCATGCTCCAAATGTCTTGTAGAGAAAGCTCAAAGAAAACCTTATTTTCCATGCTCCAAATGTCTTGTAGAGAAAGCTCAAAGAAAACCTTATTTTCCATGCTCCAAATGTCTTGTAGAGAAAGCTCAAAGAAAACCTTATTTTCCATGCTCCAAATGTCTTGTAGAGAAAGCTCAAAGAAAACCTTATTTTCTATGCTCCAAATGTCTTGTAGAGAAAGCTCAAAGAAAACCTTATTTTCCATGCCCCAAATGTCTTGTAGAGAAAGCTCAAACAAAACCTTATTTTCCATGCCCCAAATGTCTTGTAGAGAAAGCTCAAAGAAAACCTTATTTTTCATGCTCCAAATGTCTTGTAGAGAAAGCTCAAAGAAAACCTTATTTTCCATGCTCCAAATGTCTTGTAGTAAAAGCTCAAAGAAAACCTTATTTTCCATGCTCCAAATGTCTTGTAGAGAAAGCTCAAAGAAAACCTTATTTTCCATGCTCCAAATGTCTTGTAGAGAAAGCTCAAAGAAAACCTTATTTTCCATGCTCCAAATGTCTTGTAGTAAAAGCTCAAAGAAAACCTTATTTTCCATGCTCCAAATGTCTTGTAGAGAAAGCTCAAAGAAAACCTTATTTTCCATGCCCCAAATGTCTTGTAGAGAAAGCTCAAAGAAAACCTTATTTTCCATGCTCCAAATGTCTTGTAGAGAAAGCTCAAACAAAACCTTATTTTCCATGCTCCAAATGTCTTGTAGAGAAAGCTCAAAGAAAACCTTATTTTCCATGCTCCAAATGTCTTGTAGAGAAAGCTCAAAGAAAACCTTATTTTCCATGCTCCAAATGTCTTGTAGAGAAAGCTCAAACAAAACCTTATTTTCCATGCCCCAAATGTCTTGTAGAGAAAGCTCAAAGAAACCTTATTTTCCATGCTCCAAATGTCTTGTAGAGAAAGCTCAAAGAAAACCTTATTTTCCATGCTCCAAATGTCTTGTAGTAAAAGCTCAAAGAAAACCTTATTTTCCATGCTCCAAATGTCTTGTAGAGAAAGCTCAAAGAAAACCTTATTTTCCATGCTCCAAATGTCTTGTAGAGAAAGCTCAAAGAAAACCTTATTTTCCATGCTCCAAATGTCTTGTAGAGAAAGCTCAAAGAAAACCTTATTTTCCATGCTCCAAATGTCTTGTAGAGAAAGCTCAAAGAAAACCTTATTTTCTATGCTCCAAATGTCTTGTAGAGAAAGCTCAAACAAAACCTTATTTTCCATGCTCCAAATGTCTTGTAGAGAAAGCTCAAAGAAAACCTTATTTTCCATGCCCCAAATGTCTTGTAGAGAAAGCTCAAAGAAAACCTTATTTTCCATGCTCCAAATGTCTTGTAGAGAAAGCTCAAACAAAACCTTATTTTCCATGCCCCAAATGTCTTGTAGAGAAAGCTCAAACAAAACCTTATTTTCCATGCCCCAAATGTCTTGTAGAGAAAGCTCAAAGAAAACCTTATTTTCCATGCTCCAAATGTCTTGTAGAGAAAGCTCAAACAAAACCTTATTTTCCATGCTCCAAATGTCTTGTAGTAAAAGCTCAAAGAAAACCTTATTTTCCATGCTCCAAATGTCTTGTAGAGAAAGCTCAAAGAAAACCTTATTTTCTATGCTCCAAATGTCTTGTAGAGAAAGCTCAAAGAAAACCTTATTTTCCATGCTCCAAATGTCTTGTAGAGAAAGCTCAAAGAAAACCTTATTTTCCATGCTCCAAATGTCTTGTAGAGAAAGCTCAAAGAAAACCTTATTTTCCATGCTCCAAATGTCTTGTAGAGAAAGCTCAAACAAAACCTTATTTTCCATGCTCCAAATGTCTTGTAGAGAAAGCTCAAAGAAAACCTTATTTTCCATGCTCCAAATGTCTTGTAGAGAAAGCTCAAAGAAAACCTTATTTTCCATGCTCCAAATGTCTTGTAGAGAAAGCTCAAACAAAACCTTATTTTCCATGCCCCAAATGTCTTGTAGAGAAAGCTCAAAGAAAACCTTATTTTCCATGCTCCAAATGTCTTGTAGAGAAAGCTCAAAGAAAACCTTATTTTCCATGCTCCAAATGTCTTGTAGAGAAAGCTCAAAGAAAACCTTATTTTCCATGCTCCAAATGTCTTGTAGAGAAAGCTCAAAGAAAACCTTATTTTCCATGCTCCAAATGTCTTGTAGAGAAAGCTCAAAGAAAACCTTATTTTCCATGCTCCAAATGTCTTGTAGAGAAAGCTCAAAGAAAACCTTATTTTCCATGCTCCAAATGTCTTGTAGAGAAAGCTCAAAGAAAACCTTATTTTCCATGCCCCAAATGTCTTGTAGAGAAAGCTCAAACAAAACCTTATTTTCCATGCCCCAAATGTCTTGTAGAGAAAGCTCAAAGAAAACCTTATTTTTCATGCTCCAAATGTCTTGTAGAGAAAGCTCAAGAAAACCTTATTTTCCATGCTCCAAATGTCTTGTAGTAAAAGCTCAAAGAAAACCTTATTTTCCATGCTCCAAATGTCTTGTAGAGAAAGCTCAAAGAAAACCTTATTTTCCATGCTCCAAATGTCTTGTAGAGAAAGCTCAAAGAAAACCTTATTTTCCATGCTCCAAATGTCTTGTAGAGAAAGCTCAAACAAAACCTTATTTTCCATGCCCCAAATGTCTTGTAGAGAAAGCTCAAAGAAAACCTTATTTTCCATGCTCCAAATGTCTTGTAGAGAAAGCTCAAAGAAAACCTTATTTTCCATGCCCCAAATGTCTTGTAGAGAAAGCTCAAAGAAAACCTTATTTTCCATGCTCCAAATGTCTTGTAGAGAAAGCTCAAACAAAACCTTATATTCCATGCCCCAAATGTCTTGTAGAGAAAGCTCAAACAAAACCTTATTTTCCATGCCCCAAATGTCTTGTAGAGAAAGCTCAAAGAAAACCTTATTTTCCATGCTCCAAATGTCTTGTAGAGAAAGCTCAAACAAAACCTTATTTTCCATGCTCCAAATGTCTTGTAGTAAAAGCTCAAAGAAAACCTTATTTTCCATGCTCCAAATGTCTTGTAGAGAAAGCTCAAAGAAAACCTTATTTTCTATGCTCCAAATGTCTTGTAGAGAAAGCTCAAAGAAAACCTTATTTTCCATGCTCCAAATGTCTTGTAGAGAAAGCTCAAAGAAAACCTTATTTTCCATGCTCCAAATGTCTTGTAGAGAAAGCTCAAAGAAAACCTTATTTTCCATGCTCCAAATGTCTTGTAGAGAAAGCTCAAACAAAACCTTATTTTCCATGCTCCAAATGTCTTGTAGAGAAAGCTCAAAGAAAACCTTATTTTCCATGCTCCAAATGTCTTGTAGAGAAAGCTCAAAGAAAACCTTATTTTCCATGCTCCAAATGTCTTGTAGAGAAAGCTCAAACAAAACCTTATTTTCCATGCCCCAAATGTCTTGTAGAGAAAGCTCAAAGAAAACCTTATTTTCCATGCTCCAAATGTCTTGTAGAGAAAGCTCAAAGAAAACCTTATTTTCCATGCTCCAAATGTCTTGTAGAGAAAGCTCAAAGAAAACCTTATTTTCCATGCTCCAAATGTCTTGTAGAGAAAGCTCAAAGAAAACCTTATTTTCCATGCTCCAAATGTCTTGTAGAGAAAGCTCAAAGAAAACCTTATTTTCCATGCTCCAAATGTCTTGTAGAGAAAGCTCAAAGAAAACCTTATTTTCCATGCCCAAATGTCTTGTAGAGAAAGCTCAAACAAAACCTTATTTTCCATGCCCCAAATGTCTTGTAGAGAAAGCTCAAAGAAAACCTTATTTTTCATGCTCCAAATGTCTTGTAGAGAAAGCTCAAAGAAAACCTTATTTTCCATGCTCCAAATGTCTTGTAGTAAAAGCTCAAAGAAAACCTTATTTTCCATGCTCCAAATGTCTTGTAGAGAAAGCTCAAAGAAAACCTTATTTTCCATGCTCCAAATGTCTTGTAGAGAAAGCTCAAAGAAACCTTATTTTCCATGCTCCAAATGTCTTGTAGAGAAAGCTCAAAGAAAACCTTATTTTCCATGCTCCAAATGTCTTGTAGAGAAAGCTCAAACAAAACCTTATTTTCCATGCTCCAAATGTCTTGTAGAGAAAGCTCAAAGAAAACCTTATTTTCCATGCCCCAAATGTCTTGTAGAGAAAGCTCAAAGAAAACCTTATTTTCCATGCTCCAAATGTCTTGTAGAGAAAGCTCAAACAAAACCTTATTTTCCATGCCCCAAATGTCTTGTAGAGAAAGCTCAAACAAAACCTTATTTTCCATGCCCCAAATGTCTTGTAGAGAAAGCTCAAAGAAAACCTTATTTTCCATGCTCCAAATGTCTTGTAGAGAAAGCTCAAACAAAACCTTATTTTCCATGCTCCAAATGTCTTGTAGAGAAAGCTCAAAGAAAACCTTATTTTCCATGCTCCAAATGTCTTGTAGAGAAAGCTCAAAGAAAACCTTATTTTCCATGCTCCAAATGTCTTGTAGAGAAAGCTCAAAGAAAACCTTATTTTCCATGCTCCAAATGTCTTGTAGAGAAAGCTCAAAGAAAACCTTATTTTCCATGCTCCAAATGTCTTGTAGAGAAAGCTCAAAGAAAACCTTATTTTCCATGCTCCAAATGTCTTGTAGAGAAAGCTCAAAGAAAACCTTATTTTCCATGCTCCAAATGTCTTGTAGAGAAAGCTCAAAGAAAACCTTATTTTCCATGCTCCAAATGAATTGTAGAGAAAGCTCAAACAAAACCTTATTTTCCATGCCCCAAATGTCTTGTAGAGAAAGCTCAAAGAAAACCTTATTTTCCATGCTCCAAATGTCTTGTAGAGAAAGCTCAAAGAAAACCTTATTTTCCATGCTCCAAATGTCTTGTAGAGAAAGCTCAAAGAAAACCTTATTTTCCATGCTCCAAATGTCTTGTAGAGAAAGCTCAAACAAAACCTTATTTTCCATGCTCCAAATGTCTTGTAGAGAAAGCTCAAAGAAAACCTTATTTTCCATGCCCCAAATGTCTTGTAGAGAAAGCTCAAAGAAAACCTTATTTTCCATGCTCCAAATGTCTTGTAGAGAAAGCTCAAACAAAACCTTATTTTCCATGCCCCAAATGTCTTGTAGAGAAAGCTCAAACAAAACCTTATTTTCCATGCCCCAAATGTCTTGTAGAGAAAGCTCAAAGAAAACCTTATTTTCCATGCTCCAAATGTCTTGTAGAGAAAGCTCAAACAAAACCTTATTTTCCATGCTCCAAATGTCTTGTAGTAAAGCTCAAAGAAAACCTTATTTTCCATGCTCCAAATGTCTTGTAGAGAAAGCTCAAAGAAAACCTTATTTTCTATGCTCCAAATGTCTTGTAGAGAAAGCTCAAAGAAAACCTTATTTTCCATGCTCCAAATGTCTTGTATAGAAAGCTCAAAGAAAACCTTATTTTCCATGCTCCAAATGTCTTGTAGAGAAAGCTCAAAGAAAACCTTATTTTCCATGCTCCAAATGTCTTGTAAAGAAAGCTCAAACAAAACCTTATTTTCCATGCTCCAAATGTCTTGTAGAGAAAGCTCAAAGAAAACCTTATTTTCCATGCTCCAAATGTCTTGTAGAGAAAGCTCAAAGAAAACCTTATTTTCCATGCTCCAAATGTCTTGTAGAGAAAGCTCAAACAAAACCTTATTTTCCATGCCCCAAATGTCTTGTAGAGAAAGCTCAAAGAAAACCTTATTTTCCATGCTCCAAATGTCTTGTAGAGAAAGCTCAAAGAAAACCTTATTTTCCATGCTCCAAATGTCTTGTAGAGAAAGCTCAAAGAAAACCTTATTTTCCATGCTCCAAATGTCTTGTAGAGAAAGCTCAAAGAAAACCTTATTTTCCATGCTCCAAATGTCTTGTAGAGAAAGCTCAAAGAAAACCTTATTTTCCATGCTCCAAATGTCTTGTAGAGAAAGCTCAAAGAAAACCTTATTTTCTATGCTCCAAATGTCTTGTAGAGAAAGCTCAAAGAAAACCTTATTTTCCATGCCCCAAATGTCTTGTAGAGAAAGCTCAAACAAAACCTTATTTTCCATGCCCCAAATGTCTTGTAGAGAAAGCTCAAAGAAAACCTTATTTTTCATGCTCCAAATGTCTTGTAGAGAAAGCTCAAAGAAAACCTTATTTTCCATGCTCCAAATGTCTTGTAGTAAAAGCTCAAAGAAAACCTTATTTTCCATGCTCCAAATGTCTTGTAGAGAAAGCTCAAAGAAAACCTTATTTTCCATGCTCCAAATGTCTTGTAGAGAAAGCTCAAAGAAAACCTTATTTTCCATGCTCCAAATGTCTTGTAGTAAAAGCTCAAAGAAAACCTTATTTTCCATGCTCCAAATGTCTTGTAGAGAAAGCTCAAAGAAAACCTTATTTTCCATGCCCCAAATGTCTTGTAGAGAAAGCTCAAAGAAAACCTTATTTTCCATGCTCCAAATGTCTTGTAGAGAAAGCTCAAACAAAACCTTATTTTCCATGCTCCAAATGTCTTGTAGAGAAAGCTCAAAGAAAACCTTATTTTCCATGCTCCAAATGTCTTGTAGAGAAAGCTCAAAGAAAACCTTATTTTCCATGCTCCAAATGTCTTGTAGAGAAAGCTCAAACAAAACCTTATTTTCCATGCCCCAAATGTCTTGTAGAGAAAGCTCAAAGAAAACCTTATTTTCCATGCTCCAAATGTCTTGTAGAGAAAGCTCAAAGAAAACCTTATTTTCCATGCTCCAAATGTCTTGTAGTAAAAGCTCAAAGAAAACCTTATTTTCCATGCTCCAAATGTCTTGTAGAGAAAGCTCAAAGAAAACCTTATTTTCCATGCTCCAAATGTCTTGTAGAGAAAGCTCAAAGAAAACCTTATTTTCCATGCTCCAAATGTCTTGTAGAGAAAGCTCAAAGAAAACCTTATTTTCCATGCTCCAAATGTCTTGTAGAGAAAGCTCAAAGAAAACCTTATTTTCTATGCTCCAAATGTCTTGTAGAGAAAGCTCAAACAAAACCTTATTTTCCATGCTCCAAATGTCTTGTAGAGAAAGCTCAAAGAAAACCTTATTTTCCATGCCCCAAATGTCTTGTAGAGAAAGCTCAAAGAAAACCTTATTTTCCATGCTCCAAATGTCTTGTAGAGAAAGCTCAAACAAAACCTTATTTTCCATGCCCCAAATGTCTTGTAGAGAAAGCTCAAACAAAACCTTATTTTCCATGCCCCAAATGTCTTGTAGAGAAAGCTCAAAGAAAACCTTATTTTCCATGCTCCAAATGTCTTGTAGAGAAAGCTCAAACAAAACCTTATTTTCCATGCTCCAAATGTCTTGTAGTAAAAGCTCAAAGAAAACCTTATTTTCCATGCTCCAAATGTCTTGTAGAGAAAGCTCAAAGAAAACCTTATTTTCTATGCTCCAAATGTCTTGTAGAGAAAGCTCAAAGAAAACCTTATTTTCCATGCTCCAAATGTCTTGTAGAGAAAGCTCAAAGAAAACCTTATTTTCCATGCTCCAAATGTCTTGTAGAGAAAGCTCAAAGAAAACCTTATTTTCCATGCTCCAAATGTCTTGTAGAGAAAGCTCAAACAAAACCTTATTTTCCATGCTCCAAATGTCTTGTAGAGAAAGCTCAAAGAAAACCTTATTTTCCATGCTCCAAATGTCTTGTAGAGAAAGCTCAAAGAAAACCTTATTTTCCATGCTCCAAATGTCTTGTAGAGAAAGCTCAAACAAAACCTTATTTTCCATGCCCCAAATGTCTTGTAGAGAAAGCTCAAAGAAAACCTTATTTTCCATGCTCCAAATGTCTTGTAGAGAAAGCTCAAAGAAAACCTTATTTTCCATGCTCCAAATGTCTTGTAGAGAAAGCTCAAAGAAAACCTTATTTTCCATGCTCCAAATGTCTTGTAGAGAAAGCTCAAAGAAAACCTTATTTTCCATGCTCCAAATGTCTTGTAGAGAAAGCTCAAAGAAAACCTTATTTTCCATGCTCCAAATGTCTTGTAGAGAAAGCTCAAAGAAAACCTTATTTTCCATGCTCCAAATGTCTTGTAGAGAAAGCTCAAAGAAAACCTTATTTTCCATGCCCCAAATGTCTTGTAGAGAAAGCTCAAACAAAACCTTATTTTCCATGCCCCAAATGTCTTGTAGAGAAAGCTCAAAGAAAACCTTATTTTTCATGCTCCAAATGTCTTGTAGAGAAAGCTCAAAGAAAACCTTATTTTCCATGCTCCAAATGTCTTGTAGTAAAAGCTCAAAGAAAACCTTATTTTCCATGCTCCAAATGTCTTGTAGAGAAAGCTCAAAGAAAACCTTATTTTCCATGCTCCAAATGTCTTGTAGAGAAAGCTCAAAGAAAACCTTATTTTCCATGCTCCAAATGTCTTGTAGAGAAAGCTCAAACAAAACCTTATTTTCCATGCCCCAAATGTCTTGTAGAGAAAGCTCAAAGAAAACCTTATTTTCCATGCTCCAAATGTCTTGTAGAGAAAGCTCAAAGAAAACCTTATTTTCCATGCCCCAAATGTCTTGTAGAGAAAGCTCAAAGAAAACCTTATTTTCCATGCTCCAAATGTCTTGTAGAGAAAGCTCAAACAAAACCTTATATTCCATGCCCCAAATGTCTTGTAGAGAAAGCTCAAACAAAACCTTATTTTCCATGCCCCAAATGTCTTGTAGAGAAAGCTCAAAGAAAACCTTATTTTCCATGCTCCAAATGTCTTGTAGAGAAAGCTCAAAGAAAACCTTATTTTCCATGCTCCAAATGTCTTGTAGTAAAAGCTCAAAGAAAACCTTATTTTCCATGCTCCAAATGTCTTGTAGAGAAAGCTCAAAGAAAACCTTATTTTCTATGCTCCAAATGTCTTGTAGAGAAAGCTCAAAGAAAACCTTATTTTCCATGCTCCAAATGTCTTGTAGAGAAAGCTCAAAGAAAACCTTATTTTCCATGCTCCAAATGTCTTGTAGAGAAAGCTCAAAGAAAACCTTATTTTCCATGCTCCAAATGTCTTGTAGAGAAAGCTCAAACAAAACCTTATTTTCCATGCTCCAAATGTCTTGTAGAGAAAGCTCAAAGAAAACCTTATTTTCCATGCTCCAAATGTCTTGTAGAGAAAGCTCAAAGAAAACCTTATTTTCCATGCTCCAAATGTCTTGTAGAGAAAGCTCAAAGAAAACCTTATTTTCCATGCCCCAAATGTCTTGTAGAGAAAGCTCAAAGAAAACCTTATTTTCCATGCTCCAAATGTCTTGTAGAGAAAGCTCAAAGAAAACCTTATTTTCCATGCTCCAAATGTCTTGTAGAGAAAGCTCAAAGAAAACCTTATTTTCCATGCTCCAAATGTCTTGTAGAGAAAGCTCAAAGAAAACCTTATTTTCCATGCTCCAAATGTCTTGTAGAGAAAGCTCAAAGAAAACCTTATTTTCCATGCTCCAAATGTCTTGTAGAGAAAGCTCAAAGAAAACCTTATTTTCCATGCCCCAAATGTCTTGTAGAGAAAGCTCAAACAAAACCTTATTTTCCATGCCCCAAATGTCTTGTAGAGAAAGCTCAAAGAAAACCTTATTTTTCATGCTCCAAATGTCTTGTAGAGAAAGCTCAAAGAAAACCTTATTTTCCATGCTCCAAATGTCTTGTAGTAAAAGCTCAAAGAAAACCTTATTTTCCATGCTCCAAATGTCTTGTAGAGAAAGCTCAAAGAAAACCTTATTTTCCATGCTCCAAATGTCTTGTAGAGAAAGCTCAAAGAAAACCTTATTTTCCATGCTCCAAATGTCTTGTAGTAAAAGCTCAAAGAAAACCTTATTTTCCATGCTCCAAATGTCTTGTAGAGAAAGCTCAAAGAAAACCTTATTTTCCATGCCCCAAATGTCTTGTAGAGAAAGCTCAAAGAAAACCTTATTTTCCATGCTCCAAATGTCTTGTAGAGAAAGCTCAAACAAAACCTTATTTTCCATGCTCCAAATGTCTTGTAGAGAAAGCTCAAAGAAAACCTTATTTTCCATGCTCCAAATGTCTTGTAGAGAAAGCTCAAACAAAACCTTATTTTCCATGCCCCAAATGTCTTGTAGAGAAAGCTCAAAGAAAACCTTATTTTCCATGCTCCAAATGTCTTGTAGAGAAAGCTCAAAGAAAACCTTATTTTCCATGCTCCAAATGTCTTGTAGTAAAAGCTCAAAGAAAACCTTATTTTCCATGCTCCAAATGTCTTGTAGTAAAAGCTCAAAGAAAACCTTATTTTCCATGCTCCAAATGTCTTGTAGAGAAAGCTCAAAGAAAACCTTATTTTCCATGCTCCAAATGTCTTGTAGAGAAAGCTCAAAGAAAACCTTATTTTCCATGCTCCAAATGTCTTGTAGAGAAAGCTCAAAGAAAACCTTATTTTCTATGCTCCAAATGTCTTGTAGAGAAAGCTCAAACAAAACCTTATTTTCCATGCTCCAAATGTCTTGTAGAGAAAGCTCAAAGAAAACCTTATTTTCCATGCCCCAAATGTCTTGTAGAGAAAGCTCAAAGAAAACCTTATTTTCCATGCTCCAAATGTCTTGTAGAGAAAGCTCAAACAAAACCTTATTTTCCATGCCCCAAATGTCTTGTAGAGAAAGCTCAAACAAAACCTTATTTTCCATGCCCCAAATGTCTTGTAGAGAAAGCTCAAAGAAAACCTTATTTTCCATGCTCCAAATGTCTTGTAGAGAAAGCTCAAACAAAACCTTATTTTCCATGCTCCAAATGTCTTGTAGTAAAAGCTCAAAGAAAACCTTATTTTCCATGCTCCAAATGTCTTGTAGAGAAAGCTCAAAGAAAACCTTATTTTCTATGCTCCAAATGTCTTGTAGAGAAAGCTCAAAGAAAACCTTATTTTCCATGCTCCAAATGTCTTGTAGAGAAAGCTCAAAGAAAACCTTATTTTCCATGCTCCAAATGTCTTGTAGAGAAAGCTCAAAGAAAACCTTATTTTCCATGCTCCAAATGTCTTGTAGAGAAAGCTCAAACAAAACCTTATTTTCCATGCTCCAAATGTCTTGTAGAGAAAGCTCAAAGAAAACCTTATTTTCCATGCTCCAAATGTCTTGTAGAGAAAGCTCAAAGAAAACCTTATTTTCCATGCTCCAAATGTCTTGTAGAGAAAGCTCAAACAAAACCTTATTTTCCATGCCCAAATGTCTTGTAGAGAAAGCTCAAACAAAACCTTATTTTCCATGCTCCAAATGTCTTGTAGAGAAAGCTCAAAGAAAACCTTATTTTCCATGCTCCAAATGTCTTGTAGAGAAAGCTCAAAGAAAACCTTATTTTCCATGCTCCAAATGTCTTGTAGAGAAAGCTCAAAGAAAACCTTATTTTCCATGCTCCAAATGTCTTGTAGAGAAAGCTCAAAGAAAACCTTATTTTCCATGCTCCAAATGTCTTGTAGAGAAAGCTCAAAGAAAACCTTATTTTCCATGCTCCAAATGTCTTGTAGAGAAAGCTCAAAGAAAACCTTATTTTCCATGCTCCAAATGTCTTGTAGAGAAAGCTCAAAGAAAACCTTATTTTCCATGCCCCAAATGTCTTGTAGAGAAAGCTCAAAGAAAACCTTATTTTTCATGCTCCAAATGTCTTGTAGAGAAAGCTCAAAGAAAACCTTATTTTCCATGCTCCAAATGTCTTGTAGTAAAAGCTCAAAGAAAACCTTATTTTCCATGCTCCAAATGTCTTGTAGAGAAAGCTCAAAGAAAACCTTATTTTCCATGCTCCAAATGTCTTGTAGAGAAAGCTCAAAGAAAACCTTATTTTCCATGCTCCAAATGTCTTGTAGTAAAAGCTCAAAGAAAACCTTATTTTCCATGCTCCAAATGTCTTGTAGAGAAAGCTCAAAGAAAACCTTATTTTCCATGCCCCAAATGTCTTGTAGAGAAAGCTCAAAGAAAACCTTATTTTCCATGCTCCAAATGTCTTGTAGAGAAAGCTCAAACAAAACCTTATTTTCCATGCTCCAAATGTCTTGTAGAGAAAGCTCAAAGAAAACCTTATTTTCCATGCTCCAAATGTCTTGTAGAGAAAGCTCAAACAAAACCTTATTTTCCATGCCCCAAATGTCTTGTAGAGAAAGCTCAAAGAAAACCTTATTTTCCATGCTCCAAATGTCTTGTAGAGAAAGCTCAAAGAAAACCTTATTTTCCATGCTCCAAATGTCTTGTAGTAAAAGCTCAAAGAAAACCTTATTTTCCATGCTCCAAATGTCTTGTAGAGAAAGCTCAAAGAAAACCTTATTTTCCATGCTCCAAATGTCTTGTAGAGAAAGCTCAAAGAAAACCTTATTTTCCATGCTCCAAATGTCTTGTAGAGAAAGCTCAAAGAAAACCTTATTTTCCATGCTCCAAATGTCTTGTAGAGAAAGCTCAAAGAAAACCTTATTTTCTATGCTCCAAATGTCTTGTAGAGAAAGCTCAAACAAAACCTTATTTTCCATGCTCCAAATGTCTTGTAGAGAAAGCTCAAAGAAAACCTTATTTTCCATGCCCCAAATGTCTTGTAGAGAAAGCTCAAAGAAAACCTTATTTTCCATGCTCCAAATGTCTTGTAGAGAAAGCTCAAACAAAACCTTATTTTCCATGCCCCAAATGTCTTGTAGAGAAAGCTCAAACAAAACCTTATTTTCCATGCCCCAAATGTCTTGTAGAGAAAGCTCAAAGAAAACCTTATTTTCCATGCTCCAAATGTCTTGTAGAGAAAGCTCAAACAAAACCTTATTTTCCATGCTCCAAATGTCTTGTAGTAAAAGCTCAAAGAAAACCTTATTTTCCATGCTCCAAATGTCTTGTAGAGAAAGCTCAAAGAAAACCTTATTTTCTATGCTCCAAATGTCTTGTAGAGAAAGCTCAAAGAAAACCTTATTTTCCATGCTCCAAATGTCTTGTAGAGAAAGCTCAAAGAAAACCTTATTTTCCATGCTCCAAATGTCTTGTAGAGAAAGCTCAAAGAAAACCTTATTTTCCATGCTCCAAATGTCTTGTAGAGAAAGCTCAAACAAAACCTTATTTTCCATGCTCCAAATGTCTTGTAGAGAAAGCTCAAAGAAAACCTTATTTTCCATGCTCCAAATGTCTTGTAGAGAAAGCTCAAAGAAAACCTTATTTTCCATGCTCCAAATGTCTTGTAGAGAAAGCTCAAACAAAACCTTATTTTCCATGCCCCAAATGTCTTGTAGAGAAAGCTCAAAGAAAACCTTATTTTCCATGCTCCAAATGTCTTGTAGAGAAAGCTCAAAGAAAACCTTATTTTCCATGCTCCAAATGTCTTGTAGAGAAAGCTCAAAGAAAACCTTATTTTCCATGCTCCAAATGTCTTGTAGAGAAAGCTCAAAGAAAACCTTATTTTCCATGCTCCAAATGTCTTGTAGAGAAAGCTCAAAGAAAACCTTATTTTCCATGCTCCAAATGTCTTGTAGAGAAAGCTCAAAGAAAACCTTATTTTCCATGCTCCAAATGTCTTGTAGAGAAAGCTCAAAGAAAACCTTATTTTCCATGCCCCAAATGTCTTGTAGAGAAAGCTCAAACAAAACCTTATTTTCCATGCCCCAAATGTCTTGTAGAGAAAGCTCAAAGAAAACCTTATTTTTCATGCTCCAAATGTCTTGTAGAGAAAGCTCAAAGAAACCTTATTTTCCATGCTCCAAATGTCTTGTAGTAAAAGCTCAAAGAAAACCTTATTTTCCATGCTCCAAATGTCTTGTAGAGAAAGCTCAAAGAAAACCTTATTTTCCATGCTCCAAATGTCTTGTAGAGAAAGCTCAAAGAAAACCTTATTTTCCATGCTCCAAATGTCTTGTAGTAAAAGCTCAAAGAAAACCTTATTTTCCATGCTCCAAATGTCTTGTAGAGAAAGCTCAAAGAAAACCTTATTTTCCATGCCCCAAATGTCTTGTAGAGAAAGCTCAAAGAAAACCTTATTTTCCATGCTCCAAATGTCTTGTAGAGAAAGCTCAAACAAAACCTTATTTTCCATGCTCCAAATGTCTTGTAGAGAAAGCTCAAAGAAAACCTTATTTTCCATGCTCCAAATGTCTTGTAGAGAAAGCTCAAACAAAACCTTATTTTCCATGCCCCAAATGTCTTGTAGAGAAAGCTCAAAGAAAACCTTATTTTCCATGCTCCAAATGTCTTGTAGAGAAAGCTCAAAGAAAACCTTATTTTCCATGCTCCAAATGTCTTGTAGTAAAAGCTCAAAGAAAACCTTATTTTCCATGCTCCAAATGTCTTGTAGAGAAAGCTCAAAGAAAACCTTATTTTCCATGCTCCAAATGTCTTGTAGAGAAAGCTCAAAGAAAACCTTATTTTCCATGCCCCAAATGTCTTGTAGAGAAAGCTCAAAGAAAACCTTATTTTCCATGCTCCAAATGTCTTGTAGAGAAAGCTCAAAGAAAACCTTATTTTCCATACTCCAAATGTAACGAGTGTTTGTCATTGTGATGAACGTATTATAAAAATGTGACTCCCAGATAAGTGTCATTATCTATCTGTCGTTATATGTTAGTTTTTTTTTTGTTCACCAGCTTTGGCCTCTGACGAAGTCCCTAGAGACTAGGAACTGAATTTTGTGTGTTAATCCGTTTTCCCCTGGCAGCTTTGTGCACAGGGGACACTCACCGCACAGGCAGATAACTCCGTCTTCGGAGGTACTCATATTTTTCCGTATATGAGTAATTGACGTTTCAAGCTGGGCCTCGCTGCTGAGATAAGGGGTGATTGCCGCAGAGGGAAATCATAAATAAAAATCCCAACTGGTGCAGCCGGGATTTGAACCCACAACCTCTCTGTCTTGAGGCCGGCGTCTTGCCTCAAGACCAACCAGTCCCCCAGTTAGTTATTTTATATTTGTGCTTACCTTCATTAATAAACAAAAATCCCATCTGCTCCCATACACCAGTGTTGGGTTTACTGTGTGGAGCCATGGTTTGTGAGACTCTCCCTAAACATTGTGTCTGCTTACTCTTCTATGCAGGTACAATTAAGATTGACATGCCGTCTCTGTCCCCTACAATGGACAAAGGCAACATTATCAAATGGCACAAGAAGGAAGGTGAGTTTCTTGTAGAAATAATGTAAGTGCACTTTGCATGAACTGTAAACAAAGATAAGATTCCAAACATCTCACAGTGACTGCTGGTCTATCATCACAGCTGTAGGGTGAACACTGTTAGCTGTTCCAAATGTCCTATCATCATTCATGATAATCTTATGCTGAAAGTGGTAATCTCATGGTGAAAGTGGTAATCTCATGATGAAAGTGGTAATCTCATGATGATAGTGGTAATCTGATGATAGTGGTAATCTCATGATGAAGTGGTAATCTCATGATGAAAGTGGTAATCTCATGATGAAAGTGTTAATCTCATGCTGAAAGTGCTAATCTCATGATGAAAGTGGTATTCTCATGCTGAAAGTGGTAATCTCACGATGAAAGTGGTAATCTCAGGATGAAAGTGGTAATCTCACGATTAAAGTGGTAATCTCATGGTGAAAGTGGTATTCTCCTGATGATAGTGGTAATCTCATGATGAAAGTGGTAATCTCATGATGAAGTGGTAATTTCATGATGAAAGTGGTAATCTCATGCTGAAAGTGGTAATCTCACGATGAAAGTGGTAATCTCACGATGAAAGTGGTAATCTCACGATGAAAGTGGTAATCTCACTATGAAAGTGGTAATCTCATGATGAAAGTGGTAATGTCAAGATCTGTACCCCTAAGATTCAAACATTGTTAGTACAACAGGCACACTCTGGGGAGAAGTCTATGAAAGTTTAATTGTGGTGGCAAAATAGATAAGAACAGGTATATGAAAGAAAACAGACAATGAGAGAAGTAATAATGAAGACAAGAACAGAAATGAAAGAAAACAGACAATGAGAGAAGTAATAATGAAGACAAGAACAGAAATGAAAGAAAACAGACAATGACAGAAGTAATAATGAAGACAAGAACAGAAATGAAAGAAAACAGACAATGACAGAAGTAATAATGAAGACAAGAACAGAAATGAAAGAAAACAGACAATGACAGAAGTAATAATGAAGACAAGAATAGAAATGAAAGAAAACAGACAATGAGAGTACTAATAATGAAGACAAGAACAGAAATGAAAGAAAACAAACAATGACAGAAGTAATAATGAAGACAAGAACAGAAATGAAAGAAAACAGACAATGAAAGAAGTAATAATGAAGACAAGAACAGAAATGAAAGAAAACAGACAATGAGAGAAGTAATAATGAAGACAAGAACAGAAATGAAAGAAAACAGACAATGAAAGAAGTAATAATGAAGACAAGAACAGAAATGAAAGAAAACAGACAATGAAAGAAGCAATAATGAAGACAAGAACAGAAATGAAAGAAAACAGACAATGACAGAAGTAATAATGAAGACAAGAACAGAAATGAAAGAAAACAGACAATGAAAGAAGCAATAATGAAGACAAGAACAGAAATGAAAGAAAACAGACAATGAGAGAAGTAATAATGAAGACAAGAACAGAAATGAAAGAAAACAGACAATGAAAGAAAACAGACAATGAAAGAAGCAATAATGAAGACAAGAACAGAAATGAAAGAAAACAGACAATGAAAGAAGACAAGAACAGAAATGAAAGAAAACAGACAATGAATGAAGACAAGAACAGAAATGAAAGAAAAAAGACAAAAACAATTTGGAAGAAAATAATTCTGAAACCAAAAGACATCATTCTGTAAAGAAAGAGGATTGTGGATTGAACAGTTTGTGAACTTCACAAGACATTACACATGATGATGATGATAAGATTTGCTAGTTGTGAATAGAATGTTGAAATTTAAAATTGACTTGTCCTGCCACTGTCTTGTCTACAGGAGACACAGTATCAGCCGGGGATGTTTTGTGTGACATAGAGACAGATAAAGCTGTCATATCTATGGACACTGAAGAGTCTGGAGTTCTGGCTAAAATTTTGGTAGTTTCATTGGTTTTTGTTATGTTTAACATTAGTTTCATTGGTTTTGTTATGTTTGACATTAGTTTCATTGGTTTCTCTTACTGTTAACATTAGTTTCATTGGTTTCTCTTACTGTTAACATTAGTTTCATTGGTTTTGTTATGTTTGACATTTGTTTCATTGGTTTCTCTTACTGTTAACATTAGTTTCATTGTTTTTGTTATGTTTGACATTAGTTTCATTGGTTTCTCTTACTGTTAACATTAGTTTCATTGTTTTTGTTATGTTTGACATTAGTTTCATTGGTTTCTCTTACTGTTAACATTAGTTTCATTGGTTAGGGAAATGTAAAGTTATTAGAAGATTGTCATGCAATAACATTCACAGACCTTCATTAATGGATACTTGCACAAGGATGGGAATAGCAGGACAAAATCACTAACATTGAATTATGGAAAAGTACCAGTCAAATACCAGTGGATAAAGAGATACAGCGAAGACGAAGGCACTGGATAGGACACTCACTGAGGAAGCCAACTGACCTTTTTATGGAATCCCTAGGGAAGGAGACAAAGAGGAAGACCAAAATATTCTTGGAGTAAACAGATAGAAGCAGAGGTGAAGATGATGGGGAAGATATGGGATGATCTTAAAAGAATGGCAAGAAACAGAACAGCTTGGAAAGTGTTTGTTGAAGACCTATGCTCCACAGGGAGCTGAAAGTGTTTGTTGAAGAGCTATGCATCCTCAGGGAGTTGAAAGTGTTTGTTGAAAACCTATGCTCCACAGGGAGCTGAAAGTGTTTTTTGAAGACCTATGCTCCACAGGGAGCTGAAAGTGTTTGTTGAAGACCTATGCTCCACAGGGAGCTGAAAGTGCTTGTTTAAGACCTATGCTCCACAGGGAGCTGAAAGTGTTTTTGAAGACCTATGCTCCACAGGGAGCTGAAAGTGTTTGTTGAAGACCTATGCTCCACAGGGAGCTGAAAGTGTTTGTTTAAGACCTATGCTCTACTGGGAGCTGAAAGTGTTTGTTTAAGACCTATGCTCTACTGGGAGCTGAGAGTGTTTGTTTAAGACCTATGCTCTACCTGGAGCTGAAACTGTTTGTTTAAGACCTATGCTCTACCTGGAGCTGAGAGTGTTTGTTTAAGACCTATGCTCTACTGGGAGCTGAACGTGTTTGTTTAAGACCTATGCTCTACTGGGAGCTGAAAGTGTTTGTTTAAGACCTATGCTCTACTGGGAGCTGAAAGTGTTTGTTTAAGACCTATGCTCTACCTGGAGCTGAGAGTGTTTGTTTAAGACCTATGCTCTACCTGGAGCTGAGAGTGTTTGTTTAAGACCTATGCTCTACTGGGAGCTGAACGTGTTTGTTTAAGACCTATGCTCTACTGGGAGCTGAAAGTGTTTGTTTAAGACCTATGCTCTACTGGGAGCTGAACATGTTTGTTTAAGACCTATGCTCTACTGGGAGCTGAACGTGTTTGTTTAAGACCTATGCTCTACTGGGAGCTGAAAGTGTTTGTTTAAGACCTATGCTCTACTGGGAGCTGAACGTGTTTGTTTAAGACCTATGCTCTACTGGGAGCTGAACGTGTTTGTTTAAGACCTATGCTCTACTGGGAGCTGAAAGTGTTTGTTTAAGACCTATGCTCTACTGGGAGCTGAAAGTGTTTGTTTAAGACCTATGCTCTACTGGGAGCTGAACGTGTTTGTTTAAGACCTATGCTCTACTGGGAGCTGAACGTGTTTGTTTAAGACCTATGCTCTACTGGGAGCTGAAAGTGTTTGTTTAAGACCTATGCTCTACTGGGAGCTGAACGTGTTTGTTTAAGACCTATGCTCTACTGGGAGCTGAACGTGTTTGTTTAAGACCTATGCTCTACTGGGAGCTGAAAGTGTTTGTTTAAGACCTATGCTCTACTGGGAGCTGAACGTGTTTGTTTAAGACCTATGCTCTACTGGGAGCTGAACGTGTTTGTTTAAGACCTATGCTCTACTGGGAGCTGAAAGTGTTTGTTTAAGACCTATGCTCTACTGGGAGCTGAACGTGTTTGTTTAAGACCTATGCTCTACTGGGAGCTGAAAGTGTTTGTTTAAGACCTATGCTCTACTGGGAGCTGAGAGTGTTTGTTTAAGACCTATGCTCTACTGGGAGCTGAACGTGTTTGTTTAAGACCTATGCTTTACTGGGAGCTGAACGTGTTTGTTTAAGACCTATGCTCTACTGGGAGCTGAACGTGTTTGTTTAAGACCTATGCTCTACTGGGAGCTGAAAGTGTTTGTTTAAGACCTATGCTCTACTGGGAGCTGAGAGTGTTTGTTTAAGACCTATGCTCTACTGGGAGCTGAGAGTGTTTGTTTAAGACCTATGCTCTACTGGGAGCTGAACGTGTTTGTTTAAGACCTATGCTCTACTGGGAGCTGAAAGTGTTTGTTTAAGACCTATGCTCTACTGGGAGCTGAACGTGTTTGTTTAAGACCTATGCTCTACTGGGAGCTGAAAGTGTTTGTTTAAGACCTATGCTCTACTGGGAGCTGAAAGTGTTTGTTTAAGACCTATGCTCTACTGGGAGCTGAAAGTGTTTGTTTAAGACCTAAGCTCTACTGGGAGCTGAAAGGAGGTCAAGAAAAGATGGCTGGGACATGTTAGAAGAGTGGACAACAATCACATCCCCAATCTATTATGGGGGGGGGGGGGCTGTTGATAGAACAAAATTGAGATATTTATCTTTCTGGCATTCACATGATGACTACATAGGTAATTGATTGATCACTTTGTCATCTGTTGTTACACGTTTAACTGAGCATAAATGTGTTGTCTAGAGGTTTGCTGGAGAACTGTGATATTTGAACCCATCAGACTTCAGCACAGCATTGTTGAGTACTGGGTTGCCACAAATCTATCTATCTATCTATCTATCTATCTATCTATCTATCTATCTATCTATCTATCTATCTATCTATCTATCTATCTATCTATCTATCTATCTATCTATCTATCTATCTATCTATCTATCTATCTATCTATCTATCTATCTATCTATCTATCTATCTATCTATCTATCTATCTATCTATCTATCTATCTATCTATCTATCTATCTATCTATCTATCTATCTATCTATCTATCTATCTATCTATCTATCTATCTATCTATCTATCTATCTATCTATCTATCTATCTATCTATCTATCTATCTATCTATCTATCTATCTATCTATCTATCTATCTATCTATCTATCTATCTATCTATCTATCTATCTATCTATCTATCTATCTATCTATCTATCTATCTATCTATCTATCTATCTATCTATCTATCTATCTATCTATCTATCTATCTATCTATCTATCTATCTATCTATCTATCTATCTAATCTATCTATCTATCTATCTATTGATTGTCGTTTCAAGCTGAAGACGGCACATAGGGCAGAACCACAATCTCCAAAACAAAAACCTTGCATGCCAAAATGGCACATATTGCAGACATACTGCTGTAAAATATATGGCGCTGATTCCATAACAATACTTTTTACAATGACAGCTTGTCAAGCCATCGACCAACCTCCTTAGTTGCCTCTTACGACATGCCTGGAAGGTCACAGTGTCACTATTCTTTACTTCCCTCACAATGAGGCCCTGGTAATACACGGTTGTTATTGTCAGAAATACAGATACACAATTTATTCCTGAGCTGTGATCATAACCCTGTGCTAGAGTCATGAGAACACCCGTGTGAAAGACATCGCCAATGATGGCTAATTTTTTTTAGTTAGTTGAGTTGGCAATATTCTCTAGCATTTGGCTTTTCACGACAAGGCGCTGTGCCAAGGAGTACGGGTTCCACTCTGCTTCAGACCATATATTGTTCTTTGTTTTTTTTTTTCTGTTGTTGATTATTTGCCATTTTTTCCGAGTGCTGTAAACATACCTCTTCCTCTGAAATGATTCGTCAATCCCCACTCACTTGGCCAGTCTACACTGGTTGGTCTGTTTCTAGAGGCACTGCGAAGAGATGGAGTAGCATCTGGATGGTTCTGGTTCACCAATGTCAGAAATGGAGGATCTTGAGCTTGTGCCCTATGTGATGTCCTTGATGGTGTCCATGAAGATCAAATATTAGTTTGTCATGGCCTCCTTATTTCTAACCAGTTTCATTTGTTCTTTTTTTAAATGCACCGATTTGAATGAGTCAGTCAATTTGGTACAATCTTTTGGGGCTGGAGTCAGTCAATTTGGTACAATCTTTTGGGGCTGGAGTCAGTCAATTTGGTACAATCTTTTGGGGCTGGAGTCAGTCAATTTGGAACAATCTTTTGGGGCTGGAGTCAGTCAATTTGGTACAATCTTTTGGGGCTGAAGTCAGTCAATTTGGTACAATCTTTTGGGGCTGGAGTCAGTCAATTTGGTACAATCTTTTGAGGATGGAGTCAGTCAATTTGGTACAATCTTTTGAGGATGGAGTCAGTCAATTTGGTACAATCTTTTGGGGCTGGAGTCAGTCAATTTGGTACAATCTTTTGGGGCTGGAGTCAGTCAATTTGGTACAATCTTTTGAGGATGGAGTCAGTCAATTTGGTACAATCTTTTGAGGATGGAGTCAGTCAATTTGGTACAATCTTTTGGGGCTGGAGTCAGTCAATTTGGTACAATCTTTTGGGGCTGGAGTCAGTCAATTTGGTACAATCTTTTGGGGCTGGAGTCAGTCAATTTGGTACAATCTTTTGAGGATGGAGTCAGTCAATTTGGTACAATCTTTCGAGGATGGAGTCAGTCAATTTGGTACAATCTTTTGGGGATGGAGTCAGTCAATTTAGTACAATCTTTCGGGGATGGAGTCAGTCAATTTGGTACAATCTTTCGAGGATGGAGTCAGTCAATTTGGTACAATCTTTTGGGGATGGAGTCAGTCAATTTGGTACAATCTTTCGGGGATGGAGTCAGTCAATTTGGTACAATCTTTTGGGGATGGAGTCAGTCAATTTGGTACAATCTTTTGGGGATGAAGTCAGTCAATTTGGTACAATCTTTTGGGGTGGAGTCAGTCAATTTGGTACAATCTTTTGGGGTGGAGTCAGTCAATTTGGTACAATCTTTTGGGGGTGGAGTCAGTCAATTTGGTACAATCTTTCGGGGATGGAGTCAGTCAATTTGGTACAATCTTTCGGGGATGGAGTCAGTCAATTTGGTACAATCTTTTGAGGATGGAGTCAGTCAATTTGGTACAATCTTTTGGGGATGGAGTCAGTCAATTTGGTACAATCTTTCGGGGATGGAGTCAGTCAATTTGGTACAATCTTTTGGGGATGGAGTCAGTCAATTTGGTACAATCTTTCGGGGATGGAGTCAGTCAATTTGGTACAATCTTTTGGGGATGGAGTCAGTCAATTTGGTACAATCTTTTGGGGGTGGAGTCAGTCAATTTGGTACAATCTTTTGGGGGTGGAGTCAGTCAATTTGGTACAATCTTTTGGGGGTGGAGTCAGTCAATTTGGTACAATCTTTTGGGGATGGAGTCAGTCAATTTGGTACAATCTTTCGGGGATGGAGTCAGTCAATTTGGTACAATCTTTTGGGGATGGAGTCAGTCAATTTGGTACAATCTTTTGGGGGTGGAGTCAGTCAATTTGGTACAATCTTTTGGGGATGGAGTCAGTCAATTTGGTACAATCTTTTGGGGATGGAGTCAGTCAATTTGGTACAATCTTTTGGGGATGGAGTCAGTCAATTTGGTACAATCTTTTGGGGATGGAGTCAGTCAATTTGGTACAATCTTTCGGGGATGGAGTCAGTCAATTTGGTACAATCTTTTGGGGATGGAGTCAGTCAATTTGGTACAATCTTTTGGGGATGGAGTCAGTCAATTTGGTACAATCTTTGATGCAGGTACCAGACAACACTAGAGATGTAACTGTTGGGAGTCTGATAGCTCTTTTGGTAGAGGAAGGAGAAGACTGGAAGAATGTGGCGATCCCTGCAGAAGCTGGTGCTAAACCTGCCGCTGCTGCTGTAGCAACACCACAGGCTGCTCCAGCATCACATCCTCAGACAGCAACCAGCTCTGAGATAAGGTCAGTGTTGGAGTCATCATACAGCACACATCTGGAACAGATTCCATTTGCTTGTGCAGTCTAGTCAAGATTGTTGATTCACATTTATTGCTCAAATCATTTAATTGTCCAGTCTCCATGAGAGCATTTAGTATGTCTACCCGATCCATTGCTCGTCTATTCTCCAGCTAAACCAACAGGTCCGTATACTCGTCCATTCTCAAACAACAGCAAGTCTGTCTACTCATCCATTCTCAAACAACAGCTAGTCCAGCAAGTCTGTCTGCTCATCCATTCTCAAACAACAACTAGTCCAGCAATTCTGTCTACTCATCCATTCTCAAACAACAACTAGTCCAGCAAGTTTGTCTGCTCATCCATTCTCAAACAACTAGTCCAGCAAGTCTGTCTACTCATCCATTCTCAAACAACTAGTTCAGCAAGTCTGTCTACTCATCCATTCTCAAACAACAGCTAGTCCAGCAAGTCAGTCTACTCATCCATTTTCAAACAACTAGTCCAGCAAGTCTGTTTACTCATCCATCCTCAAACAACTAGTCCAGCAAGTCTGTTTACTCATCCATTCTCAAACAACTAGTCCAGCAAGTCTGTCTACTCATCCATTCTCACACAACTAGTCCAGCAAGTCTGTCTACTCATCCATTCTCAAACAACAGCTAGTCCAGTAAGTCTGTCTACTCATCCATTCTCAAACAACTAGTCCAGCAAGTCTGTCTACTCATCCATTCTCAAACAACTAGTCCAGCAAGTCTGTCTACTCATCCATTCTCATACAACAGCTAGTCCAGCAAGTCTTGTCTGCTCATCCATTCTCAAACAACAGCAAGTCTGTCTACTAATCCATTCTCAAACAACTAGTCCAGCAAGTCTGTCTACTCATCCATTCTCATACAACAACTAGTCCAGCAAGTCTGTCTACTCATCCATTCTCAAACAACAGCAAGTCTGTCTACTCATCCATTCTCAAACTACTAGTCCAGCAAGTCTGTCTACTCATCCATTCTCATACAACTAGTCCAGCAAGTCTGTCTACTCATCCATTCTCAAACAACTAGTCCAGCAAGTCTGTCTACTCATCCATTCTCAAACAGCTAGTCCAGCAAGTCTGTCTACTCATCCATTCTCAAACAACTAGTCCAGCAAGTCTGTCTACTCATCCATTCTCAAACAACAGCTAGTCCAGCAAGTCTGTCTGCTCATCCATTCTCAAACAACTAGTCCAGCAAGTCTGTCTACTAATCCATTCTCAAACAACTAGTCCAGCAAGTCTGTCTACTCATCCATTCTCATACAACAACTAGTCCAGCAAGTCTGTCTACTCATCCATTCTCAAACAACAGCAAGTCTGTCTACTCATCCATTCTCAAACTACTAGTCCAGCAAGTCTGTCTACTCATCCATTCTCATACAACTAGTCCAGCAAGTCTGTCTACTCATCCATTCTCAAACAACTAGTCCAGCAAGTCTGTCTACTCATCCATTCTCAAACAGCTAGTCCAGCAAGTCTGTCTACTCATCCATTCTCAAACAACTAGTCCAGCAAGTCTGTCTACTCATCCATTCTCAAACAACAGCTAGTCCAGCAAGTCTGTCTGCTCATCCATTCTCAAACAACTAGTCCAGCAAGTCTGTCTACTCATCCATTCTCAAACAACTAGTCCAGCAAGTCTGTCTACTCATCCATTCTCAAACAACTAGTCCAGCAAATCTGTCTGCTCATCCATTC
This sequence comes from Megaustenia siamemsis, assembly GCA_032433765.1. Classification (NCBI taxonomy): domain Eukaryota; kingdom Metazoa; phylum Mollusca; class Gastropoda; order Stylommatophora; family Ariophantidae; genus Megaustenia; species Megaustenia siamemsis. Next base: position 3,748,685 of record JAVIAB010000156.1, read on the forward strand.
TCAAACAACAGCTAGTCCAGCAAGTCTGTCTACTCATCCATTCTCAAACAACAGCTAGTCCAGCAAGTCTGTCTACTCATCCATTCTCAAACAACAGCTAGCCCAGCAAGTCTGTCTACTCATCCATTCTCAAACAACAGCTTGTCCAGCAAGTCTGTCTGCTCATCCATTCTCAAACAACAACTAGTCCAGCAAGTCTGTCTGCTCATCCATTCTCAAACAACAACTAGTCCAGCAAGTCTGTCTGCTCATCCATTCTCAAACAACAACTAGTCCAGCAAGTCTGTCTGCTCATCCATTCTCAAACAACAGCTAGTCCAGCAAGTCTGTCTACTCATCCATTCTCAAACAACAACTAGTCCAGCAAGTCTGTTTACTCATCCATTCTCAAACAACAACTAGTCCAGCAAGTCTGTCTACTCATCCATTCTCAAACAACTAGTCCAGCAAGTCTGTCTACTCATCCATTCTCATACAACTAGTCCAGCAAGTCTGTCTACTCATCCATTCTCAAACAGCTAGTCCAGCAAGTCTGTCTACTCATCCATTCTCAAACAACTAGTCCAGCAAGTCTGTCTACTCATCCATTCTCAAACAACAGCTAGTCCAGCAAGTCTGTCTGCTCATCCATTCTCAAACAACTTGTCCAGCAAGTCTGTCTACTCATCCATTCTCAAACAACTAGTCCAGCAAGTCTGTCTACTCATCCATTCTCAAACAACAGCTAGTCCAGCAAGTCTGTCTACTCATCCATTCTCAAACAACAGCTAGTCCAGCAAGTCTGTCTACTCATCCATTCTCAAACAACAGCTAGCCCAGCAAGTCTGTCTACTCATCCATTCTCAAACAACAGCTAGTCCAGCAAGTCTGTCTGCTCATCCATTCTCAAACAACAACTAGTCCAGCAAGTCTGTCTGCTCATCCATTCTCAAACAACAACTAGTCCAGCAAGTCTGTCTGCTCATCCATTCTCAAACAACAACTAGTCCAGCAAGTCTGTCTGCTCATCCATTCTCAAACAACAGCTAGTCCAGCAAGTCTGTCTACTCATCCATTCTCAAACAACAACTAGTCCAGCAAGTCTGTTTACTCATCCATTCTCAAACAACAACTAGTCCAGCAAGTCTGTCTACTCATCCATTCTCAAACAACAACTAGTCCAGCAAGTCTGTTTACTCATCCATTCTCAAACAACAGCAAGTCTGTCTACTCATCCATTCTCAAACAACTAGTCCAGCAAGTCTGTTTACTCATCCATTCTCAAACAACAGCTAGTCCAGCAAGTTTGTCTGCTCATCCATTCTCAAACAACTAGTCCAGCAAGTCTGTCTGCTCATCCATTCTCAAACAACAACTAGTCCAGCAAGTCTGCTCATCCATTCTCAAACAACAGCTAGTCCAGCAAGTCTGTTTACTCATCCATTCTCAAACAACAGCTAGTCCAGCAAGTTTGTCTGCTCATCCATTCTCAAACAACTAGTCCAGCAAGTCTGTCTACTCATCCATTCTCAAACAACAACTAGTCCAGCAAGTCTGTCTGCTCATCCATTCTCAAACAACTAGTCCAGCAAGTCTGTCTGCTCATCCATTCTCAAACAACAACTAGTCCAGCAAGTTTGTCTGCTCATCCATTCTCAAACAACTAGTCCAGCAAGTCTGTCTGCTCATCCATTCTCAAACAACTAGTCCAGCAAGTCTGTCTACTCATCCATTCTCAAACAACTAGTCCAGCAAGTCTGTCTACTCATCCATTCTCAAACAACAGCTAGTCCAGCAAGTCTGTCTGCTCATCCATTCTCAAACAACAGCTAGTCCACAAGTCTGTCTGCTTGTCTATTCTCCACAAGAGTCAATGCAGCAAGTCTTGTCTAAAACAAACAGGGACAGAAGCATATGTGTCAAGCCACACTCTTGCCATAGTTACTACCATGACCTCCACTGTCCAACTGCTGTTGTTATGGATCCAGAAGCCTGTGAGCAGAGCCCTTCTGCCCATTTCTGTGTAATGATATCTGCAGCTATGTCATCTGCAAAGTCTAAGTCATTAAGTTGCTTGGTCAGTGACCACTGGATTCCATTTCTGTGTAATGATATCTGCAGCTATGTCATCTGCAAAGTCTAAGTCATTAAGTTGCTTGGTCAGTGACCACTGGATCCCATTTCTGTTGTTCTGAGTTATTTTCATAATCCAATCTATGGCCAGTAGAAAGAGAAATGAAGACAGGAGGCATCCCTGCCTTACTCCTGTTCTTAATTCAAATCCTTCTGTAAGTTGTCCATCATGCACCACACTACTTTTCATTTGCTTCATACATTGTTTTTGTCAGGTTAATAAACTTTGTGGGGATTCTGCAATGACTCAACAGCATTCCTCTGTGTAAACTATCAAATGCCTTTTCGTAATCTATGAATCCAATATAAAGTGGGGACTAACTGTTATACGTAGAGTAGTTATTTGATCAGCACATGATCTGTTCTTCCTAAAACCTGCTTGTTCATCTCTCAAATGTTTCTCTATGGCCTCTTTTAGTCTCCAGAATGATTCTGCTTAATATTTTTCCTGGCACTGATAGTAGCATAATTCCCCTATAATTTGTGCACTCCTGTAAACTTCTTTACTTTGGTAGTTTGATCATATAACCTTCTTTCCAGTCTTTAGGTATTTCTTCCCTCTCCCAAATTTTATCTAATAGATTATGTAACATCTTGGTAGAGGTGTTAATATCTGCTTTGATGGCTTCTGAAGGAATTTCATCTGGTCCTGTGGCTTTACCATTTTTTAATAGATTGATGGCTTTCATTATTTCTTCATTTCATGGCTTTCCACAGTTAACGTGTAACTCTTCTTCAGCTGGTAGTTTATCTGGAGGATTATTTGGGCTGGGTCTGTTCAAGAGTTCTTCAGAGTGCTCCTTCCATCTCTTCATTTATTCCCCTAGGATTAGGATGGTAATATTGTTTTTTTTCTACAGTGATCGATTCTGCTGTAGACTCACCATGAGCTGCACAAGTCTATGCCTTCTACATTGCATGTGTTAGAAACAGAGACAAGGGAAATTGTGACCTTTGCTGTCTTGATGATAGACACTTTTTACAAGAAAACTGAAAACCTAGACTTTGGACTCTCGAACAGAATGGCATCACTGCAGCCACTTCCATATCAGCTCTGCCCCTGTAACAGCAATCAACAAAGTGTTCATCTCGATCATTCATACTGTTCTAGTGAACGTGTTATGTTTTGAAAATTGGTGCGCAGCTCATAATACACACTTCCAGGTTGCTGCAAATGTATTCACAGACAGCACGACCTTCATAGTAAAGTAAAAGAAGTAAAGAGCCCCTGTCATGCTAAGTGGCATATAGGGAATATGGTGTTAGTGACCATAAATTTTACAGACCTTCAGCACATGATTTTTGGGGTAATGTGGTCGGTATTACGCCTGTGCCGCTTTACTTTCCCAGAAAAAAAAACCCAGTACCCATTTAAGGCTGTGTGAACCCGGAAGCAGTTGGTTGGGATCGAACCCTACCCCTTGTCCATTATAGTCCAGTTCACTAACCAGTGAGCTATCGCGGCTCCCTCATGACCTTCATGCACACACCAGATCCATGTAGACTTCACTATCAGTGAGTGTACTCTGAGAATGGCTGTCCCAAATAATGAAATCTGGCCTCCACTTATGGTGAACTTGCAGTCGAACACAGATCACACTATCAGTGAGTGTACTCTGAGAATGGCTGTCCCAACTAATGAAATCTGGCCTCCACTTATGGTGAACTTGCAGTCGAACACAGATCACACTATCAGTGAGTGTACTCTGAGAATTGCTGTCCCAACAAATGAAATCTGACCTCCACTTATGGTGAACTTGCAGTCGAACACAGATCACACTATCAGTGAGTGTACTCTGAGAATGGCTGTCCCAACAAATGAAATCTGGCCTCCACTTATGGTGAATTTGCAGTCGAACACAGATCACACACATTCCATCCTAGGGCAAAGCCGGGGCTTGGTATCGTTCCACTTCAATGAATGGTCATTCACCTGCAGTACATTTTCCCATGTGCTGCTGCCAAATTGTTGACTATGTGGTCAAGTGAATACAACCAGCTCTCTGCTGTCTCCGCAAACAAAAATCCAGACCTGCAAGAATCAGTTGAAATACACAGCAGCAAACATGCAACCAGACCTGATTTCATTTGGTAGACATCTTGGCCCACCGCACCAACCGGAAGCCACTGTAAACCTCTACTGCCTAGCAGATATTATCAACAGGAGGTAACAAAGCCACGCAGAAAGTGTGGGCAGACAGAGTTTAAAAGTGTGGTAGGGCAATCAGAGTGTGGGCAGGCAGCCTAAAAGTGTGGTAGGACAATCAGAGTGTGGGCAGGCAGAGTCTAAAAGTGTGGTAGGACAATCAGAGTGTGGGCAGGCAGTCTAAAAGTGTGGTAGGGCAATCAGAGTGTGGGCAGGCAGTCTAAAAGTGTGGTAGGGCAATCAGAGTGTGGGCAGGTAGAGTCTAAAAGTGTGGTAGGACAATCAGAGTGTGGGCAGGCAGAGTCTAAAAGTGTGGTAGGACAATCAGAGTGTGGGCAGGCAGAGTCTAAAAGTGTGGTAGGACAATCAGAGTGTGGGCAGGCAGAGTCTAAAAGTGTGGTAGGACAATCAGAGTGTGGGCAGGCAGAGTCTAAAAGTGTGGTAGGACAATCAGAGTGTGGGCAGGCAGTCTAAAAGTGTGGTAGGACAATCAGAGTGTGGGCAGGCAGTCTAAAAGTGTGGTAGGGCAATCAGAGTGTGGGCAGGTAGAGTCCAGAAGTGTGGGAGGATGCATACAGAAAATGACTTCAAATGAAGTTTTGAGACAATGTAAACCAAAGCTGGTCTGGGGAAATAGCAAGTGTACACATCTATACAAGGTACAAACTGTGGGAGTTGGTTGGGGAAATAGCAAGTGTACACATCTATACAAGGTACAAACTGGGAGTTGGTTGGGGAAATAGCAAGTGTACACATCTATACAAGGTACAGACTATGGGAGTTGGTTGGGGAAATAGCAAATGTACACATCTATACAAGGTACAAACTATGGGAGTTGGTTGGGGAAATAGCAAATGTACACATCTATACAAGGTACAAACTATGGGAGTTGGTTGGGGAAATAGCAAGTGTACACATCTATACAAGGTACAAACTATGGGAGTTGGTTGGGGAAATAGCAAGTGTACACATTTATACAAGGTACAAACTGGGAGTTGGTTGGGGAAATAGCAAGTGTACACATCTATACAAGGTACAAACTATGGGAGTTGGTTGGGGAAATAGCAAGTGTACACATCTATACAAGGTACAAACTATGGGAGTTGGTTGGGAAAATAGCAAGTGTACACATCTATACAAGGTACAAACTATGGGAGTTGGTTGGGGAAATAGCAAGTGTACACATCTATACAAGGTACAAACTATTGGAGTTGGTTGGGGAAATAGCAAGTGTACACATCTATACAAGGTACAAACTATTGGAGTTGGTTGGGGAAATAGCAAGTGTACACATCTATACAAGGTACAAACTATGGGAGTTGGTTGGGAAAATAGCAAGTGTACACATCTATACAAGGTACAAACTATGGGAGTTGGTTGGGGAAATAGCAAGTGTACACATCTATACAAGGTACAAACTATTGGAGTTGGTTGGGGAAATAGCAAGTGTACACATCTATACAAGGTACAAACTATGGGAGTTGGTTGGGAAAATAGCAAGTGTACACATCTATACAAGGTACAAACTATGGGAGTTGGTTGGGGAAATAGCAAGTGTACACATCTATACAAGGTACAAACTATTGGAGTTGGTTGGGGAAATAGCAAGTGTACACATTTATACAAGGTACAAACTATGGGAGTTGTTTGGGGAAATAGCAAATGTACACATCTATACAAGGTACAAACTATTGGAGTTGGTTGGGGAAATAGCAAGTGTACACATCTATACAAGGTACAAACTATTGGAGTTGGTTGGGGAAATAGCAAGTGTACACATTTATACAAGGTACAAACTATGGGAGTTGGTTGGGGAAATAGCAAGTGTACACATCTATACAAGGTACAAACTATGGGAGTTGTTTGGGGAAATAGCAAGTGTACACATCTATACAAGGTACAAACTACAGGAAACCCAGAGAAGACCTGAAGTGTAGCAACATGTTAACTGTCCTGCTGATCTAGATGTTTGACAGGTGTTGTTTGCTGCAGTTGTCAATAAATGTGTTTACCTACATGAGACAAGTTTTGTCTATCAGTGTTTGATACTCCACACAGAAAGATCAAGTTTCTAGATTTGATGACCTATCATTGTTGTGTTTGCAGTCACCTGATGGGCCCATCTGTCAAGAAGCTCTTAAACGAGTACAACATTAACTCATCCTCGGTCCCAGCTTCAGGACGGGCTGGTGTTCTCTTGAAAGGGTAATTATAATTTTTATATCTCTCATACTTCTCATATTTGTTATATTTTGTATGTTAGTTTTCCTTGTCTTGTTTTGCTTCTACAACCAATCTTTTATTCCTTCCCTTCCTTGTATGATAAGTTTTGTAAAGTCACTATTTAAGATCAAAGATTTCAGTATTATACATAACATGAAGCCCTTTATCTGACTATATTTCTTCTTGTAATCCATCCTGGCATATTCCTTTGCTACATTTATCCTTTTAACCACAGCCTGTTTAAACCCACATGTCTCCTCACCACACATGTTCCCTCACCCACATATCCCATCATCAGTGTGTCCCCTCACCCACGTCTCACCCACATGTCACCTCACCTCACGTGTCCCATCACCCCTGTGTCCCTTCACCTCACATGTCCCCTCACCCATGTGTCCCACCACCCACATGTCCCCTCACCCACTTCCCCTCACCTCACATGTCCCCTCACCCACATGTCCCATCACCCATGTGTCCTCTCATCCCACATCCCAACACCCACATGTCCCCTCACTCACATGTCCCAACACCCATGTGTCCCCACATCCCTACACCCACATGTCCCATCACCCATGTGTCCCCACATCCCAACACCCACATGTCCCCTCACCCGCATGTTCCCTCACCCACATGTTCCCTCACCTCTGTGTCCCAACACCCACATGTTCCCTCACCCACAACCTATTCTAGAATGTGCATTTTTTCAATCCCAACCTTATCAGTGATGTCCTGAATTACATCCAAGCCAAAAACTTGACCAAAGTGGACCAACAAGCCCACAGCCCCCCGGCTGCCAGCAGTCCCAGCAAGAGTAAGCCAGCAGCAGCACCTGCTGCAGCTCCTGTGACAGCCGGATCCAAGTTTGTGGACATCCCGCTGAGCAACATGAGGAGGACGATAGCCAGACGACTCACCGAGTCCAAGGTAGGTCTTTGATCTGACTGTTGTTGACATGAAGAGGACGATAGCCAGACGACTCACTGAGTCCAAGGTAGGTCTTTGATCTGACTGTTGTTGACATGAAGAGGACAATAGCCTGATGACTCACTGAGTCCAAGGTAGGTCTTTGATCTGACTGTTGTTGACATGAGGAGGACGATAGCCTGATGACTCACTGAGTCCAAGGTAGGTCTTTGATCTGACTGTTGTTGACATGAGGAGGACGATAGCCTGATGACTCACTGAGTCCAAGGTAGGTCTTTGATCTGACTGTTGTTGACATGAGGAGGACGATAGCCTGATGACTCACTGAGTCCAAGGTAGGTCTTTAATCTGACTGTTGTTGACATGAGGAGGACGATAGCCTGATGACTCACTGAGTCCAAGGTAGGTCTTTAATCTGACTGTTGTTGACATGAAGAGGACGATAGCCTGATGACTCACTGAGTCCAAGGTAGGTCTTTGATCTGACTGTTGTTGACATGAAGAGGACGATAGCCTGATGACTCACTGAGTCCAAGGTAGGTCTTTAATCTGACTGTTGTTGACATGAGGAGGATGATAGCCTGATGACTCACTGAGTCCAAGGTAGGTCTTTAATCTGACTGTTGTTGACATGAAGAGGACGATAGCCTGATGACTCACTGAGTCCAAGGTAGGTCTTTGATCTGACTGTTGTTGACATGAAGAGGACGATAGCCTGATGACTCACTGAGTCCAAGGTAGGTCTTTGATCTGACTGTTGTTGACATGAGGAGGACGATAGCCTGATGACTCACTGAGTCCAAGGTAGGTCTTTGATCTGACTGTTGTTGACATGAAGAGGACGATAGCCTGATGACTCACTGAGTCCAAGGTAGGTCTTTGATCTGACTGTTGTTGACATGAAGAGGACAATAGCCTGACGACTCACCGAGTCCAAGGTAGGTCTTTGATCTGACTGTTGTTGACATGAAGAGGACGATAGCCCGATGACTCACTGAGTCCAAGGTAGGTCTTTGATCTGACTGTTGTTGACATGAAGAGGACAATAGCCTGACGACTCACCGAGTCCAAGGTAGGTCTTTGATCTGACTGTTGTTGACATGAAGAGGACGATAGCCCGATGACTCACCGAGTCCAAGGTAGGTCTTTGATCTGACTGTTGTTGACATGAAGAGGACGATAGCCTGATGACTCACCGAGTCCAAGGTAGGTCTTTGATCTGACTGTTGTTGACATGAAGAGGACGATAGCCTGACGACTCACCGAGTCCAAGGTAGGTCTTTGATCTGACTGTTGTTGACATGAAGAGGACGATAGCCTGACGACTCACCGAGTCCAGGTAGGTCTTTGATCTGACTGTTGTTGACATGAAGAGGACGATAGCCTGATGACTCACTGAGTCCAAGGTAGGTCTTTGATCTGACTGTTGTTGACATGAAGAGGACGATAGCCTGATGACTCACTGAGTCCAAGGTAGGTCTTTGATCTGACTGTTGTTGACATGAGGAGGACGATAGCCTGATGACTCACTGAGTCCAAGGTAGGTCTTTGATCTGACTGTTGTTGACATGAAGAGGACGATAGCCTGATGACTCACTGAGTCCAAGGTAGGTCTTTGATCTGACTGTTGTTGACATGAAGAGGACGATAGCCTGATGACTCACTGAGTCCAAGGTAGGTCTTTGATCTGACTGTTGTTGACATGAAGAGGACAATAGCCTGACGACTCACCGAGTCCAAGGTAGGTCTTTGATCTGACTGTTGTTGACATGAAGAGGACGATAGCCCGATGACTCACTGAGTCCAAGGTAGGTCTTTGATCTGACTGTTGTTGACTCACTGGCTGAAGTAATGTCAGAGGGGACATGTGGGTTTAAACAGGCTTAAATAATGTCAGAGGGGACATGTGGGTTTAAACAGGCTTAAATAATGTCAGAGGGGACATGTGGGTTTAAACAGGCTTAAATAATGTCAGAGGGGACATGTGGGTTTAAACAGGCTTAAATAATGTCAGAGGGGACATGTGGGTTTAAACAGGCTTAAATAATGTCAGAGGGGACATGTGGGTTTACAGATGGGACATCATCATCTTCATGTTAGGGGGGACATGTGGGTTTAAACAGACTGTGTCAAAGTTAGAGAGGACATTGTATATCATTAGTATTGAGATCTGAGTAAAGCAGCTGTGTTCCCTGGGTAGAGCTCTTGTCATAGCTGATGTTGATAGTTCTGACCTCAGACAAATGTGTTCATGGTTCCTGTTACTGGCAGGCCTGAATAATGATGTCAATGGTTTCTGTGCTTGGCTTCAGTTGTTCTCACATTTCTTTTCTACCTCATTGGCAATGTAGGATGGTGTATAGATAGACAGACAATATAGGATGGGTTATAGATAGAGAGATAGACAATATAGGATGGGTTATAGATAGAGAGATAGACAATATAGGATGGGTTATAGATAGAGAGACAGACAATATAGGATGGGTTATAGATAGAGAGATAGACAATATAGGATGTTTATAGATAGAGAGACAGACAATATAGGATGGTTTATAGATAGAGAGATAGACAATATAGGATGTATATAGAGAGACAGACAATATAGGATGTTTATAGAGAGACAGACAGACAATATAGGATGTATATAGAGAGACAGACAGACAATATAGGATGTATATAGAGACAGACAGACAATATAGGATGTATATAGAGAGACAGACAATATAGGATGTATATAGAGAGACAGACAATATAGGATGTTTTTATAGAGAGACAGACAATATAGGATGTATATAGAGAGACAGACAATATAGGATGTTTTTATAGAGAGACAGACAGACAATATAGGATGTATATAGAGAGACAGACAATATAGGATGTTTTTATAGAGAGACAGGCAATATAGGATGGTTTATAGATAGAGAGACAGACAATATGAGATGTTTATAGAGAGATAATATAGACAACAACAAAAGTTGCTGTTTACAATGTCTGTATCATTAGTATCCTCCTGTATGGCAACGAATCATGGACAACTGATGCAAAGCAGGAGAGAAGACTAAGTGCATTCCATATGTGATGTCTGCGCCATATTCTTAGTATCACCTGCAAGGATAAAGTGACATGTGGAGGTCCTCACTCGTACAGGATCCATCATCTACACGCTACTCAAACAACGTAGGTTACATTGGCTTGCCATGTACACCGTATGAAAACATACCAAAAGATATACTCTATGGACAACTAGCAGATGGCAAAAGGACTAGGGGGTACCCAAAACTTCGATTTGTAGATGTGTGTAAACGTGACATGAAGGCTCTGAACATAAACCCTGCAGCCTGGGAAGACATAGCTGCAGACCACAATCTTTGAAAATACACTCTATAGCTCCAACACAACTCCCACACATCACATACTTACTTCTACTCCCAGACTCTTATCTCCCACACATCACACATTTACATGCACTCCGACTCTTGTTTCCCACACATCACACATTTACATGCACTCCGACTCTGTTTCCCACACATCACATATTTACTACTTCCACTCCTGGACTCCCTTTACCATTCCCATATGTACTTCTACTCCTGGACTCCCTTTACCATTCCCATATTTACTTCTACTCCTGGACTCCCTTTACCATTCCCATATTTACTTCCACTCCCTGTTATCTCCCCTCTTTAACCCTCACCTTAAGTCATGTGCTTGCTGCTGTATGTGAGGTAGCTCAGATCCTGACTGTTGTTTTGCCAGACCACAATACCCCATGCCTATGCTTCTATTGAGTCTGATGTGGGAGCAGTGACTGACCTTAGAAAGACATTGCTTGATGATGGCATCAAGGTTTCTGTTAACGACTTCATCATCAAGGCCGCAGCACTAGCCTTGCAGGTCAGTCCAGATTTGGTAGTTAGTGTGACAGGAGGGTGTCTGTAGAAATGAGCAACTGTGTTGAATGTTGCACGTCAGTCCAGATTTGGTAGTTAGTGTGACAGGAGGGTGTCTGTAGAAATGAACAACTGTGTTGAATGTTGCAGGTCAGTCAGTCTCTGAGTTCAGATTTGGTAGTTAGTGTGACAGGAGGGTGTCTGTAGAAATGAGCAACTGTGTTGAATGTTGCAGGTCAGTCCAGATTTGGTAGTTAGTGTGATAGGAGGGTGTCTGTAGAAATGAGCAACTGTGTTGAATGTTGCACGTCAGTCCAGATTTGGTAGTTAGTGTGACAGGAGGGTGTCTGTAGAAATGAACAACTGTGTTGAATGTTGCAGGTCAGTCCAGATTTGGTAGTTAGTGTGACAGGAGGGTGTCTGTAGAAATGAACAACTGTGTTGAATGTTGCAGGTCAGTCCAGATATCAGTAGTTAGTGTGACAGGAGGGTGTCTGTAGAAATGAGCAACTGTGTTGAATGTTGCACGTCAGTCCAGATATCAGTAGTTAGTGTGACAGGAGGGTGTCTGTAGAAATGAGCAACTGTGTTGAATGTTGCAGGTCTGTCAGTCTCTGAGTCCAGATTGGTAGTTAGTGTGACAGGAGGGTGTCTTTAGAAATTAGCAACTGTGTTGAATGTTGCACGTCAGTCCAGATTTGGTAGTTAGTGTGACAGGAGGGTGTCTTTAGAAATTAGCAACTGTGTTGAATGTTGCACGTCAGTCCAGATTTGGTAGTTAGTGTGACAGGAGGGTGTCTGTCTGTAGAAATGAGCAAATGTGTTGAATGTTGCAGGTCAGTCCAGATTTAGTAGTTAGTGTGACAGGAGGGTGTCTGTAGAAATAAGCAACTATGTTGAATGTTGCAGGTCAGTCAGTCTTTGAGTTCAGATTTGGTAGTTAGTGTGACAGGAGGGTGTCTGTAGAAATGAGCAACTATGTTGAATGTTGCAGGTCAGTCAATCTCTGAGGCCAGATTTGGTAGTTAGTGTGACAGGAGGGTGTCTGTAGAAATAAGCAACTGTGTTGAATGTTGCAGGTCAGTCAATCTCTGAGGCCAGATTTGGTAGTTAGTGTGACAGGAGGGTGTCTATAGAAATGAGCAACTGTGTTGAATGTTGCAGGTCAGTCAGTCTCTGAGTTCAGATTTGGTAGTTAGTGTGACAGGAGGGTGTCTGTAGAAATGAGCAACTATGTTGAATGTTGCAGGTCAGTCCAGATTTAGTAGTTAGTGTGACAGGAGGGTGTCTGTCTGTAGAAATGAGCAACTGTGTTGAATGTTGCAGGTCAGTCAGTCTCTGAGTTCAGATTTGGTAGTTAGTGTGACAGGAGGGTGTCTGTAGAAATGAGCAACTATGTTGAATGTTGCAGGTCAGTCAGTCTCTGAGTTCAGATTTGGTAGTTAGTGTGACAGGAGGGTGTCTGTAGAAATGAGCAACTGTGTTGAATGTTGCAGGTCAGTCAGTCTCTGAGTCCAGATTTGGTAGTTAGTGTGACAGGAGGGTGTCTTTAGAAATTAGCAACTGTGTTGAATGTTGCACGTCAGTCCAGATTTGGTAGTTAGTGTGACAGGAGGGTGTCTTTAGAAATTAGCAACTGTGTTGAATGTTGCACGTCAGTCCAGATTTGGTAGTTAGTGTGACAGGAGGGTGTCTTTAGAAATGAGCAACTGTGTTGAATGTTGCAGGTCTGTCAGTCTCTGAGTTCAGATTTGGTAGTTAGTGTGACAGGAGGGTGTCTGTCTGTAGAAATGAGCAAATGTGTTGAATGTTGCAGGTCAGTCCAGATTTAGTAGTTAGTGTGACAGGAGGGTGTCTGTAGAAATAAGCAACTATGTTGAATGTTGCAGGTCAGTCAGTCTTTGAGTTCAGATTTGGTAGTTAGTGTGACAGGAGGGTGTCTGTAGAAATGAGCAACTATGTTGAATGTTGCAGGTCAGTCAATCTCTGAGGCCAGATTTGGTAGTTAGTGTGACAGGAGGGTGTCTGTAGAAATAAGCAACTGTGTTGAATGTTGCAGGTCAGTCAATCTCTGAGGCCAGATTTGGTAGTTAGTGTGACAGGAGGGTGTCTGTAGAAATGAGCAACTGTGTTGAATGTTGCAGGTCAGTCAGTCTCTGAGTTCAGATTTGGTAGTTAGTGTGACAGGAGGGTGTCTGTAGAAATGAGCAACTATGTTGAATGTTGCAGGTCAGTCCAGATTTAGTAGTTAGTGTGACAGGAGGGTGTCTGTCTGTAGAAATGAGCAACTGTGTTGAATGTTGCAGGTCAGTCAGTCTCTGAGTTCAGATTTGGTAGTTAGTGTGACAGGAGGGTGTCTGTAGAAATGAGCAACTATGTTGAATGTTGCAGGTCAGTCAGTCTCTGAGTTCAGATTTGGTAGTTAGTGTGACAGGAGGGTGTCTGTAGAAATGAGCAACTGTGTTGAATGTTGCAGGTCAGTCAGTCTCTGAGTTCAGATTTGGTAGTTAGTGTGACAGGAGGGTGTCTGTCTGTAGAAATAAGCAACTGTGTTGAATGTTGCAGGTCAGTCCAGATTTGGTAGTTAGTGTGACAGGAGGGTGTCTGTCTGTAGAAATAAGCAACTATGTTGAATGTTGCAGGTCAGTCAGTCTCTGAGTTCAGATTTGGTAGTTAGTGTGATAGGAGGGTGTCTGTAGAAATGAGCAACTATGTTGAATGTTGCAGGTCAGTCAGTCTCTGAGTTCAGATTTGGTAGTTAGTGTGACAGGAGGGTGTCTATCTGTAGAAATGAGCAACTATGTGTAATGTTGCAGGTCAGTCAGTCTCTAAGTTCAGATTTGGTAGTTAGTGTGACAGGAGGGTGTCTGTAGAATGAGCAACTGTGTTGAATGTTGCAGGTCAGTCAGTCTCTGAGTTCAGATTTGGTAGTTTGTGTGACAAGAGGATGTCTGTCTGTAGAAATGAGCAACTATGTTGCAGGTCAGTCAGTCTCTGAGTTCAGATTTGGTAGTTAGTGTGACAGGAGGGTGTCTGAATCAGGCAGCTGTTATGAATGTGTGAATGTTCAATACGTTATCTTCATAGCTACTGCTTTTGTGTAAATGTTGTCTGTTTAAAGCTAATGATTATTTAGTTTCCATTGACAGAAGGTATCTCATGTAAATGCTGTCTGTGTAAAGCTAATGATTATTTAGTTTCCATTGACAGAAGGTATCTCATGTAAATGTTGTCTGTGTAAAGCTAATGATTATTTAGTTTCCATTGACATAAGGTATCTCATGTAAATGCTGTCTGTGTAAAGCTAATGATTATTTAGTTTCCATTGACAGAAGGTATCTCATGTAAATGTTGTCTGTGTAAAGCTAATGATTATTTAGTTTCCATTGACAGAAGGTATCTCATGTAAATGCTGTCTGTGTAAAGCTAACAATGTCTTGCTGCCATTGACAGAGGGTACCTCGTGTGAATGCTATCTGGGCAAATGATGGACCACAGTTGTATCCAAATGTTGACATATCTGTAGCCGTGGCAACACCTAATGGGCTGATCACTCCCATTGTGAAAGGGGCAACGTACTTAACAGTGGATCAGATCAGCAAAGTTGTAAAGGTAATATATGCTCCTGTGTGACATGCTCACATTACTAGATATATTGGCTCACTTAATGTATAGATCATACGAGTGAAGTGAATAGATCATACGAGTGAAGGTAATATTAGGCCCTGTGTGGCATGTTCACATTACTAGATATGTTGGCTCACTTAATGTATAGATCATACGAGTGAAGGTAAAATTAGCCCCTGTGGGCATGTTCACATTACTAGATATGTTGGCTCACTTAATGTGTAGATCATACGAGTGAAGGTAATATTAGCCCTTGTAGACATGTTCACATTACTAGATATGTTGGCTCACTTAATGTATAGATCATACGAGTGAAGGTAACATTAGCCCTTGTGGACATGTTCACATCACTAGATATATTGGCTGACTTGATGTATAGATCATACGAGTGAAGGTAATATTAGCCCCTGTGGACATGTTCACATTACTAGATATATTGGCTCACTTAATGTATAGATCATACGAGTGAAGGTAATATTAGCCCCTGTGTGACATGCTCACATTACTAGATATATTGGCTCACTTAATGTATAGATCATATGAGTGAAGGTAATATATACCCCTGTGTGACATGCTCTGCACATTACTAGACATATTGGCTCACTTAATGTATAGATCATACGAGTGAAGGTAATAGATCATACGAGTGAAGGTAATATTAGCCCCTGTGTGACATGTTCACATTACTAGATATGTTGGCTTGTACCCGTGAAACGTTATTTATTTATTTACTGCGTGCATTCCTTGTGATATTGTCGTAATTGCGTTGTGGGCGTGCAGGGCAGCTTGCAGACATCAGATGGTTGATGGTAGCGTGACTGTCACTGTCAGCTGATGATGCGTGTTCTACTCGCACGCTGTGTCGATATATCGATCGTTACTTTGTTTACTTTACTGGCGGCCTTCACCAACCGGTCAGTCTTTTGCGTACTTGACCTCAGCTGGAATGTGCTGATCTAGCTGTTTACAATCAGGCCAACACGCCTTCGTGCCCCCTGGCTATCGCCTCAGCTCTGACCTTGTCTGGTCACTGTCATACTTCTAGTTCGTTGTTAAGATGACTGTTTCACGTTGTGGTTCAGCGACAACTTGATTGTTATGATTCGTCCCCGAGGGTTGACACTAGGCTAGATAATTATAACTGTGTAATATACAACAACACATTGGGTATAATAGTTGTTCCGACTTTTAATTCTGTCACACCGGACTCTCGTTACACACTGGATATGGCAGTTTACACACTTAGAGCGCACTCTACAAGTACTTCGTTTTATCGCCCTAATACTTGTCTCTGGGCTCCACACGCATTCATACTCGCATCTAAACTACATGTGGACCGCCCCCATTGATGGCCCACCCTAATTCTGCTTCTACCGGTCCGGCTATCTCTTGGAACTCGTTACTAACTGTCTCTTAATAGTACTACTTACTAATCTGTCCGCCTACTGTTCTTCTCTAGTCTCTGCATCTCCTAACTATCTCGTGTTCTTTGCTGGCTAAAATGCTATTATCCTTGCTTGGTGTTATGACTCTAGATCGTCATTCCCTGCCAACTCAGTCTCTTCCAGTGTTTGGTCTCTCAGTGCTTCTATCCAAGTCTTCTATCCAAGTCTTAAAACTCCTTCACTATTAGTCTAACTCATGTTCTAATCTAATTCTACTAGGCTAAGGTTAGCCTTCCTATAGGTCGACCACATGGTCGCCCGGCTCCTAACGAGCTCGTGTGCCCTGCCGACTACATTTCTCCAAGTGTCTCGTTCCAAGTGTTTGTCAATCTTTTGTGTTTATCTCTTAAATTTGGATCTTGTCAGCCAATCAAAATTGACTTCCCAAGCGTCTGTCTGCCCACTCACTTCTGGAGATGGCCTTTCACGTTTTGCACGTGAATTTCGACACATAGAGTCATTTTTCTCCTGACTTCGTCTTAATGTCTTTTTCCTTGACCTTGTTCTCTCGTCTGTTTATTCCTCTATTCTCTCCATTCCTCCCCCCTCTACACCTACGTGTCTGTCTGCCCACTCACTTCTGGACCTGGTCTTCACGTTTTTTCCCGTGCATTTCGACACATCCTCTTTATTTTTATTGTGACTTCGTTTTAATGTCTTTTTCCTTTTTTCTCCTTGACCTTGTTCTCTCGTCTTTGTTTTCCTCCTGTACTCTCTCTCCTCCCTCTTCTACAGGCGCACTTAATGTATAGATCATATGAGTGAAGGTAATATTAGCCCCTGTGTGACATGTTCACATTACTGGATATGTTGGCTCACTTAATGTATAGATCATACGAGTGAAGGTAATATTAGCTAGTATGTGGTATGATCTGATTAGTGTTAATGTTGTGGTAAACATTAGCTTATATGTGACAATAAAATCCGTAACTTTTAAATAGTTTTCTTGTAACCAATCATTCCTGAATCTGTGACCTTGGCATTCATCGGAGCACGCTTGATGACAATCTCACAACTTCCTCCTGACCTACATAGCAGCTTCTCTTGGAGATGTATTGAATGTTAAACCTGTTCATTTGATTATTTTTGTCACAGAGAGCAGGTGGCCAAATTAATAACTCATTGTGCTCCCAACTGGGAAGACTTGGGTTCAAATCCTGGTAGAGTCAAAAGTTTTCTATCTGGGGTAAAGTATAAGCTCAAACCTGAACACCTTGTGGTGACTGCTCAGGACATGCAGCCTGTATTCGCTTGTCATATATGTCTCTCCCCCCCAGACTCCAGTAATGGGATAATGCTGTAAAGATAGTTTGAAAGATTTTCTGATTTCAGTCAAATCCCTTGATGGTACTCTCCCTTGATGGTATTCTCCCTTGATGTTATTCTCTCTTAATGGTACTCTCCCTTGATGGTACTCTCCCTTGATGTTACTAAATGCTAATGTTATTCTTTCAATCATTGGGGATATCTCCACTTCAAAAGTTGGCTACCATGGAGCACCATTCATTCATTGGATGCTGCCTCCACATTGAAGGTTGGCTACCATGGAGCACCATTCATTCATTGGATGCTGTCTCCACATTGAAGGTTGGCTACCATGGAGCACCATTCATTCATTGGACGCTGTCTCCACATTGAAGGTTGGCTACCATGGATCACCATTCATTCATTGGACGCTGTCTCCACATTGAAGGTTGGCTACCATGGAGCACCATTCATTCATTGGATGCTGTCTCCACATTGAAGGTTGGCTACCATGGAGCACCATTCATTCATTGGATGCTGTCTCCACATTGAAGGTTGGCTACCATGGAGCACCATTCATTCATTGGATGCTGTCTCCACATTGAAGGTTGGCTACCATGGAGCATCATTCATTCATTGGATGCTGTCTCCACATTGAAGGTTGGCTACCATGGAGCACCATTCATTCATTGGACGCTGTCTCCACATTGAAGGTTGGCTACCATGGAGCACCATTCATTCATTGGATGCTGTCTCCACATTGAAGGTTGGCTACCATGGAGCACCATTCATTCATTGGATGCTGTCTCCACATTGAAGGTTGGCTACCATGGAGCACCATTCATTCATTGGATGCTGTCTCCACATTGAAGGTTGGCTACCATGGAGCATCATTCATTCATTGGACGCTGTCTCCACATTGAAGGTTGGCTACCATGGAGCACCATTCATTCATTGGATGCTGTCTCCACATTGAAGGTTGGCTACCATGGAGCATCATTCATTCATTGGATGCTGTCTCCACATTGAAGGTTGGCTACCATGGAGCATCATTCATTCATTGGATGCTGTCTCCACATTGAAGGTTGGCTACCATGGAGCACCATTCATTCATTGGATGCTGTCTCCACATTGAAGGTTGGCTACCATGGAGCATCATTCATTCATTGGATGCTGTCTCCACATTGAAGGTTGACTACCATGGATCACCATTCATTCATTGGATGCTGTCTCCACATTGAAGGTTGGCTACCATGGAGCATCATTCATTCATTGGATGCTGTCTCCACATTGAAGGTTGGCTACCATGGAGCATCATTCATTCATTGGATGCTGTCTCCACATTGAAGGTTGGCTACCATGGAGCATCATTCATTCATTGGACGCTGTCTCCACATTGAAGGTTGGCTACCATGGAGCACCATTCATTCATTGGATGCTGTCTCCACATTGAAGGTTGGCTACCATGGAGCACCATTCATTCATTGGGAGACATCTCCACATTGAAGGTTGGCTACCATGGAGCATCATTCATTCATTGGATGCTGTCTCCACATTGAAGGTTGGCTACCATGGAGCATCATTCATTCATTGGATGCTGTCTCCACATTGAAGGTTGGCTACCATGGAGCACCATTCATTCATTGGATGCTGTCTCCACATTGAAGGTTGGCTACCATGGAGCACCATTCATTCATTGGATGCTGTCTCCACATTGAAGGTTGGCTACCATGGAGCATCATTCATTCATTGGATGCTGTCTCCACATTGAAGGTTGGCTACCATGGAGCACCATTCATTCATTGGACGCTGTCTCCACATTGAAGGTTGGCTACCATGGGGCACCATTTTACTTTGTCTTTTGTCATGATGGTGCATGTTGTCATAGGTTCACCTGTCCACCTTTTGATGTTGTCTAATTTAGTCTGCCACTGCCTCGTCTACCATGTACCCACCCTAAGATGACCTTTAGAAGTGTATTATGTTTCATTATATGTCCACAAAATTTAACTTCTCTTTTTCAAATTGTGTTAATTAGTTCTATTTGTATGTTATACTTTGGGGGCTCACTTTGCTAAGTTTGACTATTGATGTCTCATTATTTCTCATATTGATCTTTCTCCTAATTATATTTCTATAATTTCTTCTCTTTACCTTACTTTCCAACTTACTTATATTTGGCCAGTTATTATAATATTTTGCAAATCATATATTCTCTATTTTGAATGATTTCTAGCCTGTTAAATAGTTCATCAGAATTGAACATGAGCAATATCTAAAGGCCATGACAGTCCTAAGAATCTAAACTGTAGTGATGATGCAGAAAAGTGGCCAGGTATGTTTCAACTGTACTAACCAATTATGGCATTTTGTGATGCAGGAGTTGGCTGTTAAAGCAAGAGATGGCAAGCTTCAGTTACATGAGTTCCAGGGTGGTAGTTTCAGGTAGGAAGCTTATATGTCTGTCTTTGTTAGAATGTAACTAGTGTTTGTTTGATAGAATGTAACTAGTGTTTGTTTGATAGAATGTAACTAATGTTTGTTTGATAGAAGGTAACTAATGTTTGTTTGATAGAATGTAACTAGTGTTTGTTTGATAGAAGGTAACTAATGTTTGTTTGATAGAAGGTAACTAATGTTTGTTTGATAGAATGTAACTAGTGTTTGTTTGATAGAAGGTAACTAGTGTTTGTTTGATAGAATGTAACTAGTGTTTGTTTGATAGAATGTAACTAGTGTTTGTTTGATAGAATGTAACTAGTGTTTGTTTGATAGAATGTAACTAGTGTTTGTTTGATAGAATGTAACTAGTGTTTGTTTGATAGAATGTAACTAGTGTTTGTTTGTTAGAATGTAACTAGTGTTTGTTTGATAGAATGTAACTAGTGTTTGTTTGATAGAAGGTAACTAGTGTTTGTTTGATAGAATGTAACTAGTGTTTGTTTGATAGAATGTAACTAGTGTTTGTTTGATAGAAGGTAACTAGTGTTTGTTTGATAGAATGTAACTAGTGTTTGTTTGATAGAATGTAACTAGTGTTTGTTTGATAGAATGTAACTAGTGTTTGTTTGATAGAAGGTAACTAGTGTTTGTTTGTTTGATAGAATGTAACCAGTGTTTGTTTGATAGAATGTAACTAGTGTTTGTTTGATAGAATGTAACTAGTGTTTGTTTGATAGAAGGTAACTAGTGTTTGTTTGTTTGATAGAATGTAACTAGTGTTTGTTTGATAGAAGGTAACTAATGTTTGTTTGATAGTAACTAGTGTTTGTTTGATAGAAGGTAACTAGTGTTTGTTTTATAGAATGTAACTAGTGTTTTTTTTTATAGAATGTAACTAGTGTTTTTTTTATAGAATGTAACTAGTGTTTTTTTTTATAGAATGTAACTAGTGTTTTTTTTAATAGAATGTAACTAGTGTTTGTTTGATAGAATGTAACTAGTGTTTGTTTTATAGAATGTAACTAGTGTTTGTTTGATAGAATGTAACTAGTGTTTGTTTGATAGAATGTAACTAGTGTTTGTTTGATAGAAGGTAACTAGTGTTTTTTTTTGATAGAATGTAACTAGTATTTTTTGATAGAATGTAACTAGTGTTTTTTTGATAGAATGTAACTAGTGCTTTTTTGATAGAATGTAACTAGTGTTTTTTTTATAGAAGGTAACTAGTGTTTGTTTGATAGAATGTAACTAGTGCTTTTTTTGATAGAATGTAACTAGTGTTTTTTTTATAGAAGGTAACTAGTGTTTGTTTGATAGAATGTAACTAGTGTTTGTTTGATAGAATGTAACTAGTGTTTTTTGATAGAAGGTAACTAGTGTTTGTTTGATAGAATGTAACTAGTGTTTGTTTGATAGAATGTAACTAGTGTTTGTTTGATAGAATGTAATTAGTGTTTTTTTGATAGAATGTAACTAGTGTTTGTTTGATAGAATGTAACTAGTGTTTGTTTGATAGAATGTAACTAGTGTTTGTTTGATAGAAGGTAACTAGTGTTTGTTTGATAGAAGGTAACCAGTGTTTGTTTGATAGAAGGTAACCAGTGTTTGTTTGATAGAATGTAACTAGTGTTTGTTTGATAGAAGGTAACTAGTGTTTGTTTGATAGAAGGTAACCAGTGTTTGTTTGATAGAAGGTAACTAGTGTTTGTTTGATAGAAGGTAACTAGTGTTTGTTTGATAGAAGGTAACTAGTGTTTGTTTGATAGAAGGTAACCAGTGTTTGTTTTTGATAGAAGGTAACTAGTGTTTGTTTGATAGAAGGTAACTAGTGTTTGTTTGATAGAAGGTAACTAGTGTTTGTTTGATAGAATGTAACTAGTGTTTGTTTGATAGAATGTAACTAGTGTTTGTTTGATAGAAGGTAACTAGTGTTTGTTTGATAGAAGGTAACTAGTGTTTGTTTGATAGAAGGTAACTAGTGTTTGTTAAAAAATGGCTATGTGGTTTAAATGTTTGTTTCCTCCTGTGTGTCACGGATGTCAAGCCAAAACTGTCCATTTTGATGGAAGTTCTGGTTCTGCTTGTCTGTCAGAATGATTTCACATCAAGTAATGACACTGGTAGAGATGCCTGCACATTTCTCCCTCACTTCCAATCCCCCAAGCACGCACACACACACACATCAGTAGATACAGATCACCAATCTGTACAGAGAAACACAAGTTGATTGGACAGTTCTCAACATTCACAGAAACACAAGTTGATTGGACAGTTCTCAACATTCACAGAAACACAAGTTGATTGGACAGTTCTCAACATTCACAGAAACACAAGTTGATTGGACAGTTCTCAACATTCACAGAAACACAAGTTGATTGGACAGTTCTCAACATTCACAGAAACACAAGTTGATTGGACAGTTCTCAACATTCACAGACCTTGCTTATATTCTCTGCTTCAAACATTTTACTAATCATTATATTTTACGTTTGAAAGCTGCAGAAAATTGATTAGATCAAAAGTTACTGACAATTCTGTATCACGTGTTCAACCTACCAACACCAACAACTATATTACATTTTCAACCAACACCAACAATTCTGTATTACACTTTCAGCCTTCTATCAACAACAATTCTATATTACATTTTCAACCCACCACCAACAACTATATTACATTTTCAACCCACCAACAATTCTGTATTACATTTCAACATCCTAACAATTCTAAAACTTCTTCTAAAAATGTTTTACATCTTATGTTGAAAGTGTCAAGGGATGATGTTGTCTGGGTCTGCTATGCAACTTGTTGCAATGGGAAATGTTCACAAAAGTTGCACTGGTAACATGGTAGCTGTTCACATGATCTCACTCACCACATTCCAACAATCCTAGTGTGTGGAAACAACTTTGGACTAAGTGTGTGGAAACAACTTTGGACTAAGTGTGTGGAAACAACTTTAGACTAAGTGTGTGGAAACAACTTTGGACCAAGCTTGTGGAAACAACTTTAGTCTAAGTGTGTGGAAACAACTTTGGACCAAGCTTGTGGAAACAACTTTGGACTAAGTGTGTGGAAACAACTTTGGACTAAGTGTGTGGAAACAACTTTGGTCTAAGTGTGTGGAAACAACTTTGGTCTAAGTGTGTGGAAACAACTTTGGACTAAGTGTGTGGAAACAACTTTGGTCTAAGTGTGTGGAAACAACTTTGGTCTAAGTGTGTGGAAACAACTTTGGACTAAGTGTGTGGAAACAACTTTGGACTAAGTGTGTGGAAACAACTTTGGACCAAGCTTGTGGAAACAACTTTGGACTAAGTGTGTGGAAACAACTTTGGTCTAAATGTGTAGAAACAACTTTGGACTAAGTGTGTGGAAACAACTTTGGACTAAGTGTGTGGAAACAACTTTGGTCTAAGTGTGTGGAAACAACTTTGGTCTAAGTGTGTGGAAACAACTTTGGACTAAGTGTGTGGAAACAACTTTGGACTAAGTGTGTGGAAACAACTTTAGACTAAGTGTGTGGAAACAACTTTGGACCAAGCTTGTGGAAACAACTTTAGTCTAAGTGTGTGGAAACAACTTTGGACCAAGCTTGTGGAAACAACTTTAGACTAAGTGTGTGGAAACAACTTTAGACTAAGTGTGTGGAAACAACTTTGGACCAAGCTTGTGGAAACAACTTTGGTCTAAGTGTGTGGAAACAACTTTGGACCAAGCTTGTGGAAACAACTTTAGACTAAGTGTGTGGAAACAACTTTGGTCTAAATGTGTGGAAACAACTTTGGACCAAGCTTGTGGAAACAACTTTAGACTAAGTGTGTGGAAACAACTTTGGACCAAGCTTGTGGAAACAACTTTAGACTAAGTGTGTGGAAACAACTTTGGACCAAGCTTGTGGAAACAACTTTAGACTAAGTGTGTGGAAACAACTTTAGACTAAGTGTGTGGAAACAACTTTGGACCAAGCTTGTGGAAACAACTTTGGTCTAAGTGTGTGGAAACAACTTTGGACCAAGCTTGTGGAAACAACTTTAGACTAAGTGTGTTGAAACAACTTTGGACCAAGCTTGTGGAAACAACTTTAGACTAAGTGTGTGGAAACAACTTTGGACCAAGCTTGTGGAAACAACTTTGGTCTAAGTGTGTGGAAACAACTTTGGACCAAGCTTGTGGAAACAACTTTAGACTAAGTGTGTTGAAACAACTTTGGACCAAGCTTGTGGAAACAACTTTAGACTAAGTGTGTGGAAACAACTTTGGTCTAAGTGTGTTGAAACAACTTTGGTCTAAGTGTGTGGAAACAACTTTGGACCAAGCTTGTGGAAACAACTTTAGACTAAGTGTGTGGAAACAACTTTGGACCAAGCTTGTGGAAACAACTTTAGACTAAGTGTGTTGAAACAACTTTGGACCAAGCTTGTGGAAACAACTTTAGACTAAGTGTGTGGAAACAACTTTGGACCAAGCTTGTGGAAACAACTTTAGACTAAGTGTGTGGAAACAACTTTGGTCTAAGTGTGTTGAAACAACTTTGGTCTAAGTGTGTGGAAACAACTTTGGACCAAGCTTGTGGAAACAACTTTAGACTAAGTGTGTGGAAACAACTTTGGACCAAGCTTGTGGAAACAACTTTAGACTAAGTGTGTTGAAACAACTTTGGACCAAGCTTGTGGAAACAACTTTAGACTAAGTGTGTGGAAACAACTTTGGACCAAGCTTGTGGAAACAACTTTAGACTAAGTGTGTTGAAACAACTTTGGACCAAGCTTGTGGAAACAACTTTGGTCTAAGTGTGTGGAAACAACTTTAGACCAAGTGTGTGGAAACAACTTTGGTCTAAGTGTGTGGAAACAACTTTAGACTAAGTGTGTTGAAACAACTTTGGACCAAGCTTGTGGAAACAACTTTAGACCTTTATTCTTAGACTGTTGAATGTATTCATCCTTGCCACCCGTTGTGTCATCACTGTTGCCACTTGACATTCTGCTCTCATTTATTCTTCAGCATCTCAAATCTGGGTATGTTTGGAATCACTGATTTCACGGCCGTTATCAACCCACCTCAAGTGGCCATCTTAGCTGTGGGCACTTCACGTTCAGTAGCAACCCTGACAGGCAATCAACAGCGAATGACAGTCACCATGTCATATGACAGCAGGGCCCTCAGTGAAGTAGAAGCTACACAGTGGCTTCAGGAATTTCGCAATGTGATAGAGAATCCCAAAACTATGTTGTCTGGCACAAACTTGGACTCTGCCGCTGAAGCTTTTGCATTTTGAAGACTAGTTGTATAGTGTTGGTTGTGTCATCATTGGTCGTTAGGTTTTAGTTCAATCTCAGCTGATGACCTCAAGTCAGGAATCTAGCTCATTAGTCATAGATTCAGAATGGGGGCACAGTGTCATGTCGAGGACACCTCAAATGTTTGTGATTTGTTTGTTTGTTTGTATAAAGACATTGATCTTGTTTTTGTTCAACAGAGATGTAGTCTAGTGTTTAGCTTTGTTCTAGGATAAATTTGAATGTAAAGAGGTCAGAGATGAGTTGTTGTATGCTGCAGGAGGTCAGAGATGAGATGTTGTATGCTGCTGGAGGTGAGAGATGAGTTGCTGTATGCTGCAGGAGGTCAGAGATGAGATGCTGCTGGAGGTCAGAGATGAGTTGTTGTATGCTGCAGGAGGTCAGAGATGAGATGCTGCTGGAGGTCAGAGATGAGTTGTTGTATGCTGCAGGAGGTCAGAGATGAGATGCTGCTGGAGGTCAGAGATGAGTTGTTGTATGCTGCTGGAGGTGAGAGATGAGTTATTGTATGCTGCAGGAGGTCAGAGATGAGTTGCTGTATGCTGCTGGAGGTCAGAGATGAGTTGTTGTATGCTGCAGATGTGAGCTTGGCCAACTGTACAATGTTGATCTAGACTTGAACCCAGGTGTCCCCGCTAGAAGAGCAAGTGTGAAGCATCATAACTGCTGGTTAGCCTCTCCCAGACATGCATGCCACCAACACGTGCTTCCATTTCCTCAAATGTCAGCTGATTTGAGATGAACTTGTCCACTCACGTGGTTGTAGTAACCCATTTTTACAGTTAGAATTTCTTGTAATAAAGATAGTAGTAGCCTGTTCTGTTGAAGGGAGTTGGAACAAGATGTTTACCTAATGAGTTGTTTCTAGTTCCTGGCTCCATTTCCAAATTGTTTCCTGCAGTTACATCCCTTGAAGCTTTGGCATTCCGTTCAAGTCAAGCATAGTCCCCTATTCAGGCGGATATGTCATTAATGCTCTCTGAGATGTGGGAAGGCACAGGACTTTGACAACCATGAGTGCATGTCATTTAATCAGGTGAGAGAGATGGGTACAGCCAGAAATGAGAGGATTGCTGGGTGCATTAGAGAACTTATCAACCAACACAGAGCTGGAGTCATCAGTCGCTGGACTTGCTGAGGAGGGGATCTAAATACCTGTGGACATGTTTGGGGTGAAATGATGACAACCCTGGTAAACTCCCTGGGCTAAGTACTTAGGGCCTAGGTGACACTTGACAGGATGAAATGACAGGTCTGGGCTAGACAAAGTGGTTGGCAATGACAGGTCTGGGATAGACAAAGTGGTTGGCAATGACAGGTCTGGGATAGACAAAGTGGTTGGCAATGACAGGCCTGGGATAGACAAAGTGGTTGGCAATGACAAGTCTGGGATAGACAAAGTGGTTGGCAATGACAGGCCTGGGATAGACAAAGTGGTTGGCAATGACAGGCCTGGGATAGACAAAGTGGTTGGCAATGACAGGTCTGGGATAGACAAAGTGGTTGGCAATGACAGGCTCAGAAGTCACAGTTATAACCAAGTTTCCACACAAAAAGATATTCATCGACTTCACTTGTTCCTGGTCACTTCCTCCAGTCAACCATATAGCGTCTGCTTGTTCCCTTTGCACTGGTCACTTCCTCCAGTCAACCATATAGCGTCTGCCTGTTCCCTTTGCACTGGTCACTTCCTCCAGTCAACCATATAGCGTCTGCCTGTTCCCTTTGCACTGGTCACTTCCTCCAGTCAACCATATAGCGTCTGCTTGTTCCCTTTGCACTGGTCACTTCCTCCAGTCAACCATATAGCGTCTGCTTGTTTCCTGATATTATACTTTCTCTTTGCTGGTTGCTATCTTTTTTTTTTTTGTCCTTATCAATTCCTGTGCAGGTGTGTTATTTATTCTTGACATGTCACAGAGATATCTGTTGGGAAACAGTCAACCTCTGACATGCGTGTAGTTCCTGCCTTGATTCTATCAATATTTACACAAATCAACTAACTGTCATTTGATCTCAAACAGAAATAAACAATTTCAATGAGTTCTTCTCTGGAGTCAGAAAGTAGCCGTCTGTGGGCAGATGTGTACTTGCTTTTGATATGAGAGTTTGTGTGACTAGCTGTGGTGATCTGTGTATGTACGTGATATGAAAGTCTGTCAGACAAGCTGTGGTGATCTGTGTATGTACGTGATATGAAAGTCTGTCAGACAAGCTGTGGTGATCTGTGTATGTACGTGATATGAAAGTCTGTCAGACTAGCTGTGGTGATCTGTGTATGTACGTGATATGAAAGTCTGTCAGACTAGCTGTGGTGATCTGTGTATGTACATGATATGAAAGTCTGTCAGACTAGCTGTGGTGATCTGTGTATGTACGTAATATGAAAGTCTGTCAGACTAGCTGTGGTGATCTGTGTATGTACGTAATATGAAAGTCTGTCAGACTAGCTGTGGTGATCTGTGTATGTACGTGATGTGAAAGTCTGTCAGACTAGCTGTGGTGATCTGTGTATGTACGTGATGTGAAAGTCTGTCAGACTAGCTGTGGTGGCAAGTTTAATTCTGCTAAAGAAGAGAAACAAAACATCAGTTTGTTGTATATAAAATATATTTGAATAAACAATGCATGAAAAGTCATGTCCACATAGATAGATCATCAGATGTCAACATGAGAGAGCTTCAGACGGAGAAAATTCAAGGCATTGGTCACATATATGTAGGTCTCTTTGTTGTTATGTTTACATATATATGTAGGTCTCTTTGTTGTTATGTTTACATATATATGTAGGTCTCTTTGTTGTTATGTTTACATATATATGTAGGTCTCTTTATGTTCATGTCTACAAATATATGTAGGTCTCTTTGTGTTCATGTCTACAAATATATGTAGGTCTCTTTATGTTCATGTCTACAAATATATGTAGGTCTCTTTATGTTCATGTCTACAAATATATGTATGTCTCTTTGTTGTTATGTTTACATATATATGTAGGTCTCTTTATGTTCATGTCTACAAATATATGTAGGTCTCTTTGTGTTCATGTCTACAAATATATGTATGTCTCTTTGTTGTTATGTTTACATATATATGTAGGTCTCTCTATGTTCATGTCTACAAATATATGTAGGTCTCTCTATGTTCATGTCTACAAATATATGCAGGTCTCTCTATGTTCATGTCTACAAATATATGTAGGTCTCTCTATGTTCATGTCTATAAATATATGTGGATCTCTGTGTTCATGTCTACAAATATATGTAGGTCTCTATGTTCATGTCTACAAATATATGTAGGCCTCTTTGTGTTCATGTCTATAAATATATGTGGGTCTCTGTGTTCATGTCTACAAATATATGTGGGTCTCTCTATGTTCATGTCTACAAATATATGCGGGTCTCTCTATGTTCATGTCTACAAATATATGCGGGTCTCTCTATGTTCATGTCTACAAATATATGTAGGTCTCTCTATGTTCATGTCTACAAATATATGCAGGTCTCTCTATGTTCATGTCAACAAATATATGTAGGTCTCTCTATGTTCATGTCTATAAATATATGTGGGTCTCTGTGCTCATGTCTATAAATATATGTGGGTCTCTGTGTTCATGTCTACAAATATATGTGGGTCTCTCTATGTTCATGTCTACAAATATATGCGGGTCTCTCTATGTTCATGTCTACAAATATATGCGGGTCTCTCTATGTTCATGTCTACAAATATATGTAGGTCTCTCTATGTTCATGTCTACAAATATATGCAGGTCTCTCTATGTTCATGTCTACAAATATATGCAGGTCTCTCTATGTTCATGTCTACAAATATATGTAGGTCTCTCTATGTTCATGTCTATAAATATATGTGGGTCTCTGTGCTCATGTCTACAAATATGGGGGTGGCAGCTTGTCCAATGCCTGTGAGGACTGTTGAGTAAAGAAACCTAGTGGAGCCGTGAGAGAAACTATTGAGTTGGGAACAAGTAGGCGTTTGTGCTGAGTTTCTTCATATAGTAACTGCCATTCATTTGTCTTTTTTTAATACAATATCTTTTTCGTAGTATAACAAATAGGAAAATAAGTCATTTCATAAGATAAAGTCAGGCAAAACAGTAGAAATATCAAAGTCATCAAGAGATTGAGTTTTCTCACTCAACAGTGCTGCTTTTTAGTTCCTGGGTCTTTGATTATTTTATCAAACAATGAAAGAGCTTATGACAGTGATGATAATGTCAACCTTATATGTTACATCAGCAGACATGTGACAAGTTAAAAGGCGAAATATGAAGTTGTGCAGGCTCCAGCTATGGCAGTTCCTGAGATTATCTACTTACTAAATGTTGTACATGCGTATATTGCAAAAGAGAAACAGAACATCAACATAACAATAGAAGGCAGACAACTAAAACAAGTAGAGGAATTCAAATACCTAGGAAGTCTAGTCACAAACAACTATTCACAAACAGCAGAGATAGAATCAAGATGCAACAAAGCTTGTCAAATCATTGGACAGTTATCACCACTATTGTCCAACAAGGAAATAACTCTGGAGGCAAAACGGGCACTCTACAATACAATCTTCATCCCAACGTTGTGCTACCAATGCCAGACCTGAACCCTAGATGCAAGAACAATAAGAAAAATAGCATCTACCAAAATGAAATGTGTTAGACGAATGACAGGAAACAGTCTGAGAGATAAGATCAGAAATGAAAAATTGAGCAAAAAGCTAGGAATAGCCCCCGCCATAGAATATATAAGGAAACAACAGATAAAATAAGACAAATGAGAAAGGAAAGAAGTATATGTGAAACCCCATACACTTTGATGAAGATGATTGTAGGGGGAAATATTTGGTTGGCTGGGGTCTCAGTGTATACCAGGGTGGGTTTATTGGTTGATATAAACCAGTTTCTCATGTTGGCTGGGGTCTCAGTGTATACCAGGGCGGGCTTATTGGTTGATATAAACCAGTTTCTCATGTTGGGTTGGTGTGACCTGGTTTTAGCTGGTTGCTCACGTTGCGTTGGTGTGACCTGGTCTTAGCTGGTTGCTCACGTTGGGTTGGTGTGGCCTGGTCTTAGCTGGTTGCTCACGTTGGGTTGGTGTGACCTGGTCTTAGTTGGTTGCTTACGTTGGGTTGGTGTGACCTGGTTTTAGCTGGCCAGCCTCAGTAAATATGGAAGGAGGAGTTTCAGAACAGCAGCAAATACAAGCCTGTGTGATGATTGGAACAGCTAACTAAACTCAGTGGGACAATGAGTCACAAGTCTGTGATGATTGGAGCAGCTAACTAAACTCAGTGGGACAATGAGTCACAAGTCTGTGATGATTGGAACAGCTAACTAAACTCAGTGGGACAATGAGTCACAAGTCTGTGATGATTGGAGCAGCTAACTAAACTCAGTGGGACAATGAGTCACAAGTCTGTGATGATTGGAGCAGCTAACTAAACTCAATCAGTGGGACAATGAGTCACAAGTCTGTGATGGTTGGAGCAGCTAACTAAACTCAGTGGGACAATGAGGCACAAGTCTGTGATGATTGGAGCAGCTAACTAAACTCAGTGGGACAATGAGTCACAAGTATGTGATGATTGGAGCAGCTAACTAAACTCAATCAGTGGGACAATGAGGCACAAGTCTGTGATGATTGGAGCAGCTAACTAAACTCAATCAGTGGGACAATGAGTCACAAGTCTGTGATGGTTGGAGCAGCTAACTAAACTCAATCAGTGGGACAATGAGTCACAAGTCTGTGATGATTGGAGCAGCTAACTAAACTCAATCAGTGGGACAATGAGTCACAAGTCTGTGATGATTGGAGCAGCTAACTAAACTCAGTGGGACAATGAGTCACAAGTCTGTGATGGTTGGAGCAGCTAACTAAACTCAGTGGGACAATGAGTCACAAGTCTGTGATGGTTGGAGCAGCTAACTAAACTCAATCAGTGGGACAATGAGTCACAAGTCTGTGATGGTTGGAGCAGCTAACTAAACTCAATCAGTGGGACAATGAGTCACAAGTCTGTGATGATTGGAGCAGCTAACTAAACTCAGTGGGACAATGAGTCACAAGTCTGTGATGATTGGAACAGCTAACTAAACTCAGTGGGACAATGAGTCACAAGTCTGTGATGATTGGAGCAGCTAACTAAACTCAGTGGGACAATGAGTCACAAGTCTGTGATGATTGGAGCAGCTAACTAAACTCAATCAGTGGGACAATGAGTCACAAGTCTGTGATGGTTGGAGCAGCTAACTAAACTCAGTGGGACAATGAGGCACAAGTCTGTGATGATTGGAGCAGCTAACTAAACTCAGTGGGACAATGAGTCACAAGTCTGTGATGATTGGAGCAGCTAACTAAACTCAGTGGGACAATGAGTCACAAGTCTGTGATGATTGGAGCAGCTAACTAAACTCAATCAGTGGGACAATGAGGCTCCATCAGTGACAGTCAGCAAACTAGTTAGAAGCCAAGACAGCAGCAGTGATGAAAGTGGTCAGCAGCTGTGTCAGCGACCAAGACACTACCCTGTAGTGATGATGACAATATGGCTCATCTGTCTGGCCATCTAAAGGGGAATGCAATCCTGGACACTAGCACTAAATCCCCACTTTTTTCACGGCATCTTTCACCGTTGCTCATTTCTGCTTTCATAATTCTGTCTTCCTCATGATGGTTTTATTGATGAGTTTGGCAAATCTCCACAAATGAGTACTCCATCAAATCTATCACTAATTCAAACATTGTATCATCAGAGAAACTGAGATCTTGGATGACAGATACTGGATGGTGTTGTGGCACGGTAAACAGAATTCATACGATGTGCTGTGGGTAGAGAATTGTGGAAGGGCATGATTGCTCTGCCAACAGGTATGGGCACATGATGACCTTCTCCAGTCATTGCCCATTTCCTTGGCCTTCATGGCAACATTGTCACTTGTGAATACAATCATTTGATAATGAGAGTTGTACCTATATGACAAGTGGTAGTTGTACCTATATGACAAGTGGTAGTTGTACCTATATGACAAGTGGTAGTTGTACCTATATGACAAGTGGTAGTTGTACCTATATGACAAGTGGTAGTTGTACCTATATGACAAGTGGTAGTTGTGAGTATATGACAAGTGGTAGTTGTACCTATATGACAAGTGGTAGTTGTACCTATATGACAAGTGGTAGTTGTGAGTATATGACAAGTGGTAGTTGTGAGTATATGACAAGTGGTAGTTGTACCTATATGACAAGTGGTAGTTGTACCTATATGACAAGTGGTAGTTGTGAGTATATGACAAGTGGTAGTTGTACCTATATGACAAGTGGTAGTTGTACCTATATGACAAGTGGTAGTTGTGAGTATATGACAAGTGGTAGTTGTACCTATATGACAAGTGGTAGTTGTACCTATATGACAAGTGGTAGTTGTGAGTATATGACAAGTGGTAGTTGTACCTATATGACAAGTGGTAGTTGTACCTATATGACAAGTGGTAGTTGTACCTATATGACAAGTGGTAGTTGTACCTATATGACAAGTGGTAGTTGTACCTATATGACAAGTGGTAGTTGTACCTATATGACAAGTGGTAGTTGTGAGTATATGACAAGTGGTAGTTGTACCTATATGACAAGTGGTAGTTGTACCTATATGACAAGTGGTAGTTGTACCTATATGACAAGTGGTAGTTGTGAGTATATGACAAGTGGTAGTTGTACCTATATGACAAGTGGTAGTTGTACCTATATGACAAGTGGTAGTTGTACCTATATGACAAGTGGTAGTTGTACCTATATGACAAGTGGTAGTTGTGAGTATATGACAAGTGGTAGTTGTGAGTATATGACAAGTGGTAGTTGTACGTATATGACAAGTGGTAGTTGTGAGTATATGACAAGTGGTAGTTGTACCTATATGACAAGTGGTAGTTGTGAGTATATGACAAGTGGTAGTTGTACCTATATGACAAGTGGTAGTTGTACCTATATGACAAGTGGTAGTTGTACCTATATGACAAGTGGTAGTTGTACCTATATGACAAGTGGTAGTTGTGAGTATATGACAAGTGGTAGTTGTACCTATATGACAAGTGGTAGTTGTACCTATATGACAAGTGGTAGTTGTACCTATATGACAAGTGGTAGTTGTGAGTATATGACAAGTGGTAGTTGTGAGTATATGACAAGTGGTAGTTGTACCTATATGACAAGTGGTAGTTGTACCTATATGACAAGTGGTAGTTGTACCTATATGACAAGTGGTAGTTGTACCTATATGACAAGTGGTAGTTGTGAGTATATGACAAGTGGTAGTTGTACCTATATGACAAGTGGTAGTTGTACCTATATGACAAGTGGTAGTTGTACCTATATGACAAGTGGTAGTTGTACCTATATGACAAGTGGTAGTTGTGAGTATATGACAAGTGGTAGTTGTGAGTATATGACAAGTGGTAGTTGTACGTATATGACAAGTGGTAGTTGTGAGTATATGACAAGTGGTAGTTGTACCTATATGACAAGTGGTAGTTGTGAGTATATGACAAGTGGTAGTTGTACCTATATGACAAGTGGTAGTTGTACCTATATGACAAGTGGTAGTTGTACCTATATGACAAGTGGTAGTTGTACCTATATGACAAGTGGTAGTTGTGAGTATATGACAAGTGGTAGTTGTACCTATATGACAAGTGGTAGTTGTACCTATATGACAAGTGGTAGTTGTACCTATATGACAAGTGGTAGTTGTACCTATATGACAAGTGGTAGTTGTACCTATATGACAAGTGGTAGTTGTACCTATATGACAAGTGGTAGTTGTACCTATATGACAAGTGGTAGTTGTGAGTATATGACAAGTGGTAGTTGTACCTATATGACAAGTGGTAGTTGTACCTATATGACAAGTGGTAGTTGTACCTATATGACAAGTGGTAGTTGTGAGTATATGACAAGTGGTAGTTGTGAGTATATGACAAGTGGTAGTTGTACCTATATGACAAGTGGTAGTTGTACCTATATGACAAGTGGTAGTTGTACCTATATGACAAGTGGTAGTTGTACCTATATGACAAGTGGTAGTTGTGAGTATATGACAAGTGGTAGTTGTGAGTATATGACAAGTGGTAGTTGTACGTATATGACAAGTGGTAGTTGTGAGTATATGACAAGTGGTAGTTGTACCTATATGACAAGTGGTAGTTGTGAGTATATGACAAGTGGTAGTTGTACCTATATGACAAGTGGTAGTTGTACCT
Source organism: Megaustenia siamemsis (assembly GCA_032433765.1). Taxonomy (NCBI): domain Eukaryota; kingdom Metazoa; phylum Mollusca; class Gastropoda; order Stylommatophora; family Ariophantidae; genus Megaustenia; species Megaustenia siamemsis. The sequence continues at coordinate 3,783,304 of JAVIAB010000156.1, forward strand.
ATATGACAAGTGGTAGTTGTACCTATATGACAAGTGGTAGTTGTACCTATATGACAAGTGGTAGTTGTACCTATATGACAAGTGGTAGTTGTGAGTATATGACAAGTGGTAGTTGTACCTATATGACAAGTGGTAGTTGTACCTATATGACAAGTGGTAGTTGTACCTATATGACAAGTGGTAGTTGTACCTATATGACAAGTGGTAGTTGTGAGTATATGACAAGTGGTAGTTGTGAGTATATGACAAGTGGTAGTTGTACCTATATGACAAGTGGTAGTTGTACCTATATGACAAGTGGTAGTTGTACCTATATGACAAGTGGTAGTTGTACCTATATGACAAGTGGTAGTTGTACCTATATGACAAGTGGTAGTTGTACCTATATGACAAGTGGTAGTTGTGAGTATATGACAAGTGGTAGTTGTGAGTATATGACAAGTGGTAGTTGTACGTATATGACAAGTGGTAGTTGTGAGTATATGACAAGTGGTAGTTGTACCTATATGACAAGTGGTAGTTGTGAGTATATGACAAGTGGTAGTTGTACCTATATGACAAGTGGTAGTTGTACCTATATGACAAGTGGTAGTTGTACCTATATGACAAGTGGTAGTTGTACCTATATGACAAGTGGTAGTTGTGAGTATATGACAAGTGGTAGTTGTACCTATATGACAAGTGGTAGTTGTACCTATATGACAAGTGGTAGTTGTACCTATATGACAAGTGGTAGTTGTACCTATATGACAAGTGGTAGTTGTACCTATATGACAAGTGGTAGTTGTACCTATATGACAAGTGGTAGTTGTACCTATATGACAAGTGGTAGTTGTACCTATATGACAAGTGGTAGTTGTACCTATATGACAAGTGGTAGTTGTGAGTATATGACAAGTGGTAGTTGTACCTATATGACAAGTGGTAGTTGTGAGTATATGACAAGTGGTAGTTGTACCTATATGACAAGTGGTAGTTGTGAGTATATGACAAGTGGTAGTTGTGAGTATATGACAAGTGGTAGTTGTGAGTATATGACAAGTGGTAGTTGTGAGTATATGACAAGTGGTAGTTGTGAGTATATGACAAGTGGTAGTTGTGAGTATATGACAAGTGGTAGTTGTGAGTATATGACAAGTGGTAGTTGTGAGTATATGACAAGTGGTAGTTGTGAGTATATGACAAGTGGTAGTTGTGAGTATATGACAAGTGGTAGTTGTGAGTATATGACAAGTGGTAGTTGTACCTATATGACAAGTGGTAGTTGTGAGTATATGACAAGTGGTAGTTGTGAGTATATGACAAGTGGTAGTTGTGAGTATATGACAAGTGGTAGTTGTGAGTATATGACAAGTGGTAGTTGTACCTATATGACAAGTGGTAGTTGTGAGTATATGACAAGTGGTAGTTGTGAGTATATGACAAGTGGTAGTTGTGAGTATATGACAAGTGGTAGTTGTGAGTATATGACAAGTGGTAGTTGTGAGTATATGACAAGTGGTAGTTGTGAGTATATGACAAGTGGTAGTTGTGAGTATATGACAAGTGGTAGTTGTGAGTATATGACAAGTGGTAGTTGTACGTATATGACAAGTGGTAGTTGTGAGTATATGACAAGTGGTAGTTGTGAGTATATGACAAGTGGTAGTTGTGAGTATATGACAAGTGGTAGTTGTAAGTATATGACAGGTGGTAGTTGTGAGTATATGACAGGTGGTAGTTGTACGTATATGACAAGTGGTAGTTGTACGTATATGACAGGTGGTAGTTGTGAGTATATGACAAGTGGTAGTTGTGAGTATATGACAAGTGGTAGTTGTGAGTATATGACAAGTGGTAGTTGTGAGTATATGACAAGTGGTAGTTGTACGTATATGACAAGTGGTAGTTGTGAGTATATGACAAGTGGTAGTTGTGAGTATATGACAAGTGGTAGTTGTACGTATATGACAAGTGGTAGTTGTGAGTATATGACAAGTGGTAGTTGTGAGTATATGACAAGTGGTAGTTGTAAGTATATGACAGGTGGTAGTTGTGAGTATATGACAGGTGGTAGTTGTACGTATATGACAAGTGGTAGTTGTACGTATATGACAAGTGGTAGTTGTACGTATATGACAAGTGGTAGTTGTACCTATATGACAAGTGGTAGTTGTGAGTATATGACAAGTGGTAGTTGTGAGTATATGACAAGTGGTAGTTGTGAGTATATGACAAGTGGTAGTTGTGAGTATATGACAAGTGGTAGTTGTACGTATATGACAAGTGGTAGTTGTGAGTATATGACAAGTGGTAGTTGTGAGTATATGACAAGTGGTAGTTGTAAGTATATGACAGGTGGTAGTTGTGAGTATATGACAGGTGGTAGTTGTACGTATATGACAAGTGGTAGTTGTACGTATATGACAGGTGGTAGTTGTAAGTATATAAGTTGACATGTAGTAGTTTTAAGTATATTGACAAATACAAGACAAGTGGTAGTTGTAAGTATATAAGTTAACATATGGTAGTTGCAAGTATTCAAGTTGACAAATACAAGACAAGTGGTAGTTGCAAGTATACAAGTTGACAAATACAAGACAAGTGGTAGTTGCAAGTATACAAGTTGACAAATACAAGACAAGTGGTAGTTGTAAGTATATAAGTTAACATATGGTAGTTGCAAGTATACAAGTTGACAAATACAAGACAAGTGGTAGTTGCAAGTATACAAGTTGACAAATACAAGACAAGTGGTAGTTGCAAGTATACAAGTTGACAAATACAAGACAAGTGGTAGTTGCAAGTATACAAGTTGACAAATACAAGACAAGTGGTAGTTGCAAGTATACAAGTTGACAAATACAAGACAAGTGGTAGTTGCAAGTATACAAGTTGACAAATACATGACAAGTGGTAGTTCACAGTCACAACTGCTACCATGAGTGGCAGGTCATTCATCTGTTACAAAATAACCACTACAGTTTTACACACACACAGAGTAGAAACCCAGTCTATTTCTACCTATCTAGTGTTGTTTGTAAGGACTACTCATTTCTACTCATTCTCTGACATCTGTCTAGTGTTGTTTGTAAGGACTACTCATTTCTACTCATTCTCTGACATCTGTCTAGTGTTGTTTGTAAGGACTACTCATTTCTACTCATTCTCTGACATCTGTCTAGTGTTGTTTGTAAGGACTACTCATTTCTACTCATTCTCTGACATCTGTCTAGTGTTGTTGACTGTAGATCTACTAATACAAGTGTGACTGTAGATCCACTAATACAAGTGTGACTGTAGATCCACTAATACAAGTGTGACTGTAGATCCACTAATACAAGTGTGACTGTAGATCCACTAATACAAGTGTGACTGTAGATCCACTAATACAAGTGTGACTGTAGATCCACTAATACAAGTGTGACTGTAGATCCACTAATACAGGTGTGACTGTAGATCCACTAATACAGGTGTGACTGTAGATCCACTAATACAGGTGTGACTGTAGATCCACTAATACAGGTGTGACTGTAGATCCACTAATACAAGTGTGACTGTAGATCCACTAATACAGGTGTGACTGTAGATCCACTAATACAGGTGTGACTGTAGATCCACTAATACAAGTGTGACTGTAGATCCACTAATACAAGTGTGACTGTAGATCCACTAATACAGGTGTGACTGTAGATCCACTAATACAGGTGTGACTGTAGATCCACTAATACAGGTGTGACTGTAGATCCACCAATACAAGTGTGACTGTAGATCCACCAATACAAGTGTGACTGTAGATCCACCAATACAAGTGTGACTGTAGATCCACCAATACAGGTGCGACTGTAGATCCACCAATACAAGTGTGACTGTAGATCCACTAATACAAGTGTGACTGTAGATCCACCAATACAAGTGTGACTGTAGATCCACCAATACAAGTGTGACTGTAGACCCACTAATACAAGTGTGACTGTAGATCCACTAATACAAGTGTGACTGTAGATCCACTAATACAAGTGTGACTGTAGATCCACTAATACAATTGTGACTGTAGATCCACTAATACAAGTGTGACTGTAGATCCACTAATACAAGTGTGACTGTAGATCCACTAATACAAGTGTGACTGTAGACCCACTGTGTGACCATGACTGTAGATGTGCACAAATGTGAGCACAGTAGATAGTGACACCACAAACTTGCCCTAACAGCAGATACAATATGTGACTATACTAGAAGACCCATAGAAGAGTAGATGGACACAATCTTGGTCATGACAACAAACACATACAAGTGTGACTATAGCAGCTGTAGATTCACATCAGTTCTGTGTGCCACCATCCAAGTCTGAGACAGCTATTGCTATAACGAACAACATAGCATCTGAACATTCACAAATCTACACATAACATTCACAAATCTACACATAACATTTCACAAATCTATACATAACATTTCACAATTCAATGTTTGGCTGTATCAGAAGTGAGCGACTGCAGCTCTAAAATCAAATGTAAGGTTATATCTGAGAATCCTTCAATCATGATTGACTCCTCATGTCACAAGTGCATGGATTTCATGCTGCTCTGCAAACACCACCCAATGGTGTTCATTTCAGCTCCCCTGTTACCTAAACACCATCTACTTAGATTCGAAGGCACAGAGACAGTCTCAACACTGTGATGACAACACCCTTGTTGTGATTGTGCTACCTGGCAATAGATATCTTATGTTTATGTGTTGCTCACTTTTAACATTAAAATATGAGTTCAACAACATACAAAAGATTACGTAAACATAACATTGCTGTTATATGCAAGAAGTGTCAGTCACTCATAAGATCAGTGCACCTCGTACGATGTGATCTGTGTTGACAAGATTTTAGATATATCAACAGTAAACAACAACACTCATATATTACAATGCCAACATCATCACACAATATAATTTATATTCAGCATCAACATGACAAACTGCACCATCCACTTGTGCTCTCTGTTACCTCAACAAGAACATTTCTTAGAAATTCTTGACCAAACTAAAACAAAATTGTAACCAAGAATTAAGTTGCAGGTTGAATCTGTAATGAATATACACAAGGATAAGGGAAGTTGTTGCAGCTGGAAGGGTCATGTACTCTGTGGAGCAGTTAATCCTGCAGGGAAAACAAATGAGGCTCATGAGGAACAAATGAAACTGGTTAACCGGCTGCAAGCAGTGATACACACTACAAGCAGTGATACACACTACAAGCCAGACTTGGGAGCTCTGAAGGTAAAATAAAATTGAAGCACTTGGCTTCAAATCTGTAGGATGCCATAGATTGCTATGTTGGTGCATGAACAACTGGTTTCTACGATACATTGTGTCAGTAGACCTGATCAGATGATCCTGCAACTAGAATCTCTTGAGAGTGGGACGTAACCAGAATCTCTTGAGAGTGGGATGTAACCAGAATCTCTTAGAGTGGGATGTAACCAGAATCTCTTGAGAGTGGGACGTAACCAGAATCTCTTGAGAGTGGGATGTAACCAGAATCTCTTGAGAGTGGGATGTAACCAGAATCTCTTAGAGTGGGATGTAACCAGAATCTCTTGAGAGTGGGATGTAACCAGAATCTCTTAGAGTGGGACATAACCAGAATCTCTTGAGAGTGGGATGTAACCAGAATCTCTTGAGAGTGGGATGTAACCAGAATCTCTTGAGAGTGGGATGTAACCAGAATCTCTTGAGAGTGGGATGTAACCAGAATCTCTTGAGAGTGGGATGTAACCAGAATCTCTTAGAGTGGGATGTAACCAGAATCTCTTGAGAGTGGGATGTAACCAGAATCTCTTAGAGTGGGACGTAACCAGAATCTCTAAGAGTGGGACAGAACAACAATTTTTAAAATCATAGACTGCTTTAATCCTTTGTTATGCAGGAAACTCCAAGGTGTGAGAGAAGCTTGAGCAGCCATATTTGTAGGAAAACTGATCTGGCCAGACAGAACGCTGGTGTCCTTAAACAGACGTCACAAGATCTGAGAGTGAATAAGCTAGAAGAAAATCTCTCTTAATTCAGACTTAACCTTTTCCTCCATCGCTGCCATTGTTATTGTCTTTCCAAATGCTCTATTTCTTAAACTGCTTCTTTCTTCTACATGCAGCAACCATCCACTGTCATGACTTCTCAACACATCTTTCAGTTTATACAAGATCTGAATATATTTATATAAAATCATAGTCTGCATCATCTTTGTATCTTGCTGACTGTCCATCATTTCCTTCAGTCAACAGAGATTTGTCACATGGGTGTCTTTCAATTACAGGAAATGTCTGTACGTTCCTTCCACTCTGTCCATTCATCCTTAAAAACATCATCTATACGGAGCTCTTGCTACAGACATGTCTTTTATTTTCTTTCTCAAACATTTGGTCCCAAACATTTAGCTGTATCTATTGATTTCTTCCCTCTAATATTGATTCTTTTTATTATAGGAGAGACAAGTCACCCATTTTTCATTCTGTCCAGTCAGACCACAAGTCACCCATATTTCATTCTGTCCAGTCAGACCACAAGTCACCCATATTTCATTCTGTCCAGTCAGACCACAAGTCACCCATATTTCATTCTGTCCAGTCAGACCACAAGTCACCCATATTTCATTCTGTCCAGTCAGACCACAAGTCACCCATATTTCATTCTGTCCAGTCAGACCACAAGTCACCCATATTTCATTCTGTCCAGTCAGACCACAAGTCACCCATATTTCATTCTGTCCAGTCAGACCACAAGTCACCCATATTTCATTCTGTCCAGTCAGACCACAAGTCACCCATATTTCATTCTGTCCAGTCAGACCACAAGTCACCCATTGTTCATGATCTCCTATATACATATTTGACTGTACAACATATGGTGGAAAGTTATTGATGGATTACCTCCATGACGAATTGAGTCTCACCACCACAAAGAGCACTGACGAATCAAGTCTCTCCACCAGAAAGAGCACTGACGAATCAAGTCTCTCCACCACAAAGAGCACTGACGAATCGAGTCTCTCCAACACAAAGTTGCTGGTGTATGACACTGGTGATAGTAGAAGTCCTCAACTCTCCTCTACAGACAGTTGTATTTCACAATTATCTCATTGGTGACAGATGTCCACATGTGTGCAGCAGTTAATTCCACATTAATAGTGTGGGCTGGTGTCCCTTGCCACACAGGCAGATATCCTCTGACTTCAGAGGTACTTATATTATTATTGTCTGATAATTTTGGTAGATTTTTTTCCCAACAATTTGGCACACTTTTTGTGACTTCCAACTGCCAAGAGTTCTTTAACATGTACAAAGTGCACATGGGATCTCCTGTGTTTTTGCTATTACCTGTGAGGGCTAGACATCAGATCTCATTACCTGTGAGGGCTAGACATCAGATCTCATTACCTGTGAGGGCTAGACATCAGATCTCATTACTTTGAGACCAGGGGAGGGTAGAGCTGCAAAGAAACCACAGATTCAAGCGAGAAAATAACAATAGGATGTGGTGGGGAGCCAGGACCTCCTGGTGAGAGGCTGACACATTACCTCTGGACCAAATAGATCCCCAAACTGCTTGCTCAGGTTGGGGTGTCACACTGAAATGTGCAGATAACACAAACATTGCTGTAAAGTAAGGCCAAATGTGCAACATGTTTAGCTTTTCAAATGAACAGAACAACAAAGAAACAACATGCAAGAAATACAACCAAATGATGACTGAAGGACAGGCCAGAAATAAGCTCCCATTACAGAAAGATAAAGCCAAAATATAGAAGGGTGAAAACACCAGTGAAAATATGCAAATGCAATCAATAATGTGATAGACATAGAAAAGGTAGTCACCATGGATGCATGTAAAGCAACAAGCCAACTTGGCATAAGGGAAGCAGTTTACAGCCATGTGTGCGATGCAGTAAAGATGGCCACTCTATAATACAGAAAGCACTTAACATACATATCAGCAGGTTCAGAAACGTATATTTTATGCAAATAATATTTTTTTATTTTACAAAAAAGTAAATGGAAGAACAGATAAAAAAACTGAAAGAGTAGAGACAAACTAGTAAAGGGACATATCTACCATCACCGCTACTACTTGTGACATATAACAACTATAACTAAACAGGCAGCTGACAAATAATATTTACAATCAACACCTTCCAGGAACAATCAGTCTGCTTGCACTTCAAGAAATGCTGGCATGGGCGGTGGAGCGGATATGGGGATGACCCAACTGCAATTAAATTTATTCTATGAAATAGAACTACTGACACAGTTATCAATGTCTAGTGTATGGTTACAGTAGATAACACTAGAGAGAGAGAGTAGGGGAAGAGATGCTGGAGCTGAACTATTTGTTTAGAAGAGCAGAAGAAATAATGACAGAAACAATGTATGAGCTGAATCATTTGCCAGTTTGTCCTGGCCTGGCCATTTAGGAAAATGGGTGCCAAATGTGATGACATTACAGGGTTAGAGTAGGAAGTTTGGCTTCATGCATGAGGAAGACCTCAAAACAAAAACAAACAAATAATATTACAGAAATAGTACAACAGGCTCATGAGTTCAGTTAGGACAAACAATGAACACTTGACAAAGTTTACTGTAGCATTAATGTGTTAGTTCTCACAGAGAAATGATCAGTGATAGTGAGTGCACACATGAATATATAGACAGATATAGCAGCAGTGTGTTAGTTGTTGACCTTCAACATAATCCCTTATCACATTCAAGAACTTCAACAATTGGATCAGTTTTTCCATCAACAGTGACAGGGATCTACAACAACTGATGACGTGACAGCCTGTTGTACCACTTATACTTCCCTAATTCTTCTCATAACTGCCAACCATGTGTTTATGTTTGTTTGATAAAGAAATGAGTTTGTGCCCTCTCTCTTTCTCTCCAGTCTTGTCTCCTAACACCCAGACTTTGGCCAGTATCTACCAATACTCGCTGTCCCCCTCTCTCTCTCCCCAGTCTTGTCTCCTAACACCCAGACTTTGGCCAGTAGCTACCAACACTCGCTGTCCGCCCTCTCTCCAGTCTTGTCTCCTAACACCCAGACTTTGGCCAGTAGCTACCAACACTCGCTGTCCGCCCTCTCTCCAGTCTTATCTCCTAACACCCAGACTTTGGCCAGTAGCTACCAACACTCGCTGTCTGCCCTCTCTCCAGTCTTGTCTCCTAACACCCAGACTTTGGCCAGTAGCTACCAACACTCGCTGTCCGCCCTCTCTCCAGTCTTATCTCCTAACACCCAGACTTTGGCCAGTAGCTACCAACACTCGCTGTCCGCCCTCTCTCCAGTCTTGTCTCCTAACACCCAGACTTTGGCCAGTATCTACCAACACTCGCTGTCCCCCTCTCTCTCTCTCTCTCTCTCCAGTCTTGTCTCCTAACACCCAGACTTTGGCCAGTAGCTACCAACACTCACTGTCCGCCCTCTCTCCAGTCTTGTCTCCTAACACCCAGACTTTGGCCAGTAGCTACCAACACTCGCTGTCCGCCCTCTCTCCAGTCTTGTCTCCTAACACCCAGACTTTGGCCAGTAGCTACCAACACTCGCTGTCCGCCCTCTCTCCAGTCTTGTCTCCTAACACCCAGACTTTGGCCAGTAGCTACCAACACTCGCTGTCCCCTTCTCTCTCTCTCTCCAGTCTTGTCTCCTAACACCCAGACTTTGGCCAGTAGCTACCAACACTCGCTGTCCGCCCTCTCTCCAGTCTTGTCTCCTAACACCCAGACTTTGGCCAGTAGCTACCAACACTCGCTGTCCGCCCTCTCTCCAGTCTTGTCTCCTAACACCCAGACTTTGGCCAGTATCTACCAACACTCGGTGTCCCCCCCCCCTCTCTCCAGTCTTGTCTCCTAACACCCAGACTTTGGCCAGTAGCTACCAACACTCGCTGTCCGCCCTCTCTCCAGTCTTGTCTCCTAACACCCAGACTTTGGCCAGTATCTATCAACACTCGCTGTCCGCCCTCTCTCCAGTCTTGTCTCCTAACACCCAGACTTTGGCCAGTAGCTACCAACACTCGCTGTCCGCCCTCTCTCCAGTCTTGTCTCCTAACACCCAGACTTTGGCCAGTATCTACCAACACTCGCTGTCCCCCTCTCTCTCTCTCCAGTCTTGTCTCCTAACACCCAGACTTTGGCCAGTAGCTACCAACACTCGCTGTCCGCCCTCTCTCTAGTCTTGTCTCCTAACACCCAGACTTTGGCCAGTAGCTACCAACACTCGCTATCCGCCCTCTCTCCAGTCTTGTCTCCTAACACCCAGACCAGTCTAATTATGGCATTTTAGTTCTGGCCATTAAAATGTGACAACATTCTGAGTATAATGATAATGTGAGTAAATTATATGACAAGGAAATCACTGAGAGAGTATGAGAGCTGTGATACCATTCTTAACAATGAGAGAGTATGAGAGCTGTAATACAATTCTTAACACAGAGAGTATGAGAGCTGTGATACCATTCTTAATGCTGAGAGAGTATGAGTTTTGATACCAATGTTAACAATGAGAGAGTATGAGAGCTGTGATAGCAAAATAGACCAAATGCATGTGTAGTTAGTGATGTTCCAGTATTTTAGTGATAGTAAGACAAAAATATATCAGATATTGTCTGTGAGTGGTCACTTTCTGGTGCAGAATATGCCATTTCTCAAACAGAAAACTGAAACAATTTGACTCAAAGGTTCACAATACAACTGAGAGCTACAAAAAAAGAACTATAAATTGCTATGATTTGTTTTACAAATAAGTAACAAAGCATGTACAACTAAAATATCAACATATAACTCAGTGTACCAACAGGGCAAAAAACATAAAATGAAGACCAAAGGGACGAAATTTTAAAACACAAGCTGGCAATGATCAGATATTTCAACCTGAAACATTTAACTCAATTGTTTTTGTGTTTTTGTGAAGGTCAGTCAACATAAAGTATATTTGATGATGAAAACATTACTTTTTACATTTGTTTACTTTCTGCCCCGAGAAAAAAAGAGATCCACTGCGATATGTACAGGAAAATAAATACTTTAGGTTCTCCTTAAACCAAATATTTACATTCTAAATAAAATAATTTGGCCTTTCAACTGCACTGGCTCCTGGCCTGTAGGTGCTGGTAACAAGAATCTTTTTGTTTTGAGCAACATCATAATCCTGGCTAGTGGCAAATCCTTTCTGTCATATCCTTCTGAAATACGTACATATAAAACGTGACAGACATAATGTTCGGCTCACATAAAAATACACTCTTTAATACAAAATAACGGAAAAAAATTGTTGTTTCAATAAAAAAATAACTAGTCTTCTTAGAATCATTTATTGTACAGGGGTCACCCAATAACCTAGCCATCCACTGTAAAGTTGTAAATGACATCACATAGAGCAGAAATGATAGACTCTCCATGTCCAATGACATCACATAGAGCAGAAATGATAGACTCTCTATGTCCAATGACAGCACATAGAGCAGAAATGATAGACTCTCCATGTCCAATGACATCACATAGAGCAGAAATGATAGACTCTCTATGTCCAATGACAGCACATAGAGCAGAAATGATAGACTCTCCATGTCCAATGACAGCACATAGAACAGAAATGATAGACTCTCCATGTCCAATGACAGCACATAGAGCAGAAATGATCGACTCTCCATGTCCAATGACAGCACATAGAGCAGAAATGATAGACTCTCCATGTCCAATGACAGCACATAGGGCCGAAATGATAGACTCTCCATGTCCAATGACAGCACATAGAGAAGAAATGATAGACTCTCCATGTCCAATGACAGCACATAGAGCAGAAATGATAGACTCTCCATGTCCAATGACAGCACATAGAACAGAAATGATAGACTCTCCATGTCCAATGACAGCACATAGAGCAGAAATGATAGACTCTCCATGTCCAATGACAGCACATAGAGCAGAAATGATAGACTCTCCATGTCCAATGACAGCACATAGAACAGAAATGATAGACTCTCTATGTCCAATGACAGCACATAGAGCAGAAATTATAGACTCTCCATGTCCAATGACAGCACATAGGGCAGAAATGATAGACTCTCCATGTCCAACAATCGTCATGATCAAATGTCAGACCTTGCACAGGAATCATATTATATCTCACCATTTGTCCCTATTCTGGGAGAGCCTCTTGATCTTGGCAAGAGAGCTGAGGCCTGTTGTTTTTGCCTCTCACCTCAATGTTCCTTTTTAGTGTTTCTCTAGGTCAGCCTTTTATTCTTTCACCCTCTGATTCCCACATGAGAGCCTGCTTTGAGATTCTCCTGCTGTCCCTTTTTATCACTGTACCAGATCTTGGGTTAGAGAGGGTTAAATAATGTACCAGAGAGTGGAGGTAATAATAGAACTTTGAACAGGGGAATGACCAATAGATGATGGACACTGGTCAGTTTGAAGGACATCTCAGGGATCGCGTGGTCAGGTTATGGTCACGTGATGAGGTTGACAAGCCAAACCAGTGGGGTGGATTATTCAGTTCTTGTTGGTACCTTGAGCAGCGAAGAGATGTTAGGGTTAGAGCAGGATGGTGGTGCACCTATGGATGATGACATCAAGAGAATGGCTGACAGCAGGATAGCAAATGTTAGATAGTTCCAAGTAGAAAGATCGCCCATCAGTTTAGAAGAATAAAGTTAAATTAGAGATAGATGATTAGAAGCTTGGGCCCACCCTGGACAGTTTTAAAGGACTTAGATTTTCTGATAGATGTAGACAGGTGCAACTGGATAGCAGATGTAGAATTCATACTGGAGTGTGTGAGTTACAGGAGTCTGTTCCTTGACTGTCATGGTATATGTAATTAAACCTGTTGGAGTACTGGACAGTGGAGCTAGTTACTAAAAATGTGACATGGAGTTGTCACTTGTCTTGCTGTCCCTGGATGTGTATTGTTGTCTACAACTGTCTGTGCAAGTCTATTGTCTACACCTGTCTGTCCAAGTCTGTCAAGTCTATTGTCTACACCTGTCTGTTCAAGTCTGTCAAGTCTATTGTCTACACCTGTCTGTCCAAGTCTGTCAAGTCTATTGCCTACACCTGTTTGTCCAAGTCTATTTTCTACACCTGTTTGTCCAAGTCTGTTTTCTACACCTGTTTGTCCAAGTCTATTGTCTACACCTGTTTGTCCAAGTCTATTGTCTACACCTGTTTGTCCAAGTCTGTCAAGTCTATTGTCTACACCTGTCTGTCCAAGTCTGTCAAGTCTATTGTCTACAACTGTCTGTCCAAGTCTGTCAAGTCTATTGTCTACACCTGTCTGTCCAAGTCTGTCAAGTCTATTGTCTACACCTGTCTGTCCAAGTCTGTCAAGTCTATTGTCTACAACTGTCTGTCCAAGTCTGTCAAGTCTATTGTCTACACCTGTCTGTCCAAGTCTGTCAAGTCTATTGTCTACACCTGTCTGTCCAAGTCTGTCAAGTCTATTGTCTACACCTGTCTGTCCAGGTCTGTCAAGTCCATTGTCTACTCCTGTTTGTCCAAGTTTGTCAAGTCTATTGTCTACACATTTGTCAAGTCTATTGTCTACACCTGTCTGTCCAAGTCTGTCAAGTCTATTGTCTACACCTGTTTGTCCAAGTCTGTCAAGTCTATTGTCTACACCTGTCTGTCCAAGTCTGTTAAGTCTATTGTCTACACCTGTCTGTCCAGGTCTGTCAAGTCCATTGTCTACTCCTGTTTGTCCAAGTTTGTCAAGTCTATTGTCTACACATTTGTCAAGTCTATTGTCTACACCTGTTTGTCCAAGTCTATTGTCTACACCTGTTTGTCCAAGTCTGTCAAATCTATTGTCTACACCTGTTTGTCCAAGTCTGTCAAGTCTATTGTCTACACCTGTTTGTCCAAGTCTGTCAAGTCTATTGTCTACACATTTGTCAAGTCTATTGTCTACACCTGTTTGTCCAAGTCTGTCAAGTCTATTGTCTACACATTTGTCAAGTCTATTATCTACACGTTTGTCCATGTCTGTCAAGTCTATTGTCTACACGTTTGTCCAAGTCTGTCAAGTCTATTGTCTACACGTTTGTCCAAGTCTGTCAAGTCTATTGTCTACACATTTGTCCAAGTCTGTCAAGTCTATTATCTACACGTTTGTCCATGTCTGTCAAGTCTATTGTCTACACGTTTGTCCATGTCTGTCAAGTCTATTATCTACACGTATGTCCAAGTCTGTCAAGTCTATTGTCTACACCTGTTTGTCAAGTCTACTGTCTACACCTGTTTGTCCAAGTCTGTAAAGTCTATTGTCTACACATTTGTCAAGTCTATTGTCTACACATTTGTCAAGTCTATTGTCTACACATTTGTCAAGTCTATTGTCTACACCTGTCTGTCCAAGTCTGTCAAGTCTATTGTCTACACCTGTCTGTCCAAGTCTGTCAAGTCTATTGTCTACACCTGTCTGTCCAAGTCTGTCAAGTCTATTGTCTACACCTGTCTGTTCAAGTCTGTCAAGTCTATTGTCTACACCTGTCTGTCCAAGTCTGTCAAGTCTATTGTCTACACCTGTCTGTCCAAGTCTGTCAAGTCTATTGTCTACACCTGTCTGTTCAAGTCTGTCAAGTCTATTGTCTACACCTGTCTGTCCAAGTCTGTCAAGTCTATTGTCTACACCTGTCTGTCCAAGTCTATTGTTTACACCTGTCTGTCCAAGTCTATTGTCTACACCTGTCTGTCCAAGTCTATTGTTTACACCTGTCTGTCCAAGTCTATTGTTTACACCTGTCTGTCCAAGTCTATTGTCTACACCTGTCTGTCCAAGTCTGTCAAGTCTATTGTCTACACCTGTCTGTCCAAGTCTGTCAAGTCTATTGTCTACACCTGTCTGTCCAAGTCTATTGTCTACACCTGTCTGTCCAAGTCTATTGTCTACACCTGTCTGTCCAAGTCTATTGTCTACACGTTAGTCCAAGTCTGTCAAGTCTTGTATCAATGTTTATACAGTGATCAATGAGAGGTGTTGTGTCAGGCCTGACATCATAGCAAACAGACACCAAAGAACAACATGTTTATAGAAGATCATACTTCACTCATAATTACCATCAATGCCTTAATCACGCCCTTTATTAGTACAAGGAATAGGGCGAAGCATCGATATCTCATGGCCAACACATGACCACCTTCTCTTGTTGTTTCTTCTCATCTCATGGCCAACACATGACCACCTTCTCTTGTTGTCTCTTCTCATCTCATGGCCAACACATGACCACCTTCTCTTGTTGTCTCTTCTCATCTCATGGCCAACATATGACCACCTTCTCTTGTTGTCTCTTCTCATCTCATGGCCAACATATGACCACCTTCTCTTGGTGTCTCTTCTCATCTCATGGCCAACACATGACCACCTTCTTCTCTTGTTGTCTCTTCTCATCATATGGCCAACATATGACCACCTTCTTCTCTTGTCTCTTCTCATCACATGACCAACATATGACCACCTTCTTCTCTTGTTGTCTCTTCTCATCTCATGGCCAACATATGACCACCTTCTTCTCTTGTTGTCTCTTCTCATCACATGGCCAACATATGACCACCTTCTCTTGTTGTCTCTTCTCATCTCATGGCCAACATATGACCACCTTCTTCTCTTGTTGTCTCTTCTCATCACATAGCCAACATATGACCACCTTTTCTTGTTGTCTCTTCTCATCACATGGCCAACATATGACCACCTTCTTCTCTTGTTGTCTCTTCTCATCACATGGCCAACATATGACCACCTTCTCTTGTTGTCTCTTCTCATCTCATGGCCAACATATGACCACCTTCTTCTCTTGTTGTCTCTTCTCATCTCATGGCCAACATATGACCACCTTCTTCTCTTGTTGTCTCTTCTCATCTCATAGCCAACACATGACCACCTCCTCTTGTTGTCTCTTCTCATCTCATGGCCAATATATGACCACCTATCTTGTTGTCTCTTCTCATCTCATGGCCAACACATGACCACCTTCTTCTCTTGTTGTCTCTTCTCATCACATGGCCAACATATGACCACCTTCTTGTTGTCTCTTCTCATCTCATGGCCAACACATGACCACCTTCTCTTGTTGTCTCTTCTCATCTCATGGCAAACATATGACCACCTTCTCTTGTTGTCTCTTCTTATCTCATGGCAAACATATGACCACCTTCTCTTGTTGTCTCTTCTCATCTCATGGCCAACACATGACCACATTCTCTTGTTGTCTCTTCTCATCTCATGGCAAACATATGACCACCTTCTCTTGTTGTCTCTTCTCATCTCATGGCCAACACATGACCACCTTCTCTTGTTGTCTCTTCTCATCTCATGGCAAACATATGACCACCTTCTCTTGTTGTCTCTTCTCATCTCATGACCAACACATGACCACCTTCTTGTTGTCTCTTCTCATCACATGGCCAACATATGACCACCACCTTCTCTTGTTGTCTCTTCTCATCTCATGACCAACATATGACCACTACCTTCTCTTGTTGTCTCTTCTCATCTCATGGCCAACACATGAGCACCTTCTTGTTGTCTCTTCTCATCACATGGCCAACATATGACCACCACCTTCTCTTGTTGTCTCTTCTCATCTCATGACCAACATATGACCACTACCTTCTCTTGTTGTCTCTTCTCATCTCATGGCCAACACATGACCACCTTCTCTTGTTGTCTCTTCTCATCTCATGGCCAACATATGACCACCTTCTCTTGTTGTCCCTTCTCATCTCATGACCAACACATGACCACCTTCTCTTGTTGTCTCTTCTCATCTCATGGCCAACATATGACCACCTTCTCTTGTTGTCCCTTCTCATCTCATGACCAACACATGACCACCTTCTCTTGTTGTCTCTTCTCATCTCATGGCCAACACATGACCACCTTCTCTTGTTGTCTCTTCTCATCTCATGACCAACATATGACCACCTTCTCTTGTTGTCTCTTCTCATCTCATGGCCAACACATGACCACCTTCTCTTGTTGTCTCTTCTCATCTCATGGCCAACATATGACCACCTCTTGTTGTCTCTTCTCATCTCATGGCCAACACATGACCACCTTCTCTTGTTGTCTCTTCTCATCTCATGACCAACATATGACCACCACCTTCTCTTGTTGTCTCTTCTCATCTCATGGCCAACATATGACCACCTTCTCTTGTTGTCTCTTCTCATCTCATGGCCAACACATGACCACCACCTTCTCTTGTTGTCTCTTCTCATCTCATGGCCAACACATGACCACCTTCTCTTGTTGTCTCTTCTCATCTCATGGCCAACACATGACCACCTCCTCTTGTTGTCTCTTCTCATCACATGGCCAACATATGACCACCTTCTCTTGTTGTCTCTTCTCATCTCATGGCCAACACATGACCACCTCCTCTTGTTGTCTCTTCTCATCTCATGGCCAACATATGCCCACCTTCTTGTTGTCTCTTCTCATCTCATGGCCAACATATGACCACCTTCTCTTGTTGTCTCTTCTCATCTCATGGCCAACATATGACCACCTCCTCTTGTTGTCTCTTATCACATGGGCAACACATGACCACCTTCTCTTGTTGTCTCTTATCTCATGGCCAACATATGACCACCTTCTCTTGTTGTCTCTTCTTATCTCAGGCCAACATATGACTTTTCCCTGTCAATAACACAGATTGTGGTCTCTTTTTCCCTGTCAATAACACAGATTGTGGTCTCTTTTTCCCTGTCAATAACTCAGATTGTGGTCTCTTTTTCCCTGTCAATAACACAGATTGTGGTCTCTTTTTCCCTGTCAATAACACAGATTCTGGTCTCTTTTTCCCTGTCAATAACACAGATTGTGGTCTCTTTTTCCCTGTCAATAACTCAGATTGTGGTCTCTTTTGCCCTGTCAATAACTCAGATTGTGGTCTCTGTCTTAGAATACTTACCAGTGGTTCTAGTTCCTTCTTGTCTATGAGGTTGTACTCCGTAACAAAATAATAGAAATGTTTGTAGCAAGTGTTGACATGGGCTTCCTGTCAATGAATAATTGAGAAGTACTGTTAATGTACAAGTTACACGTACTGTCAATATACGAGTTACACATACTGTCAATGTACAAGTTACACGTACTGTCAATGTACAAGTTACACGTACTGTCAATATACGAGTTAAACATACTGTCAATGTACAAGTTACACATACTGTCAATGTACAAGTTACACGTTCTGTCAATGTACAAGTTACACGTACTGTCAATATACGAGTTACACATACTGTCAATGTACAAGTTACACTCACTGTCAATGTACAAGTTACATGAACTGTCAATGTACAAGTTACACTCTCTGTCAATGTACAAGGTACACTCACTGTCAATGTACAAGTTACATGAACTGTCAATGTACAAGTTACACTCTCTGTCAATGTACAAGGTACACTCACTGTCAATGTACAAGGTGCACTCACTGTCAATGTGCAAGTTACACTCACTATCAATGTACAAGTTACACTCACTATCAATGTACAAGTTACACTCACTATCAATGTACAAGTTACACTCACTATCAATGTACAAGTTACACTCACTATCAATGTACAAGTTACACTCACTGTCAATGTACAAGTTACACTCACTATCAATGTACAAGTTACACTCACTGTCAATGTACAGGTTACACTCACTGTCAATGTACAAGTTACACTCATTATCAATGCACTAGTTACATTCACTGTCAATGTACAAGTTACACTCATTATCAATGAACTAGTTACATTCACTGTCAATGTACAAGTTACACTCATTATCAATGTACTAGTTACACTCACTGTCAATGTACAAGTTACACTCATTATCAATGTACAAGTTACACTCACTATCAATGTACAAGTTACACTCACTGTCAATGTACAAGTTACACTCACTGTCAATGTACAAGTTACACTCACTGACAATGTACAAGTTACACTCATTATCAATGTACAAGTTACACTCACTGTCAATGTACAAGTTACACTCACTGTCAATGTACAAGTTACACTCACTGTCAATGTACAAGTTACACTCACTGACAATGTACAAGTTACACTCATTATCAATGTACAAGTTACACTCACTGTCAATGTACAAGTTACACTCATTATCAATGTACAAGTTACACTCACTGTCAATGTACAAGTTACACTCATTATCAATGTACAAGTTACACTCACTGTCAATGTACAAGTTACATTCACTGTCAATGTACAAGTTACACTCACTGTCAATGTACAAGTTACACTCACTGTCAATGTACAAGTTACACTCATTATCAATGTACAAGTTACACTCACTGTCAATGTACAAGTTACACTCATTATCAATGTACAAGTTACACTCACTGTCAATGTACAAGTTACACTCATTATCAATGTACAAGTTACACTCACTGTCAATGTACAAGTTACACTCATTATCAATGTACAAGTTACACTCACTGTCAATGTACAAGTTACACTCATTATCAATGTACAAGTTACACTCACTGTCAATGTGCAAGTTACACTCACTGTCAATGTGCAAGTTACACTCACTGTCAATGTACAAGTTGTAAACCCCTTATCAAAAAAGTTAAAAATGCCACCAATGAACAATGCCACCAATGAACAATGCCACCAATGAGCAATGCCACCAATGTACAATGCCACCAATGTACAATGCCACCAATGAACACATTAGAAATGATTTCAACAAACAAGCTAAAAATGCCACCATCTGTTGATCTCTTTACAAAACAACTGTTCAACTGTGGAGTATATTCTGCTGATGTTGTCCTCCTTCTATAATGATCTCTAGTCAAGACAACTGTTCAACTGTGGAGTATATTCTGCTGATGTTGCCCTCCTTCTATAATGATCTCTAGTCAAGACAACTGTTCAACTGTGGAGTATATTCTGCTGATGTTGCCCTCCTTCTATAATGATCTCTAGTCAAGACAACTGTTCAACTGTGGAGTATATTCTGCTGATGTTGCCCTCCTTCTATAATGATCTCTAGTCAAGACAACTGTTCAACTGTGGAGTATATTCTGCTGATGTTGTCCTCCTTCTATAATGATCTCTTTACAAGACAACTGTTCAACTGTGGAGTATATTCTGCTGATGTTGTCCTCCTTCTATAATGATCTCTTTACAAGACAACTGTTCAACTGTGGAGTATATTCTGCTGATGTTGTCCTCCTTCTATAATGATCTCTTTACAAGACAACTGTTCAACTGTGGAGTATATTCTGCTGATGTTGCCCTCCTTCTATAATGATCTCTTTACAAGACAACTGTTCAACTGTGGAGTATATTCTGCTGATGTTGCCCTCCTTTTATAATGATCTCTAGTCAAGACAACTGTTCAACTGTGGAGTATATTCTGCTGATGTTGCCCTCCTTCTATAATGATCTCTTTACAAGACAACTGTTCAACTGTGGAGTATATTCTGCTGATGTTGCCCTCCTTCTATAATGATCTCTTTACAAGACAACTGTTCAACTGTGGAGTATATTCTGCTAATGTTGCCCTCCTTCTATAATGATCTCTTTACAAGACAACTGTTCAACTGTGGAGTATATTCTGCTGATGTTGCCCTCCTTCTATAATGATCTCTTTACAAGACAACTGTGGAGTATATTCTGCTGATGTTGCCCTCCTTCTATAATGATCTCTTTACAAGACAACTGTGGAGTATATTCTGCTGATGTTGCCCTCCTTCTATAATGATCTCTAGTCAAGACAACTGTTCAACTGTGGAGTATATTCTGCTGATGTTGCCCTCCTTCTATAATGATCTCTTTACAAGACAACTGTTCAACTGTGGAGTATATTCTGCTGATGTTGCCCTCCTTCTATAATGATCTCTTTACAAGACAACTGTTCAACTGTGGAGTATATTCTGCTGATGTTGCCCTCCTTCTATAATGATCTCTAGTCAAGACAACTGTTCAACTGTGGAGTATATTCTGCTGATGTTGCCCTCCTTCTATAATGATCTCTAGTCAAGACAACTGTTCAACTGTGGAGTATATTCTGCTGATGTTGCCCTCCTTCTATAATGATCTCTTTACAAGACAACTGTTCAACTGTGGAGTATATTCTGCTGATGTTGCCCTCCTTCTATAATGATCTCTAGTCAAGACAACTGTTCAACTGTGGAGTATATTCTGCTGATGTTGCCCTCCTTCTATAATCATCTCTAGTCAAGACAACTGTTCAACTGTGGAGTATATTCTGCTGATGTTGCCCTCCTTCTATAATGATCTCTTTACAAGACAACTGTTCAACTGTGGAGTATATTCTGCTGATGTTGCCCTCCTTCTATAATGATCTCTTTACAAGACAACTGTTCAACTGTGGAGTATATTCTGCTGATGTTGCCCTCCTTCTATAATGATCTCTTTACAAGACAACTGTTCAACTGTGGAGTATATTCTGCTGATGTTGCCCTCCTTCTATAATCATCTCTAGTCAAGACAACTGTTCAACTGTGGAGTATATTCTGCTGATGTTGCCCTCCTTCTATAATGATCTCTAGTCAAGACAACTGTTCAACTGTGGAGTATATTCTGCTGATGTTGCCCTCCTTCTATAATGATCTCTTTACAAGACAACTGTTCAACTGTGGAGTATATTCTGCTGATGTTGCCCTCCTTTTATAATGATCTCTAGTCAAGACAACTGTTCAACTGTGGAGTATATTCTGCTGATGTTGCCCTCCTTCTATAATGATCTCTTTACAAAACAACTGTTCAACTGTGGAGTATATTCTGCTGATGTTGCCCTCCTTCTATAATGATCTCTAGTCAAGACAACTGTTCAACTGTGGAGTATATTCTGCTGATGTTGCCCTCCTTCTATAATCATCTCTAGTCAAGACAACTGTTCAACTGTGGAGTATATTCTGCTGATGTTGCTCTCCTTCTATAATGATCTCTAGTCAAGACAACTGTTCAACTGTGGAGCATATTCTGTTGATGTTGCCCTCCTTCTATAATGATCTCTTTACAAGACAACTGTTCAACTGTGGAGTATATTCTGCTGATGTTGCTCTCCTTCTATAATGATCTCTAGTCAAGACAACTGTTCAACTGTGGAGTATATTCTGTTGATGTTGCCCTCCTTCTATAATGATCTCTTTACAAAACAACTGTTCAACTGTGGAGTATATTCTGTTGATGTTGCCCTCCTTCTATAATGATCTCTTTACAAGACAACTGTTCAACTGTGGAGTATAATCTGCTGATGTTGCCCTCCTTCTATAATGCCAGTTGTTACAGTTTGTGTAAATGTTTCTCTTGTCAACACACGACCAACAGGTTCCCTTAGTGCACTGACTAGCACAGCACTTTCTAATGAATATCCAAAACATGGAGTTCACAGCACTTTCTAATCAATGTCCAACACATGAAGTTCACAGCACTTTCTAATGAATATCCAAAACATGGAGTTCACAGCACTTTCTAATGAATATCCAAAACATGGAGTTCACGGCACTTTCTAATGAATATCCAACACATGGAGTTCACAGCACTTTCTAATTAATGTCCAACACATGGAGTTTATGGCACTTTCTAATTAATGTCCAACACATGGAGTTCACATCACTTTCTAATTAATGTCCAACACATGGAGTTCACTGCACTTTCTAATTAATGTCCAACACATGGAGTTCACATCACTTTCTAATTAATGTCCAACACATGGAGTTCACTGCACTTTCTAATTAATGTCCAACACATGGAGTTCACAGCACTTTCTAATTAATGTCCAACACATGGAGTTCACAGCACTTTCTAATTAATGTCCAACACATGGAGTTCACAGCACTTTCTAATTAATGTCCAACACATGGAGTTCATGGCACTTTCTAATTAATGTCCAACACATGGATTTCATGGCACTTTAAACTTTATCATCACTTCAATCACATCCTACAAACCCACAAACACTTTATACACATCCTACAAACCCACAAACACTTTATACACATCCTACAAACCCACAAACACTTTATACACATCCTACAAACTCACAAACACTTTATACACATCCTACAAACGCACAAACACTTTATACACATCCTACAAACCCACAAACACTTTATACACATCCTACAAACCCACAAACACTTTATACACATCCTACAAACCCACAAACACTTTATACACATCCTACAAACCCACAAACACTTTATACACATCCTACAAACTCACAAACACTTTATACACATCCTACAAACCCACAAACACTTTATACACATCCTACAAACTCACAAACACTTTATACACCTCCTACAAACTCACAAACACTTTATACACATCCTACAAACTCACAAACACTTTATACACATCCTACAAACTCACAAACACTCTATTTCAACTGTTTAAATTAAGTGTTGGTGAGTTAAGTAATTGTAACTCAACTTCTAAACTTAACTTCTCACTACTTCTTAATTTTAACCGCTTCATACAAACATTACAAACACAAACATTAAATTAACACTGTACAAACATCACTAACACAAACATTAAATTAACACTGAAAAAAACATCACTAACACAAACACTAAATTAACATTACAAACATCACTAACACAAACACTAAATTAACATTACAAACATCACTAACACAAACACTAAATTAACACTACAAACATCACTAACACAAACACTAAATTAACACAGAAAAAACATCACTAACACAAACACTAAATTAACATTACAAACATCACTAACACAAACACTAAATTAACATTACAAACATCACTAACACAAACACTAAATTAACATTACAAACATCACTAACACAAACACTAAATTAACATTACAAACATCACTAACATTAACACTACAACCATCACTGTGCCATGCGGTTGAAGCCATAAACCTAATCCAACCAATGATGACAGCACCCGATTCCCTTGTCTGTTCTTGAGTAAACCCACAGCTGTGTAGCAAAAGTTCACAGAAAAGACTATTTTCCAAACTCAAGTTACAATTGTAACAATAAGTGTTTGTCATTTTGATGAACGTTTCATAAAAACGTGACTCACAGTTAGATGTCGTAATCTAGAGTTCAACAAAATAAAAGACATGACAGAAGAAAGAAATGATAACAAAGAAAACAGCAACAATGTCTGGTTTACTTACGGCCCCAATAGCCAGGAGTTTGTCAAAATGGTGGATGTAGACATGGACAAACACCCGGAAGAGTCTCTTCAGGATTGTCTTGGCAACACTCAGGTAGTTCTTTGGAAACGGTTTACCTGAGATCAATCAGTAGCAATGTCAGACATATACAGGGAAAATAGTAGCAATGTCCAACATATGTAGGGAAAATAGTAGCAATGTCAAAAATATATTGGGGAAATAGTAGCAATGTCAAACATATGTAGGGAAAATAGTAGCAATGTCAAACATATGTAGGGAAAATAGTAGCAATGTCAAAAATATATTGGGGAAATAGTAGCAATGTCAGACATAATATAGGGAAAATAGTAGCAATGTCAGACATATATAGGGAAAATAGTAGCAATGTCAAAAATATATTGGGGAAATAGTAGCAATGTCAGACAAATATAGGGAAAATAGTAACAATGTCAGACATATATAGGGAAAATAGTAGCAATGTCAAAAATATATTGGGGAAATAGTATCAATGTCAGATATAATATAGGGAAAATACAGTCGAACCTGTCTAAGGCGACCATTCACGGGACTTTCAAAAACTGGTCCCATAGGACAGGTGGTCCTGCCTCACAGGTTTCACATACATGTAATAAATAGAGCGATAAAAAAAATTTTATCCTAAGCACTATGAAAACTAACCTGCAAATCAGCGTAATCCATGAGTAGAACATAGTGCACATGTCGGTCTACAATAGCCACTGGTTGGACACTTTTCATAAAACACGATAGTTAAACACACAAAAATATTTTGTCGAATCACTGATATTCGTTCTTCCAGCGTTAATGCTTTTGGTTTTACACTTTTGACACTGGCCATTTCCTATATTGTGTGTAACACTTTTAAAATCCACAAAAATAATTCACTGAGATACTGTACATGTACGTGAATACACTCTAAGCGGGCAATAACTAATTCTTTAGTTAATTCCTGTAATTTATACGGGCCACGCAATGGTCTACTCTGGTCTAGACGGAACCGCGAAGTGATGTCACTTCACGAATCATAGATCTGTGTCTGCCGTTTTTCTCACACCAGTATTGACTGATAAACGTAACACGTCCCACTGTAATCTGGGACTCACTAAATACGGGAAAACCTCGACACCTGTAGACACCTGTGTCGATCGTTTATGGCTCCCATCGGATTACCCGCGTGTCGTAAACGGGATAAATAACATTGGCGGCGGTTAATTAGCCTGGTCTCTGGTCGCGTCATACGGTGAGCGCCGTAATCAGTGTTAGCATATAGTAAAAAACTCGGGGAAATTGTAGACCCGGTCCTATAACCAGGGAAACGCTTTAAACAGGTGGTCCTAAGACCAGGTTCGACTGTAGTAGCAATGTCAGACAAATATAGGGAAAATAGTAACAATGTCAGACATATATAGGGAAAATAGTAGCAATGTCAAAAATATATTGGGGAAATAGTAGCAATGTCAGACAAATATAGGGAAACTAGTAACAATGTTAGACATATATAGGGAAAATAGTAGCAATGTCAGACATATATAGGGAAAATAGTAGCAATGTTAGACATATATAGGGAAAATAGCAGCAATGTCAAACATATATAGGGAAAATAGTAGCAATGTCAAACATATATAGGGAAAATAGTAGCAATGTTAGACATATATAGGGAAAATAGCAGCAATGTCAAACATATATAGGGAAAATAGTAGCAATGTCAAACATATATAGGGAAAATAGTAGCAATGTCAAACATATATAGGGAAAATAGTAGCAATGTCAAACATATATAGGGGAAATAGTTAAGGGAAAGACATTGCTACTATTTTCCCTATATGTCTGGCATTGCTACTATTTTCCCTATATATGTCTGACATTGCTACTATTTTCCCTATATATGTTTGACATTGCTACTATTTTCCCTATATATGTTTGACATTGCTACTATTTTCCCTATATATGTTTGACATTGCTTCTATTTTCCCTATATATGTTTGACATTGCTACTATTTTCCCTATGTATATATTGACATTGCTACTATTTTCCCTATATATGTTTGACATTGCTACTATTTTCCCTATATATGTCCAACATTGCTGCTATTTTCCCTACAGAGAGATAGAAAATGTGGACAGTGGAGAGAAAGACATTAGTCAAATAGGTACTTTGAGATATGGTAAAACTTGTCAACAGAGAGATAGAAAATAGAGACAGTGGAGAGAAAGACAGTAGTCAAACAGGTATTTTGAGAGTTGGTAAAACTTGTCAACAGAGAGATAGAAAATAGAGACAGTGGAGAGAAAGACAGTAGTCAAATAGGTACTTCAAAGTTGGTCATTTGTAAATAGTGAGATAGTAATAGTTTAATGTGAAAACAAAACAAGAAGAGAAAAAAAAGAAAGGGGACAAATAAAAGATGTGACAGCAGAAGTAAACCTAACGATGACTCACCAACTTGGACAGGAAACAAATTCTCATCGTTGATCTGTGCTTCCACCCACTCCATGAGTAACGTTATGTATTGTGGGGCAGGGAGGGCTGTTGGCTTCTTGTAGTTGATGCCATCACACCAGTGGTACTCATACCTGGGTGGGAGTGAATGTTGGCTGATCACAAACTACTACAGTACCACCCAGTGAATGTTGACTCATCACAAACTACTACAGTACCACCCAGTGAATGTTGGCTGATCACAAACTACTACAGTACCACCCAGTGAATGTTGACTGATCACAAACTACTACAGTACCACCCAGTGAATGTTGGCTGATCACAAACTACTACAGTACCACCCAGTGAATGTTGACTCATCACAAACTACTACAGTACCACCCAGTGAATGTTGGCTGATCACAAACTACTACAGTACCACCCAGTGAATGTTGACTGATCACAAACTACTACAGTACCACCCAGTGAATGTTGGCTGTTCACAAACTACTACAGTACCACCCAGTGAATGTTGGCTGTTCACAAACTACTACAGTACCACCCAGTGAATGTTGGCTGATCACAAACTACTACAGTACCACCCAGTGAATGTTGGCTGATCACAAACTACTACAGTACTACCCAGTGAATGTTGGCTGAACACAAACTACTACAGTACCACCCAGTGAATGTTGGCTGTTCACAAACTACTACAGTACCACCCAGTGAATGTTGGCTGTTCACAAACTACTACAGTACCACCCAGTGAATGTTGGCTGTTCACAAACTACTACAGTACCACCCAGTGAATGTTGACTGATCACACACTACTACAGTACCACCCAGTGAATGTTGGCTGATCACAAACTACTATAGTACCAACCAGTGAATGTTGACTGATTACAAACTACTACAGTACCACCCAGTGAATGTTGACTGATCACAACTACTACAGTACCACCCAGTGAATGTTGGCTGATCACAAACTACTACAGTACCACCCAGTGAATGTTGGCTGATCACAAACTACTACAGTACCAACCAGTGAATGTTGGCTGATCACAAACTACTACAGTACCAACCAGTGAATGTTGGCTGTTCACAAACTACTACAGTACCACCCAGTGAATGTTGGCTGATCACAAACTACTACAGTACCACCCAGTGAATGCTGACTGATCACAACTACTACAGTACCACCCAGTGAATGTTGAATGATCACAACTACTACAGTACCACCCAGTGAATGTTGAATGATCACAACTACTACAGTACCACCCAGTGAATGTTGACTGATCACAAACTACTACAGTACCACCCAGTGAATGTTGACTGATCACAACTACTACAGTACCACCCAGTGAATGTTGACTGATCACAACTACTACAGTACCACCCAGTGAATGTTGACCGATCACAAACTACTACTGTACCACCCAGTGAATATTGATTGATCACAACTACTACAGTACCACCCAGTGAATGTTGACTGATAACAACTACTACAGTACCACCCAGTGAATGTTGACTGATCACAAACTACTACAGTACCACCCAGTGAATGTTGGCTGATCACAAACTACTACAGTACCACCCAGTGAATGTTGACTGATCACAAACTACTACAGTACCACCCAGTGAATGTTGACTCATCACAAACTACTACAGTACCACCCAGTGAATGTTGACTGATCACAACTACTACAGTACCACCCAGTGAATGTTGACTGATCACAAACTACTACAGTACCACCCAGTGAATGTTGACTGATCACAACTACTACAGTACCACCCAGTGAATGTTGACTGATCACAAACTACTACAGTACCACCCAGTGAATGTTGACTGATCACAAACTACTACAGTACCACCCAGTGAATGTTGACTGATCACAACTACTACAGTACCACCCAGTGAATGTTGACTGATCACAAACTACTACAGTACCACTCAAATAATATAATATAATATTAATATTTATGGGAACAATGATAGCTCATGGTCAGTGAACTGTTCAATCACAGATAAGAGGTTGGGTTCAATCTTGAATGATGGCTTCCAGGTTCACCCAGACTTAAAGGGGTACCTGATAATTACCTGTTAGAGAAAAGCCGTACAGCCCAAACGACCCCAGAAATAATGTGTCAAAGGTCTAAAACAAAATATGGGCATTAACAGTATATTTCCTATATGCCAAGTGGCATAATAGGGCTCTTTTTCCCCATGATATTAATATCTACATACCCTCCGCCAGTTGAATACAACAACAATGATATATAAGAACAACAAGGTGCTCACTTTGTGCCACCAGACATCGTGGGACATGACTGCTCAGTACAATGCTCAAAGATAGTGCCATACAGTAGATTGATCCGGTTAAAGAAATCCACAACTGCAACAAGACCAGAAAGACAAAATGTGTTAAATTCTACATCTTGCTCTCACAATTTTCAAATAAAATATACATCTTTAGTATGTCTTTATTATGTCAAACATCAATCATTTGTCAAACATCAATCATTTGTCAAACATCAATCATTTGTCAAACATCAATCATTTGTCAAACATCAATCATTTGTCAAACATCAATCATTTGTCAAACATCAATCGTTTGTCAAACATCAATCATTTGTCAAACATCAATCATTTGTCAAACATCAATCATTTGTCAAACATCAATCATTTGTCAAACATCAATCATTTGTCAAACATCAATCATTTGTCAAACATCAATCATTTGTCAAACATCAATCATTTGTCAAACATCAATCATATTTCAGTACATGTTCCACCTGGAACAAACAAAGAGAAAACAAATGAAATATGAAGGAGTAGAAGAAATGGAGGCTAGCACATAATGCCATATAAATGCACACAAAATGATATGACATAAGGTAATCTATTAATATAAGACAAAAATAGTTGTAAAACTGAGTATAAAAGAGGCTTGAAAAAAAACAAATCACAATTTAAGATCAAAACATGAAATGCCTTTGAAGAAAATAATGAAAAGAGTTAATTACATTTAGGCATAATGAACCACAGTGAACTATGAGGCTGTTCTCTAGAGTGAATCTGCTGCGTTCATTCAAGCAGCATGAGAAATTGCCAATGGGAAAGACAACGCTGTCTCAAGCGTGTGTTATAAAGCCATCAATCAGGATCAAACCAGATCTCTTGTCCTTAGCGAGTTCACCAACCACTGAGCTATCAAGATGGCCTGAGTGGAGGATGGAGATTGTGACTCTGGTACCCATTTAAGGTTGGGTGAACCTGGAAGCCATCGATCAGGATTGAACCCGACTTGTCCTTAGCGAGTTCACCAATCACTGAGCTATCAAGATGGCCTGAGTGGAGGATGGAGATTGTGATTCTGGTGCCAGCCAAGTTGTAGAGCTGGTGGGTGAGAACATTGGATGAGGAAATGAAAGTAACTTGAAGGGAAGCTGGGAGAACTCACAAGAACACAGAATGGAGTACATGCTCAAGGTACAGACAACAGGAAGCTAACAAATCTACATGTCATCATCTTGGCCATAAATGGCATAAACTTGGCCATAAATGGCATAAAGGAACACATACATATACTACTGTCTCATTTCTGACCAACTCACAAGAATGCATTTGGGAGCCCAAAGATTCAATCAAAGCTGTTTATGGCCAAAGAGGAGCTCCAGTCAAGAAGCACCTATCTGGCAGTGTCAACATTAAGAGATGAACACAAGAACAGAACTGTCTACACTTACAAGCACCATACTTTTTCTGCTGCAACATAATGACTTGTGTGTTGTTTGGCTTCCTATGTTTAAGTGCATCCAACTAGGTCACACAGGTTTTGTTTCACCTTGACCTTCCTGCATGGCAGCAGTTATTTGTTGTTAGAATTGTCTCATCTAGGAACACAGTCTGAACAGAATAACGAGAGTATATCCCAGCCAAGTCTGTATCAAACTTTCTTCTCTTAGGTAGAATGTCCATCAAGTCTTTCCCTCTCTGGTAGAATGTCCATCAAGTCTTTTCCTCTCTGGTGGAATGTCCATCAAGTCTTTTCCTCACTGGTGGAATGTCCATCAAATCTTTCCCTCTCTGGTAGAATGTCCATCAAATCTTTCCCTCTCTGGTAGAATGTCCATCAAGTCTTTCCCTCTCTGGTAGAATGTCCATCAAGTCTTTCCCTCTCTGGTAGAATGTCCATCAAGTCTTTCCCTCCCTGGTGGAATGTCCACCAAGTTTTTCACTCTCTGGAGGAATGTCCATTAAGTATTTTCCCTCCATGGAGGAATGTCCATTTTTTAATCTCTGGCGAAATGTCTATCAAGTTTTTTCCCTCCCTGGTAGAATGTCCATCAAGTGTTTTTCCTCCATGGTAGAATGTCCATCAAGTGTTTTCCCTCCATGGTAGAATGTCCATCAAGTGTTTTTCCTCCATGGTAGAATGTCCATCAAGCGTTTTCCCTCCCTGGTAGAATGTCCATCAAGTGTTTTCCCTCCCTGGTAGAATGTCCATCAAGTGTTTTTCCTCCATGGTAGAATGTCCATCAAGTGTTTTCCCTCCATGGTAGAATGTCCATCAAGTGTTTTCCCTCCCTGGTAGAATGTCCATCAAGTGTTTTCCCTCCCTGGTAGAATGTCCATCAAGTGTTTTCCCTCCCTGGTAGAATGTCCATCAAGTGTTTTCCCTCTCTGGTAGAATGTCCATCAAGTTTTTTCCCTCCCTGGTGGAATGTCCATCAAGTTTTTTCCCTCCCTGGTAGAATGTCCATCAAGTTTTTTCCCTCCCTGGTGGAATGTCCATCAAGTTTTTTCCCTCCCTGGTGGAATGTCCATCAAGTTTTTTTCCTCCATGGTAGAATGTCCATCAAGTTTTTTCCCTCCCTGGTAGAATGTCTATCAAGTGTTTTTCCTCCCTGGTGGAATGTCCATCAAGTTTTTTCCCTCCCTGGTGGAATGTCCATCAAGTTTTTTCCCTCCCTGGTGGAATGTCCATCAAGTTTTCCCTGTGGTGGATCATCTGCCAGAAACTAGCATGTTCCTGCTGCATGACTTGCCCCACTTTGTTTCTGTCCCGGTTGATCAAGGATAATTATAAGAAATTCCACCATAGAACATTGAGATATTAGTCTCTTTCCCGCATGCACCAAAAACAAGACAATGAAATAACAAAGCTCTTACCATGAACAGCAATCCAGTCATTGACGTCTTCTCCTGGGGGTAGTTTGACCACTTCTTTTAGGTCAATCCCTGAGTTCAGTGATGCATTAGCTTGTTTATGTAGATTATACTTAAGTGTCCCACTTTCAAACCTCTTCTTTGGTTTAAATGTCTAGAAAATAAACAATTCAGAGAAGGAATCACTTAAATATTCCACGTCTTGTAACAAACTTCTAACAACTATGACCCCATTATTATTTATTTCTTTTTCTACCTTTCAGCTCCCAGTGGAGCATAGATCTTCAATAAACACTTTCAACTCCCTGTGGAGCATAGGTCTTCAACAAACACTTTCAGATCCCTGTGGAGCATAGATCTTCAATAAACACTTTCAACTCCCTGTGAAGCACAGGTCTTCCTCCCTGTGAAGCACAAGTCTTCAACAAACACTTTCAGCTCCCTGTAGAGCAAAGGTCTTCAATAAACACTTTCAATTCCCTGAGGAGCACAGGTCCTGAACAAACACTTTCAGATCCCTGCGTAGCATAGGTCTTCAACAAACACTTTCAGATCCCTGTGGAGCATAGGTCTTCAACAAACACTTTCAGATCCCTGTGTAGCATCGGTCTTCAACAAACACTTTCAGCTCTCAGTGGAGCATAGGTCTTCAACAAACACTTTCAGCTCTCAGTGGAGCATAGGTCTTCAACAAACACTTTCAGCTCTTAGTGGAGTATAGGTCTTCAACAAACACTTTCAGCTCTCAGTGGAGCATAGGTCTTCAACAAACACTTTCACCTCTCAGTGGAGCATAGGTCTTCAACAAACACTTTCAGCTCTCAGTGGCGCATAGGTCTTCAACAAACACTTTCAGCTCTCAGTGGAGCATAGGTCTTCAACAAACACTTTCAGCTCTCAGTGGAGCATAGGTCTTCAACAAACACTTTCAGCTCTCAGTGGAGCATAGGTCTTCAACAAACACTTTCAGCTCTCAGTGGAGCATAGGTCTTCAACAAACACTTTCAGCTCCCTGTGGAGCATAGGTCTTCAACAAACACTTTCAGCTCCCTGTGGAGCATAGGTCTTCAACAAACACTTTCAGCTCCCTGTGGAGCATAGGTCTTCAACAAACACTTTCAGCTCTCAGTGGAGCATAGGTCTTCAACAAACACTTTCAGCTCTCAGTGGAGCATAGGTCTTCAACAAACACTTTCAGCTCTCAGTGGAGCATAGGTCTTCAACAAACACTTTCAGCTCTCAGTGGAGCATAGGTCTTCAACAAACACTTTCAGCTCTCAGTGGAGCATAGGTCTTCAACAAACACTTTCAGCTCTCAGTGGAGCATAGGTCTTCAACAAACACTTTCAGCTCTCAGTGGAGCACAGGTCTTCAACAAACACTTTCAGCTCCCAGTGGAGCATAGGTCTTCAACAAACACTTTCAGCTCTCAGTGGAGCATAGGTCTTCAACAAACACTTTCAGCTCTCAGTGGAGCATAGGTCTTCAACAAACACTTTCAGCTCTCAGTGGAGCATAGGTCTTCAACAAACACTTTCAGCTCTCAGTGGAGCATAGGTCTTCAACAAACACTTTCAGCTCTCAGTGGAGCATAGGTCTTCAACAAACACTTTCAGCTCTCAGTGGAGCATAGGTCTTCAACAAACACTTTCAGCTCTCAGTGGAGCATAGGTCTTCAACAAACACTTTCAGCTCTCAGTGGAGCATAGGTCTTCAATAAACACTTTCAGCTCTCAGTGGAGCATAGGTCTTCAACAAACACTTTCAGCTCTCAGTGGAGCATAGGTCTTCAACAAACACTTTCAGCTCTCAGTGGAGCATAGGTCTTCAACAAACACTTTCAGCTCTCAGTGGAGCATAGGTCTTCAACAAACACTTTCAGCTCCCAGTGGAGCATAGGTCTTCAATAAACACTTTCAGCTCTCAGTGGAGCATAGGTCTTCAACAAACACTTTCAGCTCTCAGTGGAGCATAGGTCTTCAATAAACACTTTCAGCTCTCAGTGGAGCATAGGTCTTCAACAAACACTTTCAGCTCTCAGTGGAGCATAGGTCTTCAACAAACACTTTCAGCTCTCAGTGGAGCATAGGTCTTCAACAAACACTTTCAGCTCTCAGTGGAGCATAGGTCTTCAATAAACACTTTCAGCTCTCAGTGGAGCATAGGGCTTCAACAAACACTTTCAGCTCTCAGTGGAGCATAGGTCTTCAACAAACACTTTCAGCTCTCAGTGGAGCATAGGTCTTCAACAAACACTTTCTAAGATATTCTGTTTCTTGCCATTCTCTCAAGAGCGTTCATGTAGTCTCCATCAGTTTCATCTCTGCTTTCATCTGTCTTATCCAAGTATATTTTAGCCTTCTTCTTTGTCTCTTCCCTGGAGGATTCCAAAAAAGGGGCCTGTCATGTAATACTCTCAGTTGACTTCAGCTGTGTGTGTCCTTCTGGTTATGGAGGGCCCCGGTATCACTACAAACAAATTAAAATCCATAATTGCCCACCCGCCCGTGCCAGTGCAATCATCTGAATTACTAACTCATCTCCCAAACAAAGAAAGGTAGCTGTAGTCCCATCATAGTAGTCTCAGCACACACCAGAAAACATAAGGCGAAACCGCACAGAAAGTGAACAGAGCCAACTGTTTCTTGTCATACAATATTATCATTCCTCGTAAACAAAGGGAATATCAAAACATGATCAAAACGGATGAGACACACAGCTCATGGTGTGCACAGAGCTCTTAACTCAGTAGTTTATGCAACAAGCCGAACTTGGAATATGAGGAAACTGCAACAAGGAACTTCCCAGATATATGTAAGATTGTACGTCTAGTAGAGGTATTTCTCCTAGCTTTATCCGGCCATTGCCAACTGCATCAATTCTCATAAAGAGGGAGAAACAGAAAATGATACCAGGGTGGGGATATCAAGGGCGGGAGGAGCTTTCGTTGCACTGGGAGACATATGGGGATCCAAAGAAGTTAGGTTAAATGCAAAAATAAAAATTTTCAACTCGGGTGTTAAGTCGGTCCTATTATATGGCTGTGAAACATGGAGAATAACAAAATTGACAATCACGAAGGTACAGACCTTCATTAATGGATGCTTACGCAGAATAAAGGGATGGAAATGGCAGGACAAAATCACTAACGTGGAATTATGGAAATGTACCGGTCAAATACCAGTGGATAAAGAGATACAGCGAAGACGATGGCGATGGATAGGACACACACTACGGAAGCCAACTGAGAGTATTACACAACAGGCCCTTTTTTGGAATCCCCAGGAGGAAAAGACAAAGAGGAAGACCAAGGAATTCTTGGAGAAGACAGATCGAAGCAGAGATAAAGATGATGGGGAAGACATGGAATGATCTTAAAAGAATTGCAAAAAACAAAACGACTTGGAAAGTGTTTGTTGAAGACCTATGCTCCACTGGGAGCTAAAAGGTAGAAGAAGCAACAAGGAACACTTTTCATACATAGCCTTCAATGGTTCCTGCCGCCTATCCACCATATTGACCAGAAGTTCACGTCCTCCTAAAAATGATGATCATCATATTTTTAAAAATGTATAGCGCTTGATGATGTTAGGACACTGTTTTTGACTCCAATTCCGTACATATAATACACAGTTAGTTGTCGGATTATCCCCGTCGCACATCAAACAGACCATAAGATAAAATACTCAGTAAAGTTTACCAACAGAGTATACGCCCACATTTAGAATATGGATCATCTGCATGGTGCTCAGCATCAAACACCACACTGCAAGAACTGGATAAAGTACAAGACCAGGCACTTAGGGTCATCACAGGAGCAATGAAATCAACACCAATATTGGAGATGGAGAAATTGTGGAGGATACCAGCACTGAGAGAACGGAGGGACACAAAGATGCTGGTACAGGCAGAAAAATTTGCATGCATGCCGAGACATCCAATGAAGGACCGATTCCAAAATCTTGCATTGGGACGACTTAAGAGAAGCAGTTTTATCCACCAAGCCAAGCGTATTAGTAGACAAACACCAGACATGCCAAGAGTTGTTAACCCCCTACTGCCCATACCAGAACAGACTCCCTGGACAGATGAATCAGGATTATCAATACAAATATGGACAGAAGTGAAAGGAATAGTTGACAAAGAGGAACAGATTAGTCTATAGCAAAAAACAATAACTCTCAGTTTCCTGGATGAAGAATACCCACAAGACCTATGGATTCGTGTGTACACAGATGGATCAGCACAGAATGCAGTAAAGAATGGGGGAGCAGGGGCATACATAGAGTACCCAAATAACACTAGGGATATGAATAAAATAACAACAGGAAAATATTGTCACAATTATGATGCAGAAATACAAGCAATAAAGTTGGCAATAGAAAAACTGCTGAACAGTAATCTTAGCCCACATCCTGTTGTTTTTTGGCATATGCAAGATCAGTATTCCAGACACTACAATCCAGAAAATTACCACATCTGCAGACCTTATTGACTGAACTCTGCTAGCACCACAGGGTTGCCCTGCAGTGGATCCCATCTCACTGTGGAATACCAGGAAATGAGAAAGCAGATCAGTTGGCAAAGGAAGGTTCAACAGGCACACAACTAGATACACCGGTTACATACCGCCATAAGAAACAGATAATCAAATCAATCAGAGGACCACAAGCTCCAGATCAGGATGCCTTTCATAATATGAATAGATGGGAAAAAGTTATACGCCTCAGAACAGGGTACAATCGACTTCATAGTCACATGTATACAAAATTCAAAATAGGCACCTCAATTACTTGTACATGTGGACAGGCGCCCCAGACTGCTGAACACATACTTCAAGACTGCACTGAATATAGTAGACTGAGAAAAATCCATTGGTCCATAGATACAACACTACAGACAAAACTATATGGGCCACTGCAAGAATTACAAAAGACAGTAAAATTTATACAGGAAACGACATATATAGACAATACTTCGGGCGAACGAAAGATAGATAGATGGACCATAAGATTAGCGTATGGTCGGTCTAAGAATATACGATGAGCCATTATGATGATGTGGCACACACAACAATAGCAGTGCCCATAGATTCCCAATTACTCTAGTGAATGCAGCCTACAACAAACGAAACACTGTGCAAATTCCTGAAAGAGAAAAAACTTTGGTTGACTTGACGGAGCAGTCCACATTAATGTGTTGTAACATGTAAATAAATGGCATTAAACAATTCCAATGATGGCCATTGAACAGCACTCAAAGTGTTGACGTAAATCGCAGATCAACTCTAGACAGTGGAAGGTCGCATTCATAACACTTGACTTGTCAAAAAGGAATATTGCCATGTGTACGACTCCGCTTCATATGCACAGATTTGTTAAGTAGAACATCATTTTCACTTTAACGCAGAAAATTTCACTATCTATTGACCTTTCGAGCCATAGCCAGCCTATAGGGCGTAGACCAAGATACTCCCTCTCTTACCTAAATTTTTGTTCTAGCAGTTTTCAATTCTTTTAAAGATATTTTATCAAATCTTGCCATTTGTCTCTGTTCTGTGCAAGCAGTTCTACCTCATTGAGGGAGCCGATTCCTGCTGCTCTTGCCTCTCTCATCTACGTTCTTCTCAGTGTCTCTCTTTTCCTCTTACCTGTTGTTTCCCACATGAGGGCTTGCTTTGCTATTCGGTTATTATCGCTTCTCATCATATGTCCAATATATGACCATTGTCTTTTCTTGATTACTGAAGATAGTGGTTGATTGGCGATTTCTCTAATTTCCTCGTTTGTTTTGAATTCGTTCCACGCTATACCAAGTATTTTCCTTAGACATTTATTTTTGAATGCGTTCAACTTTGTTTTATATCTCTTGTTGTTTTCCAGCTTTCACACGCATACGTAAGGGTTGATAGTACATTTGATTTGAATAGTCTAAGTTTTGTGTTTGTGCTGATGAGTTTTGATTTCCACAACTTTTCAAGGCTTCTGAAAAACATTGCTGCTTTAGCTATTCTGATTCTAATTTCTTTGCTTGTATCCCCTTCTCCAGGCCAGGCATCACAGACATGAGACAGTTGTTGTCCCCGATGATGTGAAGACTTGTCCACCGACTTGACAACAAAACAAAGTTAAAGGCCAGGCATCACAGACATGAGACAGTTGTTGTCCCTGATGATGTGAAGACTTGTCCAACAACTTGACAACAAAAACAAAGTTAAAGGCCAGGCATCACAGACATGAGACAGTTGTTGTCCCTGATGATGTGAAGACTTGTCCACCGACTTGACAACAAAAACAAAGTTAAAGGCCAGGCATCACAGACATGAGACAGTTGTTGTCCCCGATGATGTGAAGACTTGTCCAACAACTTGACAACAAAAACAAAGTTAAAGGCCAGGCATCACAGACATGAGACAGTTGTTGTCCCTGATGATGTGAAGACTTGTCCACCGACTTGACAACAAAAACAAAGTTAAAGGCCAGGCATCACAGGCATGAGACAGTTGTTGTCCCCGATGATGTGAAGACTTGTCCACCGACTTGACAACAAAAACAAAGTTAAAGGTCAGGCATCACAGACATGAGACAGTTGTTGTCCCCGATGATGTGAAGACTTGTCCAACAACTTGACAACAAAAACAAAGTTAAAGGCCAGGCATCACAGACATGAGACAGTTGTTGTCCCCGATGATGTGAAGACTTGTCCACCGACTTGACAACAAAAACAAAGTTAAAGGCCAGGCATCACAGACATGAGACAGTTGTTGTCCCCGATGATGTGAAGACTTGTCCAACAACTTGACACAAAAACAAAGTTAAAGGCCAGGCATCACAGACATGAGACAGTTGTTGTCCCCGATGATGTGAAGACTTGTCCAATAAATTGACAACAAAAACAAAGTTAAAGGCCAGGCATCACAGACATGAGACAGTTGTTGTCCCCGATGATGTGAAGACTTGTCCAACAACTTGACAACAAAAACAAAGTTAAAGGCCAGGCATCACAGACATGAGACAGTTGTTGTCCCCGATGATGTGAAGACTTGTCCAATAACTTGACAACAAAAACAAAGTTAAAGGCCAGGCATCACAGACATGAGACAGTTGTTGTCCCCGATGATGTGAAGACTTGTCCACCAACTTGACAACAAAAACAAAGTTAAAGGCCAGGCATCACAGACATGAGACAGTTGTTGTCCCCGATGATGTGAAGACTTGTCCAACAACTTGACAACAAAAACAAAGTTAAAGGCCAGGCATCACAGACATGAGACAGTTGTTGTCCCCGATGATGTGAAGACTTGTCCAACAACTTGACAACAAAAACAAAGTTAAAGGCCAGGCATCACAGACATGAGACAGTTGTTGTCCCCGATGATGTGAAGACTTGTCCACCGACTTGACAACAAAAACAAAGTTAAAGGCCAGGCATCACAGACATGAGACAGTTGTTGTCCCCGATGATGTGAAGACTTGTCCAACAACTTGACAACAAAAACAAAGTTAAAGGCCAGGCATCACAGACATGAGACAGTTGTTGTCCCCGATGATGTGAAGACTTGTCCAACAACTTGACAACAAAAACAAAGTTAAAGGCCAGGCATCACAGACATGAGACAGTTGTTGTCCCCGATGATGTGAAGACTTGTCCAACAACTTGACAACAAAAACAAAGTTAAAGGCCAGGCATCACAGACATGAGACAGTTGTTGTCCCCGATGATGTGAAGACTTGTCCAACAACTTGACAACAAAAACAAAGTTAAAGGCCAGGCATCACAGACATGAGACAGTTGTTGTCCCCGATGATGTGAAGACTTGTCCACGACTTGACAACAAAAACAAAGTTAAAGGCCAGGCATCACAGACATGAGACAGTTGTTGTCCCCGATGATGTGAAGACTTGTCCACCGACTTGACAACAAAAACAAAGTTAAAGGCCAGGCATCACAGACATGAGACAGTTGTTGTCCCCGATGATGTGAAGACTTGTCCACCGACTTGACAACAAAAACAAAGTTAAAGGCTAGGCATCACAGACATGAGACAGTTGTTGTCCCCGATGATGTGAAGACTTGTCCAACGACTTGACAACAAAAACAAAGTTAAAGGCCAGGCATCACAGACATGAGACAGTTGTTGTCCCCGATGATGTGAAGACTTGTCCACCGACTTGACAACAAAAACAAAGTTAAAGGCCAGGCATCACAGACATGAGACAGTTGTTGTCCCCGATGATGTGAAGACTTGTCCACCGACTTGACAACAAAAACAAAGTTAAAGGCCAGGCATCACAGACATGAGACAGTTGTTGTCCCCGATGATGTGAAGACTTGTCCAACAACTTGACAACAAAAACAAAGTTAAAGGCCAGGCATCACAGACATGAGACAGTTGCTGTCCCCGATGATGTGAAGACTTGTCCACCGACTTGACAACAAAAACAAAGTTAAAGGCCAGGCATCACAGACATGAGACAGTTGCTGTCCCCGATGATGTGAAGACTTGTCCACCGACTTGACAACAAAAACAAAGTTAAAGGCCAGGCATCACAGACATGAGACAGTTGCTGTCCCGATGATGTGAAGACTTGTCCACCGACTTGACAACAAAAACAAAGTTAAAGGCCAGGCATCACAGACATGAGACAGTTGCTGTCCCCGATGATGTGAAGACTTGTCCACCGACTTGACAACAAAAACAAAGTTAAAGGCCAGGCATCACAGACATGAGACAGGTGTTGTCCCCGATGATGTGAAGACTTGTCCACCGACTTGACAACAAAAACAAAGTTAAAGGCCAGGCATCACAGACATGAGACAGTTGTTGTCCCCGATGATGTGAAGACTTGTCCAACAACTTGACAACAAAAACAAAGTTAAAGGCCAGGCATCACAGACATGAGACAGTTGTTGTCCCCGATGATGTGAAGACTTGTCCACCGACTTGACAACAAAAACAAAGTTAAAGGCCAGGCATCACAGACATGAGACAGTTGTTGTCCCCGATGATGTGAAGACTTGTCCAACAACTTGACAACAAAAACAAAGTTAAAGGCCAGGCATCACAGACATGAGACAGTTGTTGTCCCCGATGATGTGAAGACTTGTCCAACAACTTGACAACAAAAACAAAGTTAAAGGCCAGGCATCACAGACATGAGACAGTTGTTGTCCCCGATGATGTGAAGACTTGTCCAACAACTTGACAACAAAAACAAAGTTAAAGGCCAGGCATCACAGACATGAGACAGTTGTTGTCCCCGATGATGTGAAGACTTGTCCAACAACTTGACAACAAAAACAAAGTTAAAGGCCAGGCATCACAGACATGAGACAGTTGTTGTCCCCGATGATGTGAAGACTTGTCCAACAACTTGACAACAAAAACAAAGTTAAAGGCCAGGCATCACAGACATGAGACAGTTGTTGTCCCCGATGATGTGAAGACTTGTCCAACAACTTGACAACAAAAACAAAGAAAAGTTAAAGTGGCCAGATCAGGATGTTTAATTTCATTTCGATGAATTACTAAACTAGAAACTTCGATGAAAGATCAAATGTATGATAATTTTTGTAAATAAGCATAATCAGATTCAGAATTAATATTGAAACATAAAGAACAGTTAATTAGAAGGCAAGAAACGAACCTTGTCTTTAGCAAAGAAATAAGAGAAAGTGTGTTTGGCTCCAGCCATTTTTGTTGTGCCAGGGACGTTCTCGCTACTCAGACCAAACCTTCACCTCCTTTGTTCGCGTTGCACTGTGTCACACTCCACGTCTTCACATTTGAGACTGCCTCCCTGGACGTTGCTTTTCTTCAAATCATCAACATGTTGTGACTACATCGAAGATATGCTGATATAAATATGGAGATAAGCACAAATGTAAATATTAAATACTATACTAGGTTATATAATTAACAGAACACAGAACCAAGCTGCCTGTATCATCACTGGTGCTATGAAATCTACACCTATCAAGACTCTAGAAACAGTAACAGGTTTACAACCCTTAGATCACAGACGGGTCACTAAAGTATTGCAACAAGCGGAGAAATATAGAAGGCTCCTTAGCCACCCCATGCATCAAAGAATAACTGGTTCCGGAATTGTACAACTAAAGAGGAACAACTTCGCTGCAATTGCCAATGAACTAATTACTGGAGACCCAGTACTTTCCCAAACAATATCGAAACCCTTGGGCCCATCTGATATGTCTCCTCATGGAAAGCATAAAATACCAGAACTTA
This sequence comes from Megaustenia siamemsis, assembly GCA_032433765.1. NCBI lineage: Eukaryota > Metazoa > Mollusca > Gastropoda > Stylommatophora > Ariophantidae > Megaustenia > Megaustenia siamemsis. The sequence continues at coordinate 3,825,333 of JAVIAB010000156.1, forward strand.
ATGAAAATATAACAGGAATCATGAAAAAAGGCACCCAATCAGACACAGAAAGAAAACACGTAGCAGAAAAACACATACACGATACCTACCCACAGGACTCTTGGTCCCACATATACACAGATGGCTCTGCTACAAATGCCACCAGAAACGGGGGGGGGGGAGGGGAGGTGTGTTCTTGACGCTGAATATTCAGGACGAGATCACCAAGTCAATAGCTACTGGAAAATTCTCAAACAATTTTAAAGCAGAAACTGAGGCCATCAGAGATGCTGCAACACTGGCTACTCAACACAAAAATAACATGCACAATAAATTGGTGATTCTGACTGATGCTCTGTCAGTATTATCAGCTCTAAAAAGCCCCAAGAACAATGAACTAGATGACTTGAGAACAACCCTGGATCAACTATGCAATAACTTCCAGAGAGTAGTCATTCAATGGATACCATCACACAGTAATATACATGGGAACGAACGCGCAGGCAAATTAGCTAAAGAGGGAGGGAGATTACCACAACAGAACCATCCGCTCAGTTATGATGAAGCCAAATCCATCCTCAAGGGTCAGTTCTATGTAAAATGGAAACGAGAACACCCAAAGCATAACGAGAGTGACGGATACCACCAACTATCAAGGAGGGATCAAGTCATCATACTTCGCCTACGCACTGGCCACAATAGAATGAGAAATCACATGTTCACCAAATTCAAAATAGCTACAACCAGCCTACGCCACCGTACACTGGACAATATGACTACAAAACATGTTCTACAGGATTGCCCCCAGTACACAGACCTGAGAAGAGCAATGTGGTCCACACCTACCTTCCTGGAAGAAAAACTATATGGGGCAATCGATTCGCTTAAACAGACAGCTGACTTCATGAGAGAGTCTTGAATCCTACTCTGATTGAGTCTTGATCGCAGAGAGAGATAGAGAGAGAGAGATAGAGAGAGAGAGAGAGAGATAGAGAGAGAGATACGAGGTCGCGAGTAGAAGTGGAGAGAAGAAATAAAATCAACACACCCACACAGTTGTATAAAACAGCTAAACTAAGAGAGAGAAAAGACAAACTATTTTATGTCAATTCTTCATTGGATACAAAACAACCCGATACTAATCTGAAGCGACAAATATAAACATAATGGTTAAACACAGATCTCCAAATGGAAACAGCCATAAACTGTGTTTAACTTCTGTGTTTATATTTAGACTTCGCGTTTCTAGGATGGTCGGTCTAGTCCACGTTCTCTCGATCGCTGCGGAGGGTGCATTCGATCTCTGATTGGTTTCGGTTCTAATTTGCACTCTTATGCGTTGAAGTCAAGATGATGGTCTACTTATTACGTCTGCGCCGATAAAGCGGTGTCGTGCGCCGGCAATATTTCATTTTCGACAAATCGAATGTGTGAGTGCGACCTTCCATCGTCTAGGCTTGTTCTGCGCTTTATGTCACATTGGTGTTGTTCATGACCGTTGATGGATTTGCTTGACGCAAGTTGTTCGTATGTTCTCATTAATGTGAACTGCTTCGTCAGCCGCAGTTTTGTCTCTTTGGGGAATTTGCACCGTGTTCTGTTCGTCGTAGGCTGCATTCACTAGAGTAATCAAGAATCTAAAGGGCGCGTCATTGCTGTGCTTGTATTGTTATGTGTGCTACGTCATCGTAAGTCCCTGGACCGGCCGTGCGCTAGTCTTGCGGTCTGTTGTTTGATGTTTGATGTGCGACGGGGATAGTCTGACGGCTGGCTGTGGGTTTGTGTGTTCGGAGTTGGAGTCGGCGGCGATGGCCTGGCATCATCAGGCGCTGTACATTTTTAAGGAAGTGTGACGATCATCACTTTCGGGAGGACGTGGGCTTCTGGTGTGTGGTGGATGGGCGGCGGGAGCCATTGCAGGCTGTGCATCAAGGGTGTTCCTTGTTGCAGTTTCCTCATATTCCAAGTCCATGGGGGACTGGTTAGTCTCGAGGCAAGACGCCGGTCTCGGGACAGAGAGGTTGTGGGTTCAAATCTCGGCTACACCGGTTGGGATTTTTATTTATGATTTCTCTCTGCGACAACCACCCCTGGTCTCAGCAGCGAGGTCCGGCTTGAAACGTCAGTTACTCATCGACGGAAAAAAACATGAGTACCTCCGAAGTTGGAGTTATCTGCCTGTGCGGCGAGGGACCCCTGTGCACGCGGCTGCCAGGGAAAAATGGATTAACACGCAAAACTCAGTTCCTAGTCTCTAGGGACTTCGTCAGAGTTGAAAGCTGGCGAACGCAACAACAATAACATATTTACGCTTCGGATTGCTATAGCGTTGTTGTGTACCTGATGAAGGATTTTGCTGAAACGTTGTAGTTTGTCTTGTCTTTCTATTAGTTGAGCTCCTTTATACCGTTTTGTACTTATTCTACATCATAAAAAATATGGACCGCTAATGTCCCATCCTTAGACTTAAATGGTCCATTCTCTCAGTTTGAAATAGCTCAAGTCAATGGGATTATGTAAACAAAAAGAATCGACGTTTTGAAACGTTGGTGCCCACATTGTGCTACTAATTTCAAACATGGATGATTCTTGAGAAACACGATAGTAAAATAAAATGAGAAATGAAGTGGTAATTAAAACTAAAAGAGATAAGAAAGGTAGCTTTGCTGGAATCGTCATGTATTATTCGGCAACTATTATTTTAAGTTTATTTCTAATTTGCAACTGGTTCTAACGCATGTTTCAGCTGCATATAAAAATATGGATCAAACGTTTAACTCTAAGTTTGGTGCTGAGATTGAGACTATAATTGAACGCTAAATGTTAATAATAGTTCAAGTAAATATTCGTTTTTTAAAATACACAAACAAAAAATCTATTTTAATCAATAACCCAACTGCAGTAGCACTGGGCAAGCAAGGAATATTCTCCAACACTACAGGGCCACTTGGGGCATGTTAGAAGACACAACAGCCTTCTTCTTCTACCTTTCAGCTCCCAGTGGAGCATAGGTCTTCAACAAAAACTTTCCAAGTCGTTCTGTTTTTTTGCAATTCTTTTAAGATCATTCCATGTCTTCCCCATCATCTTCATCTCTGCTTCTATCTGTCTTCTCCAAGAATTCCTTGGTCTTCCTCTTTGTCTTTTCTCCTGGGGATTCCAAAAAAGGGCCTGTTGTGTAATACTCTCAGTTGGCTTCCACAGTGTGTGTCCTATCCAGTGCCATCGCCGTATCTCTTTATCCACTGGTATTTGACTGGTACATTTCCATAATTCTACGTTAGTGACTTTGTCCTGCCATTTCTATCCCTTTATTCTGCATAAGCATCCATTAATGAAAGTCTGTACCTTCGTGATTGCCAATTTTGTTATTCTCCATGTTTCACAGCCATATAATAGGACCGACTTAACATTTCAGTTGAAAATTTTTATTTTTGTATTTAACCTAATTTCTTTGGACTTCCATATGTTTCCCAGTACAATGAAAGCTCCTCTTGCTTTTGATATCCTTATTTTGGTATCATTTTCTGTTCCTCCCTCTTTATCTATATTACTGCCCAGATATATGTAAGATTGTACGTCTAGTAGAGGTATTTCTCCTAGTTTTATTTGGTTATTGCCAACTGCATTAATTCTCATAATGTTGGTCTTATCTCTATTAATCTTTAGTCCTAGCTGTTGTGATCTCTCATCTAATATACTAATTTTATCCTGCATCTGTTGATGGTTGTGTGATGTACCATGTATCAGGCACACACCCAAGAATCTACCATGTGTCAGGCACACACACACACACGCACGCACGCACGCACGCACACACACACACACACAAGAAGCTAACATGTGTCAGTCACACACACACACACGAAGCTACCATATGTCAGGCACACACACACACAAACACACAAGAAGCTAACATGTGTCAGTCACACACACACACACGAAGCTACCATATGTCAGGCACACACACACACAAACACACAAGAAGCTAACATGTGTCAGACACACACACACACACACGAGAAGCTAACATATGTCAGGCACAAACACAAGAAGCTACCATGTGTCAGACACACACACACACAAGAAGCTACCATGCGTCCGGCACAGACACACACACACACAAGAATCTACCATGTGTCAGACACACACACACACACACACACACACACACACACACACACACACACACACACACACGAGAATCTACCAAGTGTCAGGCACAGACATACACATGAAGCTACCATGTGTCAGGTACACACACAAGCAGCTACCATGTGTTAGGTGCACACACACACAAGCAGCTACCATGTGTTAGGCACACACACACACACAAGAAGCTACCATGTGTCAGGTGCACACACACACAAGCAGCTACCATGTGTTAGGCACACACACACACACAAGAAGCTACCATGTGTCAGGCGCACACACACACAAGAAGCTACCATGTGTTAGGCACACACACACACACACAAGAAGCTACTATGTGTCAGACACACACACACACACGAAGCTACCATGTGTCAGGCACACACACATACACACAAGAAGCTACCATGTGTCAGGCACACACATACAGGCTACCATGTGTCAGGCACACACACACACGAGAAGCTACCATGTGTCAGACACACACACACGAGAAGCTACCATGTGTCAGGCACACACACACACACGAGAAGCTACCATGTGTCAGGCACACACACACTAGAAGCTACAATGTGTCAGGCACACACACACACACACGAGAAGCTACCATATGTCAGGCACACACACACGAGAAGCTACAATGTGTCAGGCACACACACACACAAGAAGCTACCATGTGTCAGGCACACACACACTCACACATACACCACACTTGGAAAATCTGGCTGCAAATCGTGGACTATGGAGAATAAACCTCATCATCATGTGCCAAACCGGTTTGTGATAATTTTCTTCCACACTTCTCTTCTTTTTTTCAACTCTTCGTGAAGCATGTCTTCAACAAACACTTCACACTTTGCCCTGTTTTTTCAACTCTTCGTGGAGCATGTCTTCAACAAACACTTCACACTTTGCCCTGTTTCTTTCAACTCTTCGTGGAGTATGTCTTCAACAAACACTTCACAAGTTGCCCTGTTTCTTTCAACTCTTCGTGGAGTATGTCTTCAACAAACACTTCACACTTTGCCCTGTTTCTTTCAACTCTTCGTGGAGTATGTCTTCAACAAACACTTCACACTTTGCCCTGTTTCTTTCAACTCTTCGTGGAGCATGTCTTCAACAAACACTTCACAAGTTGCCCTGTTTCTTTCAATTCTTCGTGGAGCATGTCTTCAACAAACACTTCACAAGTTGCCCTGTTTCTTTCAACTCTTCGTGGAGCATGTCTTCAACAAACACTTCACAAGTTGCCCTGTTTCTTTCAATTCTTCGTGGAGCATGTCTTCAACAAACACTTCACAAGTTGCCCTGTTTCTTTCAACTCTTCGTGGAGTATGTCTTCAACAAACACTTCACACTTTGCCCTGTTTCTTTCAACTCTTCGTGGAGCATGTCTTCAACAAACATTGCACACGTTGCCCTGTTTCTTTCAACTCTTCGTGGAGCATGTCTTCAACAAACACTGCACATGTTGCCCTGTTTCTTTCAACTATTTGTAGAGCATGTCTTCAACAAACACTGCACAAGTTGCCCTGTTTCTTTCAACTCTTCGTGGAGCATGTCTTCAACAAACACTGCACAAGTTGCCCTGTTTCTTTCAACTCTTTGTAGAGCATGTCTTCAACAAACACTGCACAAGTTGCCCTGTTTCTTTCAACTCTTTGTGGAGCATGTCTTCAACAAACACTGCACAAGTTGCCCTGTTTCTTTCAACTCTTCATGGAGCATGTCTTCAACAAACACTTCACAAGTTGCCCTGTTTCTTTCAACTCTTCGTGGAGCATGTCATCAACAAACACTTCACACTTTGCCCTGTTTCTTTCAACTCTTCGTGGAGCATGTCTTCAACAAACACTTCCCACGTTGCCCTGTTTCTTTCAACTCTTCGTAGAGCATGTCTTCAACAAACACTTCACACTTTGCCCTGTTTCTTTCAACTCTTTGTGGAGCATGTCTTCAACAAACACTTCACACGTTGCCCTGTTTCTTTCAACTTTTTGTGGAGCATGTCTTCAACAAACACTGCACAAGTTGCCCTGTTTCTTTCAACTCTTTGTGGAGCATGTCTTCAACAAACACTGCACAAGTTGCCCTGTTTCTTTCAACTCTTTGTGGAGCATGTCTTCAACAAACACTGCACAAGTTGCCCTGTTTCTTTCAACTCTTTGTGGAGCATGTCTTCAACAAACACTGCACAAGTTGCCCTGTTTCTTTCAACTCTTTGTGGAGAATGTCTTCAACAAACACTGCACAAGTTGCCCTGTTTCTTTCAACTCTTTGTGGAGCATGTCTTCAACAAACACTGCACAAGTTGCCCTGTTTCTTTCAACTCTTTGTGGAGCATGTCTTCAACAAACACTGCACAAGTTGCCCTGTTTCTTTCAACTCTTTGTGGAGCATGTCTTCAACAAACACTGCACAAGTTGCCCTGTTTCTTTCAACTCTTTGTGGAGCATGTCTTCAACAAACACTGCACAAGTTGCCCTGTTTCTTTCAACTCTTCGTGGAAATTGTCTTCAACAAACACTGCCCACGTTGCGTGCCATTTTCGTTAGATCGTTCTGTCTTCACCATCTTGCCTGATATACACACATACAAGAAGCATACAATCTTGACATAAGAAACACAAAGAAATTTTGGGAACTAAGAAATATAAACAACACAATGTCTTGGCTGACATACATACAACAAATACACAGAAGAAATCTTGGGGAACTAAGAAATATAAACAACACAATGTTTTGGCTGACATACATACATACAACAAACACACAGAAGAAATCTTGGGGAACTAAGAAATATAAACAACACAATGTTTTGGCTGACATACATACAACAAACACACAGAAGAAATCTTGGGGAACTAAGAAATATAAACAACACAATGTTTTGGCTGACATACATACAACAAACACACAGAAGAAATCTTGGGGAACTAAGAAATATAAACAACACAATGTTTTGGCTGACATACGTACAACAAACACACAGAAGAAATCTTGGGGAACTAAGAAATATAAACATCACAATGTTTTGGCTGACATACATACATACAACAAAAACACAGAAGAAATCTTGGGGAACTAAGAAATATAAACAACACAATGTTTTGGCTGACATACATACATACAACAAACACACAGAAGAAATCTTGGGGAACTAAGAAATATAAACAACACAATGTTTTGGCTGACATACATACAACAAACACACAGAAGAAATCTTGGGGAACTAAGAAATATAAACAACACAATGTTTTGGCTGACATACATACATACAACAAACACACAGAAGAAATCTTGGGGAACTAAGAAATATAAACAACACAATGTTTTGGCTGACATACATACATACAACAAACACACAGAAGAAATCTTGGGGAACTAAGAAATATAAACAACACAATGTCTTGGCTGACATACATACAACAAACACACAGAAGAAATCTTGGGGAACTAAGAAATATAAACAACACAATGTCTTGGCTGACATACATACATACAACAAACACACAGAAGAAATCTTGGGGAACTAAGAAATATAAACAACACAATGTTTTGGCTGACATACATACATACAACAAACATACAGAAGAAATCTTGGGGAACTAAGAAACAGAATGTCAAATGTTTTACTGTCAAACTCTTGACAACAGAAAAAGCAGCAACAATAAACATCATAGTTTGTTTAAAGTGACATGAACTCATTATGTACTGAAATAATGAAGTCTTTCCCAAGAAAGATGATATGACATGTTCTTACTTATAGATGATCAACTCACATCAAGCCAATGTGGCAAGTCAGTCGATCCTTACATTGACATTATTCCTGCAACTTTTCTCTAGTACTATTGACATTTGTTGACCTGGAGCATTCACACAAATCACAAACTCTATTATGAAGGATAGTTTCAGGAGCCAACAAGGGCATCCATCTTACATTTGTAGGGATAATCTTTCTCTAACACCTCAATGATACATCTTTCTCTAACACCTCAATGATACATCTTTCCCTAACACCTCAATGATACATCTTTCTCTAACACCCCAATGATACATCTTTCTTTAACACCTCAATGATACATATTTCTCTAACACCTCAATGATACATATTTCTCGAACACCTCAATGATACATCTTTCCCTAACACCCCAATGATACATCTTTCTCTAACACCTCAATGATACATATTTCTCTAACACCTCAATGATACATCTTTCTCTAACACCTCAATGATACATCTTTCCCTAACACCTCAATGATACATCTTTCTCTAACACCCCAATGATACATCTTTCTCTAACACCTCAATGATACATCTTTCTCTAACACCTCAATGATACATATTTCTCTAACACTTCAATGATACATCTTTCCCTAACACCCCAATGATACATCTTTCTCTAACACCTCAATGATACATCTTTCTCTAACACCTCAATGATACATCTTTCTCTAACACCTCAATGATACATCTTTCTCTAACACCTCAATGATACATCTTTCTCTAACACCTCAATGATACATCTTTTCCTAACACCTCAATGATACATCTTTCTCTAACACCTCAATGATACATCTTTTCCTAACACCTCAATGATACATCTTTCCCTAACACCTCAATGATACATCTTTTTCTAACACCCCAATGATACTTGTGATGACCACTACTAACTTGTGCTTTCTAGAAAACAAAATGTGTCCACATGAATACCTCACACAAGTCACATCAAGAAAACTTAACTCTTGTGTTCACAATTGTATTACTTCTAGCCAAGTCCTGAGTGACTCAATTCTCCATCAATGTCACTTGTTCCTATTGTTCATACCAGCAGCAATGTGCTCAGGTGTCCCCCGCCATACAGGCAGGCATTCTCACCCTTCAGAGGTACTCTCAGATTTTTATTGATGAGAGTTGTCATGTTTGAAGTAGATTCCTCCTATTTGGCTGGACAGCGGACATTTTTTAGCCGACTCTTTTTGATTTCCAACTGCCGAGGGTTCTTTGACGTGCTCAGAGTGGACATGGGACCTCCTGTTGTTAGCTGTTATCTGAGAGAGCACATGGGACCTCCTGTTGTTAGCTGTTATCTGAGAGTGGACATGGGACCTCCTGTTGTTAGCTGTTATCTGAGAGTGCACATGGGACCTCCTGTTGTTAGCTGTTATCTGAGAGTGGACATGAGACCTCCTGTTGTTAGCAGTTATCTGAGAGTGCACATGGGACCTCCTGTTGTTAGCAGTTATCTGAGAGTGCACATGGGACCTCCTGTTGTTAGCTGTTATCTGAGAGTGCACATGGGACCTCCTGTTGTTAGCAGTTATCTGAGAGTGCACATGGGACCTCCTGTTGTTAGCTGTTATCTGAGAGTGCACATGGGACCCCCTGTTGTTAGCTGTTATCTGAGAGTGCACATGGGACCTCCTGTGGTTAGTTATCTGAGAGTGCACATGGGACCCCCTGTTGTTAGCTGTTATCTGAGAGTGGACATGGGACCTCCTGTTGTTAGCTGTTATCTGAGAGTGCACATGGGACCCCCTGTTGTTAGCAGTTATCTGAAAGGGACTAGACATCAGATCTAACTACCCAGAGACAGGGGAGGGCAAAGCAACAAATTTTATTTGGTTATTTTCCATCGCTTGTGGTGGGAATCAGACGCAGGACCTTCTAGTCCAGAGGCAAATATCTCACCCCTGGACCACTCAGCTCACTGAACTCATCCTATCCTGGATAGATGAGCAGAGTCTGTTCAAATATATTTCAGTCCACATGAAACACCTGGTATGGACCTACATGGGAACTCAGAAATACCTGAGGAGATCACTACAAGGCATTGGGCATTAGCCCGCAGGCTGCTTGGACCCATGAGAACAATGACCCCACAAGATAGTAAATGTACAAATAAGGCTGCTGGTCTCTTTGTAATCATCAAGAGATATTTTAGTCTTGTGACATCACGTAAGACAGAGAAGAATGGGATCCAGACATTCTCGTGGTGGAGTCAGAAAATTAGTAGCTCTTTGTTGTACAAGTGAACTAAAATAGGCACTATGATATGTATAAACATAGACACATGACAAACATGAAATGTCATGAAGAACATGTGGCATAACACCAGCAAGGCAGTAACATTCATATTACTGAGGTCATATATCTTCCCAATAGCAACATATGGTGGTGAATCATAGACAATCTGACAAACAGCAAGGAAGAAGTTGATTCATTCGAAATAAAATACGAGAAAGCCACAGAGAAATTCTTCAGATACATTGTTTAATGACAAAGTGTAATGAAGACATATACAAATATTGAAACATGAACAACAACTGGCTCATATACCATTCTACAAAGGAGATTAAAATACTATGGCCACGACAAAAGACACGGTGGCCAGAGAGAACAATAATGGAAGGCATGGTTCCTGAGTCAATTGACAATCATGAAGATACAGACTGTCATTAATGGATGCTTACGCAGAATAAAAGGATGGAAATGGCAGGACAAATTCACTAACATAGAATTATGGAAATGTACCAGTCAAATACCAGTGGATAAAGAGATACAATAAAGATGATGGCACTGGACAGGACACACACTTTGGAAGCCAACTGAGAGTATTGCACAACAGGCCCTTTTTTGGAATCTCCAGGGGAAAAGACAAAGAGGAAGACCAAGGAATTCTTGGAGAAGACAGATAGAAGCAGAGATGAAGATGATGGGGTTTCAGAAAAAGTGTTTACTGAAGACCTATGCTCCATAGGGAGCTGAAAGGTAGAAGAAGAATGGTTCCTGGGTGACACATCAAGGGTAGACCAAGAAGAAAGTGGTTTCAAGACATCAAGGAGATCTTGAAGATAACAACAGAATTGTAGATCTGGCTAGAGATAGAGATTCTTTCAGACTTGCGGTGGTGAACGCAATGTTCTGTAAGGGACATGTTACTTGATGATGATGCAACATACGCATATTCTGAGCTGGTATTAATGTAGCAGTAAATGTGACATCCACGTAAGACAGTCAAGTCACACTGATAGTTTCAGCACATATATAATGAAACAATTTTTACATTTGGTAAACAATATCTGTATGCACGCACGCACGCACACACACAAACAAACAGTATGTTGAAGACATAAGTAACATTGCAACATACAAGACATGAGGCAAGATTTTATTTAGCATCAGGAGGGCGGTAGTTACACATTGTGACAGATGATTTCAGTCCATTGACATTAGGCAACCCAAGAGAAGGGCAGCTAACACAAACAATAAGTGTCACTAGTATTGAGCAATAGCATCAGATGGGACATTCATTCAGAAAGACTCAACAGACATCTGAAACCTTGAGCCGACACCTACTGCCTACATAATCATCCACACGGATGCAATCTTGACTTCTATGATCATCCATCTTGACACAACAGTCAAAGGTCCTGTTTCCAGATATCATCCATTCTGCCCGACTGCTGTGTTTGGACGTCTACAAATAACCAAGATGAGCTCAGTATATTTTAGTGTATCTGTGCTGACTGTGTTACTCCCTATAATATTCATACCATTAGCATAATATGTACAGACCTGATCGTATATGTACTCATATGATGCATACACGTACATAGATACATAAAAGAGGCAGATGAATGAAACATTGAAATACATCTAAAAATGTACAAACACAGCCAGAAACTGATGTCAAGTACAACAAAACCACATTCAATACATGAAACCTGTCTACAAAATATTGGTCCAGTTATCTAACTTTGACACAGAGAAGGGAGCAGAAAACACTTGAGTTGACACAGAGAAGGGAGCAGAAAACACTTGAGTTGTCACAGAGAAGGGAGCAGAAAACACTTGGAGTTGTCACAGAGAAGGGAGCAGAAAACACTTGGAGTTGTCACAGAGAAGGGAGCAGAAAACACTTGGAGTTGTCACAGAGAAGGGAGCAGAAAACACTTGGAGTTGTCACAGAGAAGGGAGCAGAAAACACTTGGAGTTGACACAGAGAAGGGAGCAGAAAACACTTGAGTTGACACAGAGAAGGGAGCAGAAAACACTTGAGTTGACACAGAGAAGGGAGCAGAAAACACTTGAGTTGTCACAGAGAAGGGAGCAGAAAACACTTGGAGTTGACACAGAGAAGGGAGCAGAAACCACGTTGTCACAGAGAAGGGAGCAGAAAACACTTGAGTTGTCACAGAGAAGGGAGCAGAAAACACTTGAGTTGACACAGAGAAGGAAAACACTTGAGTTGTCACAGAGAAGGGAGCAGAAAACACTTGAGTTGACACAGAGAAGGGAGCAGAAAACACTTGAGTTGTCACAGAGAAGGGAGCAGAAAACACTTGGAGTTGTCACAGAGAAGGGAGCAGAAAACACTTGGAGTTGTCACAGAGAAGGGAGCAGAAAACACTTGAGTTGTCACAGAGAAGGGAGCAGAAAACACTTGAGTTGTCACAGAGAAGGGAACAGAAAACACTTGAGTTGTCACAGAGAAGGGAGCGGAAAACACTTGGAGTTGTCACAGAGAAGGGAGCAGAAAACACTTGGAGTTGTCACAGAGAAGGGAGCAGAAAACACTTGGAGTTGTCACAGAGAAGGGAGCAGAAAACACTTGAGTTGTCACAGAGAAGGGAGCAGAAAACACTTGAGTTGTCACAGAGAAGGGAGCAGAAAACACTTGAGTTGTCACAGAGAAGGGAGCAGAAAACACTTGGAGTTGTCACAGAGAAGGGAGCAGAAAACACTTGGAGTTGTCACAGAGAAGGGAGCAGAAAACACTTGGAGTTGTCACAGAGAAGGGAGCAGAAAACACTTGAGTTGTCACAGAGAAGGGAGCAGAAAACACTTGGAGTTGACACAGAGAAGGGAGCAGAAAACACTTGAGTTGTCACAGAGAAGGGAGCAGAAAACACTTGAGTTGTCACAGAGAAGGGAGCAGAAAACACTTGAGTTGACACAGAGAAGGGAGCAGAAAACACTTGGAGTTGTCACAGAGAAGGGAGCAGAAAACACTTGGAGTTGTCACAGAGAAGGGAGCAGAAAACACTTGGAGTTGTCACAGAGAAGGGAGCAGAAAACACTTGAGTTGTCACAGAGAAGGGAGCAGAAAACACTTGAGTTGACACAGAGAAGGGAGCAGAAAACACTTGGAGTTGTCACAGAGAAGGGAGCAGAAAACACTTGGAGTTGTCACAGAGAAGGGAGCAGAAAACACTTGGAGTTGTCACAGAGAAGGGAGCAGAAAACACTTGAGTTGTCACAGAGAAGGGAGCAGAAAACACTTGAGTTGTCACAGAGAAGGGAGCAGAAAACACTTGAGTTGTCACAGAGAAGGGAGCAGAAAACACTTGGAGTTGTCACAGAGAAGGGAGCAGAAAACACTTGAGTTGTCACAGAGAAGGGAGCAGAAAACACTTGAGTTGTCACAGAGAAGGGAGCAGAAAACACTTGAGTTGTCACAGAGAAGGGAGCAGAAAACACTTGAGTTGTCACAGAGAAGGGAGCAGAAAACACTTGAGTTGTCACAGAGAAGGGAGCAGAAAACACTTGAGTTGTCACAGAGAAGGGAACAGAAAACACTCAACATTTGACACACAACCAACATTCTATAAAACAGAAAAGTGTCAACAATCTAAGAACGTAAAACATCTGACACACAACCAATATTCTAAGAGTAAATTTGACATAAAACTAACATTTCAATAAAGAGAACATTGAGAATCGTACACACATGCAAGCAGTGTATGTTCAACTCAATATATAGGTGACATTGTAAACAAGAACATTCTTGCTGCGACTTTGGTGGGCTGGAGTTTGTAGCAAGTGAAAGACTTTTGGGCAATCGGTAAAAGGGAAGACATCCAGCTGTTTATTGCAACTGATGAAAGTTGAGCGAGTCTTCCATGAACTGTGTGTCAAGGCTGGGGTCAAGGGTCATGCTGTGGCATGACGTCACACCTTCCATGTCTTCCATCATCTCAGGGTTCGGAGGATCATCCTGAAATTATCAAATAAATCTCACTGTAAAACTATCATGACTTCTTATGATGATAGTCCTAAGTCAAATGTTGAGTCTTATCACAAAGACAGTCTTAGCAGACACAATTATACACTCAACATTTGTGACAAAAGCAAAAGTAGAATGCAAACTTCATATCTATTGGCTGGTTATTTACCCAGCATCTCATGAATACAACCCATTGGTAAAGTGTGAACCACTCTCTGTTGTCCCTCCACCATGGATGACCACTCATTGTTGTCCCCCCAACATGGATGACCACTCATTGTTGTCCCTCCAACATGGACAACCACTCATTGTTGTCCCTCCACCATGGACAACCACTCATTGTTGTCCCTCCACCATGGACAACCACTCATTGTTGTCCCTCCAACATGGACGACCACTCATTGTTGTCCCTCCACCATGGATAACCACTCATTGTTGTCCCTGCAACATGGACGACCACTCATTGTTGTCCCTCCAACATGGACGACCACTCATTGTTGTCCCTCCAACATGGACGACCACTCATTGTTGTCCCTCCAACATGGACGACCACTCATTGTTGTCCCTCCAACATGGACGACCACTCATTGTTGTCCCTCCACCATGGACGACCACTCATTGTTGTCCCTCCACCATGGACGACCACTCATTGTTGTCCCTCCAACATGGACGACCACTCATTGTTGTCCCTCCAACATGGACGACCACTCATTGTTGTCCCTCCAACATGGATGACCACTCATTGTTGTCCCTCCAACATGGATGACCACTCATTGTTGTCCCTCCAACATGGACGACCACTCATTGTTGTCCCTCCACCATGGACAACCACTCATTGTTGTCCCTCCACCATGGACAACCACTCTCTGTTGTCCCTCCACCATGGACGACCACTCTCTGTTGTCCCTCCACCATGGACGACCACTCTTTGTTGTCCTTCAACCATGGACGACCACTCTTTGTTGTCCTTCAACCATGGACGACCACTCTTTATTGTCCCTCAACCATGGACGACCACTCTTTATTGTCCCTCAACCATGGACGACCACTCATTATTGTCCCTCAACCATGGACGACCACTCTTTATTGTCCCTCAACCATGGACGACCACTCTTTATTGTCCCTCAACCATGGACGACCACTCATTATTGTCCCTCAACCATGGACGACCACTCTTTATTGTCCCTCAACCATGGACGACCACTCTTTATTGTCCCTCAACCATGGACGACCACTCTTTATTGTCCCTCAACCATGGACAACCACTCTTTATTGTCCCTCAACCATGGACGACCACTCTTTATTGTCCCTCAACCATGGACGACCACTCTTTGTTGTCCCTCAACCATGGACGACCACTCTCTGTTGTCCCTCCACCATGGACGACCACTCTTTATTGTCCCTCAACCATGGACGACCACTCTTTGTTGTCCCTCAACCATGGACGACCACTCTTTGTTGTCCTTGAACCATGGATGACCACTCTTTGTTGTCCCTCAACCATGGATGACCACTCTTTATTGTCCCTCAACCATGGACGACCACTCTTTGTTGTCCCTCAACCATGGACGACCACTCTTTGTTGTCCTTGAACCATGGATGACCACTCTTTGTTGTCCCTCAACCATGGACGACCACTCTTTATTGTCCCTCAACCATGGACGACCACTCTTTGTTGTCCTTGAACCATGGATGACCACTCTTTGTTGTCCCTCAACCATGGACGACCACTCTTTATTGTCCCTCAACCATGGACGACCACTCTTTATTGTCCCTCAACCATGGACGACCACTCTTTATTGTCCCTCAACCATGGACGACCACTCTTTGTTGTCCCTCAACCATGGACGACCGCTCTTTGTTGTCCTTGAACCATAGATGACCACTCTTTGTTGTCCCTCAACCATGGATGACCACTCTTTGTTGTCCCTCAACCATGGATGACCACTCTTTGTTGTCCCTCAACCATGGTCGACCACTCTTTGTTGTCCCTAAACTATGGACGACCACTCTTTGTTGTCCCTCAACCATGGATGACCACTCTTTGTTGTCCCTAAACTATGGACGACCACTCTTTGTTGTCCCTAAACTATGGACGACCACTCTTTGTTGTCCCTCAACAATGGACGACCACTCTTTGTTGTCCTTCAACCATGAACGACCACTCATTGTTGTCCTTCAACCATGGACGACCACTCTTTGTTGTCCTTCAACCATGGACGACCACTCATTATTGTCCTTCAACAATGGACGACCACCCTTTGTTGTCCCTCAACCATGGACGACCACCCTTTGTTGTCCTTCAACCATGGACGACCACCCTTTGTTGTCCTTCAACCATGGACGACCACTCATTGTTGTCCTTCAACCATGGATTACCACTCTTTATTGCCCCTCAACCATGGACGACCACTCTTTGTTGTCCTTCAACCATGGATGACCACTCATTGTTGGCCCTCAACCATGAACGACAACTCATTGTTGTCCCTCAATCATGAACGACCACCCATTGTTGTCCCTCAACCATGGACGACCACTCATTGTTGTCCTTCAACCATGGATTACCACTCTTTATTGTCCTTCAACCATGGATGACCACCCTTTGTTGTCCTTCAACCATGAACGACCACTCATTGTTGTCCTTCAAACATGGATGACCACTCTTTATTGTCCTTCAACCATGGATGACCACTCTGTATTGTCCTTCAACCATGGATGACCACTCTTTATTGTCCTTCAACCATGAACGACCACTCTTTATTGTCCTTCAACCATGGATGACCACCCTTTGTTGTCCTTCAACCATGAACGACCACTCATTGTTGTCCTTCAACCATGGACGACCACTCTTTATTGTCCTTCAACCATGGATGACCACTCTGTATTGTCCTTCAACCATGGATGACCACTCTTTGTTGTCCTTCAACCATGGATGACCACTCTGTATTGTCCTTCAACCATGGATGACCACTCTGTATTGTCCTTCAACCATGGATGACCACTCATTGTTGTCCTTCAACCATGAACGACCACTCATTGTTGTCCTTCAACCATGGACGACCACTCTTTATTGTCCTTCAACCATGGATGACCACTCTGTATTGCCCTTCAACCATGGATGACCACTCTGTATTGTCCTTCAACCATGGATGACCACTCTTTGTTGTCCTTCAACCATGGATGACCACTCTTTATTGTCCTTCAACCATGGATGACCACTCTGTATTGTCCTTCAACCATGGATGACCACCCTTTGTTGTCCTTCAACCATGGATGACCACTCTTTATTGTCCTTCAACCATGGATGACCACTCTGTATTGTCCTTCAACCATGGATGACCACTCTTTGTTGTCCTTCAACCATGGATGACCACTCTGTATTGTCCTTCAACCATGGACGACCACTCTTTGTTGTCCTTCAACCATGGACAACCACTCTTTATTGTCCTTGCTACAGCTTGTGTCATCAACTAGATCAAATATGGGAGAGGGATGAAATACAGGGCTACAGCTTGTGTCATCATCTAGATCAAACATGGGAGAAAGAAATACTGGGCTACAGCTTGTGTCATCAACTAGATCAAATATGGGATAGGGATGAAATACAGGGCTACAGCTTGTGTCATCAACTAGATCAAATATGGGAGAAAGAAATACAGGGCTACAGCTTGTGTCATCAACTAGATCAAATATGGGAGAGGGAAGAAATACAGGGCTACAGCTTGTGTCATCAACTAGATCAAATATGGGATAGGGATAAAATACAGGGCTACAGCTTGTGTCATCAACTAGATCAAATATGGGAGAGGGATGAAATACAGGGCTACAGCTTGTGTCATCAACTAGATCAAATATGGGAGAGGGAAGAAATACAGGGCTACAGCTTGTGTTATCAACTAGATCAAACATGGGAGAGGGAAGAAATACAGGGCTACAGCTTGTGTCATCAACTAGATCAAATATGGGAGAAAGAAATACAGGGCTACAGCTTGTGTCATGAACTAGATCAAACATGGGAGAGGGAAGAAATACAGGGCTACAGCTTGTGTCATCAACTAGATCAAATATGGGAGAGGGATGAAATACAGGGCTACAGCTTGTGTCATCAACTAGATCAAATATGGGAGAGGGATGAAATACAGGGCTACAGCTTGTGTCATCAACTAGATCAAATATGGGAGAGGGATGAAATACAGGGCTACAGCTTGTGTCATCAACTAGATCAAATATGGGAGAGGGAAGAAATACAGGGCTACAGCTTGTGTCATCAACTAGATCAAATATGGGAGAGGGAAGAAATACCCAAAGACTGGAAAGAAGGTTATATGATCAAACTACCAAAGAAAGTAAGTTTAAGGAATGCACAAATTATAGGTGAATTATGCTACTATCAGTGCCAGGAAAAATATTAAGCAAAGCCATTCTGGAGAGACTAAAAAAGGTCATAGAAAAATATTTCAGAGACGAACAAGCAGGTTTTAGGAAGAACAGATCATGTGCTGATCAAATAACTACTCTACGTATAATAGTTGAACAAAGTTTAGAACTACAGTCCCCAGTTTATATCGGACTATAGATTACGAAAAAGCATTTGATAGTTTAGACAGAGGAATGCTTTGGAAGTTGCTGAGTCATTACGGAATCCCCATAAAGTTTATTAACCAGATAAAAACAATGTATGAAGGAACGAAATGTAGTGTGGTGCATGAAGGACAGCTTACAGAAGCATTTGAAATAAGAACAGGAGTAAGGCAGGGATGCCTTCTATCTCTATTTCTCTTTCCGTTGTCCATAGATTAGATGATGAGAATAACGAGAATCTTGTCTGTCCCCCCCCCCACAGCTGTAGCCCCGTATAAAAGAGATTTGTGCCAGGTAGGGCACTCTGGTGCCAGATGAACACTGAAAGCTTTTAATAAGGTCTTGAGCACAAGTACATCTTTCTATGTTTATTTCATGTTTTTAATGGCTCAGTTGATGTTTCGATCACAGCCCACAGGAATTTCACAGTCAGGATTGAAAACAATTGTACAGGAAGTTGTCATTTACAGTAACATTGGGTAATACAGGGGACATCAGCTTTGTCCAGTTCAGAAGTATCTGGGGTCTTGTCATTAGATGTTCATCAATTTCTTAAGGTAGGCTGTGTAGAAGGACCACTCTGTAAAATGTGAGTCACAGCAAAGTGTGAACTTCTCTGTAAAATGTGAGTCACAACAAAGTGTGAACTTCTCTGTAAAATGTGAGTCACAGCAAAGTGTGAACTTCTCTGTAAAATGTGAGTCACAACAAAGTGTAAACTTCTCTGTAAAATGTGAGTCACAACAAAATGTGAACTTCTCTGTAAAATGTGAGTCACAACAAAGTGTAAACTCCTCTGTAAAATGTGAGTCACAGCAAAGTGTGAACTTCTCTGTAAAATGTGAGTCACAACAAAGTGTGAACTTCTCTGTAAAATGTGAGTCACAACAAAGTGTGAACTTCTCTGTAAAATGTGAGTCACAACAAAGTGTAAACTCCTCTGTAAAATGTGAGTCACAACAAAGTGTGAACTTCTCTGTAAAATGTGAGTCACAACAAAGTGTAAACTCCTCTGTAAAATGTGAGTCACAACAAAGTGTAAATTCCTCTGTAAAATGTGAGTCACAACAAAGTGTAAACTCCTCTGTAAAATGTGAGTCACAACAAAGTGTAAACTCCTCTGTAAAATGTGAGTCACAACAAAGTGTAAACTCCTCTGTAAAATGTGAGTCACAACAAAGTGTAAACTCCTCTGTAAAATGTGAGTCACAACAAAGTGTAAACTTCTCTTTAAAATGTGAGTCACAGCAAAGTGTGAACTTCTCTGTAAAATGTGAGTCACAACAAAGTGTAAACTTCTCTGTAAAATGTGAGTCACAACAAAGTGTAAACTCCTCTGTAAAATGTGAGTCACAACAAAGTGTAAACTCCTCTGTAAAATGTGAGTCACAGCAAAAATAGTTACCATTAGAAAATGTAAACAATTAAACCAACATCTGTACAGCTTCCAGCGGTCATGTTTGTCCATGATTCACTTCCATATATCAGAAGCGGCTACAGAAACCTGTCCCACAGACACACCACTAACAACTTACCTGTAGTAACTGAGTCTGTCTATAGGTGATGCCAGTCTCCGGGTCCCTAATAAAGAGCTCTGTCATGAAGGAGTCAGTGGCTGAGGATGACATGGAGGAGTCAGGAAGGCCCTCAGCTTGCAGCTCCATGTCAAGTATCTCAGCTGAGGATGACATTGAACATTTGTAAGCTGAGGTCCTACTCTAAGAATAAACCCACACCGCACTAACTCATTACCCCAGAAAACCAAAGATGGGGAAGCATTCATTGAACATAAGCCTAGATTAAGAACATATTCGTAAGCATTTACACACTCAAAATACAACATTTGGGAGTTCAACAGTTTGCCACATGCAAAAATCACCCCCCCCCCCAACCCACACATATTCATCATCATCATTGAGTGTCATCTCTGCATCAAAGGTTGGCTACCATGCAGTGCCATTTCATTGTCTCTTGCTTTGATGGTGCAGGTTATCATAGGCTGACATGTCCATCTTTTGATGTTACTCGTCCATATTAGTCTTGGTCTGCCTCTTTTACCTTGTATTTTACCCTTCAAGATTACTTTTAGTAGGCTGTTGTGTCTTTTAACATGGCCAAAAAATCTAATTTGTCTTGTTCGAATTGTATTTAGTAGTTCACCTTTCATTTTTAGTTGTTTCAAGATTTCATCTTTTGTTTTCTTTTCTTTCCATCCAGCTCTACCTATTCTACCGCCTCCCTATACATCCCTAATTATTGCTTCTAGTCAGCCCTGAATGTTAGATTTGTTTCCTTTGATCATGGACATATTCAAACAATCGATGCATCATAAAGATCACACAGCAACGATGCAGCTGCTTTTTTTTAAAAAAATAAATTTCACAAATTTTCAAGAAATTCTTTTTTTTCTCATGATGGGGTAAATCTCTGTAGTTGCTGGGGAGACATCAGGCAAACCTTTATAACATGGGATAGGCAATGAGACATCAGGCAAACCTTTATAACATGGGATAGGCAATGAGACATCAGGCAAACCTTTATAACATGGGATAGGCAATGAGACATCAGGCAAACCTTTATAACATGGGATAGGCAATGAGACATCAGACCTTTATAACATGGGATAGGCAATGAGACATCACACAAACCTTTATAACATGGGATAGGCAATGAGATATCACACAAACCTTTATAACATGGGATAGACAATGAGACATCAGACCTTTATAACATGGGATAGGCAATGAGACATCAGACCTTTATAACATGGGATAGGCAATGAGACATCAGACCTTTATAACATGGGATAGGCAATGAGACATCACACAAACCTTTATAACATGGGATAGGCAATGAGACATCACACAAACCTTTATAACATGGGATAGGCAATGAGACATCAAACAAACCTTTATAACATGGGATAGACAATGAGACACCACACAAACCTTTATAACATGGGATAGACAATGAGACATCAGGCAAACCTTTATAACATGGGATAGGCAATGAGACATCAGGCAAACCTTTATTACATGGGATAGGCAATGAGACATCACACAAACCTTTATAACATGGGATAGGCAATGAGACATCACACAAACCTTTATAACATGGGATAGGCAATGAGACATCAGACCTTTATAACATTGGATAGGCAATGAGACATCAGACCTTTATAACATGGGATAGGCAATGAGACATCACACAAACCTTTATAACATGGGATAGACAATGAGACATCACACAAACCTTTATAACATGGGATAGACAATGAGACATCAGGCAAACCTTTATAACATGGGATAGGCAATGAGACATCACACAAACCTTTATAACATGGGATAGGCAATGAGACATCACACAAACCTTTATAACATGGGATAGGCAATGAGACATCACACAAACCTTTATAACATGGGATAGGCAATGAGACATCACACAAACCTTTATAACATGGGATAGGCAATGAGACATCACACAAACCTTTATAACATGGGATAGGCAATGAGACATCACACAAACCTTTATAACATGGGATAGGCAATGAGACATCACACAAACCTTTATAACATGGGATAGGCAATGAGACATCACACAAACCTTTATAACATGGGATAGGCAATGAGACATCACACAAACCTTTATAACATGGGATAGGCAATGAGACACCATACAAACCTTTATAACATGGGATAGGCAATGAGACATCACACAAACCTTTATAACATGGGATAGGCAATGAAACATCAAACCTTTATACCATGGGATAGACAATGAGACATCAAACAAACCTTTATAACATGGGATAGGCAATGAGACATCAGACAAACCTTTATAACATGGGATAGGCAATGAGACATCAGACAAACCTTTATAACATGGGATAGACAATGAGACATCAGACAAACCTTTATAACATGGGATAGACAATGAGACATCAGACAAACCTTTATAACATGGGATAGGCAATGAGACATCAGACAAACCTTTATAACATGGGATAGGCAATGAAACATCAGACAAACCTTTATAACATGGGATAGACAATGAGACATCAGACAAACCTTTATAACATGGGATAGGCAATGAGACACCATACAAACCTTTATAACATGGGATAGGCAATGAGACATCACACAAACCTTTATAACATGGGATAGGCAATGAAACATCAAACCTTTATACCATGGGATAGACAATGAGACATCAAACAAACCTTTATAACATGGGATAGGCAATGAGACATCAGACAAACCTTTATAACATGGGATAGGCAATGAGACATCAGACAAACCTTTATAACATGGGATAGACAATGAGACATCAGACAAACCTTTATAACATGGGATAGACAATGAGACATCAGACAAACCTTTATAACATGGGATAGGCAATGAGACATCAGACAAACCTTTATAACATGGGATAGGCAATGAAACATCAGACAAACCTTTATAACATGGGATAGACAATGAGACATCAGACAAACCTTTATAACATGGAATAGGCAATGAAACATCACACAATCCTTTATAACATGGGATAGGCAATGAGACATCATACAAACTTTTATAACATGGGATAGGCAATGAGACATCAAACCTTTATAACATGGGATAGGCAATGAAACATCACACAATCCTTTATAACATGGGATAGGCAATGAGACATCATACAAACTTTTATAACATGGGATAGGCAATGAGACATCAAACCTTTATAACATGGGATAGGCAATGAAACATCACACAATCCTTTATAACATGGGATAGGCAATGAGACATCATACAAACTTTTATAACATGGGATAGGCAATGAGACATCAAACCTTTATAACATGGGATAGGCAATGAGAGAGACATCACACAAACCTTTATAACATGGGATAGGCAATGAGACATCAGACCTTTATAACATGGGATAGGCAATGAGACATCACACAAACCTTTATAACATGGGATAGGCAATGAGACATCAGACAAACCTTTATAACATGGGATAGGCAATGAGACATCAAACAAACCTTTATAACATGGGATAGACAATGAGACACCACACAAACCTTTATAACATGGGATAGGCAATGAGACATCACACAAACCTTTATAACATGGGATAGGCAATGAAACATCACACAATCCTTTATAACATGGGATAGACAATGAAACATCAGACAAACCTTTATAACATGGGATAGGCAATGAAACATCAGACAAACCTTTATAACATGGGATAGGCAATGAAACATCAGACAAACCTTTATAACATAGGATAGACAATGAGACATCAGACAAACCTTTATAACATGGGATAGGCAATGAGACATCACACAAACCTTTATAACATGGGATAGGCAATGAGACATCACACAAACCTTTATAACATGGGATAGGCAATGAGACATCACACAAACCTTTATAACATGGGATAGACAATGAGACATCACACAAACCTTTATAACATGGGATAGGCAATGAGACATCACACAAACCTTTATAACATGGGATAGGCAATGAGACATCACACAAACCTTTATAACATGGGATAGGCAATGAAACATCAGACAAACCTTTATAACATAGGATAGACAATGAGACATCAGACAAACCTTTATAACATGGGATAGGCAATGAGACATCAGACCTTTATAACATTGGATAGGCAATGAGACATCAGACCTTTATAACATGGGATAGGCAATGAGACATCACACAAACCTTTATAACATGGGATAGACAATGAGACATCACACAAACCTTTATAACATGGGATAGACAATGAGACATCAGGCAAACCTTTATAACATGGGATAGGCAATGAGACATCACACAAACCTTTATAACATGGGATAGGCAATGAGACATCACACAAACCTTTATAACATGGGATAGGCAATGAGACATCACACAAACCTTTATAACATGGGATAGGCAATGAGACATCACACAAACCTTTATAACATGGGATAGGCAATGAGACATCACACAAACCTTTATAACATGGGATAGGCAATGAGACATCACACAAACCTTTATAACATGGGATAGGCAATGAGACATCACACAAACCTTTATAACATGGGATAGGCAATGAGACATCACACAAACCTTTATAACATGGGATAGGCAATGAGACATCACACAAACCTTTATAACATGGGATAGGCAATGAGACACCATACAAACCTTTATAACATGGGATAGGCAATGAGACATCACACAAACCTTTATAACATGGGATAGGCAATGAAACATCAAACCTTTATACCATGGGATAGACAATGAGACATCAAACAAACCTTTATAACATGGGATAGGCAATGAGACATCAGACAAACCTTTATAACATGGGATAGGCAATGAGACATCAGACAAACCTTTATAACATGGGATAGACAATGAGACATCAGACAAACCTTTATAACATGGGATAGGCAATGAGACATCAGACAAACCTTTATAACATGGGATAGGCAATGAAACATCAGACAAACCTTTATAACATGGGATAGACAATGAGACATCAGACAAACCTTTATAACATGGAATAGGCAATGAAACATCACACAATCCTTTATAACATGGGATAGGCAATGAGACATCATACAAACTTTTATAACATGGGATAGGCAATGAGACATCAAACCTTTATAACATGGGATAGGCAATGAAACATCACACAATCCTTTATAACATGGGATAGGCAATGAGACATCATACAAACTTTTATAACATGGGATAGGCAATGAGACATCAAACCTTTATAACATGGGATAGGCAATGAAACATCACACAATCCTTTATAACATGGGATAGGCAATGAGACATCATACAAACTTTTATAACATGGGATAGGCAATGAGACATCAAACCTTTATAACATGGGATAGGCAATGAGAGAGACATCACACAAACCTTTATAACATGGGATAGGCAATGAGACATCAGACCTTTATAACATGGGATAGGCAATGAGACATCACACAAACCTTTATAACATGGGATAGGCAATGAGACATCAGACCTTTATAACATTGGATAGGCAATGAGACATCAGACCTTTATAACATGGGATAGGCAATGAGACATCACACAAACCTTTATAACATGGGATAGACAATGAGACATCACACAAACCTTTATAACATGGGATAGACAATGAGACATCAGGCAAACCTTTATAACATGGGATAGGCAATGAGACATCACACAAACCTTTATAACATGGGATAGGCAATGAGACATCACACAAACCTTTATAACATGGGATAGGCAATGAGACATCACACAAACCTTTATAACATGGGATAGGCAATGAGACATCACACAAACCTTTATAACATGGAATAGGCAATGAGACATCACACAAACCTTTATAACATGGGATAGGCAATGAGACATCACACAAACCTTTATAACATGGGATAGGCAATGAGACATCACACAAACCTTTATAACATGGGATAGGCAATGAGACATCACACAAACCTTTATAACATGGGATAGGCAATGAGACATCACACAAACCTTTATAACATGGGATAGGCAATGAGACACCATACAAACCTTTATAACATGGGATAGGCAATGAGACATCACACAAACCTTTATAACATGGGATAGGCAATGAAACATCAAACCTTTATACCATGGGATAGACAATGAGACATCAAACAAACCTTTATAACATGGGATAGGCAATGAGACATCAGACAAACCTTTATAACATGGGATAGGCAATGAGACATCAGACAAACCTTTATAACATGGGATAGACAATGAGACATCAGACAAACCTTTATAACATGGGATAGACAATGAGACATCAGACAAACCTTTATAACATGGGATAGGCAATGAGACATCAGACAAACCTTTATAACATGGGATAGGCAATGAAACATCAGACAAACCTTTATAACATGGGATAGACAATGAGACATCAGACAAACCTTTATAACATGGAATAGGCAATGAAACATCACACAATCCTTTATAACATGGGATAGGCAATGAGACATCAAACCTTTATAACATGGGATAGGCAATGAAACATCACACAATCCTTTATAACATGGGATAGGCAATGAGACATCATACAAACTTTTATAACATGGGATAGGCAATGAGACATCAAACCTTTATAACATGGGATAGGCAATGAGAGAGACATCACACAAACCTTTATAACATGGGATAGGCAATGAGACATCAGACCTTTATAACATGGGATAGGCAATGAGACATCACACAAACCTTTATAACATGGGATAGGCAATGAGACATCAGACAAACCTTTATAACATGGGATAGGCAATGAGACATCAAACAAACCTTTATAACATGGGATAGACAATGAGACACCACACAAACCTTTATAACATGGGATAGGCAATGAGACATCACACAAACCTTTATAACATGGGATAGGCAATGAAACATCACACAATCCTTTATAACATGGGATAGACAATGAAACATCAGACAAACCTTTATAACATGGGATAGACAATGAGACATCACACAAACCTTTATAACATGGGATAGGCAATGAGACACCATACAAACCTTTATAACATGGGATAGGCAATGAAACATCAGACAAACCTTTATAACATGGGATAGACAATGAGACATCACACAAACCTTTATAACATGGGATAGGCAATGAGACATCACACAAACCTTTATAACATGGGATAGGCAATGAGACACCATACAAACCTTTATAACATGGGATAGGCAATGAGACATCACACAAACCTTTATAACATGGGATAGGCAATGAGACACCATACAAACCTTTATAACATGGGATAGGCAATGAGACATCACACAAACCTTTATAACATGGGATAGGCAATGAAACATCACACAATCCTTTATAACATGGGATAGACAATGAAACATCAGACAAACCTTTATAACATGGGATAGGCAATGAAACATCAGACAAACCTTTATAACATGGGATAGGCAATGAAACATCAGACAAACCTTTATAACATAGGATAGACAATGAGACATCAGACAAACCTTTATAACATGGGATAGGCAATGAGACATCACACAAACCTTTATAACATGGGATAGGCAATGAGACATCACACAAACCTTTATAACATGGGATAGGCAATGAGACATCACACAAACCTTTATAACATGGGATAGACAATGAGACATCACACAAACCTTTATAACATGGGATAGGCAATGAGACATCACACAAACCTTTATAACATGGGATAGGCAATGAGACATCACACAAACCTTTATAACATGGGATAGGCAATGAAACATCAGACAAACCTTTATAACATAGGATAGACAATGAGACATCAGACAAACCTTTATAACATGGGATAGGCAATGAGACATCACACAAACCTTTATAACATGGGATAGGCAATGAGACATCACACAAACCTTTATAACATGGGATAGGCAATGAGACATCACACAAACCTTTATAACATGGGATAGACAATGAGACATCACACAAACCTTTATAACATGGGATAGGCAATGAGACATCAAACAAACCTTTATAACATGGGATAGACAATGAGACATCACACAAACCTTTATAACATGGGATAGACAATGAGAGAGACATCAGACAAACCTTTATAACATGGGATAGACAATGAGAGAGACATCAGACAAACCTTTATAACATGGGATAGACAATGAGAGAGACATCAGACAAACCTTTATAACATGGGATAGACAATGAGACATCACACAAACCTTTATAACATGGGATAGACAATGAGACATCACACAAACCTTTATAACATGGGATAGACAATGAGACATCACACAAACCTTTATAACATGGGATAGACAATGAGACATCACACAAACCTTTATAACATGGGATAGGCAATGAGACATCACACAAACCTTTATAACATGGGATAGACAATGAGACATCACACAAACCTTTATAACATGGGATAGACAATGAGACATCACACAAACCTTTATAACATGGGATAGACAATGAGACATCACACAAACCTTTATAACATGGGATAGGCAACAAACAACGCTACAAGGAAGCCAAAGAAACATAATGAGGGCACGGGTCTCACCTTTAACACTTAAAGCAGATCTGGATGGTCTAGGCACAACAAGTGTGTGGACCATCTGCTGACCAGCTAAGGAGACATTGTTGGACACCAGGTTCTTATAGTCACCTGAGGCATTCATGACAACACTGCTGGAAGTATTTGATGTCACAGGAGCGTCCAGTTTGGCTCTCAGCCTGGCTGCTTCAATTTCTTTCTGCTTCTGCCACCTGGTCAGAAAAGTCATGACAGATGAAAGCACAGGTAAGCAACTACACACATACAGGTCCATCCTTGACTACCTATGAAGGCCAATTTTAACCCTATATTATGATTCTGTTGTAACAATTAGCAAGCACTATATAAAACTCAAACTCTTGATATTTGACAGTTCACTGAAGACCAACCCCCCCCCAACTTACAATTTCTGGCAACCCTGAGTGGTGGACTTGTTTTCTTCTGATGAGTGAGAACAAGTATGATGATATCCTACAAAAGGGCTTGTTTTTGTTTTTTAAAGAAACTTTGCTCATTTTAAAGAAATTTGTTTTCTTTCTTTCTTTTTTTTTCCCTAGTGGCGGGGGAAATTTCCTCGACTGTTGGCGAGACATCAAAAAAAAACCTTTATAACATGAGATAGACAGTGAACATTGTTTTGAGGGAGCCTGACATACGGCTGGATTGACGGACCATGTGAATAGACAACATAACACCTCTATTAGCCATGGTGTGATGTGTTCAAATATAATACCTCTATTAGCCATGGTGTGATGTGTTCAAATATAATACCTCTATTAGCCATGGCGTGATGTGTTCAAATATAACACCTCTATTAGCCAAGGTGTGATGCCATGACGTGATCAAATATAACACCTCCATTAGCCATGGCGTGAGGTGTTCAAATATAACACCTTCATTAGCCAAGGTGTGATGCCATGGCGTGATGTGTTCAAATATAATCCCTCTATTAGCCATGGTGTGATGTGTTCAAATATAATACCTCTATTAGCCATGGCGTGATGTGTTCAAATATAACACCTCTATTAGCCATGACGTGATGTGTTCAAATATAACACCTCCATTAGCCAAGGTGTGATGCCATGGCGTGATGTGTTCAAATTTCAGATCATAAATCGATTGTAACCCAGCAAATGAAGACAGCATCTGATTCCTGTGTCTTGGGTAAACACAAGCTATATAGTAAAAGTTCAAAGATAATACTATTTCAGGAACTCAAATGTAACATTCAAGTGGTAGTAATTTTTACAACGGTATCGTGAAAACATGACCCACAGATAGGAATCATAATCTAGGGTTAATTATGCACATAAACACAAACTCCCTTGTGTGCCTGTAGATTAGTGTCTGACTGCATGTGTGGTAAATCTCATTCTCTCTACAGCCGTCATTAACTCTTATACAACCTTTAAACATCAACAAATCTCATTCTCTCTCTACAGCCATCATTAACTCTTATACAACCTTTACACATCAACGAATCTTATTCTCTCTCTACAGCCATCATTAACTCTTATACAACCTTTACACATCAACAAATCTTATTCTCTCTCTACAGCCATCATTAACTCTTATACAACCTTTACACATCAACAAATCTCATTCTCTCTCTACAGCCATCATTAACTCTTATACAACCTTTACACATCAAAAATTTCTTATTCTCTCTACAGCCATCATTAACTCTTATACAACCTTTACACATCAACAAATCTCATTCTCTCTCTACAGCCATCATTAACTCTTATACAACCTTTACACATCAACAAATCTCATTCTCTCTCTACAGCCATCATTAACTCTTATACAACCTTTACTCATCAACAAATCTCATTCTCTCTCTACAGCCGTCATTAACTCTTATACAACCTTTACACATCAACAAATCTCATTCTCTCTCTACAGCCATCATTAACTCTTATACAACCTTTACTCATCAACAAATCTCATTCTCTCTCTACAGCCGTCATTAACTCTTATACAACCTTTACACATCAACAAATCTCATTCTCTCTCTACAGCCATCATTAACTCTTATACAACCTTTACTCATCAACAAATCTCATTCTCTCTCCAATCCATTAGAGACTATATCAAACAATGTTCGTTTTAAAAATTGGAATCAACAAAAACTCATTCTCTCCCTTAAAGACATAATGGACCCACTCCACTCACCTTTTGACTGCTCGCTGACTAAGTATGTCGTTGCTACGTGGATCAGTACGAGCTGAGCCATGCATGTTTTCCAACATGATCTGGCTTTTCTTTCCTCTCTCAACAGCTTCAAAAGACATCCTCTCCTGTTGCTAAATAAAAGAAGATTTCAACCTGCAGGCAGTTCAATCAACTTATAGGAAAGACAGGCTAAGCAATGTTCCCTACATTAGTGAAATAATTAGTGTGCTCGTTACTCACTAGAAAGATCCAATTGTGAACATTTTATTTTAACTACACAGATTTAGAGTTCAGCAGTGGTGTTTGACTGTTATCAGCATCCACCACTGTACCTGACCTGTCACAAAAGACTGTACCATCTACTGCTGTACCTGACCTTAACTGTCACAACAGACTGTACCATCTACTACTGTACCTGACCTTAACTGTCACAACAGACTGTACCATCTACTACTGTACCTGACCTTAACTGTAACAACATACTGTACCATCTACTATTGTACCTGACCTTAACTGTTACAACAGACTGCCCCATCTACTACTGCACCTGACCTTAACTGTCACAACAGACTGTACCATCTACTACTGTACCTGACCTTAACTGTAACAACATACTGTACCATCTACTATTGTACCTGACCTTAACTGTTACAACAGACTGTACCATCTACTGCTGTACCTGACCTTAACTGTAACAACATACTGTACCATCTACTACTGTACCTGACCTTAACTGTTACAACATACTGTACCATCTACTACTGTACCTGACCTTAACTGTAACAACATACTGTACCATCTACTATTGTACCTGACCTTAACTGTCATAACAGACTGTACCATCTACTACTGTACCTGACCTTAACTGTAACAACATACTGTACCATCTACTATTGTACCTGACCTTAACTGTTACAACAGACTGTACCATCTACTACTGTACCTGACCTTAAATGTCACAACAGACTGTACCATCTACTGCTGTACCTGACCTTAACTGTTACAACAGACTGCACCATCTACTGCCATACCTGACCTTAACTGTTACAACAGACTGTACCATCTACTACCGTAAAAGTAAAAAAAGTAAAGTACCCCAGTCATGCAAAGTAGCGTACAGGGAATATGGTGTTAGTGAGCATAAGTTTTACAGACCTTCGGCAATTGATTTTTGGGGTAATGTGGTCGGTATTACGCCCGTGCCGCTTTACTTTCCCAGAAAAAAATCCAGTACCCATTAAAGGCTACGTGAACCGGAAGCCGTCGGTTGGGGTCGAAACCTATCTCTTGTTCTTTGTAGTCCAGTTCACTAATCACTGAGCTATCGCGGCTCCCCCATCTACTACCGTACCTGACCTTAACTGTTACAACAGACTGTACCATCTACTACCGTACCTGACCTTAACTGTTACAACAGACTGTACCATCTACTACTGTACCTGAACTTAACTGTTACAACAGACTGTACCATCTACTACCGTACCTGACCTTAACTGTTACAACAGACTGTACCATCTACTACCGTACCTGACCTTAACTGTTACAACAGACTGTACCATCTACTGCTGTACCTGACCTTAACTGTTACAACAGACTGTACCATCTACTGCTGTACCTGACCTTAACTGTTACAACAGACTGTACCATCTACCACTGTAGCTGACCCTAACTGTTACAACAGACTGTACCATCTACCACTGTAGCTGACCCTAACTGTTACAACAGACTGTGCCATCTACTGCTGTACCTGACCTTAACTGTTACAACAGACTGTACCATCTACTACTGTAGCTGACCAGAACTGTCACAACACCAATAGCCCATTGTTTACAAAATAAAAAAACAATCATTGTGGAACTAACTTGCAGGATCTCTCCAGCTTCCAACAGCCTGGGGTCGATCTGATCATCCATGAACATCTGTTGTGGTTGCTGAGGTTGATGGAGGTGTTGCTGGCCATGCAATGGCACTTGTGCCTCTGCAGCCAGTGAAGGGGCAGCATCAGAGTTTGTGAGAGAGACATTCATCCCGGTGGACACCATCAGCTGTGAGATGAGGTTGGAGCAGTTCTGCTCTGGCAAAGTCTCACCTGCTGAGGTCAACAATGCCTGATCTGCCATTCCTGAAAATGATTTGACAAATATATTTATAGGCCATTGTAGACAACTTTCATGTCACATAATCTGACAAATATATTTATAGGCCATTGTAGACAACTTTCATGTCACATAATCTGACAAGTACATTTATAGATTATTGTAGACAACTTTCATGTCACATAATCTGACAAGTACATTTATAGGCCATTGTAGACAACTTTCACGTCACATAATCTGACAAGTATATTTATAGGCCATTGTAGACAACTTTCATGTCACATAATCTGACAAGTATATTTATAGATTATTGTAGACAACTTTCACGTCACATAATCTGACAAGTATATTTATAGATTATTGTAGACAACTTTCATGTCACATAATCTGACAAGTATATTTATAGATTATTGTAGACAACTTTCATGTCACATAATCTGACAAGTATATTTATAGGCCATTGTAAACAACTTTCATGTCACATAATCTGACAAGTATATTTATAGATTATTGTAGACAACTTTCACGTCACATAATCAGGCCATAAATTGAACCTAAGCTGACAAATGATTACCACATCCAATTCCCAGGGCTCTTCTTAGGTAAACACAAAGCTTTGAAGCAAATGTTGAAAGAAAGTGAACTACAAGAGTGTTGGACATTTTGATGTACCTACATGACTCACAGATAGCTATGATAATCTAGGGTTAAAGGTAGTCACATCACTTATAGCTATGATAATCTAGGATTAAAGGTGGTCACATCACTTAATTTACAGTGATTCTAAGTAACACCAAACCTGATTTTATGGGTTCCCTAGTGATCATCATATTTATTTTCTCTTCTTCCTGAACTAACCAAGTGATTGGGTTCTTGTTATTTGTAACAAAGTATCTCTATCCTCACATGGTGCTGGCTGTGCTAGGACAAGTATCTTCTGATGCCACCCACATGGTATGTTTCAAGATGTTTGTGTGAGGGGAGAGAACTTGTTATTTGTAACAAAGTATCTCTATCCTCACATGATGCTGGCTGTGCTAGGACAAGTATCTTCTGATGCCACCCACATGGTATGTTTCAAGATGTTTGTGTGAGGGGAGAGAACTTGTTATTTGTAACAAAGTATCTCTATCCTCACATGGTGCTGGCTGTGCTAGGACAAGTATCTTCTGATGCCACCCACATGGTATGTTTCAAGATGTGTGTGTGAGGGAAGAGAACTTGATATTTGTAACAAAGTATCTCTATCCTCACATGGTGCTGGCTGTTCTAGGACAAGTATCTTCTGATGCCACCCACATGGTATGTTTCAAGATGTGTGTGTGAGGGAAGAGAACTTGATATTTGTAACAAAGTATCTCTATCCTCACATGGTGCTAGCTGTTCTAGGACAAGTATCTTCTGATGCCACCCACATGGTATGTTTCAAGATGTTTGTGTGAGGGGAGAGAACTTGATATTTGTAACAAAGTATCTCTATCCTCACATGGTGCTAGCTGTTCTAGGACAAGTATCTTCTGATGCCACCCACATGGTATGTTTCAAGATGTTTGTGTGAGGGGAGAGAACTTGTTATTTGTAACAAAGTATCTCTATCCGCACATCACAGGACAAGTATCTTCTGATGCCACCCACATGGTATGTTTCAAGATGTGTGTGTGAGGGAAGAGAACTTGATATTTGTAACAAAGTATCTCTATCCTCACATGGTGCTGGCTGTTCTAGGACAAGTATCTTCTGATGCCACCCACATGGTATGTTTCAAGATGTTTGTGTGAGGGG
This sequence comes from Megaustenia siamemsis, assembly GCA_032433765.1. Lineage (NCBI taxonomy): Eukaryota > Metazoa > Mollusca > Gastropoda > Stylommatophora > Ariophantidae > Megaustenia > Megaustenia siamemsis. Next base: position 3,860,200 of record JAVIAB010000156.1, read on the forward strand.
AGAGAACTTGTTTGTGACAGACCAGGCCAGGAGCTCCAAACAAATGTCAGACAATGTGTGCAATAATGACATATGCTCAAAGTAAAGTCATATATGAGCCACACTTAGAATGTACTATTACAATGAAAGCTGCTAAATGAAGTCAACAGAAAAGGCACATCACCTCCAGTCAGAAAGTCTGTTGACAACACTGTATCCTGGCTGGGCGTCAGAGCCGTCTGGGCCAAGCCTAGAACACAGAATGTACCAATAAATGTCACTATTACATGATTTATATAAAAGGACACATTTATTCAAAATTTATATATATATATATTTTTTTAAAAATACATTTGAAACTAACTCAAACAAATTCAAAGACAATTTACATAATTCTTGGATTATAATGGATTGTTATTTTAACAAAATAAATGTCAACAATTATAGATTTAGCAGGTACAGTGATGTCAACATTGATAGATTTAGCAGGTACAGTGGTGTCAACAATTATAGATTTAGCAGGTACAGTGATGTCAACATTGATAGATTTAGCAGGTACAGTGATGTCAACATTGATATATCTAGCAGGTACAGTGATGTCAACAATTATAGATTTAGCAGGTACAGTGATGTCAACATTGATATATCTAGCAGGTACAGTGATGTCAACAATTATAGATTTAGCAGGTACAGTGATGTCAACATTGATAGATTTAGCAGGTACAGTGATGTCAACAATTATAGATTTAGCAGGTACAGTGATGTCAACAATTATAGATTTAGCAGGTACAGTGATGTCAACATTGATAGATTTAGCAGGTACAGTGATGTCAACATTGATAGATTTAGCAGGTACAGTGATGTCAACATTGATAGATTTAGCAGGTACAGTGATGTCAACAATTATAGATTTAGCAGGTACAGTGATGTCAACAATTATAGATTTAGCAGGTACAGTGATGTCAACATTGATAGATTTAGCAGGTACAGTGATGTCAACATTGATAGATTTAGCAGGTACAGTGATGTCAACATTGATAGATTTAGCAGGTACAGTGATGTCAACATTGATATATCTAGCAGGTACAGTGATGTCAACAATTATAGATTTAGCAGGTACAGTGATGTCAACAATTATAGATTTAGCAGGTACAGTGATGTCAACAATTATAGATTTAGCAGGTACAGTGATGTCAACAATTATAGATTTAGCAGGTACAGTGATGTCAACATTGATAGATTTAGCAGGTACAGTGATGTCAACATTGATATATCTAGCAGGTACAGTGATGTCAACAATTATAGATTTAGCAGGTACGGTGATGTCAACAATTATAGATTTAGCAGGTACGGTGATGTCAACATTGATAGATTTAGCAGGTACAGTGATGTCAACATTGATAGATTTAGCAGGTACAGTGATGTCAACATTGATTTTTCTAGCAGGTACAGTGATGTCAACAATTATAGATTTAGCAGGTACAGTGATGTCAACAATTATAGATTTAGCAGGTACAGTGATGTCAACAATTATAGATTAGCAGGTACAGTGATGTCAACAATTATAGATTTAGCAGGTACTGTGATGTCAACATTGATAGATTTAGCAGGTACAGTGATGTCAACATTGATAGATTTAGCAGGTACAGTGATGTCAACATTGATATATCTAGCAGGTACAGTGATGTCAACAATTATAGATTTAGCAGGTACAGTTATGTCAACATTGATAGATTTAGCAGGTACAGTGATGTCAACATTGATAGATTTAGCAGGTACAGTGATGTCAACATTGATATATCTAGCAGGTACAGTGATGTCAACATTGATAGATTTAGCAGGTACAGTGATGTCAACAATTATAGATTTAGCAGGTACAGTGATGTCAACAATTATAGATTTAGCAGGTACAGTGATGTCAACATTGATAGATTTAGCAGGTACAGTGATGTCAACATTGATAGATTTAGCAGGTACAGTGATGTCAACATTGATAGATTTAGCAGGTACAGTGATGTCAACATTGATATATCTAGCAGGTACAGTGATGTCAACAATTATAGATTTAGCAGGTACAGTGATGTCAACAATTATAGATTTAGCAGGTACAGTGATGTCAACAATTATAGATTTAGCAGGTACAGTGATGTCAACATTGATAGATTTAGCAGGTACAGTGATGTCAACATTGATAGATTTAGCAGGTACAGTGATGTCAACATTGATAGATTTAGCAGGTACAGTGATGTCAACATTGATATATCTAGCAGGTACAGTGATGTCAACAATTATAGATTTAGCAGGTACAGTGATGTCAACAATTATAGATTTAGCAGGTACAGTGATGTCAACAATTATAGATTTAGCAGGTACAGTGATGTCAACATTGATAGATTTAGCAGGTACAGTGATGTCAACATTGATAGATTTAGCAGGTACAGTGATGTCAACATTGATAGATTTAGCAGGAACAGTGATGTCAACAATTATAGATTTAGCAGGTACAGTGATGTCAACAATTATAGATTTAGCAGGTACAGTGATGTCAACATTGATAGATTTAGCAGGTACAGTGATGTCAACATTGATAGATTTAGCAGGTACAGTGATGTCAACATTGATTTTTCTAGCAGGTACAGTGATGTCAACAATTATAGATTTAGCAGGTACAGTGATGTCAACAATTATAGATTTAGCAGGTACAGTGATGTCAACAATTATAGATTAGCAGGTACAGTGATGTCAACAATTATAGATTTAGCAGGTACTGTGATGTCAACATTGATAGATTTAGCAGGTACAGTGATGTCAACATTGATAGATTTAGCAGGTACAGTGATGTCAACATTGATATATCTAGCAGGTACAGTGATGTCAACAATTATAGATTTAGCAGGTACAGTGATGTCAACAATTATAGATTTAGCAGGTACAGTTATGTCAACATTGACAGATTTAGCAGGTACAGTGATGTCAACATTGATAGATTTAGCAGGTACAGTGATGTCAACATTGATATATCTAGCAGGTACAGTGATGTCAACATTGATAGATTTAGCAGGTACAGTGATGTCAACAATTATAGATTTAGCAGGTACAGTGATGTCAACAATTATAGATTTAGCAGGTACAGTGATGTCAACATTGATAGATTTAGCAGGTACAGTGATGTCAACATTGATAGATTTAGCAGGTACAGTGATGTCAACATTGATAGATTTAGCAGGTACAGTGATGTCAACATTGATATATCTAGCAGGTACAGTGATGTCAACAATTATAGATTTAGCAGGTACAGTGATGTCAACAATTATAGATTTAGCAGGTACAGTGATGTCAACATTGATAGATTTAGCAGGTACAGTGATGTCAACATTGATAGATTTAGCAGGTACAGTGATGTCAACATTGATATATCTAGCAGGTACAGTGATGTCAACAATTATAGATTTAGCAGGAACAGTGATGTCAACAATTATAGATTTAGCAGGTACAGTGATGTCAACAATTATAGATTTAGCAGGTACAATGATGTCAACATTGATAGATTTAGCAGGTACAGTGATGTCAACAATTATAGATTTAGCAGGTACAGTGATGTCAACATTGATAGATATAGCAGGTACAGTGATGTCAACATGACAATCACAATCCTAAGAGAACTAGCAGATACAGTCAACATGACAATCACAATCCTAAGAGAACTAGCAGATACAGTCAACATGACTCCTACCTTCACCATAGGACTCCTGTGACAAACCAATGTCACTGTTGGCATCTCCAGAACTCAGCAAACTCAACCAACTGACAACTCCCGGGCTAGTTCCCTCAGCCCCCTCTACAGGACAGGTACAAACAACAGGATTCAGAACTCAAACTACAACTACATTAATCATACAATTATCTCAAGTAAAGTACCCTGTCACGCCAAGAGGTGTATTGGGAATATGGTGTTGGTGGCCATAAATTTTTACAGACTTTCAGCACATGATTTGCGGATTGGTAATAATGTGGTCAGTATTACGCTCAATTTTTTACTTTCTCTGACTCACATGTTTGCAATCTATCTAGTGACCTTTTGAGCCATAGCCGGCTCATAGGGCATAGACCCAGATACTCTTTCTCTTATCTAAATTTGTATTCTAGCAGTCTTCAATCCTTCTAAAGATATTTTATCAAATCTTGATAATCTCCTGATACAGAATGCATGTAATACTGTAGTAAAAATGACTACCACTTAATTGTAACATTAGGAGTTGTAAAAATAGTGTTTTATTTGTACTTTTGACACACAACTGTGTGTTTACACTAGGAGATACACAGGGACTCAGAGTCTCAGGTTGATTTATGACCTGAATTTGACTGCTTGTCCTGGATGTGTTACATTGTCTATTCATATGGCCGCCTATGTCCGTCAGTATGTTCGACTACCTTGTAGCATTATTTGCCGCAGTTCTCGAGTTACAAAGGGTTGTAATTTTTCCCCCCAAATATACAAGATTGCATCTCACAAAATAGAAAAAAAAAACAAATCCAAAAGCAAAAGAAATAAATCCAACAATTAGGGGTCACCAGAAGTAGTAATTCCGATATGACATATCTGAACTGGTTATGAATGTCCAGCATTTAATTATTAACTAGTAATATGACTAATTCCTGTGTGTTACCGGGTCTCATTATGAGGGAAGTAAAGATTAGTGACATTGTGACCTTCCAGGCATGTCGTAAGAGGCGACTAAGGGGCTTGATCGATGGCGTGACAAGCTGTCATTGTAAAAAGTATTGTTATGGAAACAGCGCCATATATTTTAGAGCAGTGATCTCTGCAATATGTGCCACTTTGGCACGCAAGGTTTCTGTTTTTGAGATTGTGGTTCTGCCCTATGTGCCGTCTTTGGCTCGAAAGGACAATAGATAGATAGATAGAAGTAGTAATTAGGAAAATACATGGAAGAAGTGGAGAAGATCATGTTTGACTATGGCAAACTGTCCAATTTGGAAGAATTTGTGTTTTCATACAGTCATTTTTACTGCCCTATCATAACCTAGGGTCAAAGATAACCTGATGTCAATCACTTTCCTTCCACAAAACACACTTTGTCATGGATATATGACAATATAAAATCATATTAAACATATTGTAGAGTATATTAATGACATCAATAAAGAAAACTACAAAACAAAATATCAACTTGTTATGGAACTACAGTAAAGTCTCGATTATCCAGAATGCTCGGGGAAGAACCCATTCTGGATAATTGAATTTTTCTGGATAATCGAGAGTAAGAAAACCAAACTCAAAATTTATGAAAAAACAACTTATTGAAAAATTGCAATGCTCAGAAATATTTAAATTCGTGTGAAATTCGCGAGCTTTCTCTATCAACATGGGTCCTGATATTGGCATTCCTTTTCTTCTTCTTTCTAAAAACCACACATAAAGGACGTCGTCGAGTTTTTCAAATTTTGGCCGTTTCATACTTCGTCTCTGGTGTATATTGTTGCTGCTTTCAGACTCCGACGCAAACTTAAACAACTCATCTTTTTGATTTCGTATGTCATATAATGTTGAAGAGGCTATGCCAAATTCAGTCATCAAAACGTTGCGATTAACGCCTTTTTCAAGTCTACTAGCGATTTCAATCTTCTGGTTCAGTGTCAATACAGTTCGCTTGCGTTTACCTTTGCGGGAAATTGAGGTGTGGTTTGCACTCGCAGAGGCCATTATTTAACACAAAAATGTATTCCGTTAAAAAGTATGCACACATGCGTTTATAGCATATCATGTATAATTTATACTGATGGAACGAATTTCAGCTTGCACAAATGTCTGAGACAAACTAACGTCAAACTCTGTATCTTACTCTTTTTGAATTTCCAGTCGGTAATTTTTGAACCCCTCCCCCTTTCTTCTCACCATCTCTATGTCACTGCACGCCGGCTGCTCAACCTTTGATTTATAATCATCAAAGTTATGGGCTCTTCAATTTTCACAAACAATACGTCTGCTTCTAATGTTCGGTCAGACTGTCAAACGCCATATTTTTGACAAATTCATGACCAACTTTAGATCTAAAGCAGGCTATGAGAAAATTAAGCAAATTTGTAAAATCATGTAGATAAGTGTTTTTGGCACGACTAAGATTTCCCGACAAAAACATTTAGTCGGGGAAAAAGTGAAGATATAGACTGTCTGTCGCTTTTACTTGGAATATTTGGAGACACAATGTCTGGATTGAATAAAATATGTTCGCTCCTATTTGAAGTATATTACTGTAAATACACTATTGTAAACGCAATATTGTGTAATGATAGAGCCTGTAGAAGTAAGCGCAGCGCACAAACCGTGTTGTAGCGTTTTCGATTTCCGGATAAAGGCATTTAATTTAACTGAACAAAACATGATTCAAGCTTTCTCCCTATAATAATTAAAAAAAAATAAAAGTCTGTTAAATTGAGAATTCCGGATTATTGAGTACCGCATAATCGAGACTTTACTGTATTATTAATTTTATAATTATTAATCATCATAACAAAAGTATTCTGATAAAAATAATGAAAGAATTACTATAATTAACATTCAAAAATATTCTGGTAAAAGTAATGAAAGAATTACTATAATTAACATTCAAAAATATTCTGGTAAAAGTAATGAAAGAATTACTATAATTTACATTAAAACATGTTGTGGTAAAAGTAGTGAAAGAATTATTAATGTTAGTTATAGTAATTCTTTAATATTAAAGTAATGAATAAATACTATAATTAACACTAAAACATATTGTGGTAAAAGTAATGAAAGAATTACTATAATTAACATTAAAACGTATTGTGGTAAAAGTAATGAAAGAATTAATATAATTAACATTAAAAAATATTGTGGTAAAAGTAATGAAAGAATTACTATAATTAACATTAAAACATATTGTGGTAAAAGTAATGAAAGAATTACTATAATTAACATTAAAACATATTGTGGTAAAAGTAATGAAAGAATTACTATAACTAACATTAAAACGTATTGTGGTAAAAGTAATGAAAGAATTACTATAATTAACATTAAAACGTATTGTGGTAAAAGTAATGAAAGAATTACTATAATTAACATTAAAACATATTGTGGTAAAAGTAATGAAAGAATTACTATAATTAACATTAAAACATATTGTGGTAAAAGTAATGAAAGAATTACTATAATTAACATTAAAACATATTGTGGTAAAAGTAATGAAAGAATTACTATAATTAACATTAAAACATATTGTGGTAAAAGTAATGAAAGAATTACTATAATTAACATTAAAACATATTGTGGTAAAAGTAATGAAAGAATTACTATAATTAACATTAAAACGTATTGTGGTAAAAGTAATGAAAGAATTACTATAACTAACATTCAGAATGACTTTTTTCTTCAGATTGATAGTCTTGTTTTGTTTCATCTGTGACACTACACAGTGCTGCAGTTTAAAAGCAGTGTTCTATCAACAGAGACAGCCCTGACAACAAACCACTACTGCCTAGTAATGACTACTGGACATGAAGATAAGCACAGATATCATTATTGTATGGGCCGTGAGTAAAGCTGGGGGATAACATGAACAAATAAATACTGCATGAAGCAGCTCAATTAGTAGGGAAACAACAATGTTTTGGTCACAGACCACCATAAAAAACAAATAAATACTGCATTAAGCAGCTCAATTAGTAGGGAAACAACAATGTTTTGGTCACAGACCACCATAAAAAACAAATAACAAAACACAATATTCAACGCTAAGAATACAGGGCAAAAGGTCAGCAAGTGGCAGAAACTCCATTGGAAAAGACCTTGATTTTTTAGAAGCTCCATTGGAAAAGACCTTGATTTTTTAGAAGCTCCATTGGAAAAGACCTTGATTTTTTAGAAGCTCCATTGGAAAAGACCTTGATTTTTTAGAAGCTCCATTGGAAAAGACCTTGATTTTTTAGAAGCTCCATTGGAAAAGACCTTGATTTTTTAGAAGCTCCATTGGAAAAGACCTTGATTTTTTAGAAGCTCCATTGGAAAAGACCTTGATTTTTTAGAAGCTCCATTGGAAAAGACCTTGATTTTTTAGAAGCTCCATTGGAAAAGACCTTGATTTTTTAGAAGCTCCATTGGAAAAGACCTTGATTTTTTAGAAGCTCCATTGGAAAAGACCTTGATTTTTTAGAAGCTCCACTGGAAAAGACCTTGATTTATTAGAAGCTCCATTGCAAAAGACCTTGATTTTTTAGAAGCTCCATTGGAAAAGACCTTGATTTTTTAGAAGCTCCATTGGAAAAGACCTTGATTTTTTAGAAGCTCCATTGGAAAAGACCTTGATTTTTTAGAAGCTCCATTGGAAAAGACCTTGATTTTTTAGAAGCTCCAATGGAAGAGACCTTGATTTTTTAGAAGCTCCACTGGAAAAGACCTTGATTTTTTAGAAGCTCCATTGGAAAAGACCTTGATTTTTTAGAAGCTCCATTGGAAAAGACCTTGATTTTTTAGAAGCTCCATTGGAAAAGACCTTGATTTTTTAGAAGCTCCATTGGAAAAGACTTTGATTTTTTAGAAGCTCCATTGGAAAAGACCTTGATTTTTTAGAAGCTCCATTGGAAAAGACCTTGATTTTTTAGAAACTCCCATTGGAAAAGACCTTGACTTTTTAGAAGCTCCATTGGAAAAGACCTTGATTTTTTAGAAGCTCCAATGGAAGAGACCTTGATTTTTTAGAAGCTCCACTGGAAAAGACCTTGATTTTTTAGAAGCTCCATTGGAAAAGACCTTGATTTTTTAGAAGCTCCATTGGAAAAGACCTTGATTTTTTAGAAGCTCCATTGGAAAAGACCTTGATTTTTTAGAAGCTCCATTGGAAAAGACCTTGATTTTTTAGAAGTTCCATTGGAAAAGACCTTGATTTTTTAGAAGCTCCACTGGAAAAGACCTTGATTTATTAGAAGCTCCACTGGAAAAGACCTTGATTTTTTAGAAGCTCCATTGGAAAAGACCTTGATTTTTTAGAAGCTCCATTGGAAAAGACCTTGATTTTTTAGAAGCTCCATTGGAAAAGACCTTGCTTTTTAGAAGCTCCATTGGAAAAGACCTTGATTTTTTAGAAACTCCATTGGAAAAGACCTTGATTTTTTAGAAGCTCCATTGGAAAAGACCTTGATTTTTTAGAAGCTCCAATGGAAGAGACCTTGATTTTTTAGAAGCTCCAATGGAAAAGACCTTGATTTATTAGAAGCTCCATTGGAAAAGACCTTGATTTTTTAGAAGCTCCATTGGAAAAGACCTTGATTTTTTAGAAGCTCCAATGGAAAAGACCTTGCTTTTTAGAAGCTCCATTGGAAAAGACCTTGATTTTTTAGAAGCTCCATTGGAAAAGACCTTGCTTTTTAGAAGCTCCATTGGAAAAGACCTTGATTTTTTAGAAACTCCATTGGAAAAGACCGTGATTTTTTAGAAGCTCCATTGGAAAAGACCTTGATTTTTTAGAAGCTCCATTGGAAAAGACCTTGATTTTTTAGAAGCTCCAATGGAAGAGACCTTGATTTTTTAGAAGCTCCAATGGAAGAGACCTTGATTTTTAGAAGCTCCACTGGAAAAGACCATGATTTATTAGAAGCTCCATTGGAAAAGACCTTGATTTTTTAGAAGCTCCATTGGAAAAGACCTTGATTTTTTAGAAGCTCCAATGGAAGAGACCTTGATTTTTTAGAAGCTCCATTGGAAAAGACCTTGATTTTTTAGAAGCTCCACTGGAAAAGACCTTGATTTATTAGAAGCTCCACTGGAAAAGACCTTGATTTTTTAGAAGCTCCACTGGAAAAGACCTTGATTTTTTAGAAGCTCCATTGGAAAAGACCTTGATTTTTTAGAAGCTCCATTGGAAAAGACCTTGCTTTTTAGAAGCTCCATTGGAAAAGACCTTGATTTTTTAGAAACTCCATTGGAAAAGACCTTGATTTTTTAGAAGCTCCATTGGAAAAGACCTTGATTTTTTAGAAGCTCCAATGGAAGAGACCTTGATTTTTTAGAAGCTCCAATGGAAAAGACCTTGATTTATTAGAAGCTCCATTGGAAAAGACCTTGATTTTTTAGAAGCTCCATTGGAAAAGACCTTGATTTTTTAGAAGCTCCATTGGAAAAGACCTTGCTTTTTAGAAGCTCCATTGGAAAAGACCTTGATTTTTTAGAAACTCCATTGGAAAAGACCGTGATTTTTTAGAAGCTCCATTGGAAAAGACCTTGATTTTTTAGAAGCTCCATTGGAAAAGACCTTGATTTTTTAGAAGCTCCAATGGAAGAGACCTTGATTTTTTAGAAGCTCCAATGGAAGAGACCTTGATTTTTTAGAAGCTCCACTGGAAAAGACCATGATTTATTAGAAGCTCCATTGGAAAAGACCTTGATTTTTTAGAAGCTCCATTGGAAAAGACCTTGATTTTTTAGAAGCTCCAATGGAAGAGACCTTGATTTTTTAGAAGCTCCATTGGAAAAGACCTTGATTTTTTAGAAGCTCCATTGGAAAAGACCTTGATTTTTTAGAAGCTCCACTGGAAGAGACCTTGATTTTTTAGAAGCTCCATTGGAAAAGACATTGATTTATTAGAAGCTCCACTGGAAAAGACCTTGATTTTTTAGAAGCTCCACTGGAAATCCCTGGCCCACTTCCACATTTATGAGAATGAAAATTCTCAAACCAAGATCTAGCAATGAAGATTTCAGCATGGAAGGTTTAGAGGTCTTATTAGGACAAAGGTGTAATCGTGTGATTGGCACGTCTTATGTTTTGGAGTCATTACCTTCTCTATTATGGAAACGGGACAAATTCACATGGTATAGTCAATGAATTCAGTAGACTAATACTACAAGCTGCCAGTGAAACAATACCTAGAGGGGCACGCAAACACTATAAACCATACTGAAGTAGTCAACTAGAGCAACTGCACAATGACATGGAAACATCTAGAAAACAAACAGAAACTAACCCTTGCCAGGAACACCACAATAACTATCAGCATGCTAAGGCCAAACACCACAATAACTATCAGCATGCTAAGGCCAAACACCACAATAACTATCAGCATGCTAAGGCCAAATTTTAATGGGCTAAACTACAAGCCAGACAGAAGCTGGAAAGAGAAAATGGAGTCTCCATAGTCACATGTAGACAACATTCAAGATCGGCACCTCAAACTACATGCACATTTAGACAGACTGCTGAACACATACTTCAAGACTGCACTGAATATAGTAGACTGAGGAAAATCTATTGGCCCATAAACTACTACAGACAAAACTATATAGGCAACTGCAAGAATTACAAAAGAAGGTAACATTTATACAGGAAATGACATTGCAGATTTAGACAATACTTCAGGCAAATGGAAGATAGAAATTCACATGATCAAAAGATTTGAACGCAGAAGAAGTTAGAAATGGTGCTACATTAGTTGAACAACATAGGTCTAGAGCTTATGAGCTAACAATAAAACACCATAAGATAGAGGTAATGTCTGAGATAAGCACTCACAAATCTATGTCAATAAAAATGAGAAAGAGAGTTCATCGGTGCTATATAGAACCAATTCTGAAGTGTGTAAGTGAATCATGGACAGTAGACAAACAAATGAAAAGACGATTAGAGGCCACAGAGATGGGATTTCTCAGAAGAATGTTGAAAGTTCCCTGGACGGCTAAAAAGACCAATGAGGAAGTTCTCAAAGAGGCCAACACAAAAAGGGAGCTCTTAAAAAACATCAGAAAGAAGCAATCAACATTTTTCGGGCATATCATGAGAAGAGGAAAGTTGGAATACTTGGTTACAACTGGCAAAATAAAAGGAAAGAGAGATCGCGGACGACAAAGAGAGAAAATACTGGATAGCTTGGTGTCATGGCATGGAAAACAGTCACAACAGAATTGATACGATGCACTGTGGATAGAAGATTGTGGAGGGACATGATCACCGACGCCAACCGGTAAGGCACATGATGATGATGAATTTTTAAGAGAAGCACTCACAGGTCTACAGCTCATAAGCTAACAATAAAACAACACCATGATAAGATAGAGGTAATGTCTGAGAGAAGAACTCACAGGTCTACACCTCATAAGCTAACAATAAAACACCATGATAAGATAGAGGTAATGTCTGAGAGAAGCACTCACAGGTCTACACCTCATAAGCTAACAATAAAACACCATGATAAGATAGAGGTAATGTCTGAGAGAAGCACTCACAGGTCTGCAGTCCATAAGCTAACAATAAAACACCATGATAAGATAGAGGTAATGTCTGAGAGAAGCACTCACAGGTCTGCAGTCCATAAGCTAACAATAAAACACCATGATAAGATAGTGGTAATGTCTGAGAGAAGCACTCACAGGTCTACACCTCATAAGCTAACAATAAAACACCATGATAAGATAGAGGTAATGTCTGAGAGAAGCACTCACAGGTCTACAGTCCATAAGCTAACAATAAAACACCATGATAAGATAGAGGTAATGTCTGAGAGAAGCACTCACAGGTCTACAGTCCATAAGCTAACAATAAAACACCATGATAAGATAGAGGTAATGTCTGAGAGAAGCACTCACAGGTCTACAGGGCACAAATAATAATACATAAATATTATTATATGGGGAACTTCCGAGGCGATAATAGGGAATAATAGAACAAAGAAGTATGTGTTAGCACTCGGAAAAATTGACAGACAACCAACAATAGAAAAAAACGAAGAACAATATATGGTCCGAAGTGGGATCGAACCCGTACTCAGTGGCACCGCGCCTTGCCACGAGAAGCCGAACGCTTGGTACACTGCCACGCAGCCAACTAAAAAATTGGCTATTGCAGTAGTGTCTTCCACGAAAGGCGATCTCAATGACTATAGCATAGGGTAACGATCACAGACCGGAAATAAATTGTATATTTGTACTTTCCTATTAATGCAAGTATCTCCCAGTAGGGCTGAATACTTGTGTTGTAGACAAACATTTATTGGACGAAACAGCACGAATAGTAGTTCCCAGTTTTTATATACACCTCATAAGCTAACAATAAAACACCATGATAATATAGAGGTAATGTCTGAGAGAAGCACTCACTCTGTTGTGGCAAGTTGCAGTGTTTCACCAAAATGTGCTGTCTCAGGCTTGCCTTGTTTGCGTAATGCTTGTCACATTTCTCCATAGGACAGTGGTAGACTATTGTCTTGCCAGACTCATCGTGTTTCTTCAGGTGCACGTACAAGCTGCTCTTGGCCGTAAACGTGTTGTTACAACCTTCACATGAGAGCACACAAGATATGGAGTATTTCATCACACGCAATAAACACTCACAAATCAAATACATGTATACATTTTCTGCTGAAATATTTCAATATAAAAACAAGTTGTTAATGATCACCCCAATGTTAAATCCGTCCTATTATATGGCTGTCAAACATAGAGAATGACAATCATGAAGGTACAGACCTTCATTAATGAAAGCTTGCACAGAATAAAAGGATGGAAAAGACAGGACAAAATCACTAAAATAGAATTATGGAAAAGTAGCAGTCAAATACCACCAGACAAGGAGATACAACAAAGGTGATGGATAGAACACACACTGCGGAAGCCAGCTGGGAGTTTTATATGACAGGTACCCTTTTTTGGAATCTCCAGGGGAAGAGACAAAGAGGAAGACCAAAATATTCTTGGAGAAGACAGGTGGAAGCAGAGATGAAAATGATGTGGAAGACATGGAACGATCTTAAAAAATGACAAGAAACAGAACGGATTGAAAATGTTTGTTGAAGACCTTTGCTCCACAGGGAGATGAAAGTGTTTGCTAAAGACCTATGCTCCACAGGAGATTGAAAGTGTTTGCTGAAGACCTCCACAGGGAGCTGAAAGTGTTTGCTAAAGACCTATGCTCCACAGGAGATTGAAAGTGTTTGCTGAAGACCTCCACAGGGAGCTGAAAGTGTTTGCTAAAGACCTATGCTCCGCAGGAGATTGAAAGTGTTTGCTGAAGACCTCCACAGGGAGTTGAAAGTGTTTGCTAAAGACCTATGCTCCGCAGGAGATTGAAAGTGTTTGCTGAAGACCTCCACAGGGAGTTGAAAGTGTTTGCTGAAGACCTATGCTCCGCAGGAGATTGAAAGTGTTTGCTGAAGACCTCCACAGGGAGTTGAAAGTGTTTGCTAAAGACCTATGCTCCACAGGAGATTGAAAGTGTTTGCTGAAGACCTATGCTCCACAGGAGATTGAAAGTGTTTGCTGAAGACCTCCACAGGGAGATGAAAGTGTTTGCTGAAGACCTCCACAGGGAGATGAAAGTGTTTGCTAAAGACCTATGCTCCACAGGAGATTGAAAGTGTTTGCTGAAGACCTCCACAGGGAGTTGAAAGTGTTTGCTGAAGACCTCCACAGGGAGTCGAAAGTGTTTGCTGAAGACCTATGCTCCACAGGAGATTGAAAGTGTTTGCTGAAGACCTCCACAGGGAGTTGAAAGTGTTTGCTGAAGACCTCCACAGGGAGTTGAAAGTGTTTGCTGAAGACCTCCACAGGGAGTTGAAAGTGTTTGCTGAAGACCTATGCTCCGCAGGAGATTGAAAGTGTTTGCTGAAGACCTCCACAGGGAGTTGAAAGTGTTTGCTGAAGACCTATGCTCCTCAGGAGATTGAAAGTGTTTGCTGAAGACCTCCACAGGGAGCTGAAAGGTAGAAGTAGAAGAATGAGTAATGCTTTGTAATGTTAATTGAACTACCCTCTCTGCAGCTTCTATGATGAACAATTCATAACCCAGAAGATGGCAAGCATGGTATTGATTCTAGTGAAAACAGACAAATAGACCAGACAATTAATAAGAACTAACAACACTGCAACAAAATACCATTGTTGACTACCAAACCACTAACAACACTGCAACAAAATACCATTGTTGACTACCAAACCACTAACAACACTGCAACAAAATACCATTGTTGACTACCAAACCACTAACAACACTGCAACAAAATACCATTGTTGACTACCAAACCACTAACAACACTGCAACAAAATACCATTGTTGACTACCAAACCACTAACAACACTGCAACAAAATACCATTGTTGACTACCAAACCACTAACAACACTGCAACAAAATACCATTGTTGACTACCAAACCACTAACAACACTGCAACAAAATACCATTGTTGACTACCAAACCACTAACAACACTGCAACAAAATACCATTGTTGACTACCAAACCACTAACAACACTGCAACAAAATACCATTGTTGACTACCAAACCACTAACAACACTGCAACAAAATACCATTGTTGACTACCAAACCACTAACAACACTGCAACAAAATGCCATTGTTGACTACCAAACACTAACAACACTGCAACAAAATGCCATTGTTGACTACCAAACCACTAACAACACTGCAACAAAATACCATTGTTGACTACCAAACCACTAACAACACTGCAACAAAATGCCATTGTTGACTACCAAACACTAACAACACTGCAACAAAATGCCATTGTTGACTACCAAACCACTAACAACACTGCAACAAAATACCATTGTTGACTACCAAACCACTAACAACACTGCAACAAAATACCATTGTTGACTACCAAACCACTAACAACACTGCAACAAAATACCATTGTTGACTACCAAACCACTAACAACACTGCAACAAAATACCATTGTTGACTACCAAACCACTAACAACACTGCAACAAAATACCATTGTTGACTACCAAACCACTAACAACACTGCAACAAAATACCATTGTTGACTACCAAACCACTAACAACACTGCAACAAAATACCATTGTTGACTACCAAACCACTAACAACACTGCAACAAAATACCATTGTTGACTACCAAACCACTAACAACACTGCAACAAAATGCATGACTACCAAACAACTAATAAGAACTAACAACACTGCAACAAAATGCCATTGTTGACTACCAAACCACTAACAACACTGCAACAAAATACCATTGTTGACTACCAAACCACTAACAACACTGCAACAAAATACCATTGTTGACTACCAAACCACTAACAACACTGCAACAAAATGCATGACTACCAAACAACTAATAAGAACTAACAACACTGCAACAAAATACCATTGTTGACTACCAAACCACTAACAACACTGCAACAAAATACCATTGTTGACTACCAAACCACTAACAACACTGCAACAAAATACCATTGTTGACTACCAAACCACTAACAACACTGCAACAAAATGCATGACTACCAAACAACTAATAAGAACTAACAACACTGCAACAAAATGCCATTGTTGACTACCAAACACTAACAACACTGCAACAAAATGCCATTGTTGACTACCAAACCACTAACAACACTGCAACAAAATACCATTGTTGACTACCAAACACTAACAACACTGCAACAAAATGCCATTGTTGACTACCAAACACTAACAACACTGCAACAAAATGCCATTGTTGACTACCAAACCACTAACAACACTGCAACAAAATACCATTGTTGACTACCAAACAACTAATAAGAACTAACAACACTGCAACAAAATGCCATTGTTGACTACCAAACCACTAACAACACTGCAACAAAATGCCATTGTTGACTACCAAACACTAACAACACTGCAACAAAATGCCATTGTTGACTACCAAACCACTAACAACACTGCAACAAAATACCATTGTTGACTACCAAACACTAACAACAAAATACCATTGTTGACTACCAAACAACTAACAACACTGCAACAAAATGCCATTGTTGACTACCAAACACTAACAACACTGCAACAAAATGCCATTGTTGACTACCAAACCACTAACAACACTGCAACAAAATACCATTGTTGACTACCAAACACTAACAACACTGCAACAAAATACCATTGTTGACTACCAAACCACTAACAACACTGCAACAAAATACCATTGTTGACTACCAAACCACTAACAACACTGCAACAAAATGCCATTGTTGACTACCAAACCACTAACAACACTGCAACAAAATGCCATTGTTGACTACCAAACCACTAACAACACTGCAACAAAATGCCATTGTTGACTACCAAACCACTAACAACACTGCAACAAAATACCATTGTTGACTACCAAACCACTAACAACACTGCAACAAAATGCCATTGTTGACTACCAAACCACTAACAACACTGCAAAAAAATGCCATTGTTGACTACCAAACACTAACAACACTGCAACAAAATGCCATTGTTGACTACCAAACCACTAACAACACTGCAACAAAATGCCATTGTTGACTACCAAACCACTAACAACACTGCAAAAAAATGCCATTGTTGACTACCAAACCACTAACAACACTGCAACAAAATGCCATTATTGACACTTCAAATAACTGAAATGATCAACATGAGAAAATATTGCACCAACATTGTTACAAATACAGTGGTTAGTGAACTGGACCACAAAGGACAAGAGGTAGGGTTCGATCCCAACCGACGGCTTCCGGTTCACCCAGCCTTTAGTGGGTACTGGATTTTTTCTGGGAAAGTAAAGCGGCACGGACGTAATACTGACCACATTACCCCAAAAATCATGTGCCGAAGGTCTGTAAAATATATGGTCATTAACACCATATTCCCTATACGACACTTGGCGTGACAGGGGTACTTTACTTTTTATTGTTACAAATAACGAGCAAGGAGACCTCAAATAACTGAAATGATCATTAGAAAATATTGCACCAACATTGTTACAAATAACAAGCAAGGAGACCTCAAATAACTGAAATGATCAACATGAGAAAATATTGCACCAACATTGTTACAAATAACGAGCAAGGAGACCTCAAATAACTGAAATGATCATTAGAAAATATTGCACTAACATTGTTACAAATAACGAGCGAGGAGACCTCAAATAACTGAAATGATCAACATGAGAAAATATTGCACCAACATTGTTACAAATAACAAGCAAGGAGACCTCAAATAACTGAAATGATCAACATGAGAAAATATTGCACCAACATTGTTACAAATAAAACAGCAGTTCTGGTTGACCGATTCTGGCACAAAACATCAACTATGAGTTACTGACAGCTTTGTTACAGACGCCTTGTCTCCACACAAGAGAATGACAAAGAAGAAAATTGTATCTATTAATTGCAATGTGTTCACTTCTGGCAGATATCTATCTATCTGTCTTTCGTTCGCCTGATGTATTTTCTGTATCTGCAATGTCATTTCCTATATAAATTTTACTGTCTTTTGTAATTCTTGCAGTGGCCATTATAGTTTTGTCTGTAGTGGTTTATCTATGGGGCAATAGATTTTCCTCAGTCTTCTATATTCAGTACAGTCTTGAAGTATGTGTTCAGCAGTCTGGGGCGCCTGTCCATATGTACATGTAGTTGAGGTGCTGACCTTCAATGATGTTGCCTACATGTGACTGGAGTCGATTGTTCAGAGGCCTCTAATGATAACTTGTTCCCATCTATTCATGTTATGACTTTTAGCAGCAAAGCTGTATTTATAATCATCAATCTATTAATAGCTACTGGCCAAGAAAATAAAAGACCAACCTTCAACAGGACAAACAAAAGGTCTGTCTCCACTGTGAGTGATCAGGTGACCTTTCAAATGCTCCGATCGGTGAAACTGCTTTTTACACACTTCACAAATCCATTTCCGAAATCCTGTATGTTTTGTCTGATGTCGTTTTAGTTTGCTGGCCATAGCAAATGCCCAATTGCAGCCCTGAGGAATCAAGAAAAAGAAGGATAAATGTAATACTGCAACTATACTAGTTCATCAAATGTAATACTGCGACTGTACTACTTCATCAAATGTAATACTGCAACTATACTAGTTCATCAAATGTAATACTGCAACTGTACTAGTTCATCAAATGTAATACTGCAACTATACTAGTTCATCAAATGTAATACTGCGACTGTACTACTTCATCAAATGTAATACTGCGACTGTACTACTTCATCAAATGTAATACTGCGACTGTACTACTTCATCAAATGTAATACTGCGACTGTACTACTTCATCAAATGTAATACTGCGACTGTACTACTTCATCAAATGTAATACTGCAACTATACTAGTTCATCAAATGTAATACTGCGACTGTACTACTTCATCAAATGTAATACTGCGACTGTAATACGTACATCAAATGTAATACTGCGACTGTACTACTTCATCAAATGTAATACTGCGACTGTACTACGTTCATCAAATGTAATACTGTGAATGTACTACTACATCAAATGTAATACTGCGACTACTACTTCATCAAATGTAATACTGCGACTGTACCACTTCATCAAATGTAATACTGCGACTGTACCACTTCATCAAATGTAATACTGCGACTGCACTACTTCATCAAATAAAGTACACACAAAGAAAAGACAGATTTAGAAGGCAGTCCCTTACTGCTCCTATGACATTGTAGACTCTGTTATCTTTATTGTGAATGGAAAGCTGCATTTGATGGACATACTCTGTTACTATAAGAATGTAATAATATAAGATATATGCCATAAGAATGTAATAATATAAGATATATGCCATAAGAATGTAATAATATAAGATATATGCCATAAGAATGTAATAATATAAGATATATGCCATAAGAATGTAATAATATAAGATATATGCCATAAGAATGTAGTAATATAAGATATATGCCATAAGAATGTAATAATATAAGATATATGCCATAAGAATGTAATAATATAAGATATATGCCATAAGAATGTAGTAATATAAGATATATGCCATAAGAATGTAATAATATAAGATATATGCCATAAGAATGTAGTAATATAAGATATATGCCATAAGAATGTAAGAATAGATATCACTTCACTCCAGGAAGACATAGAGGTGCTGCTGGAGCCAAATCCCATCTCACAGACCAAAATCCTGTCCCATTTACTAGATCATGATGAGCTCAACAGACAGACTTACCCTTGACTTGTCTCACCTGGTAATTACAGACAACTAGATCATGATGAGCTCAACAGACAGATTTACCCTTGACTTGTCTCACCTGGTAATTACAGACAACTAGATCATGATGAGCTCAACAGACAGATTTACCCTTGACTTGTCTCACCTGGTAATTACAGACAACTAGATCATGATGAGCTCAACAGACAGACTTACCCTTGACTTGTCTCACCTGGTAATTACAGACAACTAGATCATGATGAGCTCAACAGACAGATTTACCCTTGACTTGTCTCACCTGGTAATTACAGACAAATAGATCATGAGGAGCTCAACAGACAGATTTACCCTTGACTTGTCTCACCTGGTAATTACAGACAACTAGATCATGAGGAGCTCAACAGACAGACTTACCCTTGACTTGTCTCACCTGGTAATTACAGACAACTAGATCATGATGAGCTCAACAGACAGACTTACCCTTGACTTGTCTCACCTGGTAATTACAGACAACTAGATCATGATGAGCTCAACAGACAGACTTACCCTTGACTTGTCTCACCTGGTAATTACAGACAACTAGATCATGATGAGCTCAACAGACAGACTTACCCTTGACTTGTCTCACCTGGTAATTACAGACAACTAGATCATGATGAGCTCAACAGACAGACTTACCCTTGACTTGTCTCACCTGGTAATTACAGACAACTAGATCATGATGAGCTCAACAGACAGACTTACCCTTGACTTGTCTCACCTGGTAATTACAGACAACTAGATCATGAGGAGCTCAACAGACAGACTTACCCTTGACTTGTCTCACCTGGTAATTACAGACAACTAGATCATGAGGAGCTCAACAGACAGACTTACCCTTGACTTGTCTCACCTGGTAATTACAGACAACTAGATCATGAGGAGCTCAACAGACAGACTTACCCTTGACTTGTCTCACCTGGTAATTGAAACTAGATCATGAGGAGCTCAACAGACAGACTTACCCTTGACTTGTCTCACCTGGTAATTACAGACAACTAGATCATGAGGAGCTCAACAGACAGACTTACCCTTGACTTGTCTCACCTGGTAATTGAAACTAGATCATGAGGAGCTCAACAGACAGACTTACCCTTGACTTGTCTCACCTGGTAATTACAGACAACTAGATCATGAGGAGCTCAACAGACAGCCTTAACCTTGACTTGTCTCACCTGGTAATTACAGACAACTAGATCATGAGGAGCTCAACAGACAGACTTACCCTTGACTTGTCTCACCTGGTAATTACAGACAAACGGTTTCTCCCCGGAGTGTAGACGCTCATGCTGTCTGAGGCGACACATCTTTGTGAACTCCTTCCCACAGCCTGGCACCTTACACTTCAGCTCTTCTTGGTTCTGTTGGTGGATCTTCATGTGGGAACCCATGCAGCCCGAGGAGAAAAACACTTTCTCACAATCAGGCTCAGGACACCTTTGAGGAGGGCACATAGGGAAAAGTATTGATGGCATGCAGCCAACCACAAACACTTGTAGGAAACTATGAGAATAGTTAACTACAGACATGAACAAGTTACAGACATGAACAAGTTACAGACATGAACAAGTTACAGGCATGAACAAGTTACAGACATGAACAAGTTACAGACATGAACAAGTTACAGACATGAACAAGTTACAGACATGAACAAGTTACAGGCATGAACAAGTTACAGACATGAACAAGTTACAGGCATGAACAAGTTACAGACATGAACAAGTTACAGACATGAACAAGTTACAGGCATGAACAAGTTACAGACATGAACAAGTTACAGACATGAACAAGTTACAGACATGAACAAGTTACAGACATGAACAAGTTACAGACATGAACAAGTTACAGACATGAACAAGTTACAGACATGAACAAGTTACAGGCATGAACAAGTTACAGACATGAACAAGTTACAGGCATGAACAAGTTACAGACATGAACAAGTTACAGGCATGAACAAGTTACAGACATGAACAAGTTACAGACATGAACAAGTTACAGACATGAACAAGTTACAGGCATGAACAAGTTACAGGCATGAACAAGTTACAGACATGAACAAGTTACAGGCATGAACAAGTTACAGACATGAACAAGTTACAGACATGAACAAGTTACAGACATGAACAAGTTACAGACATGAACAAGTTACAGACATGAACAAGTTACAGACATGAACAAGTTACAGACATGAACAAGTTACAGACATGAACAAGTTACAGACATGAACAAGTTACAGACATGAACAAGTTACAGGCATGAACAAGTTACAGACATGAACAAGTTACAGGCATGAACAAGTTACAGACATGAACAAGTTACAGACGTGAACTAGTTACAGACATGAACTAGTTACAGACATGAACAAGTTACAGACATGAACAAGTTACAGACATGAACTAGTTACAGACATGAACAAACTACAGACATGAACTACAGCCATGAACAAGTTACAGACATGAACAAACTACAGACATGAACTACAGCCATGAACAAGTTACAGACATGAACTAGTTACAGACATGAACAAACTACAGACATGAACAAGTTACAGACATGAACAAACTACAGACATGAACAAGTTACAGACATGAACAAGTTACAGACATGAACTAGTTACAGACATGAACAAGTTACAGACATGAACTAGTTACAGACATGAACAAGTTACAGACATGAACAAGTTACAGACATGAACAAGTTACAGACATGAACAAGTTACAGACATGAACTACAGACATGAACAATTTACAGACATGAACAAACTACAGACATGAACAAGTTACAGACATCAACAAGTTACAGACATCAACAAGTTACAGACATCAACAAACTACAGACATGAACAAACTACAGGCATGAACAAGTTACAGACATGAACTACAGCCATGAACAAGTTACAGACATGAACAAGTTACAGACATGAACTACAGACATGAACAATTACAGACAGACATGAATAATTACAGACAGACATGAACAAATCCTACACAAACTACAAGCACAAATATATAATTGTATGTTTTATTATGTCTTCTCCAGCTCTGCTACAGCCGTATATAGTGGATTCTCACAAACATGCTCACAGCAAGAATTAACACTTCTCACACATACATACCCCACAGCAAGAATTAACACTTCTCACACATACATATCCACAGCAAGAATTAACACTTCTCACACATACATACCCCACAGCAAGAATTATAGCTCGTTTCAAATCATGTGCCCAACTTCAAAACGCTATTACTCAGTAACCATTTGTTAAAAACTGTTGAAATTTTCCAAATGTTATTAGATTGCAAAAGACCCTTTAAATGTATATTTAACAAATATCTTGCAGCTGCAGTTTTCTTAAAGCGGCGAATTTCTTTGATGTTTGTCAAAATTGTAAATTGTGAAGCCCTAAAGAATAGAAATTACCGTAGTTGCTGGTCTATGATTAATTTTCACTAGGTAAAGGCGTGGCCGTAATGGGGAAATAACCTAATAAGACAAAACACCAGGAGAATTATTGTCTTCTCAGTTCGAGGACGGACGATAATATCAAGGTATACCTGTATGTCCAATTTTCATAGTTGTGTGGTCCTGAAAAGGACCGTTTGTTGAACTAATTTAAGGTAATATAGGGGCCAACATTGTGGGGGCTATATACTTTCATTCTGAATCAGACGAGTCTAAAAGATTAATAACTGTTTGGGGTTGAACATTCCACAAACCATCATTTTTCCAATATTCCTCTTCCTGTTTTAAGACGTGGTCTTCACATTTAGCCCAATAATCTTTGTCTATATTTAATAAAGCGAGATTAGCAAGAGTCTTTACATCGCATATTTTGAATGTTGTATTTTCATCTGCCACTTGTCCTTTTAATTTTGCCCAGATTAGTTCTATTGGATTTAAATGAGCATGGTAAGGTGGCAGCCTCAAACTTATATGACCGTGCTCTTGGATAATCTTATCTATTTGAAAAATCTTTGTCCTTTGTTTTTGCTTTACTAGAGATAGTAAAAGTAATTCAGGTTTTAAGTACATGTTATTAAATTGTATGTGCTCCTTTGTGAGCCATATCTTAATAGCATCTTTTGTACTGGATGACGTCGGGACTTTATCTTCAAGTGCAACAATGTTGTGGTACGCTGCATTGTCCATTATTAGGCAAGATGGTCGATCTAGTGATGGGAGAGCAGAATTTTCAATCCAATGTCTAAATATGTGACCAATCATCTCAGAGTGATAATCCCGATTGTCTATGGATTTTGAAAGAAAAATGAGCTCTGCATTCTGTATTAGTCCATGTTGTCGACTACCTGCATGCGCAATTATCAAGCGCTGTCCTTTGCTGCTAGGTATTAATCTCTTAATCTTTCCATCTGATGACTGCCATTCCCTTTGGTTAGTGTGGTGAGCATTGATCCATGTTTCATCCAAGTACACAATATCATAACCTTGCTTGCGCACCTCTTTTACTTCACGTAAGTACTTGCTTCTCATGACTACTATATGTGGCTTCTCACAGATAATGTTTCGTCCATTGGAATACTTTCTGAATGTAAAGCCTGCAGCTCTCACATTCCTCCATAATGTAGACTTTGATATTTCAATACTGTTGTTCTTTTTCAGGGATACTTTAAATTTTCTTATTGTAACAGTTTCATTCATACCCAACATTTTGTGAATTTCACTTCTAATAAGTTCACTGTCGAAATTATCCAACATTTTTGCTCTTCCTTGTGATTTTGTATATTTTGAACATTGATGGTCACGTGCTTGAATCCAGCGATTAAATGACCGTTTAGATAAATCCAAAATGTGTCTTGTCCTATTCTCAGGGTTTTCTAAAGAATGAAATAATCTTCCTCGTTTAGCCTCTTTGCAGAAATAGTCATACATTTTTATTGCGATGTTTTGTAAACTGCAGAATTTCATTTTAAGACACATGATAAATGTTATCGTTCCACGTCTCCGCCGCTGAATGAACGGAAATGGAACACACAATGTCTCGTGTTTTTTTTTTACAAGTGTCTAATTGTGTCAGAAAACCCACGTTGAAAGCGTGCAAACACGTCAATTTGACCGTGTATGGATTTTTACTCGCTATTTTTAACTTAAAATACTGTAAACATTAAGTTTTGACTACATCAATGGGTCGTTATAAATTTATATAAATCAAATAAGCAACAATAATAACCAAATGTTTTTTTTAATGAAATTAATTCCCTGTTGGGTTCTAATCATTATAACTTTACATGCCAATTTTGAACAACTTACAAAAAGCGGTTAAAAAGATATCGATTTTAAAAGTTGGGCATGAGTTATGAAACGGACTATAACACTTCTCACACATACATACCCCACAGCAAGCATTAACACTTCTCACACATACATACCCCACAGCAAGAATTAACACTTCTCACACATACATACCCCACAGCAAGAATTAATACATCTCACACACACATACCCCACAGCAAGAATTAACACTTCTCACACATACATACCCCACAGCAAGAATTAACACTTCTCACACATAAATACCCCATAGCAAGAATTAATAATTCTCACACATACATACCCCACAGCAAGAATTAACACTTCTCACACATATATACCCCATATAAACTAGTGTAGCACATACTACAGCCACAAACAAATTCCACATAAACTATAACCACAAACTAGCTACAAACACATAACTCACACAAACTGCTACAAACATATCCCATATAAACTATAGATACAAATTACAGCCACAAACACACTTCACACAAACTAGTTGTACATACACACTTCACACAAACTATAACCACAAACTAGCTACAAACACATAACTCACACAAACTGCTACAAACATATCCCATATAAACTATAGATACAAATTACAGCCACAAACACACTTCACACAAACTAGTTGTACATACACACTTCACACAAACTAATAGTACATACACACTCCACACAAACTAGTTGTACATACACACTTCACACAAACTAATAGTACATACACACTCCACACAAACTAGTTGTACATACACACTTCACACAAACTAATAGTACATACACACTCCACACAAACTAGTTGTACATACACACTTCACACAAAATAATAGTACATACACACTCCACACAAACTAGTTGTACATACACTCTCTACACAAACTAGTTGTACATACACACTCCACACAAACTAGTTGTACATACACACTTCACACAAGCTAGTTGTACATACACACTCCACACAAACTAATTGTACACACACACTTCACACAAACTAGTTCTACATACACACTCCACACAAACTAGTTGTACATACACACTCCACACAAACAAGTAATACAAACACACAAACCATCCACAAAGCGCAGATATCCCACAAGTAACAACTTCAACCTACTTAAATGTGCGGTCCTCACAAGCGTGCACATTTCTTAAATGCAAATCCAGTTGTCTTTTTGTAGCAAACTTCTGATTGCAGCCATCCTCGGTGCATGTTTCAGTGCACGGCCTGTCATGAAGCTTGCGATGTGTGTTGAGGTTATAGACCGTTGTGAACCTATGACCACAGCCAGGCTGGTCACACTGGAACACACCAAACGGCCAAGTTATGAAAAGAAAGAGACGGAGTTCAACTTATGCACCAGACAGATATTGGGGGACAGATTAAAACAGATCAGAAATGAGGTTTGCATAAATTATTGACAGATTAATGAATGGAGACAAATTATAATCACCATCGAGTCCCATCTCCACATGAAAGGTTGGCTACCATGGAGCGTCATTCTGCTCTGTCTCTTGCTTTGATATGCAGGTTGTTATAGGCTGACTTGTCCATCTTTTGATGTTACTCGTCCATGTTAGACTTGGTCTGCTTCTGCCTATTTAACCTTGTATTTTTCCTTCCAAGATTACTTGTAGTAGGCTCCTGTGTCTTTTAACATGGCCCAACAATCTCATTTGTCTTGTTTGAATTCAATGATAATAAATAAGTATTTTTATGGAGAGAAACTTGTGAGGCAATAGATCAGCAAATAATTTCATGTAATGAGGTAAGTTTAAAACACTCAGAAAAAAAAACCCACAAATAATCAACAGAAAAAAAAAAACACAAATTATCAACAACAGAAAATACACAAAGAACAATAGCCAGCCTGAAGTATGACTGAAGCCGTTATTCCTGACATGCTCAGAAGCAATTTTTTATAAAACAATAAACATAACAAAAATGTATTCTTTGGGTACGTCCATTTCAAAATATAAGCACACGTCTAACATGAAGCTTTTCACATAATATAATGGATTTTCTGAAGGGGTGGGGGGAACTCTCCTAGACAATGGAAGTCAGTGTAGATTCTGAATTAAACTGAAACAAATCATTCAGACAGACATTGTCTGACAGAGACAGTGCATGACGAAGACAGTGCATGTTGGAAAACATAGGACATGCTTCTGCATGCAGATTGAACATTTCTTGGAAGGGAAAGAGTTACGTTTGAACCATCCTGTGTTCTACTGTATATAGATAGGTCAGAGAGAGACATCCTGTGTTCTACTGTATATAGATAGGTCAGAGAGAACCATCCTGTGTTCTACTGTATATAGATAGGTCAGAGAGAACCATCCTGTGTTCTACTGTATATAGATAGGTCAGAGAGAACCATCCTGTGTTCTATTGTATATAGATAGGTCAGAGAGAACCATCCTGTGTTCTATTGTATATAGATAGGTCAGAGAGAATCATCCTGTGTTCTACTGTATATAGATAGGTCAGAGAGAATCATCCTGTGTTCTACTGTATATAGATAGGTCAGAGAGAACCATCCTGTGTTCTATCCTGTGTTCTACTGTATATAGATAGGTCAGAGAGAGCCATCCTGTGTTCTACTGTATACAGATAGGTCAGAGAGAGCACAACAAACACAACACATGTACAATGTCATGAATTCACACACAAAACTGTTTATCCTATACACAAATCATATCAAGAATACTTGTCTGCTACAAACTGTTGACTCTCAAGAATTTGTATTTTGAGGTGGTAATTTTTATGATAAAATCGTAAACTAGGTCTAGGGCTAATGGTGTCAAAATGTTATTGGAGAATTAATGGTTTGAAATGCTACAGGAGAATTAATGGTGTTAATGTTATTCGAGAATTAATGGTGTTAAAATGTTACAGGATAATTAATGGTATTAAAATGTTGATGGAGAATTAATGGTGTTAAAAAGTTATTGAAGAATGCTGCACTCACCACATAATCCTTTCGCCCTTCGTGGGACTCCATGTGTCGCTTCAGCTTGTTGGACGTAGTGAAAGCCCAGTCACAGCCCATTAGGGTACACTGTCATATCATGAATGAAACAGTGACAATTCACACATTTGAGACAAATCTGGTCTTTCAAACACAGACAGAGAAAGAAAGAGGGAAAGAGAGAGACAGCAAGAAAAAGAGAGAGAGACTGAGAGAAAGACATTAATTTTGATGTTCCATCAGTTAGGCTACATACAATAAATAATAAGTGAATCTCTTCTTAGAGAATTGGCCCATGTTATACACTTGTTTCAACTATTGGATCATAAACACACACACATACAAGACAACAGACAAACACACACATGAGAGAACAGACACATACAAAACAACAGACAAACACACACATGAGAGTACACACATACAGAGAAACATACACATAAGAGAGCAGGCACATAAGATAACTCATATATACAAAACAGACAAACATACACATGAAAGAACAGACACATAAGAAAACACACATATACAAAATAGACAAACATACACATGAAAGAACAGACACACAAGACAACTCACATATACAAAACAGACAAGCACACACATGAAAGAACAGACACACAAGACAACTCACATATACAAAACAGACAAGCACACACATGAAAGAACAGACACACAAGACAACTCACATATACAAAACAGACAAGCACACACATGAAAGAACAGACACACAAGACAACACATAAAATAGACACAGAAGACATCCTACACAGCAGAGATTGAAACTTAGTCTATGTAAATGTTGGTCTACAAGATTGAGACATCTGTGACTGTGTTTGATGGATTGACAAGCCACTATTTTGTGCACTAACTAAACCACCAATCTTCCAGTACAACACATGGATTGACAAGCCACTATTTTGTGCACTAATTAAACCACCAATCTTCCAGTACAACACATGGATTGACAAGCCACTATTTTGTGCATTAACTAAACCACCAATCTTCCAGTACAATACATGGATTGACAAGCCACTATTTTGTGCACTAACTAAACCACCAATCTTCCAGTACAACACAGAGACCAACCACAAAAGAAATGATGAGGTTGGAGCAGTTAAAGAGTTGGCCAAACCTTGAAAGGTCTCTCCCCCGTGTGCAACATCTGGTGAACCTTGAGCTTCGACGCTTTCTTGAACGTCTTCCTGCACCCTGGGGCAACACACATCAACACCTTTTTGGGCCTCTGTAACAGAAAATCTGGCTGTTAAATATGCCATTACAAGTGTTATCGCTATTCTAGTCTCTGTCACTATCATCTACTGACTCCACTATCATCTAATCTACTGACTCAACCATCATCTAATCTACTGACTCCACCATCATCTAATCTACTGACTCCACTATCATCTAATCTACTGACTCCACCATCATCTAATCTACTGACTCCACCATCATCTAATCTACTGACTCCACCATCATCTAATCTACTGACTCCACCATCATCTAATCTACTGACTCCACCATCATCTAATCTACTGACTCCACCATCATCTAATCTACTGACTCCACCATCATCTAATCTACTGACCCCACCATCATCTAATCTACTGACTCCACCATCATCTAATTTACTGACTCCACCATCATCTATATCTACTGATTCCACTAGCATCTATATCTACTGATTCCACTAGCATCTATATCTACTGATTCCACTAGCATCTATATCTACTGATTCCACTATCATCTATATCTACATACTCCAGTATCATTTATATCTACTGATTCTACTATCATCTATATCTAATGACTCTACTATCATCTATATCTACTGATTCCACTATCATCTATATCTACTGATTCCACTATCATCTATATCTACTGACTCCACTATCATCTATATCTACTGACTCCACTATCATCTATATCTACTGACTCCACTATCATCTATATCTACTGACTTCACTATCATCTATATCTACTGATTCCACTATAATTTAATCTACTGACTCCACTATCATCTCTATCTACTGGACTCCACTATCATCTCTATCTACTGGACTCCACTATCATCTCTATCTACTGGACTCCACTATCATCTCTATCTACTGGACTCCACTATCATCTCTATCTACTGGACTCCACTATCATCTCTATCTACTGGACTCCACTATCATCTCTATCTACTGGACTCCACTATCATCTATATCTACAGACTCCACTATCATCTTCTGACTCCACTACCTTCCACATTTGTGCTTGTATATACAATAAGTTGATGACCCCAAAGCCCATTGAAATCACCTTTGAATTTGGATCACCGTCTGTGATCTGGATGGGCACAGCTTGAATCACGTTGGCGGTGCTGTCAACAACTGGCATCAAGACAAACCCTAACAAACAGAGATGTAGACACATTTTAATATTTGTCTTCAACGCAGACACAAATAGCTACTGATATAAATTTCTATGTCTAGCAAAACAGCATGTGGCTACAATGACCAGTGCACCGGTTACATACCATCAGAAGAAACAGATAATTAAATCAATCAGAGGACCACAGGTCCCAAATCAGGATGTCTTTCATAATATGAATAGATGTGAACAAGTTATCATTATACGCTTCAGAACAGGACACAATATGAATAGATGTGAACAAGTTATCATTATACGCTTCAGAACAGGACACAATATGAATAGATGTGAACAAGTTATTATTATACGCTTCAGAACAGGACACAATATGAATAGATGTGAACAAGTTATTATTATACGCTTCAGAACAGGACACAATATGAATAGATGTGAACAAGTTATTATTATACGCTTCAGAACAGGACACAATATGAATAGATGTGAACAAGTTATCATTATACGCTTCAGAACAGGACACAATATGAATAGATGTGAACAAGTTATTATTATACGCTTCAGAACAGGACACAATATGAATAGATGTGAACAAGTTATTATTATACGCTTCAGAACAGGACACAATATGAATAGATGTGAACAAGTTATCATTATACGCTTCAGAACAGGACACAATATGAATAGATGTGAACAAGTTATTATTATACGCTTCAGAACAGGACACAATATGAATAGATATGAACAAGTTATCATTATACGCTTCAGAACAGGACACAATATGAATAGATGTGAACAAGTTATCATTATACGCCTCAGAACAGGACACAATATGAATAGATGTGAACAAGTTATCATTATACGCTTCAGAACAGGACACAATATGAATAGATGTGAACAAGTTATCATTATACGCTTCAGAACAGGACACAATATGAATAGATGTGAACAAGTTATCATTATACGCTTCAGAACAGGACACAATATGAATAGATGTGAACAAGTTATCATTATACGCTTCAGAACAGGACACAATATGAATAGATGTGAACAAGTTATCATTATACGCTTCAGAACAGGACACAATATGAATAGATATGAACAAGTTATCATTATACGCCTCAGAACAGGACACAATATGAATAGATGTGAACAAGTTATTATTATACGCTTCAGAACAGGACACAATATGAATAGATGTGAACAAGTTATTATTATACGCTTCAGAACAGGACACAATATGAATAGATATGAACAAGTTATTATTATACGCTTCAGAACAGGACACAATATGAATAGATATGAACAAGTTATTATTATACGCTTCAGAACAGGACACAATCACCTCCATAGTCACATGTATACAAAATTCAAGATCGGCACCTCAACTACATGTACATGCAGACAGGTGCCCCAGACTGCTGAACCAATACTTGAAGACTGTACCGAATATCACTGTACCACCTTAAAGCATATGGCCAATAACAAGGCTGCTGGAGAGGATAAGTTGACAGCTGAGATACTCAAGGCAATTGATAGCCATAATTTAATACATCTCCAGAAAATGTTCAACATCATTTGGAAAGCAGAGAAGACGCCTCATAAATGGAAAAATGGAATCATTGTTAAGATTCCAAAAAAGGGCAATCTTAGAGATTGTAACAACTGGAGAGGCGTGACACTTTTGTCAGTTGCCTCAAAGTTATTCTACAAAATCATCCTAAATAGAATTAAGGATTCAATAGATACAGTAATGCGTGAAGAACAGGCTGGGTTTAGAAAAGGGAGAAGCTGCCTTGACCACATTTTTACTCTACGACTTATATTGGAGGAACACATTGAAAAGCAAAAACCTTTTGTACTTAACTTCATAAAAAGCATGACAGTATTCATCAAGATTCTTTGTGGAAAATTCTGAAGCAATATGGCTTACCATCAAAAATCATAAATATTATTAAAGATGGTTACACGTGTGCAGTTCGAACAGAGGAAGGATTGAGCAAATGTTTCCCAATAGAAACTGGGGTTAAACAAGGATGTATTTTATCATCCTTATTTGGAGTTGTCATGGACTTCATAATGAAGAAATGCTGCACTGGTAATAAAGGCATTGAGTGGATAGAAGGAGACCATTTGAAGGACCTCGACTTTGCTGATGACATAGTTATCAACAGCAGTCAGATAAAAACAATGCAGGAAAACACAAATGAACTATCACCAATAGCCAGCAAAATTGGGCCCGAGATCAATCATGAAAAGACTGAAGTCATGAAAAGCTTAATTCCAACAGACAACAAAATATACATGGAAAACAAACCAGTGGAAGAGATCGATCATTTTATCTATCTTGGAAGTCACATTGATCGAGAAGGGGATACAAGCAAAGAAATTAGAATCAGAATAGCTAAAGCAGCAATGTCTTTCAGAAGCCTTAAGAAGTTGTGGAAATCAAAACTAATCAGCACAAACACAAAACTTAGACTATTCAAATCAAATGTACTATCAATCCTTGCGTATGCATGCGAAAGCTGGAAAACAACAAGAGATACAGAAACAAAGTTGAACGCATTCGAAAATAAATGTCTAAGGAAAATACTTGCTATAACGTGGAACGAATTCAAAACAAATGAGGAAATTAGAGAAATCGCCAATCAACCACTAATATCTTCAGTAATAAAGAAAAGACGATGGTCATATGTTGGACATGTGATGAGAAGAGATAATAACCGAATAGCAAAGCAAACCCTCATGTGGGAAACAACAGGTAAGAGGAAAAGAGGAAGACCCAGAGAGACACTGAGAAGAACATTGATGAGAGAGGCAAGAGCAGCAGGAATCGGCTCTCTCAATGAGATAGAGTTGCTTGCACAGAACAGAGACAAATAGCGAGATTTGATAAAATATCTTTAAAAGAAAACTGCTAGAACAAAAATTCAGATAAGAGAAGGAGTATCTTGGTCTACGCCCTATGGGCCGGCTACGGCTCATAAGGTCAATAGATGGAGATAGATAGATATAGTATTTGCTGGGAATGCAGGTTTCTTCCATTCACTGGATGTGCCCCAGTTATCTAAACCTTCGGCTTCTGAGCATCGACATGATTGTTGGGGTCTTAGCACTTTGTAGGACAGTTAAGTTGGTTAGTTTGTCCTGCCATTTGATGTGCATTATTATGTTATTAAATACAACACTACAGACAAAACTAAATGTGCCACTGCAAGAATTACAAAAAGCAGTAAAATGTATGCAGGAAACAGCACTGCAGATATAGACAGTTCTTCTTCTACCTTTTTAGCTCCCTGTGGAGCATAGGTCTTCAACAAACACTTTCCAAGTCGTTCTGTTTTTTGCGATTCTTTTAAGATCATTCCATGTCTTCCCCATCATCATCATCTCTGCTTCTATCTGTCTTCTCCAAGAATTCCTTGGTCTTCCTCTTTGTCTTTTCCCCTGGGGATTCCAAAAAGGTCCTGTTGTGTAATACTCTCAGTTTGCTTCCATAGTGTGTCTCCTATCCAGCGCCATCATCTTCGCTGTATCTCTTTATCCACTGGTATTTGACTGGTCATCATCATCATGTACCCTGCCGGTTGGCGTAGGTGATCATGTCCCTCCACAATCTTCTATCTACAGTGCATCGTATCAGTTCTGTTGTTGAATGTTTTCCATGCCATGACACCAAGCTATCCAGTATTTTCTCTCTTTGTCGTCCGCGATCTCTCTTTCCTTCTATTTTGCCAGTTGTAACAAAGTATTCCAATTTTCCTCTTCTCATGATGTGCCCGAAAAATGTTGATTGCTTCTTTCTGATGTTTTTTAAAAGCTCCCTTTTTGTGTTGGCCTCTTTGATTTGATTGGTACATTTCCATAATTCTATGTTAGTGATTTTGTCCTGCCACTTCCATCCTTTTATTCTGCGTAAGCATCCATTAATGAAAGTCTGTATCTTCATGATTGTCAATTTTGTTGTTCTCCATGTTTCACAGCCATATAATAGACTTACATTTGAGTTGACAATTTTTATTTTTGTAGATATAGACAGTGCTTCAGGCAAAATAAAAATAGATAAATAGACAGATAATACCCAGTGACAATGGTGATAACACTGTGTGGTTCTCTCACTAGGAAGTACATCAAATTTCTCAATAAGTTGATAAATTGTTGTGTGGTTCTCTCACTAGGAAGTGCATCAAATTTCTCAATAAGTTGATAAATTGTTGTGTGGTTCTCTCACTAGGAAGTACATCAAATTTCTCAATAAGTTGATAAATTGTTGTATGGTTCTCTCACTAGGAAGTACATCAAATTTCTCAATAAGTAGATAAATTGTTGTGTAGTTCTCTCACTAGGAAGTACATCAAATTTCTCAATAAGTAGATAAATTGTTGTGTGGTTCTCTCACTAGGAAGTACATCAAATTTCTCAATAAGTTGATAAATTGTTGCATGGTTCCCAAAGAAAATGGACATATTACCTAGTAACTCTTGGACTACCAGTACATGACGTAAGTGCAGTTTCACTTTTTTTAGGCAGCTCTTGCCACATGAAGCAAACAGTGTTAATTTCTTGTGAGTCTTCTTAACACCTAACATTACGATGCTGTCATCAAAATTACCACCTCAAAAAAGATATTCTTGAAATTTGACAGTTTGCTGTCAGAAAACATCCCCCCTCTTCCCCTATACCTTCCTAATTTCTACTTCCAGTGACCCCTGAATGTTGGATTTGTGTCCTTTGATGTTGGATTTGTGTCCTTTGTTGTTGGATTTTTTTTCAAGTGAGTCGTAAAAAGAACGACAATATCACAGAAAGAGAGCTGTTATTTTCTTTTTAATAATTTTGCCAAGTTTTTTCAAGAAATTAATTTTTTGTCCTTTTTTTTTCTTATGATGGGGGAAATCTCCTTGGCCATCGGTGAGACATCAAACAAACCTTTGTAACATGGGATAGACAGTGAACAATGTTTTGAGTGAGCCGAACATGTGGCTGGATTAACTGACTTACTGTGGCCACAGGAATAGAGAATGTAACACCTCCAGTAGCCACGGTGTCATGTGTTCACATTTCAGGCCATAAATCTAACATAACCCAACCAATGATGACAGCATCTGATTCCCATGTCTCTGCTTGGGTAAACACACAATTGGGTAAACACACATCTGTGTAGCTAAAGTGCAAAGAAAATCTTATTTTCCAAACACCAAATGTAACAAATAAGTGTTAATTTTTACAGTGGTGTTGTGAAAGTGTGACCCACAGATAGGTATCATAATCTAAGTTTAAGGATTTTCCTGGGGATGTCAGTAATCAATCCTTCACACCCTGTCACAGACATCTATAGGTCAAGTTAATTGCTGCTGGCTGTCTCTCACTTTTGCTCAAGTTTGTGAATATTAGGTTTTATTTGTACATTTTTTCTTCTTCTTCCTTTCAGCTCCCTGTGGAGTATACAGCTCCTTTGGAG
This sequence comes from Megaustenia siamemsis, assembly GCA_032433765.1. Taxonomy (NCBI): domain Eukaryota; kingdom Metazoa; phylum Mollusca; class Gastropoda; order Stylommatophora; family Ariophantidae; genus Megaustenia; species Megaustenia siamemsis. Next base: position 3,896,302 of record JAVIAB010000156.1, read on the forward strand.
CATAGGATTTCAACAAACAATATCAACTACCCGTGGCGAATAGGTCTTCAATAAACACTTTCCCTCCCTGTGGAGCATAAGTATTCAATAAATACTTTCACCTCCCTGTAGAGCATAGATCTTCAACAAACGCTCTCAGCTCCCTGTAGAGCATAGGTATTCAATAAATACTTTCACCTCCCTGTGGAGCATAGGACTTCAACAAACACTCTCAGCTCCCTGTGGAGCATAGGTATTCAATAAATACTTTCCCCTCCCTGAGGAGCATAGGTCTTCAACAAACACTCTCAGCTCCCTGTGGAGCATAGGTATTCAATAAATACTTTCAACTCCCTGAGGAGCATAGGTCTTCAATAAACACTTTCAACCCCCTGTAGAGCATAGGTCTTCAATAAACACTTCCAGCTCCCTGTGGAGCATAGGTCTTCAATAAACACATTCAACTCCCTGTGGAGCATAGGTCTTCAAAAAACACTTTCAACTCCCTGTGGAGCAAATTTCCAAGTCATCTTGTTTCTTGCCATTCTTCTAAGATCATTCAATGTCTCCCCCATCATCTTCATCTCTGCTTCCCCCTGTCTTCTCCAAGAATATTTTCATCTTGCTTTTTTGTCTTTTCTTCATTGAGGATTCCAAAAAAGGACCTGTTGTGTAATACTCTCAGTTGGGTTCCACAGTGAGTGTCCTACCCAGCGCCATCATCTTCGCTGTATCTTTTCATCCACTGGTGTTTGACTGGTACATTTCCATAATTCTATGTTAGTGATTTTGTCCTGTTATTTCTATCCTTTTATTCTGTGCAAGCATCCATTAATGAAGGTCTGTATCTTTGTGATTGTCATTTTTGTTGTTCATCTTTCACAGCCATATAATAGGACTGACTTAACATTGGAGTTGAAAACTTTTATTTTTGTATTATGATTGTCTTCAATATCTGCATACCCAGGGCAGTAGATCGTACAAGCATCTAGAGACAGTTCTATAATTGTCTTCAACTTCTGCATGTCCAGGGCAGTAGATCGTACAAGCATCTAGAGACAGTTCTATAATTGTCTTCAACTTCTGCATGCCCAGGGCAGTAGATCGTATAAGCATCTAGAAACAGTTCTATAATTGTCTTCAACTTCTGCATGCCCAGGGCAGTAGATTGTACAAGCAACTAGAAACAGTTCTATAATTGTCTTCAACTTCTGCATGTCCAGGGCAGGGGATAGTACAAAACCTTGAAAGCTTCAGGTATCTCCAATCAGTCATATCTCAGTCATTCAAATAAAACCTTTCAAAGTCTGGACTAAATAACAGACACAAGCAGAGAATAGAGTTAAATGAGGAACAGCTGAGATGACTGTAACAATCCACACTCTCCTGCTATAGGAACAGCTGAGATGACTGTAACAATCCACACTCTCCTGCTATAGGAACAGCTGAGATGACTAACAATCTACACTCTCCTGCTATAGGAACAGCTGAGATGACTTAACAATCTACACTCTCCTGCTATAGGAACAGCTGAGATGACTTAACAATCTACACTCTCCTGTTATAGGAACAGCTGAGATGACTTAACAATCTACACTCTCCTGCTATAGGAACAGCTGAGATGACTTAACAATCTACACTCTCCTGCTATAGGAACAGCTGAGATAACTATAACTGTGTAACAATCTACACTCTCCTGTTATAGGAACAGCTGAGATGACTGTAACAATCCACACTCTCCTGCTATAGGAACAGCTGAGATGACTGTAACAATCCACACTCTCCTGCTATAGGAACAGCTGAGATGATTGTAACAATCTACACTCTCCTGCTATAGGAACAGCTGAGATGACTGTAACAATCTACACTCTCCTGCTATAGGAACAGCTGAGATGACTGTAACAATCTACACTCTCCTGCTATAGGAACAGCTGAGATGACTGTAACAATCTACACTCTCCTGCTATTTTCTCTCAACTCAACAAGCTCCAATAATGAAACAATTCAGCAACAAATTGAGCTACAGTAAGTAGAGTTTTAACAAAAATAGAACACAAATTATTTGCTTAAACTGAACATGACAATTCTAAGATACGGGGCAATAATTATGTGATTTCACAACAAATAATGTGGCAATGAGAACACCAAATTATCTCAAATTTTGATATATTTTATAATACAATATGGACAACTGAAGAACTGCTTTATCTTACCAGGTATGCCCGAAGTTGTAGGGCTGACTGTGTCCCTAAAGGTTGTGTCATTGTGATACTGTCTGACTTGAGTGTGTTGATACTGAAAGTATTACTTGTTGGATTGAGGTCTGAAGCATTGATTACAAACATACTTCCTTGTCCCACGTTATGCCCCTTGCTCAGTTCTGCTGTATTTATGACATACATCTGTTGTTGGCCTTGACATGAGTCTATCAATATCTTTGTTGAATTTTCCTCATCATTTGATATTGATATTGTTGTGACACTAACATTTTGGTTGTTTAACTCAGATCCGTCAATTCCCTGCAATATCTGCTCCTGCAAGCTGTGGGCACTAGTCACTGCTGGACTTTCTAGGGTTAGTGAAGGAGCACTTCCCTCTAAAACATTCACTGAACTGCTGAAGCTGCTGTTGGTGGGGGCAGAACTGTTGTCCAGCCCAAGAAAATTTGGCAAACTATTTAAACTTAAATCATTTGAAGTGTCGTGCAAGTTTGGTAGGGAAACAACTTGGTCAACTATTGTTCCAGTAAATGTTAACGGCAACGTTTTTGTATCTGATGATGATAATGTATTAAAGCTACCGACTGATTCTTCGGAACACATCAAATTTCTATCCACAGAAAAGTTGGAGTACTGCATGATCTCAACAGACAATGAGTCAGTTTTGTTAATGTCATGAGGAATATTATCGAACAAGATACTGTTGAGATCACCAGTGTTACATGATATTGTATTGGCATTGCTGACTGACTCCTCCAAGACGTCATCTGAGAAGGACACAAAAGATTCAGCATTGCCTTGGCCAAGACCTGAGTTCTGAGCAGCTTGACTAGAATTCCAAGTCATGTGGGGAGTACTCACAGACGTGACATAATCACTGCTTTCTAAAGCTTCAAAATAGTTGCTATGGGTCTGTTTAACCATTGTACTCTCCGATGTTGTAAATACAAAATCGTTCTCTGAGAATTCCGAATTGGTGTCCATCATGGACACAGAAGGCGCAGCCTTTGTTTCAATTTCAAGAATGTCTAAATCATCAGACTGAACATTTGACTTGAGCCATTCTAAGCTGTGACTGATCTCTTCCTCGTCTAAGGAATGTTCCACTTTAACACTAGGAACCTTATCAAAAGCAGCAGCGGTAGCAGAAGTTTGGGGTTTCGATGATCCAGCTGGACTCCCATGATGATCGCCAGTCAAAGAAGTCTCCCCTGAAACAACAACACCACGACGCTGTAGCAGCACAAACGCTGTCCCTTCATTACCAACAACTGAATCAAATGCCGTCAACTTGTGCTGCTGGAGAGAACCGTTGGCAGGCTGGTAGGTTGTACTGGCGTGTGGTCGGCGCCATGTTTGGGTTGGCTAGATTGCCCTGCCTGGAACATCCCCGTCGATCAGAGATTAGGGGACGCCATTATTGATGCAGAGCGTACCTGCTGTCATGGCCGACCTGCCGGTGTCGCTTCTACCTCACACTACCACCGCTCCTTTATCCCGGGTTCATTGCATCAAGGATGAGAATCGATTCATTCGAAACAAAATGCTGCAGACAAATCATTGGATAATGAAAAAGGAAAATGAAGACATATTAATAGATTTAAATATTAAAAATAACTGGCTTATAAACACTATTCAACGGAAGAAATTAAAATACTATGGTCACGTCAAAAGACACAGAAGACTTCTTTCCTTACTTATTTGCGTTTCAGATATAATTTGCAGTCTTTTGCTCTTCTGTAGGCATCTGCTACCGTTACGTTTCCTAGTGTTTCTAATATTACATCAATCCATCTTTTGCTCTTCTGTAGGTCTCTGCTACCGTTATGTTTCCTAGTGTTTCTAATATTACATCAATCCATCTTTTGCTCTTCCGTTAGTCTCTGCTGATATTATGTTTCCTAGTGTTTCTAATATTACACCAATCCATCTTTTGCTCTTCTGTAGGTCTCTGCTACCGTTATGTTTCCTAGTGTTTCTAATATTACATCAATCCATCTTTTGCTCTTCTGTAGGTCTCTGCTACCGTTATGTTTCCTAGTGTTTCTAATATTACATCAATCCATCTTTTGCTCTTCTGTAGGTCTCTGCTACCGTTATGTTTCCTAGTGTTTCTAATATTACATCAATCCATCTTTTGCTCTTCTGTAGGTCTCTGCTACCGTTATGTTTCCTAGTGTTTCTAATATTACATCAATCCATCTTTTGCTCTTCTGTTAGTCTCTGCTGATATTATGTTTCCTAGTGTTTCTAATATTCCGTCAATCCGTTTTGTTCGTGGTCGGCCCTTAGGTCTGGTGTTCTCGCAACGTTTATTAAAGACTCGTCGCTGAACGTCGACGATCTGCCGGGTATGATCGAGACCTACGTGCACTCACTCGGTCGTACAGTACGGGGAGATGACAGAGCGAACATGATTGCTGTGCTGTCGTTGAAGACGTTCAACCAATGGATTGGGCGGACGTCATAAATGCTCTCCGAGATATGGAAAGGGCACAGGACTTCGAAAACCATGAGTCCAATTCACTCCTTCAAATGAAAGAGATGGGGATTAAGATGGGCACAGCTATAAACGACAAACTTTGTGGGCGTGTAAGAAGACTTATCAACCAACAGAGATCTGGTCAGTCGCTGGACACTTTGGGACTTGCCGAGGAAGGGATCTGAGCACCTATGAACATGTTCGGAGTGCAATGATGATGACCCGCAAATAACTCAATAACTCCATTAAAGGCTTGTTGTGTTGTGTTTTAATATTTTTTGACTTATCACGTGGCCAAACCATTTTATCTGTTCTTTCCATATATATTCTATGACAAGAGAATTGTTCCTAGCTGTTTTCTTAGTTCTTCATTTCTGATCTTGTCTCTCAGGTTGTTGCCTATCATTGGTCTAACACATTTCATCTCGGTAATGGTTATTTTTCTTATTGTTCTTGTATCTAGGGTCCAGGCACGTCATCGGTAGCACAATGTTGGGACGAATAGTGTATTGTAGAGTGCCCGTTTTGCCTCTAGAATTATTTCCTTGTTGGACAATAGCGGGGATAGCTGTCCAAAGATTTGACAAGCTTTGTTGTATCTTGAGTCTATTTCTGCTATTTGTGAAATTGTCATTTGTCACTAGACTTCCTAGTTATTTTAATTCCTCTACTTGTTTTAGTTGTCTGTCGTTTATATGCATGTTGATGTTCTGTTTTTCTTTGCGATATTCATGACTTCTGTTTTGTTGATGTTGATTTTCATGTTGTATTGCGTGCCTGTGCTGTTGAGTCTGTTTAAGTGTTCTTGTAGGTCTTCTATAGTTTCATGTATTAGTGCCTGATCGTCTGCAAATAAAAGCTCGTTGATCTCTTCTGTCTCTGATGGGTTGGCTAACTTGCATATATAGCCCATGTATGTAATAAACAGTAAGATGGATAGTACGCGTCCCTGTCTTACACCTGATCAACTTCGAAGTGGTTTGTGTAGCCTGCTGCTGTTCTGACTGTACAGATGCTGTTGATGTAGAAACTTTTAATTAGGTTGGTTAGATGTTGGCTTACTCCGTATGTTGTTAGTATCTCCCACAGTTGTTCTCTGTTAGATGTTGGCTTACTCCGTATGTTGTTAGTATCTCCCACAGTTGTTCTCTGTTAGATGTTGGCTTACTCCATATGTTGTTTGTATCTCCCACAGTTGTTCTCTATTAGATGTTGGCTTACTCCATATGTTGTTAGTATCTCCCACAGTTGTTCTCTATTAGATGTTGGCTTACTCCATATGTTGTTAGTATCTCCCACAGTTGTTCTCTATTAGATGTTGGCTTACTCCATATGTTGTTTGTATCTCCCACAGCTGTTTCCTGTTTACTCGGATGAATGTTTCGTCCTGGCCAATGAAAGCTATGCACACATTGTGATTGTGCTCTGTCGTCTTTACTGTTAACTGTTTTATGGACAGCGGGATGGAAGGAACAATAATGGAGGGCATGGTTCCTGGACGACGCATCAAGGGCAGACCAAAAAGAAGGTTGTTTCAAGACATCAGTAAAACTTTGAACATGACAACAAAAGAAGTGGGTAACCTGGTTACAGACAGAGATTCTTTTAGACTGGTTGCGGTGAATGCAGCGTTCTGTGGGAGATCTGGTTAGAGACAGATTCTTTCAGTCGGGCTGTGGTGAAAGCAACGTTCTACAAAGGACATGTGACCTGATGATGACATACCTAGGTTGTCTGAAAGGTCGTACTCTCATACTCTCTCAATCCCTGATTGTCTGACAGGTCTCACTCTCATACTCTCTCAATCCCTGATTGTCTGACAGGTCTCACTCTCATACTCTCTCAATCCCTGATTGTCTGACAGGTCTCACTCTCATACTCTCTCAATCCCTGATTGTCTGACAGGTCTCACTCTCATACTCTATCACTCCCTGATTGTCTGGCAGGTCTCACTCTCATACTCTCTCAATCCCTGATTGTCTGGCAGGTCTCACTCTCATACTCTATCACTCCCTGATTGTCTGGCAGGTCTCACTCTCATACTCTCTCATTCCCTGATTGTCTGGCAGGTCTCACTCTCATACTCTCTCAATCCCTGATTGTCTGGCAGGTCTCACTCTCATACTCTCTCATTCCCTGATTGTCTGGCAGGTCTCACTCTCATACTCTCTGAATCCCTTTTTGTCTGGCAGGTCTCACTCTCATACTCTCTCATTCCCTCATTGTATGGCATGGACGCTAACTGCGTTTTCTCCATAAATGTTGGTTTGCAAGAGTGACCTCCCGTGGAATGACTTTGACAAAGACTTGATGGTTTACGGGAACATTCGTGGACGGATACAAACCTTCATAGTGTGCTTGGGCTGAGCCGACTCATAGCTGACAGTGAACAAGAACTGACCGAAACGCAAGACCACTTCTCCGTGTGGGTCTAGGAACAGATTCTCTTGACAAAACTTGAGTCATTAACGAGTCATAATCATCAAATAAGTTTACTACCAGGAGTCATCAACGAGTTTACTATCTGGAGTCATCAATGAGGTTACTATCTGGAGTCATCAATGAGTTTACTATCTGGAGTCATCAACGAGTTTACTATCAGGAGTCATCAATGAGTTTACTATCTGGAGTCAGCAATGAGTTTACTATCTGGAGTCATCAATGAGTTTACTATCAGGAGTCATCAATGAGTTTACTATCTGGAGTCATCAATGAGTTTACTATCTGGAGTCATCAATGAGTTCACTATCTGGAGTCATCAATGAGTTCACTATCTGCAGTCAGCAATGAGTTTACTATCTGGAGTCAGCAATGAGTTTACTATCTGGAGTCATCAATGAATTCACTATCTGGAGTCATCAATGAGTTCACTATCTGGAGTCAGCAATGAGTTTACTATTTGGAGTCATCAATGAGTTTACCATCTGGAGTCATCAATGAGTTCACTATTTGGAGTCATCAATGAGTTCACTATCTGGAGTCAGCAATGAGTTTACTATCTGGAGTCATCAATGAGTTCACTATCTGGAGTCATCAATGAGTTCACTATCTGGAGTCAGCAATGAGTTCACTATCTGGATTCAGCAATGAGTTCACTATCTGGAGTCATCAATGAGTTTACTATCTGGAGTCAGCAATGAGTTTATTATCTGGAGTCATCAATGAGTTTACTATCAGGAGTCATCAATGAGTTTACTATCTGGAGTCATCAATGAGTTTACTATCTGGAGTCATCAATGAGTTCACTATCTGCAGTCATCAATGAGTTCACTATCTGCAGTCAGCAATGAGTTTACTATCTGGAGTCAGCAATGAGTTTACTATCTGGAGTCAGCAATGAGTTTACTATCTGGAGTCATCAATGAATTCACTATCTGGAGTCATCAATGAGTTCACTATCTGGAGTCATCAATGAGTTTACCATCTGGAGTCATCAATGAGTTCACTATCTGGAGTCATCAATGAGTTCACTATCTGGAGTCAGCAATGAGTTTACTATCTGGAGTCATCAATGAGTTCACTATCTGGAGTCATCAATGAGTTCACTATCTGGAGTCAGCAATGAGTTCACTATCTGGATTCAGCAATGAGTTTACTATCTGGAGTCATCAATGAGTTTACTATCTGGAGTAACGAGTGAGTTTGCTTGAAAACCTTGTGTAAATGTGGAATCAGAGCCCTGAAGGTAGTTGTGTCCTGAAGTGTTGAAGACTTATACTCCACATGTAGCTGAAAGTGTTTTGTTGAAGACTTATACTCCACATGTAGCTGAACGTGTTTTGTTGAAGACTTATACTCCACATGAAGCTGAAAGTGTTTTGTTGACGACTTATACTCCACATGGAGCTGAACGTGTTTTGTTGAAGACTTATACTCCACATGTAGTTGAAAGTGTTTTGTTGAAGACTTATGCTCCACAGGAAGCTGAAAGTGTTTTGTTGAAGACTTATACTCCACAGGAAGCTGAAAGTGTTTTGTTGAAGACTTATGCTCCACAGGAAGCTGAAAGTGTTTTGTTGAAGACTTATACTTCACATGGAGCTGAAAGTGTTTTGTTGAAGACTTATACTCCACATGGAGCTGAAAGTGTTTTGTTGAAGACCTATACTCCACATGGAGCTGAAAGTGTTTTGTTGACGACTTATACTCCACATGGAGCTGAAAGTGTTTTGTTGAAGACCTATACTCCACATGGAGCTGAAAGTGTTTTGTTGAAGACCTATACTCCACATGGAGCTGAAAGTGTTTTGTTGAAGACCTATACTCCACATGGAGCTGAAAGTGTTTTGTTGAAGACTTATACTCCACATGGAGCTGAAAGTGTTTTGTTGAAGACTTATACTCCACAGGAAGCTGAAAGTGTTTTGTTGAAGACTTATACTCCACAGGAAGCTGAAAGTGTTTTGTTGAAGACTTATACTCCACATGTAGCTGAAAGTGTTTTGTTGACGACTTATACTCCACATGGAGCTGAAAGTGTTTTGTTGAAGACATACTCCACATGGAGCTGAACGTGTTTTGTTGAAGACTTATACTCCACATGGAGATGAAAGTGTTTTGTTGAAGACTTATACTCCACAGGAAGCTGAAAGTGTTTTGTTGAAGACTTATACTCCACAGGAAGCTGAAAGTGTTTTGTTGACGACTTATACTCCACATGGAGCTGAACGTGTTTTGTTGAAGACTTATACTCCACAGGAAGCTGAAAGTGTTTTGTTGAAGATTTATACTCCACAGGAAGCTGAAAGTGTTTTGTTGAAGACTTATACTCCACATGGAGCTGAAAGTGTTTTGTTGATGACCTATGCTCCACATGGAGCTGAAAGTGTTTTGTTGAAGACTTATACTCCACAGGAAGCTGAAAGTGTTTTGTTGAAGACTTATACTCCACATGGAGCTGAAAGTGTTTTGTTGAAGACTTATACTCCACAGGAAGCTGAAAGTGTTTTGTTGAAGACTTATACTCCACGTGGAGCTGAAAGTGTTTTGTTGAAGACCTATACTCCACATGGAGCTGAAAGTGTTTTGTTGAAGACCTATACTCCACATGGAGCTGAAAGTGTTTTGTTGAAGACCTATACTCCACATGGAGCTGAAAGTGTTTTGTTGAAGACTTATACTCCACATGGAGCTGAAAGTGTTTTGTTGAAGACTTATACTCCACAGGAAGCTGAAAGTGTTTTGTTGAAGACTTATACTCCACAGGAAGCTGAAAGTGTTTTGTTGAAGACTTATACTCCACATGTAGTTGAAAGTGTTTTGTTGACGACTTATACTCCACATGGAGCTGAAAGTGTTTTGTTGAAGACATACTCCACATGGAGCTGAACGTGTTTTGTTGAAGACTTATACTCCACATGGAGCTGAAAGTGTTTTGTTGAAGACTTATACTCCACAGGAAGCTGAAAGTGTTTTGTTGAAGATTTATACTCCACAGGAAGCTGAAAGTGTTTTGTTGAAGACTTATACTCCACATGGAGCTGAAAGTGTTTTGTTGATGACCTATGCTCCACATGGAGCTGAAAGTGTTTTGTTGAAGACTTATACTCCACAGGAAGCTGAAAGTGTTTTGTTGAAGACTTATACTCCACATGGAGCTGAAAGTGTTTTGTTGAAGACTTATACTCCACATGGAGCTGAAAGTGTTTTGTTGAAGACTTATACTCCACATGGAGCTGAAAGTGTTTTGTTGAAGACTTATACTCCACATGGAGCTGAAAGTGTTTTGTTGAAGACTTATACTCCACATGGAGCTGAACGTGTTTTGTTGAAGACCTATACTCCACATGGAGCTGAAAGTGTTTTGTTGAAGACTTATACTCCACATGGAGCTGAAAGTGTTTTGTTGAAGACCTATACTCCACATGGAGCTGGAAGTGTTTTGTTGAAGACTTATACTCCACATGGAGCTGAAAGTGTTTTGTTGAAGACTTATACTCCACATGGAGCTGAAAGTGTTTTGTTGAAGACTTATACTCCACAGGAAGCTGAAAGTGTTTTGTTGAAGACTTATACTCCACATGGAGCTGAAAGTGTTTTGTTGAAGACTTATACTCCACATGAAGCTGAAAGTGTTTTGTTGAAGACTTATACTCCACAGGAAGCTGAAAGTGTTTTGTTAAAGACTTATACTCCACAGGAAGCTGAAAGTGTTTTGTTGAAGACTTATACTTCACATGGAGTTGAAAGTGTTTTGTTGAAGACCTATACTCCACATGGAGCTGAAAGTGTTTTGTTGAAGACTTATACTCCACATGGAGCTGAAAGTGTTTTGTTGAAGACTTATACTCCACATGGAGCTGAAAGTGTTTTGTTGAAGACTTATACTCTACATGAAGCTGAAAGTGTTTTGTTGAAGACTTATACTCCACAGGAAGCTGAAAGTGTTTTGTTGAAGACTTATACTCCACAGGAAGCTGAAAGTGTTTTGTTGAAGACTTATACTTCACATGGAGCTGAAAGTGTTTTGTTGAAGACCTATACTCCACATGGAGCTGAAAGTGTTTTGTTGAAGACCTATACTCCACATGGAGCTGAAAGTGTTTTGTTGAAGACTTATACTCCACATGGAGCTGAAAGTGTTTTGTTGAAGACTTATACTCTACAGGAAGCTGAAAGTGTTTTGTTGAAGACTTATACTCCACAGGAAGCTGAAAGTGTTTTGTTGACGACTTATACTCTACAGGAAGCTGAAAGTGTTTTGTTGAAGACTTATACTCCACAGGAAGCTGAAAGTGTTTTGTTGAAGACTTATACTCCACATGGAGCTGAAAGTGTTTTGTTGAAGACCTATACTCCACAGGAAGCTGAAAGTGTTTTGTTGAAGACCTATACTCCACAGAGAGTTTAAAAGAAAAAGAAAAAAAGAATACGCATGGCAATTTGAATACGAATAAATTCACTATTAGTGCAACAAGTACGAGAAATGGCCATGTATCTAACAATATCATTGATATTCAAGAGAAGGTGGTTATATGTTGGCCATGTATCTAACAATATCATTGATATTCAAGAGAAGGTGGTTATATGTTGGCCATGTATCTAACAATATCATTGATATTCAAGAGAAGGTGGTTATATGTTGGCCATCAATCTAACAATATCATTGATATTCAAGAGAAGGTGGTTATATGTTGGCCATGTATCTAACAATATCATTGATATTCAAGAGAAGGTGGTTATATGTTGGCCATGTATCTAACAATATCATTGATATTCAAGAGAAGGTGGTTATATGTTGGCCATCAATCTAACAATATCATTGATATTCAAGAGAAGGTGGTTATATGTTGGCCATGTATCTAACAATATCATTGATATTCAAGAGAAGGTGGTTATATGTTGGCCATGTATCTAACAATATCATTGATATTCAAGAGAAGGTGGTTATATGTTGGCCATGTATCTAACAATATCATTGATATTCAAGAGAAGGTGGTTATATGTTGGCCATGTATCTAACAATATCATTGATATTCAAGAGAAGGTGGTTATATGTTGGCCATGTATCTAACAATATCATTGATATTCAAGAGAAGGTGGTTATATGTTGGCCATGTATCTAACAATATCATTGATATTCAAGAGAAGGTGGTTATATGTTGGCCATGTATCTCAAAGCAAGCCCTGAAATGGGAACCAGAGGCCGACCTAGAAAAACACTAAAAGGAACATTGGGGAGAAAGGCAAAACACACTTGTACAGACAGACAGACAGACAGACAGACAGACAGACAGACAGACAGACAGACAGACAGACAGACAGACAGACAGACAGACAGACACACAGACAGGCAGGCAGGCAGGCAGGCAGACAGGCAGACAGGCAGGCAGACAGACAGACAGGCAGGCAGGCAGACAGACAGGCAGGCAGACAGACAGACAGGCAGGCAGACAGACAGACAGACAGGCAGGCAGGCAGGCAGGCAGACAGACAGGCAGGCAGGCAGACAGACAGACAGACAGGCAGGCAGGCAGGCAGACAGACAGGCAGGCAGGCAGGCAGGCAGACAGACAGACAGACAGGCAGGCAGACAGACAGACAGACAGGCAGGCAGGCAGACAGACAGACAGACAGACAGACAGACAGACAGACAGACAGACAGACAGGCAGGCAGGCAGGCAGACAGACAGACAGACAGACAGGCAGGCAGACAGACAGACAGGCAGGCAGGCAGGCAGGCAGACAGACAGGCAGGCAGGCAGACAGACAGGCAGGCAGACAGACAGACAGGCAGGCAGACAGACAGACAGGCAGACAGACAGACAGGCAGACAGACAGGCAGGCAGGCAGACAGACAGGCAGGCAGGCAGACAGGCAGACAGACAGACAGACAGACAGACAGACAGACAGACAGACAGACAGACAGACAGGCAGGCAGGCAGGCAGGCAGACAGACAGACAGACAGACAGACTGTAGATAGATAGACAGATAGATTGGTTGATAAGATAGATAGATAGATAGATAGATAGATAGATAGATAGATAGATAGATAGATAGATAGATAGATAGATAGATAGATAGATAGATAGATAGATAGATAGATAGATAGATAGATAGATAGATAGATAGATAGATAGATAGATAGATAGATAGATTGCCCATCGTTTGTACAACAAAGCCCAAACTCTTGATCTCCGAGACAATTTGTTTGGTTAGAATTATCCGAGCCTCAACGGTCAGGCACCAAATCTATCTAGATCAATGTCTCTATCTGGAGTGTGTGTAACAGTGTGTGAGCGTGTGTGAGTGTGATACCAAATACTCTGTGTTCGTGTAACAGTGTGTGAGCGTGTGTGAGTGTGATACCAAATACTCTGTGTTCGTGTAACAGTGTGTGAGCGTGTGTGAGTGTGATACCAAATACTCTGTGCTCGTGTAACAGTGTGTGAGCGTGTGTGAGTGTGATACCAAATACTCTGTGCTCGTGTAACAGTGTGTGAGCGTGTGTGAGTGTGATACCAAATACTCTGTGCTCGTGTAACAGTGTGTGAGCGTGTGTGAGTGTGATACCAAATACTCTGTGCTCGTGTAACAGTGTGTGAGCGTGTGTGAGTGTGATACCAAATACTCTGTGTTCGTGTAACAGTGTGTGAGCGTGTGTGAGTGTGATACCAAATACTCTGTGTTCGTGTAACAGTGTGTGAGCGTGTGTGAGTGTGATACCAAATACTCTGTGCTCGTGTAACAGTGTGTAAGCGTGTGTGAGTGTGATACCAAATACTCTGTGCTCGTGTAACAGTGTGCTCCCCGCTTCATGTCATGTAAGAGACGATAACACCTTCGACTAGACTTGAGATTAAACAGGCTTACACGAAGACCTCACAAGGCAAATCTGTCTTAAGATCCGTCAAGGAACGCAATTCTCGCGAGGGCTGTGGGCTTTAGTTTTGATAGCCAGGGAGTGGAGCGCGTGTATGTGTGACATGTGAACTGCTGGCCACAATGGCACAAAGGCAACAAGATTCGGTTAACTGGTTATGGAAAATATGAGCCAGAACATGGAAGCTTAAATAAACTTAGCAGACGTGAGCAGACCAAGATTTACAGACTCGGAACAAGTCATTGTGACCTCAGAGCACACCTACACGAGACATTGATTCAGTGACGATGCAGCATGTGACTGCGGATCATCCAAACAAACCACACAGGACTGCAGCAATCTCAACACAGGAGCATCCAAACAAACTCCAGAGCATACACTACAGGACTGCAGAAATCTCAACACAGGAGCATCCAAACAAACTCCAGAACATATCCTACAGGACTGCAGCACTCTCAACACAGGAGCACCCAAACAAACTACAGAGCATATCCTACAGGACTGCAGTACTCTCAATACAGGAGCACCCAAACAAACTACAGAGCATATCCTACAGGACTGCAGCACTCTCAACACAGGAGCACCCAAACAAACTCCAGAGCATATCCTACAGGACTGCAGTACTCTCAATACAGGAGCATCCTAACAAACTCCAGAGCATATCCTACAGGACTGCAATACTCTCAACACAGGAGCATCCAAACAAACTCCAGAGCATATCCTACAGGACTGCAGTACTCTCAACACAGGAGCATCCAAACAAACTCCAGAGAATACACTACATAACTGCAGCAATCTCAACACATGAGCATCCAAACAAACTCCAGAGCACATCCTACAGGACTGCAATACTCTCAACACAGGAGCATCCAAACAAACTACAGAGCATACACTACATAACTGCAGCAATCTCAACACATGAGCATCCAAACAAACTCCAGAGCACATCCTACAGGACTGCAGCAATCTCAACACAGGAGCATCCAAAAAAACTCCAGAGCATATCCTACAGGACTGCAGCAATCTCAACACAGGAGCATCTAAACAAACTACAGAGCATATCATACAGGATTGCAGCACTCTCAACACAGAGCATCCAAACAAACTCCAGAGCATATCCTACAGGACTGCAGCACTCTCAACACAGGAGCATCCAAACAAACTCCAGAGCATATCCTACAGGACTGCAGCACTCTCAACACAGGAGCATCCAAACAAACCACAAAGCATACACTACAGGACTGCAGCACTCACACACATGTATTGTTTCCTTCTTCTACCTTTCAGCTCCCAGTGGAGCATAGGTCTTCAACAAACACTTTCCAAGTTCTGTTTCTTGTAATTCTTTTAATAGGATCATTCCATGTCTTCCCCATCATCTTCATCTCTGCTTCTATCTGTCTTCTCCAAGAATTCCTTGGTCTTCCTCTTTGTCGTTTCCCCTGGGGATTCCAAAAAAGGGCCTGTTGTGCAATACTATCAGTTGGCTTCCGTAGTGTGTGTCCTATCCTGCGCCATCGTCTTCGCTGTATCCCTTTATCCGTTTCTATATTTGACTGGTACAATTCCATAGTTCTATGTTAGTGAATTTGTCCTGCCATTTCCATCCTTTTATTATGCGTAAGCATCCATTAATGACAGTCTGTATCTTCATGATTGTCAATTTTATTGTTCTCCATGTTTCACAGCCATATAATAGGACTGACTTAACATTGGAGTTGAAAATTTTTATTTTTGTATTTAACCTAATTTCTTTGGACTTTCATGTTTCCCAGTGCAACAAAAGCTCCTCTTGCTTTTGATATCCTTATTTTGGTATCATTTTCTGTTCCTCCCTCTTTATCTATATTACTGCCCAGATATATGTAAGATTGTATGTCTAGTAGCGGTATTTCTCCTAATTTTATTTGGTTATTGCCAACTTCATTAACTCTCATAATTTTGGTTCTTATCGCTATTAATTTTCATTACTAGCTGTTGTGATCTTTCACGAAGTATGTTCATTTTATCCTGCATCACACAGGTACTGTGATCATCATCATCATCATCAAGTACCGGGCCTGCTGGCGTAGGTGATCATGTTTCTCCACAGCTTTCGATCTCAACAGTTATTTATCATTTCTGTTGTTGACCTTCTGCCAGGCCATTCTCTTAAGCTGTCTGGAGTCTTTTCTCTTTGCTTCCCTCTACCTGTTCGTCCCTAAATTTTTCCAGTTGTTACAATATATTCCAGCTGTTCTCTTCTCATTACATGGCCAAAAATGATGATTGTTTCTTCCTAATATTGGAAATTAGCTCTCTTTTTGCTTTGACCTCTTTCAGAACATTTTCATTACTCTTCTTAGCTGTCCATGGTATTCTCATCATTCTTCTGTAAAACCACATTTCTACAGCCTCCAGTGATTTTCTTGTCTGTTGTCCTATTGTCCATGATTTACATCCATATGTTAAGACTGGCTCTACATTTGAGAACTATTTTTCTTGTTTCTATTGTCAAAAATGGATTGCATAGTATCTTCCTAATTTTTTGGAAAGCTGCTTTTGCCTGAGCCATTCTGCATCTCCCCTCTGTTGTACATCTTCCGTCTGAGGTTAACAAAGTTCCCAAACATTTAAATTCATTTACCTGTTTTAATATTGTTCCACTTGTCTTTATTGTGCAATGCGGTGGTGTCTTTTTCTTTGTCGCTACCATTACTTCTGTCTTTTTGCTATTAAGGCTGAGTCCTTTATTTTTGCTTTCTTTCACTATAATGTCCAACATTTCTTGTAACTCTTTTTCACTCTTAGCGATTAAGACTGTATCATCAGCATACCTTAGATTATTTATATTATGACCTCCAATTGTTATTCCAGGCATGTCCGTTTATGGATCTTAAAATAATCTCACTATAAATATTAAACAAATCTGGTGACAGCACACAACCTTGTCTAACACCCTGTTTTATTTGTTGAAACATTCCCAATTGGTTTCCAGTTCTTATGGCCACTGTTTGTTGCCAGTACATGTTCTTTATTATTCTTAGATCTTTGTTGTCTATGTTTATGCTTTCTAAAATTTTGATTATTTCTTGATGCTTTACTTTGTCAAATGCTTTGGTATAATCTATGAAACATAGGTATAGATCTGTTTTCACCTCTATGGCTCTTTCTACAAAAGATTTTATGATATATATATATATGGCATTGCTTGTTCCTTTACCTCCAACAAAACCACACTGTTCATCGCTAATTTCTGGACTGATTTTGTTTCGCACTCTTCGCATGATGATTCTTGGTAATATCTTAGTCATGTGACTCATAAGGCTTATTGTGCGATGATCATCACATTCAATCGCACCCGATTTCTTTGGTAGGGCTATGAATAATGATTTGAGCATGTCGTCTGGTATATATCCGCTGTTGTAGATATCATTCAATATTTTTGTTATTATTTCTATTCCAAAAACACCCATGGCTTCAATCTCTTCTTTAGTTATATTATCTGGTCCAGGTGCTTTTCCTGCTTCCATATTGAGCAAGGCGTCTTCCACTTCTTCTTTGAGTATTTCTGGTCCTTCCCCATTATCCTTAATATTTCCTTGTGTTCGTTCATCATTATAAAGATCTTTAATGTATTCTGTCCATCGTTCCCTTATGCTTTCTTGATCAATTAACAGTTCTCCTTCCTTTGATCTTAGACATCCAGTTTTTGATTGTTTTTTTCTTCCTGTTAATTCTTAAGTTTGTTTTTATATAGCTTTGGCATCACCTTTTTGTTGCGTTTCATTCTCCTTGCATCTCTCTTTTAGCCATGCTTCTTTTGCTTCATTGCATTTTATTACAATTTCTTTATTTAATCTTGTATACTCATCTTTGTTATTCTTCTTGTATCAATTCCCCACTGGTCATCAATGCTTTCTATCTTATCTACGCATTGTACCGGTTCTGAATTGTTTTCTTATATTTGTCTTGTAACCTCTCGTCTGATTTGAGTAAATCTAAATTTAATTTGATATTAACTGAGAACAACACTATATACATCCTTGACACTACGAAACAATGCAACATTTATTATGAGGAGGGAAACAAGCTGAAGACATTAGAAAGCTGCATTTTTGGATTCGTTGGATGCTGGATATGGTGACAGTTGATTGCGCTGTGACGTAAGTTATGGCTTAGTACTGGACCTTGTCTTCAACAATTTTTGGGCTCAGGAATATTGGTATTATTTTTTTTTAATGAAAATAGGAGAAATGAATATGCCAATAAGCTGAAAGATAAGACATTCATGGAAACACTAGCCCTTTAGACTGTCCTAACACCTACAGTTATTACTTTAAATATGACATTGCAAGGCAAAAAGCAACATATCTCTCACCTTGTAGGACATGTGTCCAAGGAATTCGTAGCAAACTTGTTGCCATGGAAAATGCATTTGAAGTAAATGATACACTTCCCATCTTGCAAGCATTTGAAGTAAGTGATACACTTCCCATCTTGCAAGCATTTGAAGTAAGTGATACACTTCCCATCTTGCAAGCATTTGAAGTAAATGATACACTTCCCATCTTGCAAGCATTTGAAGTAAATGATACACTTCCCATCTTGCAAGCATTTGAAGTAAATGATACACTTCCCATCTTGCAAGCATTTGAAGTAAATGATACACTTCCCATCTTGCAAGCATTTGAAGTAAATGATACACTTCCCATCTTGCAAGCATTTGAAGTAAATGATACACTTCCCATCTTGCAAGCATTTGAAGTAAATGATACACTTCCCATCTTGCAAGCATTTGAAGGAACTGAACACATTTTAATATTTAAAGAAATTAATATGTGAGATAAAGAGGAACCCCAAACAAGTTTAAGAAATCGTATTTAATGTCTAAGACTTTCATGGGCAGATTTGAAAGTAAACACTGAGAAGCTTGTTTCAGAAAAGCAGTGCCATTCTTCACATTAAATTACATGGAAGCACATTAACAGGCCGTTCTTGATTTCTGCTAATAAATTATTTGTCTGCATGTAAACTTTTAGTATTACCATATACCTACCACCCATATACCTACCACCCTTATACCTACCACCCTTATACCTACCACCCTTATACCTACCACCCTTATACCTACCACCCTTATACCTACCACCCTTATACCTACCACCCATATAACTACCACCCTTATACCTACCACCCTTATACCTACCATCCATATACCTACCACCCTTATACCTACCACCCTTATACCTACAACCCATATACCTACCACCCTTATACCTACCACCATTATACCTACCACCCATATACCTACCACCCTTATACCTACCACCCTTACACCTACCACCCTTATACCTACCATCCATATACCTACCACCCTTATACCTACCATCCATATACCTACCGCCCTTATACCTACCACCCTTATACCTACCATCCATATACCTACCACCCTTATACCTACCATCCATATACCTACCACCCTTATACCTACCATCCATATACCTACCACCCTTATACCTACCACCCATATACCTACCACCCTTATACCTACCATCCATATACCTACCACCCTTATACCTACCATCCATATACCTACCACCCTTATGCCTGTCCGTATGTGTATGTATTCTCATTTATAGAATGTCCTGTTTGGCCAACAAAGGTTGGTCCACGCTGCTCTAAAGATGTGTATGGGAGGGAGGTGGGGGGTGTCCACCTGAGTTAAAACTCTCAGATGTTGATCTCGCGCAGCGCGATCTGGCAAATGAAAGTCCTGACTGAATATTTTATCAAAATCTACATCAAATAAAGTGGAGAGCATTGGGAGACGTAGGCAAACTGTTAATAGGGCGACCCGATAGTGTGGCCAGGGATGTTTGTCTGGAGCTGAAGGGTTAATATAAACACCGTGTGTGAGTGTGTCTGTGTGTGTGTGGACGACGTGTTGTCGAAGTTCATGGTTGTTTGAGATTCACAACGATCAGGTACACAAACAATACTCAGGAGGGTTTTTTGTCAGGAACGGTGAGCTAACATTGTTGCTGCAGTGAACCTTATTAATGTACACACCGCCTCGAATATACACACATTGTAGACATACATACACACATATACATACAGGGTATACATACACACAGATACATACACACATATACAGACATTGTATACACACATACAGGGTATACATACATACACACATATACATACACTGTATACATACATAAACGCATATACAGACACTGAATACATACATAGACACATATACAGACTATACGTACGTAATGTGCTGCATAAACATGCATGCATAAATACATACATACATATACATACATACATACATACATAAATACATACATACATACATATACATAATACATACACATAAATACATACATACATACATACACATACATACATACATACATACATACATACATACATACATACATACATACATACATACATACATACATACACACACACACACACACACACACATACATACATACATACATACATACATACATACATACATACATACATACATACATACATACATACATACATACATACATACATACATACATACATACATACATACATACATACACATACATACACATACATACATACATCCACATACACACATACATACATACATACATACATACATACATACATACATACATACATACATACATACATACATACACACACACACATACATACATACATACATACATACATACATACATACATACATACATACATACATATTGGATTGAAGATGAGAGACATTGAGTAGGGATTGGAGATGAGAGAAAAACTGTCAGTGACATAGAGTAGGGATTGGAGATGAGAGAAAAACTGTCAGTGACATAGAGTAGGGATTGGAGATGGGAGACAAACTGTCAGTGACATAGAGTAGGGATTGGAGATGAGAGAAAAACTGTCAGTGACATAGAGTAGGGATTGGAGATGGGAGACAAACTGTCAGTGACATAGAGTAGGGATTGGAGATGGGAGACAAACTGTCAGTGCATTGAGTAGGGATTGGAGATGGGAGACAAACTGTCAGTGACATAGAGTAGGGATTGGAGATGGGAGACAAACTACAGTGACATAGAGTACGGATTGGAGATGAGAGAAAAACTGTCAGTGACATAGAGTAGGGATTGGAGATGGGAGAAAAACTGTCAGTGACATAGAGTAGGGATTGGAGATGGGAGACAAACTGTCAGTGACATAGAGTAGGGATTGGAGATGGGAGAAAAACTGTCAGTGACATAGAGTAGGGATTGGAGATGAGAGAAAAACTGTCAGTGACATAGAGTAGGGATTGGAGATGGGAGACAAACTGTCAGTGACATAGAGTAACGATTGGAAATGGTGTTATAGAGTTGTGATGTTAAATAGCTCTTGCTATTTCTGACTCTTGTTCTAATCGTTCTAATTGTTCTAATAATGATTGTCTAATCTAAAAGTTGTTCTAATTCTCATTGTTCTATCCCTGACAAACTCAAACCTATGGTGTTGAAATTTGAATATTCAGCTACAACTCTTCGCCTAAAAATCAGCAGCCAATCAAACTGTCGCAAAGTGACAATTTGCAGTCTTCTTATCACTTGATTTGGTCACTCCTCATCATTCTGTGACCGAAACTTGAACTATTCTCATGGTTTGATGAAAACACCTTGTTTTCGTGAATCTCTATGCCCTATTTAATTAATGATTACCTCATGACAATGATCTTTCCTGGTAGTTGGATGACAACTTATTTATCAGGCGGTCAAAGTCATAGGGTCAACGCATGCTATATTGTTATTTCCCCAACCTGCTGTTGTGGAAATCTGCGCCTACTCTCACTTCCACAAACTTGGTTGAAGTGGAAATTTCCTTGGACCTAAACTCTCGGTATAATTCTACCTTCCCTTCCTTGCCCACTATCCCCTTGAACTTCTACCTTAACTTGGTGGGTGTCCGTTATGTCCGAGTATAATTCCTCGGTGGGTGTCCTTGTTATGTCCGAGTATAATTCCTCGGTGGGTGTCCTTGTTATGTTCGAGTATAATTCCTCGGTGGGTGTCCGTTATGTCCGAGTATAATTCCTCGGTGGGTGTCTTTGTTATGTTCGAGTATAATTCCTCGGTGGGTGTCCCTATCCCTACTATAAACTTCTATTCCCTTAACTTGTTATTCTGGCTGGAATTTTCCTTACTTTAAATTTATGTCCTAACTACTGACGGTCGCTACCATATGTTACTGCTATTGTCCATGAAATAATGGGTAAGGACTAAGTTACCTGCTCACATGCGTTCATTAGCTTACTCTGTTACAATGGGGGACAACCTGTGCGTGACATAGATTAGGGATTGGAGATGGGAGACAACCTGTGCGTGACATAGATTAGGGATTGGAGATGGGGGACAACCTGTGTGTGACATAGAGTAGGGATTGGAGATGGGGGACAACCTGTGTGTGACATAGAGTAGGGATTGGAGATGGGGGACAAACTGTGCGTGACATAGAGTAGGGATTGGAGATGGGGGACAACCTATGAGTGACATAGAGTAGGTATTGGAGATGGGGGACAACCTGTGAGTGACATAGAGTAGGGATTGGAGATGGGAGACAACCTGTAAGTGACATAGAGTAGGGATTGGAGATGGGGGACAACCTGTGAGTGACATAGAGTAGGGATTGGAGATGGGAGACAACCTGTAAGTGACATAGAGTAGGGATTGGAGATGGGAGACAACCTGTGAGTGACATAGAGTAGGGATTGGACATGGGGGACAACCTGTGAGTGACATAGAGTAGGGATTGGAGATGGGAGACAACCTGTGAGTGACATAGAGTAGGGATTGGAGATGGGGGACAACCTGTGAGTGACATTGACATAGAGTAGGGATTGGAGATGGGAGACAACCTGTGCGTGACGTAGAGTAGGGATTGGAGATGGGAGACAACCTGTGCGTGACGTAGAGTAGGTATTGGAGATGGGAGACAACCTGTGCGTGACGTAGAGTAGGGATTGGAGATGGGAGACAACCTGTGCGTGACGTAGAGTAGGGATTGGAGATGGGAGACAACCTGTGCGTGACGTAGAGTAGGGATTGGAGATGGGAGACAACCTGTGCGTGACGTAGAGTAGGGATTGGAGATGGGAGACAACCTGTGCGTGACGTAGAGTAGGGATTGGAGATGGGAGACAACCTGTGCGTGACGTAGAGTAGGGATTGGAGATGGGAGACAACCTGTGCGTGACGTAGAGTAGGGATTGGAGATGGGAGACAACCTGTGCGTGACGTAGAGTAGGGATTGGAGATGGGAGACAACCTGTGCGTGACGTAGAGTAGGGATTGGAGATGGGAGACAACCTGTGCGTGACGTAGAGTAGGGATTTGAGATGGGAGACAACCTGTGCGTGACGTAGAGTAGGGATTGGAGATGGGAGACAACCTGTGCGTGACGTAGAGTAGGGATTGGAGATGGGAGACAACCTGTGCGTGACGTAGAGTAGGGATTGGAGATGGGAGACAACCTGTGCGTGACGTAGAGTAGGGATTGGAGATGGGAGACAACCTGTGCGTGACGTAGAGTAGGGATTGGAGATGGGAGACAACCTGTGCGTGACGTAGAGTAGGGATTGGAGATGGGAGACAACCTGTGCGTGACGTAGAGTAGGGATTGGAGATGGGAGACAACCTGTGCGTGACGTAGAGTAGGGATTGGAGATGGGAGACAACCTGTGCGTGACGTAGAGTAGGGATTGGAGATGGGAGACAACCTGTGCGTGACATAGAGTAGGGATTGGAGATGGGAGACAACCTGTGCGTGACATAGAGTAGGGATTGGAGATGGGAGACAACCCGTGCGTGACATAGAGTAGGGATTGGAGATGGGAGACAACCTGTGTGTGACATAGAGTAGGGATTAGAGATGGGAGACAACCTGTTTGTGACATAGAGTTGGGGTTGGAGATGGGAGACAACCTGTGCGTGACATAGATTAGGGATTGGAGATGGGAGACAACCTGTGCGTGACATAGAGTAGGGATTGGAGATGGGAGACAACCTGTGTGTGACATAGAGTTGGGGTTGGAGATTGGAAACAACCTGTCAGTGACGTAGAGTAGGGATTGGAGATGGGAGACAACCTATCCGTGACGTAGAGTAGGGATTGACATTGGGAGATAAATTGACACACATGAATAGGGATTGGAGACTATCGAGATTGAAGGTGTGAGACTCTCTACGTTACGTGTAGTATAGATTGAAGGTGTGAGACTCTACGTTACGTGTAGTATAGATTGAAGGTGTGAGACTCTACGTTACGTGTAGTATAGATTGAAGGTGTGAGACTCTACGTTACGTGTAGTATAGATTGAAGGTGTGAGACTCTACGTTACGTGTAGTATAGATTGAAGGTGTGAGACTCTCTACGTTACGTGTAGTATAGATTGAAGGTGTGAGACTCTACGTTACGTGTAGTATAGATTGAAGATTTAAGGAAATCTAAAACACATAGAGTATAGATTGATGATGGCAGACAACCAAAGACACGTAGTGTATAGATTGAAGATGTGAGACAATCAAACACACATAGAGTATAGATTG
Organism: Megaustenia siamemsis; assembly: GCA_032433765.1. Taxonomy (NCBI): domain Eukaryota; kingdom Metazoa; phylum Mollusca; class Gastropoda; order Stylommatophora; family Ariophantidae; genus Megaustenia; species Megaustenia siamemsis. The sequence goes on from JAVIAB010000156.1 coordinate 3,920,906, forward strand.
AAGATGTGAGACAATCAAACACACGTAGAGTATAGATTGAAGATGGGAGACAATCAAAGACACGTAGAGTATAGATTGAAGATGGGAGACAATCAAAAACACGTAGAGTATAGATTGAAGATGGGAGACAATCAAAGACACATAGAGTAGTGCCTGTTGATTGTTGTTAACCGTTGCTTTAAGATTGTTTTTATTTCTTGTTTGTTGTTTGTCTTTGATTGTTGTTTGCCCTTGATTGTTATTTCTTTGTTGAATGTTGTTGAACGTTGATGGTTGTTGGTTGTTGATTGTTGTTTATCATAGATTGCCGTCAATCATTGACTCTTGCTGGATAGGTGATTGTTGATTGTTAACTGCCGTGGACAGTTGGCCGTTGTTACCAATATTTAGCTCGTCCTCACAAGCTGAAGTCAAGCTGTGTCTAACACCTCTCTGAACTTGCACATAACCACAGCTCTCTCAGAACTGTAAATATTCTCTCATGAAAGTGATAACACTCCCTCCGCTAAAACAATATACCCATCACTATAAAATATGTTTGTTGATCCCACACTTAATCACCATTATAATGGCGCCCTATATTTTCCCGGTCATTAACGGTTCATCTTTTGTTCATTTCTCCAAGAATCAATAGCCACATACAAACATCACTCAGCCAGACCTTTTTCCATGATCGCTGATGCATTCCTTTTATATTCAGATGTAACTAGCTGTAGAGAAATAAACGCTGCACACAATCTCCCATCAGGCACTATCGATACCCCAACCCTGCTCACACAATTTGGCTCATAAAATCCAAATCGGCAACTGCACCGTAAGTGATGAGATAGCTGTTGAATGCTGGGACGGCTGGTAACTTCGTTATCCCGCTGCAGGGAGTGTGTGTTATCTGTCTCGTATCGCCGCACATGCAAGTGAAAGTTGATAAGCGCGCTTCCAAAGATGGGTGACACTGCGTGATTTTTATGTCAAATTGTGGTTTTTCAATGACTACTATCATCATGTTACGTACTCATAACAGTTGGCGATATTTGCTCTCTTAAGAGTGTCTTCTATTCCTGTTTGAATACATGCGACCAATACAATCATATGTCAAAGTCTCGTTTTTCGCCACCTACGTATTTAGCTTTCTGTCCGTATGGTACGTTGTGTGCATAACAGTGGAGAATTACACCACCATATGTCATCCAACAAGCTCTGTGGTTATGTGCACAAAGCGACGCGTCAGTATCGTGGTCATGTGCATTCTAGCCTTGTCGTTGTTGCTGTATATGGCCACTACTGTTGCTGGTGAGGTAACGCCAAACGAGACAGGTCTTGAGAAATGCTTGCCAAGTCCAAGGCTGATGTTCTTGCACATAATAACCTACATTGACTCGGCAGTAACGTTGCTACTACCGCTGATCGCCATTACTGTCATGCTCTTCACGATCGTTCTGTCCATCATACACAAGTCCCGGTGGAAGAAGCTCAGTGGCCTGCCGATGCTGGAAGTTTCCGAGCTGAAACCGATCAACGATCCTAGGTGGACCTCAGTGTGAGCTAGCGCCCAGGTTCGTGTGGCTAGGATGTTCTTTGCCTTGTCTCTGTCTTACATCATCATGAACGCACCCAGCCACGTGGCCAGACTGTACTATCTGATGTGGACTCACAACTCAGGAGACATGAAATTGACATTCTCTGAAGGTCTTATCCGGCTGATCTTCCAGCACGTCAGCCACGCCCACCAGCACGTCAGCCACGCCCACCATGCCGGCAAGTTTTGGATCTTCGTGGTCGTCAGTAGAAACTTTACCAAGAACCTCAGACAAACTTTGGTGGACGTTACCAAGTGTATATGTTAGTCGTGGCTCATATCTTGGTGGGTGTATGTGCTGGCCATGGCGGATATCTTGGTGGGTGTATGTGCTGGCCATGGCTGATATCTTGGTGGTGTATATGCTGGCCATGGCTCGTATCTTTGTGTGTGTTTGTGATAGCCATGGTTCCTATCTTGGTGGGTGTCTGTGACGGCCATGGCTCAATTCTCGGTGTATATCCGTGCTAGTCGTAGCTCATATCTTAGTGGGAGTCTGTGATAGCCATGGCTGATATCTTGGTATATGTCTGTGCTGGCCATGGTTCATATCATAGTGGATGTCTGTGCTAGCCAAAGTTCATATATTGGTGTGTGTCTGTGCTGACCATGGTTCATATCTTGGTGTATTTCCGTGCTAGCCATGGTTCATATCTTAATATGTTTCAGTGCTAGTCATGGTTCATATATTGGTGTGTGTGTGTGCTGGCCATGGCTCATATCTTAATGTGTTTCTGTGCTAGCCATGGCTCATATCTTTGTGTGTGTCTGTGTTTAGTCATATCTCATATCTTAGTGTGTTTCTGTGTTAGTCATATTTCATATCTTAGTGTGCATGTCTATGTTAGTCACATCTCATATCCTTATGTGCATGATTATGTTAGTCATGTCTCATATATTTGTGTGTATGTCCATGCTAGTCACATCTCATATCTTAATGTGTGTCTGTCTATATTAGTCATGTCTCATATCTTTGTGTGTTTGTGTTTAGTCATATCTCATATCTTTGTGTTTGCATGTCTATGTTAGTGACATCTCCTATCTTTGTGAGTGCATGTTTATGTTAGTCATGTCTCATCTCTTTGTGTGTGCATGACTGTGTTTAGTCATATCCCATATCTTAGTGTGTATGTGTTAGTCATATCTCATATCTTGGTGTGTGTCAGTGTTAGTCATGCCTCATATCGTTGTGTGCATGTCTGTGTTAGTCACATCTCATATCTTTGTGTGTGCATGTCTGTGTTAGTCACCTCTAGTGATTCGGGCAGATGGTGCTCGTAAACTTGGGAGGGTCGACCATCTAAGGGCAGAATCCCCCTACAGAAAAAAACAATCTGCTGCCTTGTAGGAAGATTGGGGACAATCAAATTCTAAGGAAAGCAAACCTGAATAAAATGCTGGCTGCAATCGGAAGCACTGGGCCCCTGGCGCAGAATACAGTGCTACGTTTTAACAAGTATTCAATCAGAGCAGATCTAATCACTTAAACAGACAGCTGTCTTCATGTGAGAGTCTGGAATCCTACTCTGATTGAGTCTTGATCGCAGAGAGAGAGAGAGAGAAAAAAAGAGAGAGAGAGAGAGAGAGAGAGATACCATCAAAGGTCAACTATACGTACAAATAAATGATAATATCAAGGGGAAAAAAACAATACAATGATAATCTCAAGGAAAAATTATCACAGTAAAATGATAATGTCAACGTCCAAACATACACACAGTAAAATGATAATGTCAAAGTCCAAACACACACAGTAAAATGATAATGTCAACGTCCAAACACACACAGTAAAATGATAATTTCAACGTCCAAACACACACACACAGTAAAATGATAATGTCAACGTCCAAAAACACACACAGTAAAATAATAATGTCAACGTCCAAACACACACACAGTAAAATAATAATGTCAACGTCCAAACACACACAGTAAAATGATAATGTCAACGTCCAAACACACACAGTAAAATAATAATGTCAACGTCCAAACACACACAGTAAAATAATAATGTCAACGTCCAAACACACACACACAGTAAAATGATAATGTCAACGTCCAAACACACACAGTAAAATGATAATGTCAACGTCCAAACACACACAGTAAAATGATAATGTCAACGTCCAAACACACACACACAGAAAAATAATAATGTCAACGTCCACACACACACACACACAGTAAAATGATAATGTCAACGTCCAAACACACACACAGTAAAATGATAATGTCAACGTCCAAAAACACACACACAGTAAAATAATAATGTCAACGTCCTAAAACACACACAGTAAAATGATAATTTCAACGTCCAAAAACACACACAGTAAAATGATAATGTCAACGTCCAAAAACACACACAGTAAAATAATAATGTCAACATCCAAACACACACACAGTAAAATAATAATGTCAACGTCCAAACACACACAGTAAAATGATAATGTCAACGTCCAAACACACACAGTAAAATAATAATGTCAACGTCCAAACACACACAGTAAAATAATAATGTCAACGTCCAAACACACACAGTAAAATAATAATGTCAACGTCAAAACACACACAGTAAAATAATAATGTCAACGTCCAAACACACACACAGTAAAATGATAATGTCAACGTCCAAACACATACAGTAAAATGATAATGTCAACGTCCAAAAACACACACAGTAAAATAATCATGTCAACGTCCAAACACACACAGTAAAATGATAATGTCAACGTCCAAACACACACAGTAAAATAATAATGTCAACGTCCAAACACACACAGTAAAATAATCATGTCAACGTCCAAACACACACACACAGTAAAATAATAATGTCAACGTCCAAACACACACAGTAAAATAATAATGTCAACGTCCAAACACACACACAGTAAAATGATAATGTCAACATCCAAAAACACACACACAGTAAAATAATAATGTCAACGTCCTAACACACACACAGTAAAATGATAATGTCAACGTCCAAACACACACAGTAAAATAATAATGTCAACGTCCAAACACACACACAGTAAAATGATAATGTCAACGTCCAAAAACACACACAGTAAAATAATAATGTCAACGTCCTAAAACACACACAGTAAAATGATAATTTCAACGTCCAAAAAAACACAGTAAAATGATAATGTCAACGTCCAAACACACAGTAAAATGATAATGTCAACGTCCAAACACACACAGTAAAATAATAATGTCAACGTCCAAACACACAGTAAAATGATAATGTCAACGTCCAAACACATACAGTAAAATAATAATGTCAACGTCCAAACACACACAGTAAAATAATAATGTCAATGTCCAAACACACACAGTAAAATGATAATGTCAACGTCCAAACACACACACAGTAAAATGATAAATTGCGGAGATCACAAACTTGTGGCGACATCTTGTTCCATTCTAAGTCCTTCACCTTGCTCTTTTAGATGAGCCGGCTTCTTCGTTGTCAACCATGTGTATCTGTCCTTCGTTGTCTACCATGTGTATCTGTCCTTCGTTGTCTACCATGTGTATCTGTCCTTCGTTGTCTACCATGTGTATCTGTCCTTCGTTGTCTATCACGTGTATCTGTTCTCCTACTTTGTCTACCATGTGTATCTGTCCAACTTAGTCTACCATGTGTATCTGTTCTCCTATTTTGTCTACCATGTGTATCTGTTCTCCTACTTTGTCTACCATGTGTATCTGTCCAACTTTGTCTACTACGTGTATCTGTTCTCCTAATTTGTCAACCATGTGTATCTGTTCTCCTACTTTGTCTACCATGTGTATCTGTTCTCCTACTTTGTCTACCATGTGTATATGTTCTCCTACTTTGTCTACCATGTGTATCTATTCTCCTATTTTGTCTACCATGTGTATCTGTTCTCCTACTTTGTCTACCATGTGTATCTCTTCTCCTACTTTGTCTACCATGTGTATCTGTCCAACTTTGTCTATCACGTGTATCTGTTCTCCTACTGTGTCTACCATGTGTATCTGTTCTCCTAATGTGTCTACCACGTGTATCTGTTCTCCTACTTTGTCTACCACGTGTATCTGTTCTCCTACTTTGTCTACAATGTGTATCTGTTCTCCTACTTTGACTACCACGTGTATCTGTTCTCCTACTTTGTCTACCACGTGTATCTATTCTCCCACTTTGTCTACCACGTGTATCTGTTCTCCTACTTTGTCTACCATGTGTATGTGTTCTCCTACTTTGTCTACCACTTTGTCTACCACGTGTATCTGTTTCTCTTTGTCTACTTTGTCTGTCTACCACGTGTATCTGTTCTCCTACTTTGTCTACCACGTGTATCTGTTCTCCTACTTTGTCTACCATGTGTATCTGTTCTCCTACTTTGTCTACCCGTGTATCTGTTCTCCTACTTTGTCTACCACGTGTATCTGTTCTCCTACTTTGTCTACCATGTGTATCTGTTCTCCTACTTTGTCTACCACGTGTATCTGTTCTCCTACTTTGTCTACCACGTGTATCTGTTTCTCTTTGTCTACTTTGTCTACTACCACGTGTATCTGTTCTCTATTCTACTTTGTCTACCACGTGTATCTGTTCTCCTACTTTGTCTACCACGTGTATCTGTTCTCATACTTTGTCTACCACGTGTATCTGTTCTCCTACTTTGTCTACCACGTGTATCTGTTCTCCTACTTTGTCTACCACGTGTATCTGTTCTCCTACTTTGTCTACCACGTGTATCTGTTCTCCTACTTTGTCTACCATGTGTATCTGTTTTCCTACTTTGTCTACCATGTGTATCTGTTCTCCTACTTTGTCTACCATGTGTATCTGTTCTCCTACTGTGTCTACCACGTGTATCTGTTCTCCTACTTTGTCTACCATGTGTATCTGTTCTCCTACTTTGTCTACCACGTGTATCTGTTCTCCTACTTTGTCTACCACGTGTATCTGTTCTCCTACTTTTTCTACCACGTGTATCTGTTCTCCTACTTTGTCTACCATGTGTATCTGTTCTCCTACTTTGTCTACCATGTGTATCTGTTCTCCTACTGTGTCTACCATGTGTATCTGTTCTCCTACTTTATCTACCACGTGTATCTGTTCTCCTACTTTGTCTACCATGTGTATCTGTTCTCCTACTTTATCTACCACGTGTATCTGTTCTCCTACTTTGTCTACCATGTATATCTGTTCTCCTACTTTGTCAACCACGTGTATCTGTTCTCCTACTTTGTCTACCACGTGTATCTGTTCTCCTACTTTGTCTACCATGTGTATATGTTCTCCTACTTTGTCTACCATGTGTATCTGTTCTCCTACTTTATCTACCACGTGTATCTGTTCTCCTACATTATCTACCACGTGTATCTGTTCTCCTACTTTGTCTACCATGTGTATCTGTTCTCCTACTTTATCTACCACGTGTATCTGTTCTCCTACTTTATCTACCACGTGTATCTGTTCTCCTACTTTATCTACCATGTGTATCTGTTCTCCTACTTTATCTACCACGTGTATCTGTTCTCCTACTTTATCTACCACGTGTATCTGTTCTCCTACTTTATCTACCACGTGTATCTGTTCTCCCACTTTGTCTACCACGTGTATCTGTTCTCCTACTTTATCTACCACGTGTATCTGTTATCCTACTTTGTCAACCACGTGTATCTGTTCTCCTACTTTGTCTACCACGTGTATCTGTTCTCCTACTTTGTCTACCACGTGTATCTGTTCTCCTACTTTATCTACCACGTGTATCTGTTTTCCTACTTTGTCTACCATGTGTATCTGTTCTCCTACTTTATCTACCACGTGTATCTGTTCTCCTACTTTATCTACCACGTGTATCTGTTCTCCTACTTTATCTACCATGTGTATCTGTTCTCCTACTTTATCTACCACGTGTATCTGTTCTCCTACTTTATCTACCCCGTGTATCTGTTCTCCTACTTTATTTACCACGTGTATCTGTTCTCCCACTTTGTCTACCACGTGTATCTGTTCTCCTACTTTATCTACCACGTGTATCTGTTATCCTACTTTGTCTACCACGTGTATCTGTTCTCCTACTTTGTCTACCACGTGTATCTGTTCTCCTACTTTGTCTACCACGTGTATCTGTTCTCCTACTTTATCTACCACGTGTATCTGTTCTCCTACTTTGTCTACCATGTGTATCTGTTCTCCCACTTTGTCTACCACGTGTATCTGTTCTCCCACTTTGTCTACCATGTGTATCTGTTCTTCTACTTTATCTACCACGTGTATCTGTTCTCCTACTTTGTCTACCGCGTGTATCTGTTCTCCTACTTTGTCTACCCCGTGTATCTGTTCTCCTACTTTGTCTACCACGTGTATCTGTTCTCCTACTTTATCTACCACGTATATCTGTTCTCCTACTTTGTCTACCATGTGTATCTGTTCTCCTACTTTATCTACCACGTGTATCTGTTCTCCTACTTTGTCTACCACGTGTATCTGTTCTCCTACTTTATCTACCACGTATATCTGTTCTCCTACTTTATCTACCACGTATATCTGTTCTCCTACTTTGTCTACTACGTGTATCTGTTCTCCTACTTTATCTACCACGTGTATCTGTTCTCCTACTTTGTCTACCACGTGTATCTGTTCTCCTACTTTATCTACCACGTATATCTGTTCTCCTACTTTATCTACCACGTATATCTGTTCTCCTACTTTGTCTACCACGTGTATCTGTTCTCCTACTTTATCTACCACGTATATCTGTTCTCCTACTTTGTCTACCACGTATATCTGTTCTCCTACTTTGTCTACCACGTGTATCTGTTCTCCTACTTTATCTACCACGTATATCTGTTCTCCTACTTTGTCTACCACGTGTATCTGTTCTCCTACTTTATCTACCACGTATATCTGTTCTCCTACTTTGTCTACCACGTGTATCTGTTCTCCTACTTTGTCTACCACGTGTATCTGTTCTCCTACTTTGTCTACCACGTGTATCTGTTCTCCTACTTTGTCTACCACGTGTATCTGTTCTCCTACTTTGTCTACCTCGTGTATCTGTTCTCCTACTTTGTCTACCTCGTGTATCTGTTCTCCTACTTTGTCTACCATGTGTATCTGCTCTCCTATTTTGTCTACCACGTGTATCTGTTCTCCTACTTTGTCTACCATGTGTATCTGTTCTCCTACTGTGTCTACCATGTGTATCTGTTCTCCTACTGTGTCTACCATGTGTAACTGTCCTACCTGGTTGTGTTTGTAGTTTTAAACCCTTATCTATTCGTGTCGCTGTACTCTTTAATTCCCTAACCTCTCACGTAATTTTTTTTTTCCGGTCTCAGAATATATTCCTTTTCTTACGAATGTCTTCCAGTTTCCATAATTCCCCCCCCCCTTTCCTCTCTCTCTCTCTCTCTCTCTCTCTCTCTCTCTCTCTCTGTCTCTGTTGTCCTCTGATATCCCTGTACAGGACGCTACTCGGTAACATCATCAGTATCTTCATTCTGTAGTCTCCTTTGTTACAATCCATTGTTATCCGTTATGAAACCACAATGCCTATATGACATCCCATTGTTATCCGTTATGATACCACAACGCCTATATGACATCCCATTGTTATCCGTTATGATACCATAATGCCTATATGACATCCCATTGTTATCCGTTATGATACCATAATGCCTATATGACATCCCATTGTTATCCGTTATGATACCACAACGCCTATATGACATCCCATTTCGTTATCACCCGGATACGTTTGGTTGATGCTACTTTAGAGGTTGATCAATTATGGATTTTAATTCGTCTGCAGTGATACCGGGGCCTTCCATAACCCAATAACCCAATACTTTAGTGCTGCACCTATTTTACAATATGTGTAAGAGACAGTTGATGACGTCTCTGTTCGTGGAACCGGTGGCATCAAACTCAGAAGGCGTAAGAGAAAGGAGACAAGGCCAGGCACCATGAATACACCATGTTCATTCTGCGGTCGGATCTGTCTATCCAATATTGGCAGATTCAGTCACGAGGGAAGCTGATCAGCTAAAACAACATCCAACATAAGACACTGATGTTTGATCAAACTACGGACATGACTGCTTGCTACCGTCTGTCAAAGGCCATATATGTCTGCCGTTAATGTTGTGAAATAGATTCATCCCATCAAAGGCCATATATGTCTGCCGTTAATGTTGTGAAATAGATTCATCCCATCAAAGGCCATATGTGTCTGCCGTTAATGTTGTGAAATAGATTCATCCCATCAAAGGCCATATGTGTCTGCCCTTAATGTTGTGAAATAGATTCATCCCATCAAAGGTCATATATGTCTGCCGTTAATGTTGTGAAATAGATTCATGCCATCAAAGGTCATATATGTCTGCCGTTAATGTTGTGAAATAGATTCATCCCATCAAAGGCCATATGTGTCTGCCGTTAATGTTGTGAAATAGATTCATCCCATCAAAGGCCATATGTGTCTGCCGTTAATGTTGTGAAATAGATTCATCCCATCAAAGGTCATATATATCTGCCGTTAATGTTGTGAAATAGATTCATCCCATCAAAGGTCATATATATCTGCCGTTAATGTTGTGAAATAGATTCATCCCATCAAAGGTCATATATATCTGCCGTTAATGTTGTGAAATAGATTCATGCCATCAAAGGTCATATATGTCTGCCGTTAATGTTGTGAAATAGATTCATCCCATCAAAGGCCATATGTGTCTGCCGTTAATGTTGTGAAATAGATTCATCCCATCAAAGGCCATATGTGTCTGCCCTTAATGTTGTGAAATAGATTCATGCCATCAAAGGTCATATATATCTGCCGTTAATGTTGTGAAATAGATTCATGCCATCAAAGGTCATATATGTCTGCCGTTAATGTTGTGAAATAGATTCATGCCATCAAAGGTCATATATGTCTGCCGTTAATGTTGTGAAATAGATTCATGCCATCAAAGGTCATATATATCTGCCGTTAATGTTGTGAAATAGATTCATGCCATCAAAGGTCATATATATCTGCCGTTAATGTTGTGAAATAGATTCATGCCATCAATAATGTGTAAGCGCTGTGTTTTATTTCTGGGATGAGATTTGCGCTTGACCGGGTCATTTATTGTCTAACACACATCAAGGCCGCTGCACGAAGCTGCCGGATGGTTAGACTCCACCAGTTCCTTCATTTCGCACCACTTTCCAGATTCTGCGTTGAGGGAACCGTTGCTTCTTTATACAGGCCACGCTTATCCGGATAATTAGACAACAAAGATAATAAATAAATCAATGGACACGACACGGGAAATAATCCACGCTATTTTATTATTTCTTTTCGGTTGCTCACAGAGAAGTAGCAGCATAACACCAGGGGTAGCCTGAACGGTTAGACAGAAATACAAACTCAGGTTTGAAAAATCCACTAATTTGATTGGATAAAAACATTAATGCAATACATACCTGATTGGTTCTAATTTTTGTGCTATAAATAGAACGTTCAACAATATATGCAGAATCAACAACACAGAAATTGAACTTGTAGAAGAAATGACAAAGAAGAACATTAAAATACTAGGATTAGTGGAGGTCACAGTAAAGGACAACAGATAAAGAAAACACACATGAACCACACGATTTTTTCCTCGGGAGTCAAAAGACAGAAATCCAGCACAATAAGTAGGTCCAATCTACCATCCAGGAACTGATCCAAGACAACATCCTTCCTCCTAGCACGTCCCGCCTCATTATCCCCAATAGTGGTCTTGACAAACCATCCTTCGACGTGCTCCCTAACATTCACAAACTCAACAACCCAGGACGTCCTATGGTGGCGGCATGTGCTTGTCAGACTGAATAAATATCCGACTATCTGGACAGTGTCTTCCAACCCATTGTGGACAGTCGTCCCTCTCATGTCAAAGACACGAACTATGCCCTGAGAATGACCTCTTCCATCTCTCTCTCTCTCTCTCTCTCCTCTGGTCGCTCATACCGACTTTTTGTCCTCGACGTTTGTTCTCTCTACACCTCTATCTCTCACTCCGACGGCCTCTTGTCAAATTCGATTCTTTCTTGACCAGAGGCAACACCCCTCTGTTGATACAGCTACTCTTCTGTTGATGGCTCCACCCCTCTGTTGATACAGCTACTCTTCTGTTGATGGCTCCACTCCTCTGTTGATACAGCTACTCTTTTGTTGATGGCTCCACTCCTCTGTTGATACAGCCACCCCTCTGTTGATACAGCCACTCTTCTGTTGATACAGCCACCCCTCTGTTGATACCGCCGCCCCTCTGTTGATACTGCCACCCCTCTGTTGATACTGCCGCCCCTCTGTTGATACTGCCACCCCTCTGTTGATACTGCCACCCCTCTGTTGATACTGCCACCCCTCTGTTGATACTGCCGCCCCTCTGTTGATACTGCCACCCCTCTGTTGATACTGCCACCCCTCTGTTGATACAGCTACCCCTCTGTTGATACTGCCACCCCTCTGTTGATACTGCCACCCCTCTGTTGATACTGCCACCCCTCTGTTGATACAGCCACCCCTCTATTGATACTGCCACCCCTCTGTTGATACTGCCACCCCTCTGTTGATACCGTCATCCCTCTGTTGATACTGCCACCCCTCTGTTGATACTGCCACCCCTCTGTTGATACTGCCGCCCCTCTGTTGATACTGCCACCCCTCTGTTGATACTGCCGCCCCTCTGTTGATACTGCCGCCCCTCTGTTGATACTGCCGCCCCTCTGTTGATACTGCCACTCTTCTGTTGATACTGCCACCCCTCTGTTGATACTGCCACCCCTCTGTTGATACTGCCACCCCTCTGTTGATACTGCCACTCTTCTGTTGATACAGCCACCTTGCCAGACGAAAGGTTTGAGATCAATAATGGTTTCACATGTCCTCACCTACACATGTCCTCACCTACACATGTCCTCACATACACATGTCCTCACCTACACATGTCCTCACATACACATGTCCTCACCTACACATGTTCTCGCATACACATGTCCTCACCTAGACATGTCCTCACCTACACATGTCCTCACCTACACATGTCCTCACATACACATGTCCTCACCTACATATGTCCTCACCTTGTCACGTTCTCACCTTCATTTTAAATCATTTTATCTGTTATTTCCTTATATATTCTAAGGCGGGGGCTATTCTTAGCTTTTTTCTCAGTTCTTCATTTCTGATCTTATCTCTCAGACTGTTTCCTGTCATTCGTCTAACACATTTCATCTCTGTAGAGGTTATTTTTCTTATTGTTCTTGCTTCTAGGATCAAGGATTGGCATTGGTAGCACAACTTTTGGTTGAAGATTGCGTTGTAGAGTGCCCGTTTTGCCTCTAGAGTTGTTTCCTTGTTGGACAGCAGTAGTAATGGTATCTGTCCGGTGATTTGGTAAGCTTTGATGCATCTTGAGTCTATTCTTTCCTGTTTGTGAATTGTCGTTTGTCATTAAACTTCCTAAGTGGCTTACTCCGTATGTTGTTTGTATCTCCCACAGTTGTTCTCTGTTAGATGTTGGCTTACTCCGTATGTTGTTAGTATCTCCCACAGTTGTTCTCTGTTAGATGTTGGCTTACTCCGTATATTGTTTGTATCTCCCACAGTTGTTCTCTGTTAGATGCTGACTTACTCTGTATATTGTTTGTATCTCCCACAGTTGTTCTCTGTTAGATGTTGACTTACTCTGTATATTGTTTGTATCTCCCACAGTTGTTCTCTGTTAGATGTTGACTTACTCCGTATGTTGTTAGTATCTCCCACAGCTGTTCTCTGTTAGATGTTGACTTACTCCGTATGTTGTTAGTATCTCCCACAGCTGTTCTCTGTTAGATGTTGACTTACTCCGTATGTTGTTAGTATCTCCCACAGCTGTTCTCTGTTAGATGTTGACTTACTCCATATGTTGTTAGTATCTCCCACAGTTGTTCTCTGTTAGATGTTGACTTACTCCATATGTTGTTTGTATCTCCCACAGTTGTTCTCTGTTAGATGTTGACTTACTCCGTATGTTGTTAGTATCTCCAACAGTTGTTCTCTGTTAGATGTTGACTTACTCCGTATGTTGTTTGTATCTCCCACAGTTGTTCTCTGTTAGATATTGGCTTACTCCGTATGTTGTTTGTATCTCCCACAGTTGTTCTCTGTTAGATGTTGACTTACTCCATATGTTGTTTGTATCTCCCACAGTTGTTCTCTGTTAGATGTTGACTTACTCCGTATGTTGTTAGTATCTCCCACAGCTGTTCTCTGTTAGATGTTGACTTACTCCGTATGTTGTTAGTATCTCCCACAGTTGTTCTCTGTTAGATGTTGACTTACTCTGTATATTGTTTGTATCTCCCACAGTTGTTCTCTGTTAGATGTTGACTTACTCTGTATATTGTTTGTATCTCCCACAGTTGTTCTCTGTTAGATGTTGACTTACTCCGTATGTTGTTAGTATCTCCCACAGCTGTTCTCTGTTAGATGTTGGCTTACTCCGTATGTTGTTAGTATCTCCCACAGTTGTTCTCTGTTAGATGTTGGTTTACTCCATATGTTGTTAGTATCTCCCACAGTTGTTCTCTGTTAGATGTTGGCTTACTCCGTATGTTGTTAGTATCTCCCACAGTTGTTCTCTGTTAGATGTTGGTTTACTCCGTATGTTGTTAGTATCTCCCACAGTTCTCTGTTAGATATTGGCTTACTCCATATGTTGTTAGTATCTCCCACAGCTGTTCTCTGTTAGATGTTGGCTTACTCCGTATGTTGTTAGTATCTCCCACAGTTGTTCTCTGTTAGATGTTGGCTTACTCCGTATGTTGTTAGTATCTCCCACAGTTGTTCTCTGTTAGATGTTGACTTACTCCATATGTTGTTAGTATCTCCCACAGTTGTTCTCTGTTAGATGTTGGCTTACTCCGTAGGTTGTTTGTATCTCCCACAGTTGTTCTCTGTTAGATGTTGACTTACTCCGTATGTTGTTTGTATCTCCAACAGTTGTTCTCTGTTAGATGTTGGCTTACTCCGTATGTTGTTAGTATCTCCCACAGTTGTTCTCTGTTAGATGTTGGCTTATTCCGTATGTTGTTAGTATCTCCCACAGTTGTTCTCTGTTAGATGTTGACTTACTCCGTAGGTTGTTTGTATCTCCCACAGCTGTTCTCTGTTAGATGTTGACTTACTCCGTATGTTGTTTGTATCTCCCACAGCTGTTCTCTGTTAGATGTTGTCTTACTCCGTATGTTGTTTGTATCTCCCACAGTTGTTCTCTGTTAGATGTTGTCTTACTCCGTATGTTGTTTGTATCTCCAACAGTTGTTCTCTGTTAGATGTTGGCTTACTCCGTATGTTGTTTGTATCTCCAACAGTTGTTCTCTGTTAGATGTTGTCTTACTCCGTATGTTGTTTGTATCTCCAACAGTTGTTCTCTGTTAGATGTTGTCTTACTCCGTATGTTGTTTGTATCTCCCACAGTTGTTCTCTGTTAGATGTCGGCTTACTCCGTATGTTGTTTGTATCTCCCACAGTTGTTCTCTGTTAGATGTTGTCTTACTCCGTATGTTGTTAGTATCTCCCACAGTTGTTCTCTGTTAGATGTTGGCTTACTCCGTATGTTGTTAGTATCTCCCACAGTTGAGATACTCGGTCGAATGCTTTTTCCTGGTCAATGAAAGCTATATACACATTTTGATTGTGTCCTGTCATCTTTTTCTGCAAGCTGTTTTCAGGTGAATAGTGCGTCAGTACATCCTCTATTTTTTCCCCTCGGAACCCCATTTGAGAATCGCTAACTGTAGTTCTATTATTGGTCTCAGCCTTTTCTCCAATATTTTGGCGTATAGCTTTCCTACATGGCTGAGCAGAGATATGCCTCTATATTGATTGCAGTCTGTTTTGTTACCTTTCTTTTTCCATATTGGTATGATGATTGCCTGTTGCCAGTCTTCTGTGGATTTTTAATTAGTACAATGCTGTATTGAATATTCTGTGCAGCCATGTCACTCCTGTTTCTCCTGCTGCTGCTATTATTTCTACTGGTATGTTATCTATCCCCGGTGCTTTATTTCTTCCTGCATATTTGATTACTTCTTCTATTTCCAATTTCGTGATGTTAGGTTCAGTATTTGTGCATTCTTGCATGATTTTTATTGTGTTATTGGTACTTGGTGCCAAGTTTAATAGGTCTTCAAAATATTCTTTCCATCTCTGTTGCTTACGTTGGTTATTTGATATTGGCTGTCCGTCTTTATCATTTATGAGCTCAGTAGGATCATGGTTTTCTGTTCTCACTCTTGCTGCTTTTACAGCTTTGTAGAAATCTCTTGTGGCTGTCTTGAAGTCCCTACTGATATTTTGTCCAAATTCTGTCCAATTCTTTGGCTTAACTTCTTTGATAAAAATTTTAACTTTTCGAGCAAAGGCATATTTTTCATATTTTTACTTGTTTCTTATTCTCCCTCCAATTTTTAAACAGTTTCTTCTTTTCTTTAATTGCTTCTCTGATTGTTTCGTTCCACCACGGGGTGCTCTTGTTCCCTTCTCTTGTTCTTAGCTTCGTTCCACAAACTGTTTTAGAGATGTTTGTTACTGTTTCCTTCAATTGTTCCCTCTCTTCTTCTACTGTGATTACTTCGTTAGGGAGTTTTTGAATTCCTCTGTTAGTTTTCTTCCAGGGTTTTCATTGATCTTTTCATTGTTTTATTTTCTGATTGTCTGTTCTTTTTGCTTCTTTTGTTTGTTTTCGTATCTTCTCTTTGTTTTTGACTGTGTGAGTGAGATCATAACCATCTTGTGGTCTGTGTCATCTGTAATGTTAGGGATTGCTCCACTGTCGGTTACTCTTTTCTTGTTATGTTTTCTTGTTAGTATAATATCTATCTGGCATCTGCATGTTGTGTTATTCCACTTGTTCTAGGTTGTATACTTGCAACTCTCTGTGTTGTGTTATTCCACTTGTTCTAGGTGTATACTTGCAACTCTCTGTGTTGTGTTATTCCACTTGTTCTATGTGTATACTTGCAACTCTCTGTGTTGTATTATTCCACTTGTTCTAGGTGTATACTTGCAACTCTCTGTGTTGTGTTATTCCACTTGTTCTAGGTGTATACTTGCAACTCTCTGTGTTGTGTTATTCCACTTGTTCTAGGTGTATACTTGCAACTCTCTGTGTTGTGTTATTCCACTTGTTCTAGGTGTATACTTGCAACTCTCTGTGTTGTGTTATTCCACTTGTTCTAGGTGTATACTTGCAACTCTCTGTGTTGTGTTATTCCACTTGTTCTAGGTGTATACTTGCAACTCTCTGTGTTGTGTTATTCCACTTGTTCTAGGTGTATACTTGCAACTCTCTGTGTTGTGTTATTCCACTTGTTCTAGGTGTATACTTGCAACTCTCTGTGTTGTGTTATTCCACTTGTTCTAGGTGTATACTTGCAACTCTCTGTGTTGTATTAACCTGTGACATTACAACTAAATAAAAACGAATTTTCCCCTTATTTATTGCGGCCTTGTTGCAGTGTAGCTTTTGATCGTGATATCAGCCAATGTCAACTGGTGTTGTATGAGCAGACTTTCTTTGTTTGACCAAGTGTTGTATCATTGTTTCTGATTGGCCGACTTGTCTTATCAGGACATCCTGGGAAAACGCTAGAAACGAAGGGATAAATCGGCTGGTCGATGACGTATTGTGCTTTGTCTCAATAATAGAATTTCCCTTTTGTAATTAATAATTGTGACCTAAATCGTGGATTTGTTGTGTCCACCCGCAAGCTATGCAGACATCCCCCCGTGCATGTTGTGGAGGGTGGGGTAAACCGATGTTCTGATTTCCAAGTCTGTGACGTCATCATCCGTTGTTTTTCTGTTCCATGTTAATCGTCCGGAACATCCGAGATGCCCTCAGCGTTGTGTTTCCGCTGTGAACTGATTGTTTATGTCAACTGAAGTGTATGTTGTCGGATCCTCTAATAAACGGTTCTAGGACTTTCCTAGACAAGAGCCCTTCAGATATAAAGCCAGTCCCTTCGAGCCCCCAAGTCCCACAAGTTGGTCTGGCCACCGCCTACCTAAGCCGGATCACAGAGAATAAGACAGGAGAAGACCACCACTAGGGTGACGTGTTTACCCGCGCCAGCTATGGGCAGCTGACGCCATTCTAATCACATACGTCCCTGCCCGAAAAGTTAGAAACGTCACACTAGTGGGGGGTTATCTAGTGTTTCCCTATCTGTGCTGCTGCCTATATAGTTTGGCTGTGACTAGGACAGTACATATTACATAGCCAAGTTTATCGTCCAACATTCTAAATTGTATTCTTCTACCATTTGTATCACGTGACAAAGTTATCACTATCGTGTGCCAGAAAGCTGTGGGGTGAATAGATTAAGTTACAGTTGTATTAAATGACAAAGTTATCACTATCGTGTGCCAGAAAGCTGTGGGGTGAATAGATTAAGTTACAGTTGTATTAAATGACAAAGTTATCACTATCGTGTGCCAGAAAGCTGTGGGGTGAATAGATTAAGTTACAGTTGTATTAAATGACAAAGTTATCACTATCGTGTGCCAGAAAGCTGTGGGGTGAATAGATTAAGTTACAGTTGTATTAAATGACAAAGTTATCACTATCGTGTGCCAGAAAGCTGTGGGGTGAATAGATTAAGTTACAGTTGTATTAAATGATAAAGTTATCACTATCGTGTGCCAGGGTGAATAGATTAAGTTACAGTTAAATGACAAAGTTATCACTATCGTGTGTCAGAAAGCATGTGGGGTGAATAGATTAAGCTACAGTTGTATTAAATGACAAAGTTATCACCACAAAATGTCATATTGTTGTGGGGTGTTGAGTATCATGACAACAAATCGACATTTGAACGTTTGCAGGTCCTCGACCACGACCTCGTCCACGTCCTCGTCCACGACCTCGACCACGTCCTCGTCCACGACCTCGCCCACATCCTCGTCCACGACCTCGTCCACGACCTCGTCCACGTCCTCGTCCACGTCCTCGACCACGACCTCGTCCACGACCTCGCCCACATCCTCGTCCACATCCTCGTCCACGGCCTCGTCCACGTCCTCGTCCACGTCCTCGACCACGACCTCGACCATGTCCTCGTCTACATCCTCGTCCTCGTCCACGTCCTCGTCCACATCCTCGTCCACGACCTCGCCCACGTCCTCGTCCACGTCCTCGTCCACGACCTCGTCCACGTCCTCGCCCACGTCCTCGTCCACGTCCTCGTCCACATCCTCGTCCACGACCTCGCCCACGTCCTCGTCCACGTCCTCGTCCACGACCTCGTCCACGTCCTCGCCCACGTCCTCGTCCACGACCTCGTCCACGTCCTCGTCCACAACCTCGTCCACGTCCACGTCCTCGTCCACGACCTCGTCCACGTCCTCGTCCACGACCTCGTTCACGTCCTCGACCACGTCCTCGACCACGTCCTCGTCAACGACCTCGACCACGTCCTCGACCACGTCCTCGTCCACGACCTCGACCACGACCTGGACCACGTCCTCGACCACGTCCTCGACCACGTCCTCGTCAACGACCTCGACCACGTCCTCGACCACGTCCTCGTCCACGACCTCGACCACGACCTGGACCACGTCCTCGACCACGTCCTCGTCCACGTCCTCGTCAACGACCTCGACCACGACCTGGACCACGTCCTCGACCACGTCTTCGTCCTCGTCCACGACCGTGACCACGTCCTCGACTACGTCCTCGTCCAACGTCCTCGTCCACGACCTCGCCCACGTCCTCGACCACGTCCTCGTCCACGTCCTCGTCCACGACCTCGCCCACGTCCTCGACTACGTCCTCGTCCACGTCCTCGTCCACGACCTCGACCACGTCCTCGACCACGTCCTCGTCCACGACCTCGTGCAACATTGTCTAACTGTGTACACGAAGTGACCATCCATTTTTCTGTTGGATGATATCATTACATTTGACCATTTCTTGCGTTTATATTTTTGATCTCAACTTTACCATTTCTAGAACTCGTATATTTCCTGTCAAGTTGTCACTTTTAAAATTGATCCATTTCATGTGCATCATCAAGTATCATGCCTGCTGGCGTAGGTGATCATGTCTCTCCACAACTGTCGATCTCGACAGTTATTTATTATTTCTGTTGTTGACCTTCTGCCAAGCCATTCTCTTAAGCTGTCTGGTATCTTCTCTCTTTGCTTCCCTCTATCTCTTCGTCCCTCAATTTTCCCAGTTGTTACAATATATTCCAGCTGTTCCCTTCTCATTACATGGCCAAAAATGATCATTGTTTCTTCCTAATATTGGAAATTAGCTCTCTTTTTGTTTTGGCATGTTATCAGTCCCAAAATGTCTGTTTCTTGTCCATGTTACAACTTTGTTGGTGGAAAGTGCCATTTATTGCTAGGATGTGTACCTATGTACAGGTTATGGATTGTCAAAAATACCTTTGTTCTCCCATCCCATCAAACCCATCCTTCTCTATGTGACGCGATTACAAATGTCCACCTACCAACAAATGTCCACCTACCAACAAATGTCCACCTACCATTACCCAAACTTGTACCACGCTTTACTGCACACAGCAAAGTTTTCT
Source organism: Megaustenia siamemsis (assembly GCA_032433765.1). NCBI lineage: Eukaryota > Metazoa > Mollusca > Gastropoda > Stylommatophora > Ariophantidae > Megaustenia > Megaustenia siamemsis. Next base: position 3,941,086 of record JAVIAB010000156.1, read on the forward strand.
ATCCGGTGTTACAACAGTCTGAGCATCCCCCGCAGAAATATCCTACACCCAGTAAAAGAACTCAACCAATATCAATATTAATAAAACGTGGGCATTATATTTATGGGGCATTTCCCTGTGTCGTGACCGGGTACGCTACACAGCCCTTGGGAAACACCGACCTAGACTGCTTACATGACGTCATGTTTTTGTGTGACGTCGGGACGTGCTCAGATCGCGATCCTGGAAGCTTACCCGGTCACTGGGTTGGATAAAGTCACTCTAAGTTGGGTAGATTTGTCGCGCATGCGCATTAGATGACTGCGTGATGTGAGTAAACGAAGACGGCACAACGTCTGTTTTTCCTGCATGACTATATGAATCAATCAAGGGCAAGTAATTTTCAGTAAAGTTACAGACTTCTCTACTAACAAGCGTATCTCAACGGTTAAATCCCCTTGCAACTATTAGCTAGTGCCCGATCAGGCAATGTCACTGTGAAAATGGGCATGAGTTCAGCAGAGTTCAAAGTTCACATGATCATTTATGGACAGAACAGATTAGAAGCCACAATAAAGAGGACATACATGAACATTGTCTCCATACAGTTCCATACAATAAAGAGGACATACATGAACATTGTCTCCTCACAGTTCCATACAATAAAGAGGACATACATGAACATTGTCTCCATACAGTTCCATACAATAAAGAGGACATACATGAACATTGTCTCCTTACAGTTCCATACAATAAAGAGGACATACATGAACATTGTCTCCTTACAGTTCCATACAATAAAGAGGACATACATGAACATTGTCTCCATACAGTTCCATACAATAAAGAGGACATACATGAACATTGTCTCCTTATAGTTCCATAAATTAAAGAGGACATACATTAACATTGTCTCCATACAGTTCCATACAATAAAGAGGACATACATGAACATTGTCTCCTTACAGTTCCATACAATAAAGAGGACATACATGAACATTGTCTCCTTACAGTTCCATAAAATAAAGAGGACATACATTAACATTGTCTCCATACAGTTCCATAAAATAAAGAGGACATACATGAACATTGTCTCCTTACAGTTCCATAAAATAAAGAGGACATACATGAACATTGTCTCCTTACAGTTCCATACAATAAAGGGGACATACATGAACATTGTCTCCTTACAGTTCCATAAAATAAAGAGGACATACATGAACATTGTCTCCTTACAGTTCCATACAATAAAGGGGACATACATGAACATTGTCTCCTTACAGTTCCATACAATAAGGAGGACACACATGAAAATTGTCTCCATACAGTTCCATACAATAAAGAGGACATACATGAACATTGTCTCCTTAAAGTTCCATACAATAAAGGGGACATACATGAATATTGTCTCCTTACAGTTCAATGCAATAAGAGGACATACATGAACATTGTCTCCATACAGTTCCATACAATAAAGAGGACATACATGAATATTGTCTCCATAAAGTTTCATACAAAAAAGGGGACATACATGAATATTGTCTCCTTACAGTTCCATACAATAAAGGGGACATACATGAACATTGTCTCCTTACAGTTCCATACAATAAAGAGGACATACATGAACGTTGTCTCCTTACAGTTCCATACAATAAAGAGGACATACATGAACATTGTCTCCTTACAGTTCCATACAATAAAGAGGACATACATGAACATTGTCTCCTTACAGTTCCATAAAATAAAGAGGACATACATTAACATTGTCTCCTTACAGTTCCACACAATAAAGGGGACATACATGAATATTGTCTCCTTACAGTTCAATGCAATAAAGAGGACATACATGAACATTGTCTCCATACAGTTCCATACAATAAAGAGGACATACATGAATATTGTCTCCTTAAAGTTCCATACAATAAAGGGGACATACATGAATATTGTCTCCTTACAGTTCCATACAATAAAGGGGACATACATGAACATTGTCTCCTTACAGTTCCATACAATAAAGGGGACATACATGAATATTGTCTCCTTACAGTTCAATGCAATAAAGAGGACATACATGAACATTGTCTCCATAGATTTCCATACAATAAAGAGGACATACATGAATATTGTCTCCATAAAGTTCCATACAATAAAGGGGACATACATGAATATTGTCTCCTTACAGTTCCGTACAATAAAGGGGACATACATGAACATTGTCTCCTTACAGTTCCATACAATAAAGAGGACATACATGAACATTGTCTCCTTACAGTTCCATACAATAAAGAGGACATACATGAACATTGTCTCCTTACAGTTCCATACAATAAAGGGGACCTACATGAACATTGTCTCCTAACAGTTCCATAAAATAAACAGGACATACATGAACATTGTCTCCTTACAGTTCCATACAATAAAGAGGACATACATGAACATTGTCTCCATACAGTTCCATACAATAAAGAGGACATACATGAACATTGTCTCCTTACAGTTCCATACAATAAAGAGGACATACATGAACATTGTCTCCTTACAGTTCCATACAATAAAGAGGACATACATGAACATTGTCTCCATACAGTTCCATAAAATAAAGAGGACATACATTAACATTGTCTCTATACAGTTCCATAAAAAAAGAAGACATACATGAACATTGTCTCCTTACAGTTCCATACAATAAAGAGGACATACATGAACATTGTCTCCTTACAGTTCCATAAAATAAAGAGGACATACATTAACATTGTCTCCATACAGTTCCATACAATAAAGAGGACATACATGAACATTGTCTCCTTACAGTTCCATAAAATAAAGAGGACATACATGAACATTGTCTCCTTACAGTTCCATACAATAAAGGGGACATACATGAACATTGTCTCCTTACAGTTCCATAAAATAAAGAGGACATACATGAACATTGTCTCCTTACAGTTCCATACAATAAAGGGGACATACATGAACATTGTCTCCTTACAGTTCCATACAATAAAGAGGACACACATGAACATTGTCTCCATACAGTTCTATACAATAAAGAGGACATACATGAACATTGTCTCCTTAAAGTTCCATACAATAAAGGGGACATACATGAATATTGTCTCCTTACAGTTCAATGCAATAAAGAGGACATACATGAACATTGTCTCCATACAGTTCCATACAATAAAGAGGACATACATGAATATTGTCTCCTTAAAGTTCCATACAATAAAGGGGACATACATGAATATTGTCTCCTTACAGTTCCATACAATAAAGGGGACATACATGAACATTGTCTCCTTACAGTTCCATACAATAAAGAGGACATACATGAACATTATCTCCTTACAGTTCCATACAATAAAGAGGACATACATGAATATTGTCTCCTTACAGTTCCATACAATAAAGGGGACATACATGAACATTGTCTCCTTACAGTTCCATACAATAAAGAGGACATACATGAACATTGTCTCCTTACAGTTCAATGCAATAAAGAGGACATACATGAACATTGTCTCCTTACAGTTCCATACAATAAAGAGGACATACATGAACATTGTCTCCTTACAGTTCCATACAATAAAGAGGACATACATGAACATTGTCTCCTTACAGTTCCATACAATAAAGAGGACATACATGAACATTGTCTCCTTACAGTTCCATACAATAAAGGGGACATACATGAACATTGTCTCCTTACAGTTCCATACAATAAAGGGGACATACATGAATATTGTCTCCTTACAGTTCCATACAATAAAGGGGACATATATGAACATTGTCTCCATACAGTTCCATACAATAAAGGGGACATATATGAACATTGTCTCCTTACAGTTCCATACAATAAAGAGGACATACATGAATATTGTCTCCTTACAGTTCCATACAATAAAGGGGACATACATGAATATAGTCTCCTTACAGTTCAATGCAATAAGAGGACATACATGAACATTGTCTCCATACAGTTCCATACAATAAAGGGGACATACATGAATATTGTCTCCTTACAGTTCCATACAATAAAGAGGACATACATGAACATTGTCTCCATACAGTTCAATGCAATAAAGAGGACATACATGAACATTGTCTCCTTACAGTTCCATACAATAAAGGGGACATACATGAATATTGTCTCCTTACAGTTCAATGCAATAAAGAGGACATGCATGAACATTGTCTCCATACAGTTCCATACAATAAAGGGGACAGTGTCATATTATTATTATTTGTGTCATATTATTATTATTTGTGTCATATTATTGTTTGTCATATTACTATTTTTTGTCATATTATTTTTTGGTCATATTATTGTTTGTGTCATATTATTGTTTGTATTATATTATTATTTGTGCCATATTATTATTCGTGTCATATTATTATTTGTGTCATATTATTATTATTTGTGTCATATTATTATTTGTGTCATATTATTGTTTGTGTCATATTATTATTTGTGTCATATTATTATTATTTGTGTCATATTATTATTTGTGTCATATTATTGTTTGTGTTATATTATTGTTTGTATTATATTATTATTTCTGTCATATTATTATTTTTTGTGTCATATTATTATTTGTGTCATATTAGTATTTGTGTCATATTATTATTTGTGTTATATTATTATTTGTGTCATATTATTATTTGTGTCATATTATTATTTGTGTCATATTATTATTATTTGTGTCATATTATTATTTGTGTCATATTATTGTTTGTGTTATATTATTGTTTGTATTATATTATTATTTCTGTCATATTATTATTTTTTGTGTCATATTATTATTTGTGTCATATTAGTATTTGTGTCATATTATTATTTGTGTTATATTATTATTTGTGTCATATTATTATTTGTGTTATATTATTATTTGTGTTATATTATTATTTGTGTCATATTATTATTTGTGTCATATTATTATTCGGTTCATATTATTATTTGTGTCATATTATTATTTGTGTCATATTATTATTGTGTTATATTATTGTTTGTATTATATTATTATTCGTGTCATATTATTATTTGTGTCATATTATTGTTTGTGTCATATTATTATTGTGTCATATTATTATTTTTGTTATATTATTGTTTGTGTTATATTATTATTTGTGTCATATTATTATTTGTGTCATATTATTGTTTGTGTCATATTATTGTTTTTGTCAAATTATTATTGTGTCATATTATTGTTTGTGTCATATTATTGTTTGTGTCATATTATTATTTGTTTCATATTATTGTTTGTGTCATATTATTATTGTGTCATATTTTATTTTGTGTCATATTATTGTTTGTGTCATATTATTATTGTGTCATATTATTATTTGTATCATATTATTGTTTGTGTCATATTATTATTGTGTCATGTTATTATTTGTGTCATATTATTGTTTTTGTCATATTATTATTGTGTCATTTTTTTATTTGTGTCATATTATTATTTGTATCATATTATTGTTTGTGTCATATTATTGTTTGTGTCTTATTATTGTTTGTGTCATATTATTGTTTGTGTCATATTATTGTTTGTGTCATATTATTGTTTGTGTCTTATTATTGTTTGTGTCTTATTATTGTTTGTGTCATATTATTGTTTGTGTCATATTATTGTTTGTGTCTTATTATTGTTTGTGTCATATTATTGTTTGTGTCATATTATTGTTTGTGTCATATTTTTGTTTGTGTCATATTATTATTATTTATATCCTATTATTATGTTATTTATTATGTGGAGGCTGGGTAGTCTGGAGGTACGTCGTCAGCCCCAGAACAGCAATGACCCGGGGTCAAACCCCACCAGACGCGGTGGTGATGCTTCAACAACAGGAAACATTCATCCGTGGTCTCTTGATGACGTCACCCCTGATCTCTTGATGACGTCACCCCTGATCTCTTGATGACGTCACCCCTGATCTCTTGATGACGTCACCCCTGATCTCTTGATGACGTCACCCCTGATCTCTCGTAAAGTGAGTCGCCACCGATGTTTCTGAGCCTGCCCGCTGAGGGGGGGGGGGGGCGACCAATAGCTGTGACGTTTCCAGCATTGCTAGCAGGGGAGGGTAAGGTTAAAGTGAGGCCAGGCCTTTACAGCTCGGAGACAACAAATAAATATTGTGATGGAGGGCAACTTCCGGGCCGATCAGCGATTCATTTCAGGGGAAGAGACATGATTACAACACTCGGGTAAAAAAAATCACAAAATAATCAACAGAAAAAAAACAAAGAACAATAAATGGTCCGAAGCAAGATCGACCCCGTACTCGTCAGCACAGCGCCGTGCCGCGAGAAACAAACGCTAGAACACACAGCCAACTCAGCTAACTATAAAAGTAGCTATCATTGGCAATGTCTTTCACGCATGTGTTCTCATGACTATAGCATTGGGCTACGATCACAACTCGGGAATAAATTGTGTGTCTGTATTTTTCCTGTTAAGACAAGTATCTCCCGGATAGGGTAGGGCTGAATACTTGCGTTGTAGACAAACAGTTATAGGACAAACCAACACGAATAGTAGTTTCCAGTGGTTTAGACTGGAGACAAATAATAATAAATGAATATTATCATGTAGGAAAACTTTGCCTCGGACAAAAATAGCTGTAGACGTCACAAGTATTACGGTGGTTTTGGATAAACACCACAGAGATATCGGTGACGACCTTCTAGTGTGATCCGAAGTCTAGCCGTCTCGGATAGCGGCAACAAGCAGGAGATCCCGTGTGCACTCGCGAACGTTAAAAATCTATTGACAGTTAATATCGATAAGAGTAGGTCATAAATATGCCGCTGCCCGGGCAAAATTATAACTCAGTGGTTAGTGAACTGGACTACAAAGGACAAGGGGTAGGGTTTGATCCCAACGGACGGCTTCCGGGTTCACCCAGCCTTAAATGGGTACCGGATTTTTCTGGGAAAGTAAAGTGGCGCGGGCGTAATACCGACTACATTACCCCGAAAATCATGTGCCGAAGTTCTGTAAAATTGATGGTCACTAACACCATATTCCCTATACGCCATTTGGCGTGACGGGGGTACTTTACTTTTTTACTTTTACGGGCAAAATTATCAGCAAATACCAACTAGCAGCGTGGATCCCGTGCTAGGGAGGAGTTCGTGCACGTGGGACAGGATTATCCTCGGATTTTCTCGTGATTCTCAAGAAGAGGTATAGACGCACCTATGGGTTCGTCCAGTGTGCAGCATGGTCGCTGCCATTGTGTGTGTGCTACGTCATCATAATGGCTCATCGTATATCCCAAGACCGGCCATACGCTAATCTTACGGTCTGTTGTTTGATGTGCGACGGGGATAATCTGACGACTAAGTGTGTTTTATATGTTCGGAATTGGAGTCAAACACGATGTCCTAACATCATCAAGCGCTATACATTTTAAAAATATGACGATCATCATTTTCAGAAGGACGTGAACTTCCGGTCAATATGGTGGATAGGCGGCAGGAACCATTGAAGGCTATGCATGAAAAGTGTTCCTTGTTGCAGTTTCCTCATATTCCAAGCCCGGCTTGTTGCAGGAGCTACTGAGTTAAGTGCCTCATCCGTTTTGATCATGTTTCGATATTTCAATTGTTTATGATGGATGATGATATCGTATGACAGGGAACAGTTGCCTGTGTTCACTTTCTGCGCGGTTTCGCCTTATGTCTTTTGGTGTGTGCTGAGACTGATATGATGGGGACTACAGCTACCTTTCTTTGTTTGGTAGATGAGTTAGTAATTCGGATGATTCCACTGACATGGGCGGTTGAGAAATTATGGATTTTAATTCGTTTGCAGTGATACCGGGGCCTTTCATAACCAAATCCTATAAATCGTAATTTGAGCATTGCCGTATAACAAACATGTACTAACAGCGGGATTCCGCTGTATCAACCGTTTATGATTTCTATCTCATGTCTATTTTCTGAGCAACATCAATTTTTTGTTGAAAACAATGACTGATGTTTTCATAACTGCTCTCTGTTTTCCCATGTTTTCCCACTATTTATTTCTGCTACGTGTGTGTACATAGAAACATGCACGTGACGATTTACGACCAATGGCTAGGAGTTTGTTTATCTCGCGTACCGTCATTAGTTTCCGGTACAGTCCGGCGCGTCCACTTCGTGATGTCATTCATCACCCTAATTAAATGAGCTGCTAACGAGGGCTATCTGGCCGAGCAACGCGGGAACTAGTAGAAAGCTGAAGGTTGTTACAGCCCGGGGATGTTGGCTTGACTGATGGGGTCTGGACTCATCCGATCCTTCTAGACTTATAGGGCCGTCGTGTTTCTTGTTCAAACATGACTTTTTCTCCCCGCTTTTTTTATTTTGGGGTAAGGAGGCGGGGGTTGCATCTAGTTACAAGAACATAGTACGGGGTTAAGGCAAAGAAATGAAAATGAATGCATGAAGATGTGAAGCTGCAGTAAAGCTGAATGTGAGGGAAAGTGAAAAAAAAATGGTATGGTAAAAGCTTTACGTGATTAGTAGACGACACAGATTTGGACGACGTTTCGGCTCAATATGCCTTCAGCAGGAACAAACAATCAACACGCACACAGATATGTAAGTAAATAAAACTAATCCTACATGGCTAACTAGATGGAAGGTTCTGTTCATGGATAAGTTTCACTGCAGTCGAGAACTTCCCGTCCACTCTTGTCACAGCTCCCCCCCCCCCCCCGGCACAGGCGACGATTCCACGCGACTTCCATTGAATAGACAATTACTTCATCACTACAGTTTCATTGAAAACACATATTTAAAGCATGCATTAAAAACACATATTTAAAACACATTTAAAACATATATTTAAAATACATATTTAAAACACACATTTAAAACACACATTTAAAACACACATTTAAAACACATATTTAAAACACACATTTAAAACACATATTTAAAACACATATTTAAAACACATTTAAAACATATATTTAAAACACATATTTAAAACACACATTTAAAACACACATTTAAAACACACATTTAAAACACACATTTAAAACACACATTTAAAACACACATTTAAAACATACATTTAAAACACACATTTAAAATACACATTTAAAACACACATTTATAACACATACTTAAAACACACATTTAAAACACACATTTAAAACACATATTTAAAACACACATTTAAAACACACATTTAAAGTTCACATTTAAAACACACATTTAAAATACACATTTAAAACACATATTTAAAACACATATTTAAAACACACATTTAAAATACACATTTAAAACACACATTTAAAATACACATTTAAAACACATATTTAAAACACACATTTAAAACACATATTTAAAACACACATTTAAAACACATATTTAAAACACATATTTAAAACACATATTTAAAACACATATTTAAAACACACATTTAAAACACACATTTAAAACACACATTTAAAACACACATTTAAAATACACATTAAAAACACACATTTAAAACACATATTTAAAATACACATTTAAAACACACATTTAAAACACATATTTAAAACACACATTTAAAACACACATTTAAAACACACATTTAAAATACACATTTAAAACACACATTTAAAACACACATTTAAAATACACATTTAAAACACACATTTAAAATACACATTTAAAACACACATTTAAAACACACATTTAAAATACACATTTAAAATACACATTTAAAACACACATTTAAAACACACATTTAAAACACACATTTAAAACACACATTTAAAATAAACATTTAAAATACACATTTAAAATACACATTTAAAATACACATTTAAAACACACATTTAAAATACACATTTAAAACACACATTTAAAACACACATTTAAAACACACATTTAAAACACACATTTAAAACAGAGCCGCCAAAACAGTTTAAGCGACGGTGTTAGTCTCTGCAACATCAGGGCGACATGCCACCATCTTGTCTTGTTGGTCGTCAAGTCCATCGACTCCCAGGTTGATGAAGTCTGTCAGTGGTGCTCCATCGAACCCCTGGTTGAGGAACTCTGTCAGTGGTGCTCCATCGACACCCTGGTTGATGAAGTCTGTCAGTGGTGTTCCATCGACACCCTGGTTGATGAAGTCTGTCAGTGGTGCTCCATCGACACCCTGGTTGATGAAGTCTGTCAGTGGTGTTCCATCGACACCCTGGTTGATGAAGTCTGTCAGTGGTGCTCCATCGACACCCTGGTTGAGGAACTCTGTCAGTGGTGCTCCATCGACCCCCTGGTTGAGGAACTCTGTCAGTGGTGCTCCATCGACACCCTGGTTGATGAAGTCTGTCAGTGGTGCTCCATCGACCCCCTGGTTGATGAAGTCTGTCAGTGGTGCTCCATCGACACCCTGGTTGAGGAACTCTGTCAGTGGTGCTCCATCGACCCCCTGGTTGAGGAACTCTGTCAGTGGTGCTCCATCGACACCCTGGTTGATGAAGTCTGTCAGTGGTGCTCCATCGACCCCCTGGTTGAGGAACTCTGTCAGTGGTGCTCCATCGACACCCTGGTTGATGAAGTCTGTCAGTGGTGTTCCATCGACACCCTGGTTGATGAAGTCTGTCAGTGGTGCTCCATCGACACCCTGTTGATGAAGTCTGTCAGTGGTGTTCCATCGACACCCTGGTTGATGAAGTCTGTCAGTGGTGCTCCATCGACACCCTGGTTGATGAAGTCTGTCAGTGGTGCTCCATCGACACCCTGGTTGATGAAGTCTGTCAGTGGTGCTCCATCGACACCCTGGTTGATGAAGTCTGTCAGTGGTGCTCCATCGACACCCTGGTTGATGAAGTCTGTCAGTGGTGCTCCATCGACACCCTGGTTGATGAAGTCTGTCAGTGGTGCTCCATCGACCCCCAGGTTGAGGAACTCTGTCAGTGGTGCTCCATCGACACCCTGGTTGATAAAGTCTGTCAGTGGTGCTCCATCGAGACCCTGGTTGATGAAGTCTGTCAGTGGTGCTCCATCGACACCCTGGTTGATGAAGTCTGTCAGTGGTGCTCCATCGACTCTCTGGTTGATGAAGTCTGTCAGTGGTGCTCCATCGACCCCCAGGTTGAGAAACTCTGTCAGTGGTGCTCCATCGACACCCTGGTTGATAAAGTCTGTCAGTGGTGCTCCATCGACACCCTGGTTGATGAAGTCTGTCAGTGGTGCTCCATCGACCCCCAGGTTGATGAAGTCTGTCAGTGGTGCTCCATCGACCCCCAGGTTGAGGAACTCTGTCAGTGCTGCTCCATCGACTCCCTGGTTGATGAAGTCTGTCAGTGGTGCTCCATCGACACCCTGGTTGATGAAGTCTGTCAGTGGTGCTCCATCGACCCCCTGGTTGATGAGGTCTGTCAGTGGTGCTCCATCGACTCCCAGGTTGATGAAGTCTGTCAGTGGTGCTCCATCGACTCTCTGGTTGATGAAGTCTGTCAGTGGTGCACCATCGACCCTCAGGTTGATGAAGTCTGTCAGTGGTGCTCCATCGACTCTCTGGTTGATGAAGTCTGTCAGTGGTGCTCCATCGACTCTCTGGTTGATGAAGTCTGTCAGTGGTGCTCCATCGACCCCCAGGTTGATGAAGTCTGTCAGTGGTGCTCCATCGACTTTCTGGTTGATTAAGTCTGTCAGTGGTGCTCCATCGACTCCCAGGTTGATGAAGTCTGTCAGTGGTGCTCCATCGACTCCCAGGTTGATGAAGTCTGTCAGTGGTGCTCCATCGACTCCCAGGTTGAGGAAGTCTGTCAGTGGTGCTCCATCGACTCCCAGGTTGAGGAAGTCGGTCAGTGGTGCTCCATCGACTCCCAGGTTGATGAAGTCTGTCAGTGGTGCTCCATCGACCCCCAGGTTGAGGTAGTCTATCAGTGATGCTCCATCGACTCCCAGGTTGATGAAGTCTGTCAGTGGTGCTCCATCGACCCCCAGGTTGATGAAGTCTGTCAGTGGTGCTCCATCGACCCCCAGGTTGATGAAGTCTATCAGTGGTGCTCCATCGACTCCCAGGTTGATGAAGTCTGTCAGTGGTGCTCCATCGACCCCCAGGTTGAGGTAGTCTATCAGTGATGCTCCATCGACTCCCAGGTTGATGAAGTCTGTCAGTGGTGCTCCATCGACCCCCAGGTTGATGAAGTCTGTCAGTGGTGCTCCATCGACCCCCAGGTTGATGAAGTCTGTCAGTGGTGCTCCATCGACCCCCAGGTTGATGAAGTCTGTCAGAGGTGCTCCATCGACCCCAGGTTGATGAAGTCTGTCAGTGGTGCTCCATCGACCCCAGGTTGATGAAGTCTGTCAGTGGTGCTCCATCAACCCCAGGTTGATGAAGTCTGTCAGTGGTGCTCCATCGACCCATTTCTTATTGTTCGTGAGTCCGGGCCTGGCATTGGTAGCACAACGTTGGAATGTCGATAGTGTTTTGGCAAGACATAACAATGATTTCTTATACAAAAATAAAGGCTACATGAAAATGAAATAACAAGAAAGAACAAACAGAAATCCCTGGTACAATTATCACCTGCGTCACGCAATGAGTCAACTCTTTGAGTTGTCTTTAGACTTATAGCAAAGCAGATTGGTAGTGCTCAACTACAGCAAGTCTAGAGTTGTACAGACATAAATAACCGATGTTTGTGGATAAGAACGCATTCCGCCAGTGTCGGTTCTACACAGAATGAAAGAGGGGGGGGGGGGGGCATGTGAGGCGGCAAACCTTCACGGACTGAGAGAATATTGATGATTGAGGACACGTGGGGCGGGGAGGCGGCAAACTTTCCAGGTCTGAGCGAGCCTATTGATGATGGAGGACATGTGAGGAGGCAAACCATCCGTGACTGAAAGAGTATGTTGATGATGGAGGACATGTGAGGTGGCAAACCTTCCATGACTGAGAGAATATATTGATGATGGAGGACATGTGAGGTGGCAAACCTTCCATGACTGAGAGAATATATTGATGATGGAGGACATGTGAGGTGGCAAACCTCCCATGACTGAGAGAATATATTGATGATGGAGGACATGTGAAGTGGCAAACCTTCCATGACTGAGAGAATATATTGATGATGGAGGACATGTGAGGCGGCAAACCTTCCATGACTGAGAGTCTATTGATGATGGAGGACATGTGAGGCGGCAAACCTTCCATGACTGAGAGAATATATTGATGATGGAGGACATGTGAGGCGGCAAACCTTCCATGACTGAGAGTCTATTGATGATGGAGGACATGTGAGGCGGGGAGGCGGCAAACCTTCCATGACTGAGAGTCTATTGATGATGGAGGATATGTGAGGTGGCAAACCTTCCATGACTGAGAGAATATATTGATGATGGAGGACATGTGAGGTGGCAAACCTCCCATGACTGAGAGAATATATTGATGATGGAGGACATGTGAAGTGGCAAACCTTCCATGACTGAGAGAATATATTGATGATGGAGGACATGTGAGGCGGCAAACCTTCCATGACTGAGAGTCTATTGATGATGGAGGACATGTGAGGCGGCAAACCTTCCATGACTGAGAGAATATATTGATGATGGAGGACATGTGAGGCGGCAAACCTTCCATGACTGAGAGTCTATTGATGATGGAGGACATGTGAGGCGGGGAGGCGGCAAACTTTCCAGGTCTGAGCGAGCCTATTGATGATGGAGGACATGTGAGGAGGCAAACCATCCGTGACTGAAAGAGTATGTTGATGATGGAGGACATGTGAGGTGGCAAACCTTCCATGACTGAGAGAATATATTGATGATGGAGGACATGTGAGGTGGCAAACCTTCCATGACTGAGAGAATATATTGATGATGGAGGACATGTGAGGTGGCAAACCTCCCATGACTGAGAGAATATATTGATGATGGAGGACATGTGAAGTGGCAAACCTTCCATGACTGAGAGAATATATTGATGATGGAGGACATGTGAGGCGGCAAACCTTCCATGACTGAGAGTCTATTGATGATGGAGGACATGTGAGGCGGCAAACCTTCCATGACTGAGAGAATATATTGATGATGGAGGACATGTGAGGCGGCAAACCTTCCATGACTGAGAGTCTATTGATGATGGAGGACATGTGAGGCGGGGAGGCGGCAAACCTTCCATGACTGAGAGTCTATTGATGATGGAGGATATGTGAGGTGGCAAACCTTCCATGACTGAGAGAATATATTGATGATGGAGGACATGTGAGGTGGCAAACCTTCCATGACTGAGAGAATATATTGATGATGGAGGACATGTGAGGTGGCAAACCTCCCATGACTGAGAGAATATATTGATGATGGAGGACATGTGAAGCGGCAAACCTTCCATGACTGAGAGAATATATTGATGATGGAGGACATGTGAGGTGGCAAACCTTCCATGACTGAGAGAATATATTGATGATGGAGGACATGTGAAGCGGCAAACCTTCCATGACTGAGAGAATATATTGATGATGGAGGACATGTGAGGTGGCAAACCTTCCATGACTGAGAGAATATATTGATGATGGAGGACATGTGAGGTGGCAAACCTCCCATGACTGAGAGAATATATTGATGATGGAGGACATGTGAGGTGGCAAACCTTCCATGACTGAGAGAATATATTGATGATGGAGGACATGTGAGGTGGCAAACCTTCCATGACTGAGAGAATATATTGATGATGGAGGACATGTGAAGCGGCAAACCTTCCATGACTGAGAGAATATATTGATGATGGAGGACATGTGAGGTGGCAAACCTTCCATGACTGAGAGAATATATTGATGATGGAGGACATGTGAAGCGGCAAACCTTCCATGACTGAGAGAATATATTGATGATGGAGGACATGTGAGGCGGCAAACCTTCCATGACTGAGAGAATATATTGATGATGGAGGACATGTGAGGCGGCAAACCTTCCATGACTGAGAGAATATATTGATGATGGAGGACATGTGAGGTGGCAAACCTTCCATGACTGAGAGAATATATTGATGATGGAGGACATGTGAAGTGGCAAACCTTCCATGACTGAGAGAATATATTGATGATGGAGGACATGTGAAGCGGCAAACCTTCCATGACTGAGAGAATATATTGATGATGGAGGACATGTGAGGCGGCAAACCTTCCATGACTGAGAGAATATATTGATGATGGAGGACATGTGAGGCGGCAAACCTTCCATGACTGAGAGAATATATTGATGATGGAGGACATGTGAGGTGGCAAACCTCCCATGACTGAGAGAATATATTGATGATGGAGGACATGTGAGGTGGCAAACCTTCCATGACTGAGAGAATATATTGATGATGGAGGACATGTGAGGTGGCAAACCTTCCATGACTGAGAGAATATATTGATGATGGAGGACATGTGAAGCGGCAAACCTTCCATGACTGAGAGAATATATTGATGATGGAGGACATGTGAGGTGGCAAACCTTCCATGACTGAGAGAATATATTGATGATGGAGGACATGTGAAGCGGCAAACCTTCCATGACTGAGAGAATATATTGATGATGGAGGACATGTGAGGCGGCAAACCTTCCATGACTGAGAGAATATATTGATGATGGAGGACATGTGAGGCGGCAAACCTTCCATGACTGAGAGAATATATTGATGATGGAGGACATGTGAGGTGGCAAACCTTCCATGACTGAGAGAATATATTGATGATGGAGGACATGTGAAGTGGCAAACCTTCCATGACTGAGAGAATATATTGATGATGGAGGACATGTGAGGCGGGGAGGCGGCAAACCTTCCATGACTGAGAGTCTATTGATGATGGAGGACATGTGAGGTGGCAAACCTTCCATGACTGAGAGAATATATTGATGATGGAGGACATGTGAGGCGGCAAACCTTCCATGACTGAGAGTCTATTGATGATGGAGGACATGTGAGGCGGGGAGGCGGCAAACCTTCCATGACTGAGAGTCTATTGATGATGGAGGACATGTGAGGCGGGGAGGCGGCAAACCTTCCATGACTGAGAGTCTATTGATGATGGAGGACATGTGAGGCGGGGAGGCGGCAAACCTTCCATGACTGAGAGTCCATTGATGATGGAGGACATGTGAGGCGGGGAGGCGGCAAACCTTCCATGACTGAGAGTCCATTGATGATGGAGGACATGTGAGGCGGGGAGGCGGCAAACCTTACATGACTGAGTGTCTATTGATGATGGAGGATATCACGATCAAAGCTATTGGTTTGGCTATCTCGCTATATATAGTTATTGTTCACGATTTTTGCTTTGCAACATCTTCGTTATTTTGTATATTTATGGTCAAGTCATTGATGATTTCTGAGAAGAAATTCATCGCTTTCAATCAAACAATATATCGACAAATCCTATCTAAGGATTTGACACCATCCATTCCCTTTGTCCTAGGTACTATCTTCAGGGCTTTGATGTCATCAACCCCCTTTGTCCTAAGTCCTATCTTAGGGGCTTTGAAGTCATCAATCTCCTTTGTCCTAAGTCCTATCTTCAGGGCTTTGACGTCATCAATCTCCTTTGTCCTAAGTCCTATCTTCAGGGCTTTGACGTCATCAATCTCCTTTGTCCTAAGTCCTATCTTAAGGGCTTTGACGTCATCAATCTCCTTTGTCCTAAGTCCTATCTTCAGGGCTTTGACGTCATCAATCTCCTTTGTCCTAAGTCCTATCTTCAAGGCTTTGACGTCATCAATCTCCTTTGTCCTAAGTCCTATCTTCAGGGCTTTGACGTCATCAATCCCCTTTGTCCTAAGTCCTATCTTCAGGGCTTTGACGTCATCAATCTCCTTTGTCCTAAGTCCTATCTTCAGGGCTTTGACGTCATCAATCTCCTTTGTCCTAAGTCCTATTTTCAGGGCTTTGACGTCATCAATCTCCTTTGTCCTAAGTCCTATCTTCAAGGCTTTGACGTCATCAATCTCCTTTGTCCTAAGTCCTATCTTCAGGGCTTTGACGTCATCAATCCCCTTTGTCCTAAGTCCTATCTTCAGGGCTTTGACGTCATCAATCCCCTTTGTCCTAAGTCCTATCTTCAGGGCTTTGACGTTATCAATCCCCTTTGTTCTAAGTCCTATCTTCAAGGATTTGACACCATCCATTCCCATTGTCCTAAGTCCTATCTTCAAGGCTTTGACGTCATCAATCTCCTTTGTCCTAAGTCTTATCTTCAGAGCTTTGAAGTCATCAATCTCCTTTGTCATAAGTCCTATCTTCAGGGCTTTGACGTCATCAATCTCCTTTGTCCTAAGTCCTATCTTCAGGGCTTTGACGTCATCAATCTCCTTTGTCCTAAGTCCTATCTTCAGGGCTTTGACGTCATCAATCTCCTTTGTCCTTTGTCCTAAGTCCTATCTTCAAGGCTTTGACGTCATCAATCTCCTTTGTCCTAAGTCCTATCTTCAGGGCTTTGACGTCATCAATCCCCTTTGTCCTAAGTCCTATCTTCAAGGCTTTGACGTTATCAATCCCCTTTGTCCTAAGTCCTATCTTCAAGGCTTTGATGTCATCAATCCCCTTTGTCCTAAGTCCTATCTTCAAGGCTTTGATGTCATCAATCCCCTTAGTCCTAAGTCCTATCATTAAGTCTTTGATGTCATCAATCTCCTTTGTCCTAAGTCCTATCTTCAAGGCTTTGACGTCATCAATCTCCTTTGTCCTAAGTCCTATCTTCAAGGCTTTGATGCCATCAATCCCCTTTGTCCTAAGTCCTATCTTCAAGGCTTTGATGCCATCAATCCCCTTTATCCTAAGTCCTATCTTCAAGGCTTTGACGTCATCAATCTCCTTTGTCCTAAATCCTATCTTCAAGGCTTTGACGTCATCAATCCCCTTTGTCCTAAGTCCTATCTTCAAGGCTTTGATGCCATCAATCCCCTTTATCCTAAGTCCTATCTTCAAGGCTTTGACGTCATCAATCTCCTTTGTCCTAAGTCCTATCTTCAAGGCTTTGATGCCATCAATCCCCTTTGTCCTAAGTCATATCTTCAAGGATTTGACGTCAGCAATCTCCTTTGTCCTAAGTCCTATCTTCAAGGCTTTGATGCCATCAATCCCCTTTGTCCTAAGTCCTATCTTCAAGGCTTTGATGTCTTCAATCTCCTTTGTCCTAAGTCCTATCTTCAAGGCTTTGATGTCATCAATCTCCTTTGTCCTAAGTCCTATCTTCAAGGCTTTGATGTCATCAATCCCTTTGTCCTAAGTCCTGCTTCTACATTTTTAGCTGTTAACCCCGCAGCCCTCTCCTCCTGCTGTGAATGATCTAACCCAGACCGTTAGATCCCGTGGCATGCCATGTCCCTTACCGCAGACGCCAGAAACTCTTCCGGTTGTCGGTGACGAACTTTGACACTTGTGACGTCAGCATGAACGGCCCCAGGTTTGTTGACGTTAACACCTTATCTCTGTGACTGGTAGTTCCTCTCTAACTTTAATCTCTGCTCCATGTTCCGCAGCTACAGAAGCACATTAATAAAGCCAATGTCAGCAACAAAGCCTCGTTTGATCCCTGTGGCCACAGTGAAAAATTAAATAAATATTTTGTTTCCTGGGAGGGAAAATTGATGATTTCTTTATATTTTTTTTTAATTTACGATTTGTGTGTGCACTAAATATTCATGTTTTAAAATGTATCTTTCATTTAAATGTCATAAAAAAAGAATGCAAAACAAATTTATAAATCTTGTAATTTAGGGAATTAAGGATTATGTCACTGGAGTCTGTAGAAATGTGGTTTTACAGAAGAATGTTGAATGTACCATGGACAGCTAAGAAGAGTAATGAAGATGTTCTGTGAGAGGTCAAAGCAAAAAGAGAGCTAATTTCCAATATTAGGAAGAAACAATCATCATTTTTTGGCCATGTAATGAGAAGTGAACAACTGGAATATATTGTAACAAGTGGAAAAATTGAGGGATGAAGAGATAGAGGGAAGCAAAGAGAAAAAATAACTGACAGCTTAAGAGAATGGCTTGGCAGAAAGTCAACAACAGAAATGATAAATAGCTGCCGAGATCGAAAGTTGTGGAGAGACATGATCACCTACGCCAGTAGGCCCGGTACTTGATGATGATGATGATGAATGATTATGTATTTCTTGTCATCTGAAAAGAGAAGATTTGAAAAGAGAAGATTTGAAAAGAGAAGATTTGAAAAGAGAAGATTTGAAAAGAGAAGATTTGAAAAGAGAAGGGTTTATTCTAAATTAGCTGACAGACTGTGGAGATGATATATAGATAACGGTCACATGACCCACACAAGGGCACTGTGATCATCATCATCAAGTGTCATGCCTGCTGGCGTAGGTCTCTCCACAGCTTTAGATCTCGACAGTTATTTATCATTTCTGTTGTTGACCTTCTGCTAAGCCATTCTCTTAAGCTGTCTGGTATTTTTTCTCTTTGCTTCCCTCTATTTCTTCGTCCCTCAATTTTCGCAGTTGTTACAATATATTCCATCTGTTCTCTTCTCATTACATAGCCAAAAAATGCTGATTGTTTCTTCCAAATATTGGAAATTAGCTCGCTTTTTGCTTTGGCCTCTTTCAGAACGTTTTTATTTTACTCTTCTTAGCTGCCCATGGTATTCTCAACATTCTTCTGTAAAATCACATTTCTACAGACTCCAGTTATTTTCGTGTCTGTTGTCCTATTGTCCATGGTTCACATCCATATGTTAAGACTGGCTCTGTATAACATTTAAGAACTATTTTTCTTGTTTCTATTGTCACAAATGGATTGCATATCATCTTCCTCATTTTTTTGGAAAGCTGTTTTTGCCTGAGCCATTCTACATCTCACCTCTGTTGTACATCTACCACCTGAAGCTAACATTGTTGCACAATTTTTAATTCATTGACCTGTTTTAATATTGTTCCGTTTGGATTTATTGTGCATTACATTGGTGTCCTTTTCTTTGTTGTTACTTCTATCTTTCTGCTATTAAGGCTGAGTCTTTTATTTATGTTTTCCTTCACTATAATGTCTAACATTTCTTTTAACTCATTTTGACTCTTATCGATGAAGACTGAATCCTCAGCTTACCTTAGAATATTTGACCTATATGACCTATATGACCTATATGAACTATATATACTGGCATGTCAATGTGATCTTGTGTAAAGCTGTCCCAGAAGTCTCGATATCTTATGTCTATTATTAGACATGTCATTAGATACTGTAAACACCTGTTTTTGATGCCAGTATTTTGTTTTTCAAACGTTGTCATTGAGGTAGAACTCTTTGCTGTAACATTGTTCTTGTGTCATGCTGTGCTCATTATTCATGGCTAATGTTCTCTTATTCACACTTTGCTGTACTCATAGTCCACTGTATTATGTCCACACTTTGCTGTACTCATAGTCCACTGTATTATGTCCACACTTTGCTGTACTCATAGTCCACTGTATTATGTCCACACTTTGCTGTACTCATAGCCCACTGTATTATGTCCACACTTTGCTGTACTCATAGCCCACTGTATTATGCCCACACTTTGCTGTACTCATAGCCCACTGTATTATGTCCACACTTTGCTGTACTCATAGCCCACTGTATTATGTCCACACTTTGCTGTACTCATAGCCCACTGTATTATGTCCACACTTTGCTGTACTCATAGCCCACTGTATTATGTCCACACTTTGCTGTACTCATAGCCCACTGTATTTTGTCCACACTTTGCTGTACTCATAGCCCACTGTATTATGTCCACACTTTGCTGTACTCATAGCCCACTGTATTTTGTCCACACTTTGCTGTACTCATAGCCCACTGTATTTTGTCCACACTTTGCTGTACTCATAGCCCACTGTATTATGTCCACACTTTGCTGTACTCATAGCCCACTGTATTATGTCCACACTTTGCTGTACTCATAGCCCACTGTATTATGTCCACACTTTGCTGTACTCATAGCCCACTGTATTATGTCCACACTTTGCTGTACTCATAGCCCACTATATTATGTCCACACTTTGCTGTACTCATAGCCCACTGTATTATGTCCACACTTTGCTGTACTCATAGCCCACTGTATTTTGTCCACACTTTGCTGTACTCATAGCCCACTGTATTATGTCCACACTTTGCTGTACTCATAGCCCACTGTATTTTGTCCACACTTTGCTGTACTCATAGCCCACTGTATTTTGTCCACACTTTGCTGTACTCATAGCCCACTGTATTATGTCCACACTTTGCTGTACTCATAGCCCACTGTATTATGTCCACACTTTGCTGTACTCATAGCCCACTGTATTATGTCCACACTTTGCTGTACTCATAGCCCACTGTATTATGTCCACACTTTGCTGTACTCATAGCCCACTGTATTTTGTCCACACTTTGCTGTACTCATAGCCCACTGTATTCTGTCCACACTTTGCTGTACTCATAGCCCACTGTATTATGTCCACACTTTGCTGTACTCATAGTCCACTGTATTATGTCCACACTTTGCTGTACTCATAGTCCACTGTATTATGTCCACACTTTGCTGTACTCATAGTCCACTGTATTTTGTTCACACTTTGCTGTACTCATAGTCCACTGTATTTTGTCCACACTTTGCTGTACTCATAGTCCACTGAATTATGTCCACACTTTGCTGTACTCATAGTCCACTGTATTATGTCCACACTTTGCTGTACTCATAGTCCACTGTATTATGTCCACACTTTGCTGTACTCATAGTCCACTGTATTATGTCCACACTTTGCTGTACTCATAGTCCACTGTATTATGTCAACACTTTGCTGTACTCATAGTCCACTGTATTTTGTCCACACTTTGTGGATTTAATCTCCACTGTATTATGTCAACACTTTGCTGTACTCATAGTCCACTGTATTTTGTCCACACTTTGCTGTACTCATAGTCCACTGTATTTTGTCCACACTTTGTGGATTAAATCTCCACTGTATTATGTCCACACTTTGCTGTACTCATAGTCCACTGTATTTTGTCCACACTTTGTGGATTAAATCTCCACTGTATTATGTCAACACTTTGCTGTACTCATAGTCCACTGTATTTTGTCCACACTTTGTGGATTAAATCTCCACTGTATTATGTCAACACTTTGCTGTACTCATAGTCCACTGTATTTTGTCCACACTTTGTGGATTAAATCTCCACTGTATTATGTCAACACTTTGCTGTACTCATAGTCCACTGTATTTTGTCCACACTTTGTGGATTAAATCTCCACTGTATTATGTCAACACTTTGCTGTACTCATAGTCCACTGTATTTTGTCCACACTTTGTGGATTAAATCTCCACTGTATTATGTCAACACTTTGCTGTACTCATAGTCCACTGTATTTTGTCCACACTTTGTGGATTAAATCTCCACTGTATTATGTCAACACTTTGCTGTACTCATAGTCCACTGTATTTTGTCCACACTTTGCTGTACTCATAGTCCACTGTATTTTGTCCACACTTTGTGGATTAAATCTCCACTGTATTATGTCAACACTTTGCTGTACTCATAGTCCACTGTATTTTGTCCACACTAGAATGAGCTTGAAGATAAAATAAAACGTTGCACTTCCAGTGACTTCTCTCTGTTCTCCTCTGTCTCTGTGACCATCACTTGTGCCCATATCACGATGTTTCCTGTCCTGGTATAACCTCCATCTCGCCCCATCTTCGATTTATTAGTTTCATTTTCCTCCCTCGTTACCTCCTCCCTCCCTCCCTTACCTCACCCCCACCTTTCCTTCCTTCCTCCCTCCCTTCCCTCCCCCTCCCTCCCACCCTCACATCCTTCCTTCCTTCTTCTCTCCCTTCCCTCCCTCCCATACTTCCTTCTTCCCTCCCTACCTCCCTCCCATCCTTCATTCCTTCCTCCCTACCTTTCCGTCCTCCCTACCTCCCTTCCCTCCTCCCTCCCTACCTCCCTTCCCTCCTTCCCATCCTTCCTTCCTTCCTTCCTTCCTTCCTTCCTTCCTTCCTTCCTTCCTTCCTTCCTTCCTTCCTTCCTTCCTTCCTTCCTTCCTTCCTTCCTTCCTTCCTTCCTTCCTTCCTTCCTTCCTTCCTTCCTTCCTTCCTTCCTTCCTCCTTCCCTCCTTCTCATCTTTCCTCCCTTACCCCTCCCTCCCTCCCATCCTTCCGTCCTTCCTTCCTTCCTCCCTCCCATCCTTCCTTCCTCCCTTACCCCTCCCTCCCTCCCATCCTTCCGTCCTTCCTTACTTCTTATCCTTCCTTCTTTCCCTCCCTCGCATTCTTCCTTCCTCCCTCCCTCTCTCCCATCCTTCCTTACTTCTTATCCCTCCCTCCCTCCCTCCCATCCTTCCTTCCTTCCTTCCTCCCTCCCTCCCTCCCTCCCATTCTTCCTTCCTCCCTCCCATCCTTCCTTCCTCCCTCCCTCTCACCCATCATTCCTCCCTCTCTCCCATCCTTTCTTCCTTACTTCTTATCCCTCCCTCCCTCCCTCCCATCCTTCCTTCCTTCCTCCCTCCCTCCCTCCCTCCCTCCCATTCTTCCTTCCTCCCTCCCATCCTTCCTTCCTCCCTCCCTCTCTCCCATCATTCCTCCCTCTCTCCCATCCTTCCTTCCTTACTTCTTATCCCTCCCTCCCTCCCATCCT
This sequence comes from Megaustenia siamemsis, assembly GCA_032433765.1. Taxonomy (NCBI): domain Eukaryota; kingdom Metazoa; phylum Mollusca; class Gastropoda; order Stylommatophora; family Ariophantidae; genus Megaustenia; species Megaustenia siamemsis. The sequence continues at coordinate 3,964,667 of JAVIAB010000156.1, forward strand.
TCCTTCCTTCCTTCCTCCCTCCCTCCCATTCTTCCTTCCTCCCTCCCATCCTTCCTTCCTCCCTCCCTCTCTCCCATCATTCCTCCCTCCCTCCCATCCTTCCTCCCATCCTCCCATCCTCCCATCCTTCCTTCCTTCCTTCCTTCCTTCCTTCCTTCCTTCCTTCCTTCCTTCCTTCCTTCCTTCCTTCCTTCCTTCCTTCCTTCCTTCCTTCCTTCCTCCCATCCTTCCTTCCTCCCTCCCTCTCTCCCATCATTCCTCCCTCCCTCCCTCCCATCCTTCCTTCCTCCCTCCCTCTCTCCCTCCCATCCTTCCTTCCTTCCTTCCTTCCTTCCTTCCTTCCTTCCTTCCTTCCTTCCTTCCTTCCTTCCTTCCTTCCTTCCTTCCTTCCTTCCTTCCTTCCTTCCTTCCTTCCTCCCTCCCTCCCTCCCTCCCTCTCTCCCATCATTCCTCCCTCCCTCCCATCCTTCCTTCCTCCCTCCCTCTCTCCCATCATTCCTCCCTCCCTCCCATCATTCCTTCCTCTATTGAAACCTCTACAACATGTACACTACCACAGTTTCCGATATTATTAAAACATGCGAAGTCAAGGCGTATGACGTCAGCATAGCTAAAATCTGTCAGCCACTCACAGTTTTTGTGTCCTGGCACAATGATCGGTGAACTCGACCATACTCCTCCTCTTAGTGGTGCCTCTAGTAACAGACTAATCACTCTAATCTAGCCAAGTGAATAGAGACCAAGATGGAAAGCAACCCAGCACTCAAAAATGTTATACTGAAATCGGATATATTGGGCCAAAATCTCACAGTTCTACTTTAAACCACAACGCAACGCATACACATTTAACGTCCGTATAAGGGCGGATGACGAAAAGGTGTATTCCTTTAGTTATCGGATGAACGCAAGCTACCAGTAATAATTATTTCAAATTATACAATTACCACTACTTGTAATTTATCATTATTATCTCTACTGGTGCTAATACTACTTTGTTCTAATTAACCAACCAAACCAACAAGCTACTTACAGACTTAAAGACTCGCGCTTCAACACAAAACTCAAAAAAGGATAAGAGAAAACGTCATCCAAAGTGCAAAATTGAAACAGAAAATGAACCCAAATATGAAACTGTAGAGACAAATAAAGGGAAACAATCATAAGAAAAAAATGAATAAATTATCGGATGTCTGAAGTACTGACTGCTGGTTGTCTACGGTTCTGACAATAAAATCTGGAATTTGCGAATAATATGAAGGTGTGGCCGTTGTTAGGTAGACACAAACACCCCTGATCTGTGAATTTATGACCGGCGACTCCGGAAGTATCGGTCTTGCATAAGAACAGACGGCACGTGTGCATGGACCGAGATAAACTGTAGGCAGTACCCTGGACGACCAACTCTGTCACCCATTTGAGCCGGCCGAAGGCAGCGCAAGCAGACTTCCAGTCAAGATACAAGAGTCAAACCACGAGTGGGACGTGGGCCCTTGCGTGTGGGCTCGGTGTTTGTATATATTCTCCACTTTGGAAGCGAGTCACTCTAGTGGTGGCAAGTCTCGGAGCTGCATCATCTACCACAAGTCAGTTAGTGTCAGTGTTTGTGGCTATTGTTGCATCCGCGCTCTGGCTAGTTGCGGCAAACGTGCACTTCTTCAGGATCCGTTTGAACGTTAACCTAACTAGCAGGTATGTGTTTGTACGTTAACCTAACTAACAGGTATGTGTTTGTACGTTAACCTAACTAGCAGGTATGTGTTTGTACGTTAACCTAACTAACAGGTGTGTGTTTGTACGTTAACCTAACTAACATGTGTGTGTTTGTACGTTAACCTAACTAACAGGTGTGTGTTTGTACGTTAACCTAACCAACAGGTGTGTGTTTGTACGTTAACCTAACCAACAGATGTGTGTTTGCACGTTAACCTTACCAACAGGTGTGTGCACGCATTCTTTGTTTTAATTTAACTTTATTCTAAAAAAAAAAACTCCATTCACCTCTTATTTATATTCCTTATTTCTCTTCTTATTATCTTTATGTTATTATTTATCTGACCTTTCATCTCTTGATGTTTCTTGTATTTATTGGACATATCTTTCTCGGTTTTGATCATTTGCGTCTGTTTAATAATCTTCTCTGTTTGAAGCAACGATAATTATTAGTTACTACCATCACTACTACTATAACCACCATCACTACTACTATAACCACCATCACTACTACTATAACCACCATCACTACTACTATAATCACCATCACTACTACTATAACCACCATCACTACTACTATAATCACCAACACTACTACTATAATCACCATCACTACTACTATAACCACCATCACTACTACTATAATCACCATCACTACTACTATAACCACCATCACTACTACTATAACCACCATCACTACTACTATAATCACCATCACTACTACTATAATTACCAACACTACTACTATAATTACCATCACTACTACTATAATTACCATCCCTACTACTATAATTACCATCACTACTACTATAATTACCATCACTACTACTATAATTACCATCACTACTACTATAACCACCATCACTACTACTATAACCACCATCACTACTACTATAACCACCATCACTACTACTATAACCACCATCACTACTACTATTATTGCTACAACTATAACCACAATTACTACTACTATTATTACTACTACTATAACCACCATTACTACTACTATAACCACAATTACTACTACTATAACCACAATTACTACTACTATTATTATTACTACTACTACTACTATAACCACAATTACTACTACTATTATCACTACTACTATAACCACCATTACTATTACTATAACCACCATTACTACTACTATAACCACCATCACTACTACTACTACTACTACTACTACTATTACTACTACTCCTCTAACCACCATTATAAAAAAAAGTAAAGTACCCCCGTCACGCCAAGTGGCGTATAGGGAATATGGTGTTAGTGACCATAAATTTTACAGACCTTCGGCGCATGATTTTTGGGGTAATGTGGTCGGTATTACGCCCGTGCCGCTTCACTTTCCCAGAAAAAAATCCGGTACCCATTAAAGGCTGGGTGAACCCGGAAGCCGTCCGTTGGGATCGAACCTTGTCCTTTGTAGTCCAGTTCATTAACTATAATTATCATAACTACTACTATTATTACTACTACTATAATTATCATAACTACTACTATTATTACTACTACTATAATTATCATAACTACTACTATTATTACTACTACTATAATTATCATAACTACTACTATTATTACTACCTCTATAACCACCATAACTACTACTATTATTACTACCTCTATAACCACAATAACTACTACTATTATAACTACCTCTATAACCACAATAACTACTACTATTATTACTACCTCTATAACCACAATAACTACTACTATTATTACTACCTCTATAACCACAATAACTACTACTATTATTACTACTACTATAATTATCATAACTACTACTAATATTACTACCTCAATAACCACAATAACTACTACTATTATTACTACCTCTATAACCACAATAACTACTACTATTATTACTACCTCTATAACCACAATAACTACTACTATTATTACTACCTCTATAACCACAATAACTACTACTGTTGCTACTAATACAACTACATCAACTACTATTAGTGACCACGATGTGCTGCCTTCACATCGTAGATTGGCTACCATGAAGCACCATATCACCCGGTCCTTGCCACGATGACGCACCCTCTCATAGGTTCTCACGTCCATCTCTTGATGTTGTCACTCCAGTCTTTGTCTTCCCCTGACTCGCCTACCTTGTATTTTCTTCCTCCAAGACGACTTTCATTGTCTCCCCTCATATGTCCACAAACATATTTATCTTGTCCTCTCATTCCCGTCATATGTCCACACACATATTTATCTTGTCCTCTCATTCTCGTCATGTGTCCACACACATATTTATCTTGTCCTCTCATTCCCGTCATATGTCCACAAACATATTTATCTTGTCCTCTCATTCTCGTCATGTGTCCACACACATATTTATCTTGTCCTCTCATTCTCGTCATGTGTCCACACACATATTTATCTTGTCCTCTCATTCTCGTCATGTGTCCACAAACATATTTATCTTGTCCTCTCATTCTCGTCATGTGTCCACACACATATTTATCTTGTCCTCTCATTCTCGTCATGTGTCCACACACATATTTATCTTGTCCTCTCATTCTCGTCATGTGTCCACACACATATTTATCTTGTCCTCTCATTCCTGTCATATGTCCACAAACATATTTATCTTGTCCTCTCATTCTCGTCATGTGTCCACACACATATTTATCTTGTCCTCTCATTCTCGTCATGTGTCCACACACATATTTATCTTGTCCTCTCATTCTCGTCATGTGTCCACACACATATTTATCTTGTCCTCTCATTCCCGTCATATGTCCACACACATATTTATCTTGTCCTCTCATTCTCGTCATATGTCCACACACATATTTATCTTGTCCTCTCATTCTCGTCATATGTCCACACACATATTTATCTTGTCCTCTCATTCTCGTCATATGTCCACACACATATTTATCTTGTCCTCTCATTCTCGTCATGTGTCCACAAACATATTTATCTTGTCCTCTCATTCTCGTCATGTGTCCACAAACATATTTATCTTGTCCTCTCATTCTCGTCATATGTCCACACACATATTTATCTTGTCCTCTCATTCTCGTCATATGTCCACACACATATTTATCTTGTCCTCTCATTCTCGTCATGTGTCCGCAAACATATTTATCTTGTCCTCTCATTCTCGTCATGTGTCCACAAACATATTTATCTTGTCCTCTCATTCTCGTCATATGTCCACACACATATTTATCTTGTCCTCTCATTCTCGTCATATGTCCACAAACATATTTATCTTGTCCTCTCATTCTCGTCATGTGTCCACACACATATTTATCTTGTCCTCTCATTCTCGTCATATGACCACAAACATATTTATCTTGTCCTCTCATTCTCGTCATATGACCACAAACATATTTATCTTGTCCTCTCATTCTCGTCATATGACCACAAACATATTTATCTTGTCCTCTCATTCTCGTCATGTGTCCACAAACATATTTATCTTGTCCTCTCATTCTCGTCATATGTCCACACACATATTTATCTTGTCCTCTCATTCTCGTCATATGTCCACAAACATATTTATCTTGTCCTCTCATTCTCGTCATATGACCACAAACATATTTATCTTGTCCTCTCATTCTCGTCATATGTCCACAAACATATTTATCTTGTCCTCTCATTCTCGTCATATGACCACAAACATATTTATCTTGTCCTCTCATTCTCGTCATATGTCCACAAACATATTTATCTTGTCCTCTCATTCTCATCATGTGTCCACAAACATATTTATCTTGTCCTCTCATTCTCGTCATATGACCACAAACATATTTATCATGTCCTCTCATTCTCGTCATATGACCACAAACATATTTATCTTGTCCTCTCATTCTCGTCATATGTCCACAAACATATTTATCTTGTCCTCTCATTCTCGTCATGTGTCCACAAACATATTTATCTTGTCCTCTCATTCTCGTCATGTGTCCACAAACATATTTATCTTGTCCTCTCATTCTCGCCGTATGTCTCCCAGTCTGGCCCTATCTGTTCTTTGTTTTATGTCTGGTTGTCTCTCAGTCTGGCCCTATCTGTTCTTTGTTACATGTCTGGCTGTCTCCCAGTCTGGCCCTATCTGTTCTTTGTTACATGTCTGGCTGTCTCCTATTCTGGCCCTATCTGTTCTTTGTTACATGTCTGGCTGTCTCCCAGTCTGGCCCTATCTGTTCTTTGTTTTATGTCTGGTTGTCTCTCAGTCTGGCCCTATCTGTTCTTTGTTACATGTCTGGTTGTCTCTCAGTCTGGTCCTATCCGTTCTTTGTTACATGTCTGGTTGTCTCTCAGTCTGGACCTATGTGTTCTTTGTTACATGTCTGGTTGTCTCTCAGTCAGGCCCTATCTGTTCTTTGTTACATGTCTGGTTGTCTCTCAGTCTGGCCCTATCTGTTCTTTTTTATGTGTGGTTGTCTCTCAGTCTGGCCCTATCTGTTCTTTGTTACATGTGTGGCTGTCTAACCTCTAGTGTAGCCCTGTATGTTCTTTGTTACAGTTCATTTACAATCATGTCTGGCTGTCTAACCTCTAGTGTAACTCTGTATGTTCTTTGTTACAGTTCATTTACAATCATGTCTGGTTGTCTAACCTCTAGTGTAACTCTGTATGTTCTTTGTTACAGCTCGTCTACAATCATATCTGGTTGTCTAACCTCTAGTGTAACTCTGTATGTTCTTTGTTACAGCTCGTCTACAATCATATCTGGTTGTCTAACCTCTAGTGTAACTCTGTATGTTCTTTGTTACAGCTCGTCTACAATCATATCTGGTTGTCTAACCTCTAGTGTAACTCAGTATGTTCTTTGTTACAGTTCATTTACAATCATGTCTGGTTGTCTAACCTCTAGTGTAACTCTGTATGTTCTTTGTTACAGCTCGTCTACAATCATATCTGGTTGTCTAACCTCTAGTGTAACCCTGTATGTTCTTTGTTACAGTTCATTTACAATCATGTCTGGTTGTCTAACCTCTAGTGTAACTCTGTATGTTCTTTGTTACAGCTCGTCTACAATCATATCTGGTTGTCTAACCTCTAGTGTAGCCCTGTATGTTCTTTGTTACAGTTCGTTTACAATCATGTCTGGTTGTCTAACCTCTAGTGTAACTCTGTATGTTCTTTGTTACAGCTCGTCTACAATCATATCTGGTTGTCTAACCTCTAGTGTAGCCCTGTATGTTCTTTGTTACAGTTCGTTTACAATCATATCTGGTTGTCTAACCTCTAGTGTAACTCTGTATGTTCTTTGTTACAGCTCGTCTACAATCATATCTGGTTGTCTAACCTCTAGTGTAGCCCTGTATGTTCTTTGTTACAGTTCGTTTACAATCATGTCTGTCTGTCTAAGCTCGTGTGTCAACCTGTATCAAGTTATAATAAACATCGGAGAACCGGTCACCCACAACCTATAGGGCTCCCCACCAAGACAAGGCAGGTTCAAACCCCGGTTCAGTTACAAGAATGTTCTTTTGGGATTGAAATAAAAACTCGGACCCATACACCTCGGACGACTGCACTGGACAAGCAGCCTTTATTCTCAGATCTTATAAACACCATAAAGTTTTTTTCTCTGCTGTTTCTTACCCATGTCATGGATAGCTGTAGAAGTGTGGATTTACAGAAGAAATTTGAGAGTACCATGGACAGCTAAGAAGAGTAATGAAAACGTTCTGAAAGAGGCCAAAGCAAAAGGAGAGCTGATTTCCAATATTAGGAAGAAACAATCATAATTTTTTGGCCATGTAATGAGAAGAGAACAGCTGGAATATATTGTAACAACTGGGAAAATTGAGGGACGAAGAGATAGAGGGAAGCAAAGAGAGAAGATACCAGACAGGTTACCTCTTTCCGTACGTTTCACCGCACAGTGCATCAATCTCAACTTGATTAGTGTGAACCGTCATCAAACCATATGGAAGTCTATGGTATTCTCAACAACACAACACCTGCGTCTATGGTATTCTCAACAACACAACACCTGCGTGTATGATATTCTCAACAACACAACACCTGCGTCTATGGTATTCTCAACAACACAACACCTGCGTCTATGGTATTCTCAACAACACAACACCTGCGTCTATGGTATTCTCAACAACACAACACCTGCGTCTATGGTATTCTCAACAACACAACACCTGCGTGTATGATATTCTCAACAACACAACACCTGCGTCTATGGTATTCTCGACAACACAACACCTGCGTCTATGGTATTCTCAACAACACAACACCTGCGTCTATGGTATTCTCAACAACACAACATCTGCGTCTATAGTATTCTCAACAACACAACACCTGCGTCTATGGTATTCTCAACAACACAACACCTGCGAATATGGTATTCTCAACAACACAACACCTGCGGGTTGTTGGGGTTGGATGAGGGGAGGGGGTAGCGGTTGTCGACAAGAATCTCTACACAGCGAAAATTGGTGCTTCGAATACTGGTTGATGTTCATTCTGATAACACACCCACTTCGGTACACAAATTGCAACACTTCAATAACTCCTACAACACTCACTTCGGTACACAAATTGCAACACTTCAACATCGTCTATAATACCCATTTGCAACACTTCAACAACTATTACAACACACAATTTGGGAAACTCATTTATAACACTTCAACAACTTCTACAATACCCCCATATTGTTACACACAATTGCAACACTTCAACAACTCCTACAACACCCAACTTGGTGCACAAATTGCAACACTTTACAAACTCCTACAGCACTCATTTCGGTACACAAATTACAACACTTCAACAACTCCTACAAAACCCCCATATTGTACACAAAATGCAACACTTCAACAACACCTACAACACCTCCATATTGTACACAAAATGTAACACTTCAACAACTCCTACAACACCACCGTATTGTACACAAAATGCAACACTTCAACAACACCTCCGTATTGTACACAAAATGTAACACTTCAACAACTCCTACAACACCCCCATATTGTACACAAAATGCAACAATTCAACAACACCCCCACATTGGTTTACAAATTGAAACACTTCAACAACTCATACAACACCCACTTCGGTACACAATTTGAAACACTTCTACGACACATACAACACCCCCATATTAATGTACAAATTGCAACACTTCAACAACTCCTACAACATCCACTTCGGTACACAATTTTAAACACTTCTACATCACATACACCCCCCCCACCATAACGGTACACAAAATGCAACACTTTACAAACTCCTACAACACTCATTTCGGTACACAAATTACAACACTTCAACAACTCCTACAAAACCCCCATATTGTACACAAAATGCAACACTTCAACAACACCTACAACACCTCCATATTGTACACAAAATGTAACACTTCAACAACTCCTACAAAACCACCGTATTGTACACAAAATGCAACACTTCAACAACACCTACAACACCTCCATATTGTACACAAAATGTAACACTTCAACAACTCCTACAACACCACCGTATTGTACACAAAATGCAACACTTCAACAACACCTCCGTATTGTACACAAAATGTAACACTTCAACAACTCCTACAACACCACCGTATTGTACACAAAATGCAACAATTCAACAACACCCCCACATTGGTTTACAAATTGAAACACTTCAACAACTCCTATAACACCCACTTCGGTACACAATTTGAAACACTTCTACAACACATACAACACCCCCATATTATATACAAATTGCAACACTTCAACAACTCCAACAACACCCACTTCGGTACACAATTTGAAACACTTCTACATCACATACCACAACCACCCCCCCCCCCCACACACCACCCTTAACGGTACACAAAATGCAACACTCCAACAAGCACACTTTGACAGCCTATGCGAGCTTCATTCCCCCAACACCAGGCGACCGTGAGCAACGACACGAACCGACGAATGCACACATCCATGTTTGTTTATCCCGCCATCGGTGAGAGAGCTTGCACCAAACATAACCGCTCCCATGTGGGGGCGGAGCTATGAGACAGTGCCAGGGGGCGCCAGTATCGTTTAGCATCATTAGTTCTACCAACGTTATTTGTGTTTCTTATTCCTGCCTCGTCTGGTCGCGCCATCACCTCTATAACTTAGTCATCGACGTTTCCATATTCTAATCAAATATTGAAGTCAATGGGGACAAATACTTGACAACAAAACATACCGAAACAAAACAAAAAAGAATTAATGGGAACTTGCCGGGCGAGGTGACACGTTGGCTAGAAATAATCAATCTATACAATAAACATTAAATGGTATAGAGCATCTAAACTAATAGAAAGACAAAACAAACTACAGCGTTTCGGCAAAATCCTTCATCAGGTATAACAAAGAAATTAAACATATAAAACCAAGCCAGAAAACACAGTTTTAAAAAATGGCGGGAAAAGATTGTGGCCAGGATTTACGTAGAGTCTGGTTAAAAGTTGAGTAGACAAGAGGCCCGGTTGGATTTAATGAGAGCAAAGGGATCAGACAGTGAACATTTGGAAAAATGAGAGGGGTCCCATAGGGTAGAAGGAAGACGATAAGAAGAGGGAGCGAGAATAGGGGTCTCAATGTTGCAGCGAGATTATGAGTCTCAATGGGGGGGGGGAGGAAAATAGGGGTCTCAATGGGGGGGGGGGGAGCGAGAATAGGGGTCTCATGGGGGAAGGAGAATAGGGGTCTCAATGGGAGGAACGAGAATAGGGGTATCAATGGGGGAAGGTGAATAGGGGTCTCAATGGGAGGAACGAGAATAGGGGTCTCATGGGGGAAGGAGAATAGGGGTCTCAATGGGAGGAACGAGAATAGGGGTCTCATGGGGGAAGGTGAATAGGGGTCTCAATGGGAGGAACGAGAATAGGGGTCTCATGGGGGAAGGAGAATAGGGGTCTCAATGGGGGAGTGAGAATAGGGGTCTCATGGGGGAAGGAGAATAGGGGTCTCAATGGGAGGAATGAGAATAGGGGTCTCATGGGGGAAGGAGAATAGGGGTCTCAATGGGAGGAACGAGAATAGGGGTATCAATGGGGGGAGGTGAATAGGGGTCTCAATGGGGGGATGGAGAATAGGGGTCTCAATGGGAGAAGTGAGAATAGGAGTCCCAATGGTGGAAGCGAGAATAGGGGTGTCAATGGGGGGGAGGGAGAATAGGGGTCTCAATGGGGTAGGGAGAATAGGGGTGTCAATGGGGGAAGCGAGAAATGGGTCTCATTTGGGAGAGGAAGAACAGGGGTGTCAATGGAGAATAGGGGTCTCATTTGGAGAGGAAGAATAGGGGTGTCAATGGGGGAGAAGAGCATGGGATGTCATAAATATAACGCTGTGAGGAATAGTTCTGTCCTGTTCTAGTGACAAAATGCGGAATTTGGGATTAACAAATATAAGTTCCATCGTGGAGAAATGATAAATTCAATCGTTAACAAATGATAAATTCCATCGTTAACAAATGATAAATTCCATCGTTAACAAATGATAAATTCCATCGTTAACAAATGATAAATTCCATCGTTAACAAATGATAAATTCCATCGTTAACAAATGATAAATTCCATCGTTGACAAATGATAAATCCCATCGTTGACAAATTAATCGTTGACAAATGATAAATTCCATCATTGATAAATGATAAATTCCAACGCGGACAAATGATAAATTCCATCGTTGATAAATTTCCAAAGATATCTTTGAGAAAAAAATAATTTGATTGATGACAGAATATGTCGCTAACAAACTTCTAATTCCATCGTTGACAGATTTCTAAATCCGTCATTGACAAACACCCAATCCCATCATTGACAAATAAATAACCACTCCCACCATTGACAAACACCCAGCCCAATAAATGAACGACACCCGACCCAAACATTGACAAACACCCAGCCCAATAATTGAACGACACCCGACCCAAACATTGACAAACACCAACCCAATCATTGACAAATTCAGCTCAACTTCCACCTTCATCGTTATCTGCCTATAAAACCTCAGCAATCACGTCAAGATCTCCCCCCAACCACCAAGACCTGCAATTGATTTCTCCCTCAATGACGTCTCCCTGTCGTGGAAGATACGGCTCTCTTATCTTCAAACAGTTTCAACGCAAGAACCAGAATTGTTGGTGATGAATTCCAAAGAGATTTTGAGCCAAAAATTGATGATACATTTCGATTTGTAGATGATACATCCAAGTTTTTGATGATCCGTCCGAGTTTTTGATATGTCCGAGAAATTTCACCAAATTGAATGTGCATAACTGAATAATGACACATGTGTCTGACATGTTTAGATAAGTACTGACAGGCTCGGACATTAACGAGATGTCTATCGGGTGCGGGGAAGCGAGGCTGAAACTATGAAATATTAGTTCAAGTGTGTGATAAGGACGTCGAGGAAAAATAAATCAAACGAGTCGTATCACATGGAATTTAACCAGCTTTCCATGTTTCCGATAACTTCTGCACACGCGACAAGCGACCACAAAAACAGCGGCAACTTGGGAGTGGAGATATCAGTTTGTTTATCCTCACTTGTCATGTTGGCTCGACCACGTTGAATCCGCGACTCCTGCTATCCGACGGGACTTTTGGGCTCAACATTGAAGGCCGGCAGTAGATCCATCGAACCGTTGAGAACAGATCGGCCAGGGATCAACGACGCGTTCCGTATATTGATATAGTTACAGTGATAACACTGATGGCGTCAGGTTAAATAACACGAATACAACATTGTCAACAACACGAACATAACATTGTCAACAACAAGAACATAACATTGTCTACAACAAGAACATAAAATTGTCAACAACAAGAACATAACATTGTCAACAACAAGAACATAACATTGTCAACAACACGAATATAACATTGTCAACAACAAGAACATAACATTGTCAACAACAAGAACATAACATTGTTAACAACAAGAACATAACATTGTCAACAACAAGAACATAACATTGTCAACAACAAGAACATAACATTGTCAACAACAAGAACATAACATTGTCAACAACAAGAACATAACATTGTCAACAACAAGAACATAACATTGTCTACAACAAGAACATAAAATTGTCAACAACAAGAACATAAAATTGTCTACAACAAGAACATAAAATTGTCAACAACAAGAACATAACATTGTCAACAACAAGAACATAACATTGTCAACAACAAGAACATAACATTGTCAGCAACAAGAACATAACATTGTCAACAACAAGAACATAACATTGTAAACAACAAGAACATAACATTGTCAACAACAAGAACTATTTTCTTTTAAAGGAAACTCAACAAAAATGTCAATAGAACTTCATCTTTCCTTCTTCCTATCAGTGTTGAGGGGATATATTCTTTTGCTCTTATCTTGGTCTCTGCTCTTGTTATGTCTTCTAGTCTTTCTAATATTCCATCGATCCAACCTGTGCTCTTATCTTGGTCTCTGCTCTTGTTATGTCTTCTAGTCTTTCTAATATTCCATCGATCCAACTTTTTCGTGGTCAGCCATTGGGTCTGGTGTTCTCGCAACGCTTATTGAAGGCTCGTTGTGTTGTTTTTTGATCACTCTGCCTTATCACGTGGCCACACCATTTTATCTGTTGTTTCTTTATATATTCTATGGCGGGGGCTATTCCTAGCTTTTTTCTCAGTTTTTCATTTCTGATCTTATCTCTCAGACTGTTTCCTGTCATTCGTCTAACACATTTCATCTCAGTAGAGGTTATTTTTCTTACTGTTATTGCATCTAGGGCCCAGGACTGGCATTGGTAGCACAACGTTGGGATGAAGACTTTGCATTACAGAGCATGGCCAATTGGGAGCCGCGATAGCTCAGTGGTTAGTGAACTGGACTACAAAAGGCCAAGAGGCGAGATCAATCCTGATCGACGGCTACCGGGTTCACCCAGCCTTAAATGGTTGCCATATTTTTTTCTGGAAAAGTAAAGCGGCACGGGTGGGTGTAATACCGACCATATTACCCCTCCAAAAAAAAAATCATGTGCTGAAGGTCTGTACAAATTATGGTCACCAACATTATGATAACTAATACAGTTGGCAATAACCAAATAAAACTAGGAGAATTACCTCTATTAGATGTACAATCTTACATATATCTGGGTAGTAATATAGATAAAGAGAGAGGAACAGAAAATGATACCAAAATAAGGATATCAAAAGCAAGAGGAGCTTTCATAGCAATGGGAAACATGGAAATCCAAAGAAATTAGGTTAAATACTAAAATAAAAATTTTCAACTCAAATGTTAAGGCGGTCCTATTATATGGCTGTGAAACATGGAAAACAACAAAATTGACAATCACGAAGATACAGACTTTCATTAATGGATGCTTACGCAGGATGGAAATGGCAGGACAAAATCACTAACATAGATTTATGGAAATGGACCAGTCAAACACCAGTGGATAAAGAGATACAGCGAAGACGATAGCGCTGGATAGGACACACACTACGGAAGCCAACTAAGAGTATTACACAACACGCCCTTTTTTGGAATACCCAGGAGAAAATACAAAGAGGAAGACCAAGGAATTCTTGGAGAAGACAGATAGAAGCAGAGATGATGGGGAAGACATGAAATGATCTTAAAAGAATGGCAAAAAACAGAACGACTTGGAAAGTGTTTGTTGAAGACCTATGCTCCACTGGGAGCTAAAAAGGTAGAAGAAGAAGAATACCATATTTCCTATACGTCACTTGGCGCGACGGGGCACTTTACTTTTTTTTTTTTTATACGCGGCCAATTAAGCAACCTGGTCGCTAGTTTTTGTAGTTTAATTTCTGGGTCCCGTAGTTGAGACTTCCCTAGTCATTGTTCTGCGTGGCGGTTCCACAAGAATGTCTGACGGGGAAGACTTCCTTCATTCATTCTCAGCACATGACCAATGTATGTCCAACGTTTATAAACCTAGTCACGCATTTATTCCCTAGACTAGTAATAGCAACACAACAACTAGACGCCGTGAGGAACGAACACAGTAGCAACACAACAACTAGACGCCGTGAGGAACGAACACAGTAGCAACACAACAACTAGACGCCGTGAGGAACGAACACAGTAGCAACACAACAACTAGACGCCGTGAGGAACGAACACAGTAGCAACACAACAACTAGACGCCGTGAGGAACGAACACAGTAGCAACACAACAACTAGACGCAGTGAGGGACAAACACAGTAGCAACAAGGCAGTAACATTTCAACTTCCCAAGACATGTATCTTCTAGACACATGTCAACAACTAACTAACTAACTAACTAACTAACTAACTAACTAACTAACTAACTAACTAACTAACTAACTAACTAACTAACTAACTAACTAATTAACTAACTAACTAACTAACTAACTAACTAACTAACTAACTAACTAATTAACTAACTAACTAACTAACTAACTAACTAACTAACTAACTAACTAACTAACTAAATAACTAACTAACTAACTAACTAGCTAACTAACTAAATAAAAAAATAAATAACTAGCTAACTAACTACCTAACTAAACAACTAACTAACTGACTGACTGACTGACTGGTTGACTGACTGATTGACTAACTAACTAACTAACTAACTAAACAACTAACTAACTAACTGACTGACTGGCTGACTGACTGGTTGACTGACTGACTGACTAACTAACTAACTAACTAACTAACTAACTAACTAACTAACTAATTAAATAACTAACTAACTAAATAAATAAATAACTAGCTAACTAACTACCTAACTACCTAACTAACTAAACAACTAACTAACTAACTGACTGACTGACTGACTGACTGGTTGACTGACTGACTGACTAACTAACTAACTAACTAACTAACTAACTAACTAACTAACTAACTAACTAAACAACTAACTAACTGACTGACTGACTGACTGGTTGACTGACTGACTGACTGACTAACTAACTAACTAACTACCTAACTAACTAAACAACTAACTGACTGACTAACTAACTAGCCAACTAACTACCTAACTAACTAAACAACTAACTAACTAACTGACTGACTGACTGGTTGACTGACTGACTGACTAACTAACTAGCCAACTAACTACCTAACTAACTAAACAACTAACTAACTAACTGACTGACTGATTGGTTGACTGACTGACTGACTGACTAACTAACTAACTAACTAACTAACTAACTAAACAACTAACTAACTGACTGACTGACTGACTGACTGGTTGACTGACTGACTGACTGACTAACTAACTAACTAACTAAACAACTAACTAACTAACTGACTGACTGACTGACTGGTTGACTCACTGACTGACTAACTAACTAACTAACTAACTAACTAACTAACTAAACAACTAACTAACTAACTGACTGACTGACTGACTGGTTAACTAACTGACTAACTAACTGCTGACTGACTAACTAACTGACTAACTAACTAACGAAATGACTAACTCACTAACTAACTAACTAACTAACTAACTAACGGACTGACTAACTAACTGACTAACTAACTAACGGACTGACTAACTAACTGACTAACTAACTAACTAACGAAATGACTAACTCACTAACTAACTAACGGACTGACTAACTAACTAACTAAATAACTAACTAACAGTTAGAACTAACTAACTAACTGACTGACTGACTGACTGACGAACTGACTGACCGACTGATTAACAGACTGACGGTCTGACTGACCGACTGACTAACTGACTGTATGGCTAACGAATTGATTAATTAACCAAATTACTGACTACCTGATTAACTGATAGACTAGCTAACTGATCAACTGACTAACTGACTGACTGACTGACCGATCGAATAACTGACTAATGTATTCTCTGATCAACTGACTAACTGAAAGACTAACTGACCTACTGGTTAACTAACTAACAATTCTATTGTTGCTATCGTCTACAGGCTGTCCCAAACCTACCTCTCCTTCACTCCGGTGTCCAACACAACACATCCCAAGTGATTTCCTCTGGAATCTTCTGAGACCGCCAGACTTCCCCATCAACATCAACTACTTGTAACAACCGTGCTTACATCTTCATGTAATAATTGTACCTACATCGCCGTCTAATAATTATGTCCAGATCTATGTGTAGCAATTCTGACTACATCTTCCCTTTAACAATTCTGCCTACATCTTCCTTGTAGCAATTCTGCCTACATCTTCCCTGTAATAATTCTGCCTACATATTTCCTGTAATAATTCTGCCTACATCTTCCCTGCAACAATTCTGCCTACATCTTCTCTCTAACAATTCTGCATACATCTTCCCTGTAATAATTCTGCCTACATTTTCCCTGTAACAATTATACCTATATCTTCCCTGTAATAATTCTACCTACATCTTCCATGTAACAATTATACCTATATCGTCCCTGTAATAATTCTGCCTACATCTTCCCTGTAACAATTATACCTACATCTTTCCTGTAATAATTCTGCCTACATCTTCCCTGTAATAATTCTGCCTACATCTTCCCTGTAACAATTATACGTATATCTTCCCTGTAATAATTCTGCCTGCATCTTCCCTGTAATAATTCTGCCTATATCTTCCCTGTAATAATTTTGCCTACATCTTCCCTGTAACAATTATACCTACATCGTCCCTGTAACAATTCTGTCTACATCTTCCCTGTAACAATTCTGCCTACATCTTCCCTGTAACAATTCTGCCTACATCTTCCCTGTAATAATTATGTCTACATCTTCCCTGTAATAATTATACCTACATCTTCCCTGTAATAATTATACCTACATCTTCCCTGTAATAATTATACCTATATCTGCTCTGCAATAATTCTGCCTACATCTTCCCTGCAATTATTCTGCCTACATCTTCCCTGCAATTATTCTGCCTACTTCTTCCTTGTAACAATTCTGCTTACATCTTCCCTGTAATCATTCTGCCTACATCTTCCCTGTAATCATTCTGCCTACTTCTTCCCTGTAACAATTATACCTATATCTGCTCTGCAATAATTCTGCCTACATCTTCCCTGTAACAATTCTGCCTACATCTTCCCTGTAATAATTCTGCTTACATCTTCCCTGTAACAATTATACCTATATCTGCTCTGCAACAATTCTGCCTACTTCTTCCCTGCAATTATTGTGCCTAAGTGCCATGCAGGTTGGCGTAGGTGATCATGTCCCTCCACAATCTTCTATCCACAGTACATCGTATCAGTTCTGTTGTTGACTGTATTCCATGCCATGACACCAAGCTATCCAGTATTTTCTCTCTTTGTCGTCCCCGACTTCTTTTTCCCTGTATTTTGCCAGCTGTAACCACGTATTCCAACTTTCCTCTTCTCATGATGTGCCCGAATAATGTTGATTGTTTCTTTCTGATGTTTCTTAGGAGCTCCCTTTTTGTGTTGGCCTCTTTGAGAATGCCCTAATTGGTCTTTTTAGCTGCTCAGGGAACTTTCAACATTCTTCTGAGAAATCCCATCTCTGTGGCCCCTAACCGTCTTTATAAGTGTATAACATCTCCCATCTGATGTTATTATTGTGCCCAAGTATATGACGCCTTGCGCTTGTTTCAGATTTGTCTCGTTTATTTGTATGCTGCATGATGGTGATGATTGTTTCTTCGATATGACCATTTCTTCTGTTTTCTTACTATTCAGACTGAGACCTTTCTTGTTGCTTTCTTCTACTATTATGTCTATACTTTCTTGTAGTTCATTCTCTGTCTCTGCTATTAAGACTGTGTCATCCGCATTTCGCTCATTGTTTATGTTGTGACCGTTGACTTTCCTTTTTTGTCTACTATTGATCTCATAATATGCTCTCTGTAAAGTGAAAACAAATCCGGTGACAGAACACAGCCTTGTCTGACTCCTTGTTTTATATATTGGAATTGTCCTGTTTGGTTGTTAATTCGTATAGCTGCTGTTTGTTGCCAGTACATGTTTTTTATGATTCGCAGATCCTTGCCATCAATGTTAAATTTTTCCTGCATATTGATTATTTCCACATGCTTTACTTTGTCATATGCTTTTGTGTAGTCATTAAAGCACATAGTAAGATCTTTCTTTACCTCTATAGATCATTCTATCAATGTTCTTACATTTCCCTGTAATAATTATGCCTACTTCTCCCTGTAATAATAATGCCTACATCTCCCTGTAATAATTATGCCTACATCTCCCTGTAATAATAATGCCTACATCTCCCTGTAATAATTATGCCTACATCTCCCTGTAATAATTATGTCTACATCTCCCTGTAATAATTATGCCTACTTCTCCCTGTAATAATTATGCCTACATCTCCCTGTAATAATTATGCCTACATATCCCTGTAATAATTATGCCTACATATACCTGTATAATTATAATAAGTATTGTACAGGCAATACATCTGCCTGTAATAACTATGATTGTTGAACCATGACTCCTTGCACACTTGCGCGTCAGTTGCCGTGCTGATTTATTCATGATTTATAGCCGCGATCGTGCGGCCTGATCGATGTTATTGTGTACCTTAACGGCTGAACGTTGACACACATGATGGGATCGTCAACACTCCCACGGCCGTCAGATCTTCCACAGATTGTTGATCAATCAATTAGGCAACGATAAGCAATCAACAATGTGTTTTGATTGGACAGGAACCGCATTCTCTTTTCTCTTTCTTATTCTGATCATTCTTCTTCCTTGACTTATTTGTTATTTTTCTTCTTCCTCCTGATTCTTCTTCATAATCACCTCCTCCTCATTTTCTTGTTCTCCTTCCTCTTCCTCATCCGTCTTCTTCTTCAGCGTCCTCCACCTCCCTCTTTCATATTCTTCCTCCTTCTTCTCTTCCTCCTCATCATGATCCTCCTCCTTCTCCTTCTTCTTCTTTCTCCTCCTTTCCTTCTATTGTTTTCATCTTCTTCTTCCTACTACATCCCCCTTCCTCTACTTTTTCATTTTCTTCTTTCTTTTTCTTCTTCCACCTCCTCCAATGTCTTCATCTTCCTTTTCTTCATCTTCCTTTTCTTCATCTTCCTTTTCTTCATCTTCCTTTTCTTCATCTTCCTTTTCTTCTTTTTTCTCCTTTTCTTTGTTCTTTCTTTTCTTCTTCTTCCTTTCTTCTTCTTCCTTTCTTAGTCTTCTTCCTTTTCTTCCTCTTCTTCCTTTTCTTCCTTTTTCTTAGTCTTCTTCCTTTATCTTCTTCTTCCTTTTCTTCTTCTCCTTCCTTTTCCTCTTCTTCCTTTTTCTGCTTCTTCCTTTTCTTCTTCTAACTTTTCCTCTTCTTCCTTCACATCCTCATTGTTCTGGCTCTTTTTCATGTTCCTCCTTACACTGCCCCTCCGTTTACTTCTGTAACTGATTGAATGTAATACACGTGAAGAGATGATTGAATGTAATACACGTGAAGAGATGATTGAATGTAATACACGTGAAGAGATGATTGAATGTAATACACGTGAAGAGATGATTGAATGTAATACAAGTGAAGAGATGATTGAATGTAATACACGTGAAGAGATGATTGAATGTAATACAAGTGAAGAGATGATTGAATGTAATACACGTGAAGAGATGATTGAATGTAATACACGTGAAGAGATTATTGAATGTAATACAAGTGAAGAGATGATTGAATGTAATACACGTGAAGAGATGATTGAATGTAACACACGTGAAGAGATGATTGAATGTAATACACGTGCAGAGATTATTGAATGTAATATAAGTGAAGAGATGATTGAATGTAATACACGTGAAGAGATGATTGAATGTAATACAAGTGAAGAGATGATTGAATGTAATACACGTGAAGAGATGATTGAATGTAATACACGTGAAGAGATTATTGAATGTAATACACGTGAAGAGATGATTGAATGTAATACACGTGAAGAGATTATTGAATGTAATACAAGTGAAGAGATGATTGAATGTAACACACGTGAAGAGATGATTGAATGTAATACAAGTGAAGAGATGATTGAATGTAATACACGTGAAGAGATGATTGAATGTAATACACGTGAAGAGATGATTGAATGTAACACACGTGAAGAGATGATTGAATGTAACACACGTAAAGAGATGGATGAATGTAACACAAGTAAAGAGATGATTGAATGTAATACACGTGAAGAAATAATTGAATGTAACACATGTGAAGAGATGATTGAATGTAACACACGTGAAGAGATGATTGAATGTAACACACGTGAAGAGATGATTGAATGTAACACACGTGAAGAGATGATTGAATGTAACACACGTGAAGAAATGATTGAATGTAACACATGTGAAGAGATGATTGAATGTAACACAAGTAAAGAGATGATTGAATGTAACACACGTGAAGAGATGATTGAATGTAACACACGTGAAGAGATGATTGAATGTAACACACGTGAAGAGATGATTGAATGTAACACAAGTAAAGAGATGATTGAATGTAACACAAGTAAAGAGATGATTGAATGTAACACAAGTAAAGAGATGATTGAATGTAACACAAGTAAAGAGATGATTGAATGTAACATAAGTAAAGAGATGATTGAATGTAACACACGTGAAGAGATGATTGAATGTAACACACGTGAAGAGATGATTGAATGTAACACACGTGAAGAGATGATTGAATGTAACACAAGTAAAGAGATGATTGAATGTAACACAAGTAAAGAGATGATTGAATGTAACACACGTGAAGAGATGATTGAATGTAACACACGTGAAGAGATGATTGAATGTAACACACGTGAAGAGATGATTGAATGTAACACACGTGAAGAGATGATTAAAACATCCGTTATTGCAACAAACGGGACGAGAATATCGAAGCAAGGACCACTGGCACCATTTACCTAACACTCGATGGTTCTCTCAATTTCCTTTATGTCTATAATACATTATTACATTACTATTTTCTTACACCATTACATTTCCACCATTACACTTCTTTATCCTCCTCTTCCTCCTCTTTTTTCCTTTTTTTATCTTTCTTCTCATCCTCCTCGTTTTTTTTTCTTTCTTCCTTCTCCTTCTCCATTTTATTTTTATTTTTTTTTCCTGCTTTCTTCTCTCGTGCACCTCTTTTTTCTTCTTCCTCCTCCTTTTATTCTTTTCTCTCTTCCTCCTTCTCTTCCTCTTTCTCCTTTTGTTCTTCTTTTCCCTTCTCCTCCTTCATCTTCTTCTTCCGCCTCCTTCTCCGCTTCCCCTTCACTTACCTTACAAAGTCGAGAGGAACGCAACCCTGTCCACTTCGGCTGACCTCTAAATGTAAGTCTCCATCCAGCGCTGGTCACGTGACACATCAATCTACTTTGCATTTTCGGCTAGAGAGCGATCACTACCAGGATCGTCGGTGTTCTACTGGAGCGCTGTAATTGTTGGGTGTAAACGTCACTGACATCTGTGTGAACGTCACTGGCATCTATGTAAACGTCATTGACTTATGTGTAAACGTTATTGACAAATATGTGAACGTCACTGACATATGTATCAACGTCACTGACATCTGTGTAAACGTTATTGACATCTGTGTGAACGTCACTGGCATATATGTAAACGTCATTGACTTATGTGTAAACGTTATTGACAAATATGTGAACGTCACTGAAATCGATATGAACATCACCGACATATGTGTAAACGTCACAGACATCTGCGTGAACGTCATTGACAACTGTGTGAACGTCACTGACATATGTGTGAACGTCACTGACATATGTGTAAACGTCACTGACATTTGTGCAAACGTCACTGACATTTGTGTAAACGTCACTTGCATATGTAAACGTCATTGACATCTGTGTAAACGTCATTGGCATCTGTGTAAACGTCACAGACATCTGTGTGAACGTCATTGACAACTGTGTGAACGTCACTGACATCTGTGTGAACGTCACTGACATCTGTGTGAACGTCACTGACATTTGTGCAAACGTCACTGGCATTTGTGTAAACGTCACTTGCATCTGAGTAAACGTCATTGACATCTGTATCAACGTCTTTGACATCTGTGTAAACGCCACTGACACCTGTGTGAGCGTCACTGACATCTGTGTAAACGTTATAAATATTTATGTGAACGTCACTGACATCTATGTGAAAGTCACTGACATCTGTGTGAACGTCACTGACATCTGTGTGAACGTCGCTGACATCTGTGTGAACGTCGCTGACATCTGTGTGAACATCACTGACATCTGTGTGAACGTCACTGACATCTGTGTGAACGTCGCTGACATCTGTGTGAGCGTCACTGACATATGTGTAATCGTCACTGACATTTGTGTAAGCGTCACTGACATTTGCGTGAACGTAACTGACATGTGTGTAAATGTCACTGACATGTGTGTAAACGTCATTGACATTTGTGTAAAGGTCTCTGACATCTGTGTAAACGTCACTGACATCTGTGTGAACGTCAATGACATCTGTGTGAACGTCACTGACCATCTGTGTAAACGTCATTGACATCTGTGTAAACGTCATTGACATCTGTATAAACGCCAATGACATCCGTGTAAACGCCACTGACATCTGTGTAAATGTCACTGACATCTGTGTAAACGTCACTGACATCTGTGTGAACGTTGCTGACATTTATGTGAACGTCACTGACATCTGTGTGAACGTCACTGACAGCTGTATAACGTCACTGACATCTGTGTGAACGTCATGGACATCTGTGGGGACGTCACTGACATCTGTGTAAAAGTCACTGACATCTGAGTAAACGTCAATGACATCTGTGTAAACGTCACTAACATCTGTGTAAACGTCACTGACATCTGTGTGAACGTCACTGACATCTGTGTGAACGTCACTGACATATGTGTAAACGTCACTGACATCTGTGTGAACGTCACTGACATGTGTGTGAACGTCACTGACATCTGTGTAAACGTCACTGACATATGTGTGAACGTCACTGACATCTGTGTAAACGTCACTGACATATGTGTAAACGTCACTGACATCTGTGTAAACGTCACTGACATCTGTGTGAAAGTCACTGACATCTGTGTAAACGTCACTGACATCTGTGTGAAAGTCACTGACATCTGTGTGAAAGTCACTGACATCTGTGTAAACGTCACTGACATCTGTGTCAACGTCACTGACTTCTGTGTGAACATCATTGACAACTGTATAACGTCGCTGACATCTGTGTAAACGTCACTGACATCTGTGTAAACGTCACTGACATCTGTGTGAAAGTCACTGACATCTGTGTAAACGTCACTGACATCTGTGTGAAAGTCACTGACATCTGTGTGAAAGTCACTGACATCTGTGTAAACGTCACTGACATCTGTGTCAACGTCACTGACTTCTGTGTGAACATCATTGACAACTGTATAACGTCGCTGACATGTGTGTGAACGTCACTGACATCTGTGTAAACGTCACTGACATCTATGATCTACAAAAGATGGGAAGGAGTTTAACTCATCATCGTGTGCCATACCGGTTGGCATAGGCGATCATGTCCCTCCACAATCTTCTATCTACGGTACATCGTATCAGTTCTATTGTTGACTGTTTTCCATGCCATGACACCAAGCTATCTAGAATTTTCTCTCTTTGTCGTCCGCGATCTCTTTTTCCTTTTATTTTGCCAGTTGTAACCAAGTATTCCAACTTTCCTCTTCTCATGATGTGCCCAAAAAATGTTGATTGTTTCTTTCTAATGTTTTTTGGTAGCTCCCTTTTTGTGTTGACCTCTTTGAGAATTTCTTCGTTGGTCTTTTTACCTGTCCAGGGAACACTCAACATTCTTCTGAGAAATCCCATCTCTGTGGCCTCTAATCGTCTTTTCGTTTGTTCGTCTACTGTCCATGATTGGCTTCCATAGGTCAGAATTAGTTCTCTATAGCACCGATAAACTCTCATCCTCACTTCCATTGGCGTATTTTTGTTGCACAAGACGTATTTCATTTTCTGAAATGCTATTTTGGCATGAACTATTCTTTTTGTTTCCGTGGTGCATCTCCCATCTGATGTTATTATTGTGCCCATGTATTTGAAACGTTGCACTTGTTTCAGATTTATCCTTTTTATTTTTATGCTGCATGATGGTAATGATTGTTTGTTCGATATAACCATTACTTCTGTTTTCTTACTATTCAGACTGAGACCTTTCTTGTTGCTTTCTTTTACTATTATGTCTATCATTTCTTGTAGTTAGTTCTCTGTATATGTTTTTAAGACTGTTAGTTTGTTGTTAGGATCATCATCGCAACACACCTAGGGAACCCATAGGTGCTGCAATATCTCCCTCAAGAATCTCGATAAAATGCGAAGAGTAGCAGGAACTCCGTACCACGGCCGTGGATCCACGCTATGGGTAGGTTTTATTAATCCGGGTCCCTTCTGTCCTGCGACCCACGTTGTACCTCTAGACTAGCCAGCCTCCCCTCCCACCCCTTTTATGTTATTAAGGCTGTGTCATCCGCATATCACAAATAGTTAATGTTGTGACCGTTGACTTCAAATTCCCTTTTTGTCTACTATTGATCTCATCATATTTTTGCTGCAAAGTGAGAACAAATCCGGCGACAGAACACGGCCTAAACATACAAACACTCACTCTATCTCTCTTTCTCTCTCAGCCTTTTATTCACACACACACAAACAGAAACATACACACCTATAAAACGTGGAAGTGGTGGTGTAAAAGGCTCGAGTGTCGAAGACAACGAACTGACCAAGACCGGCGTTGGACGTTGTAAACAGATACACTCTGGTCAACGAGACAAGACTCATTACGAGAGGAAGTGCCAAGGGCTGTAACTCTCGATGACGCATTATTTTCTTGAGGTCACATTCTCTCAATACTGAGCGAAATATGAGAGTAAGCGAAAGAGAAATATGAAAGAGAGAGGGACATATGAAAGTGAATTATGAATGATACAGACAAAAATATAAGAACCGAATGAGTTTTAAAAGAAATATAGGAAAAAAAACAACTACTTCTACAACAACTACTTCTACAACAACTACTTCTACAACAACTACTTCTACAACAACTACTATAGATAGATAGATAGATAGATAGATAGATAGATAGACAGAGAGAGAGAGAGAGAGAGAGAGAGAGAGAGAGAGAAAGTAAAAAGTGAACAAAGAAAAATGAAACGAAAAAAGAAAGAGCAAGAAAGTTTGACTAAGATTTCACAAATCTTCCATCTCAGAGAAAGTGCCACAATGACGTCAGTAGCTCTCTGGTTGACCTTTCCTCTCTTGGCCTCACACTTCCGGTGGACAATGGCCAGTTCCCAGGATACATTTGAGGTAAAGATCTGTGAGGTTAGGAAGTAGCACTAGTTGGTTGTTAATAGGATCTGTTTATTAATTTACATAACTGTCTACTTTTATGTTTATTACTTCAGGTAACTGTCTACTTTTATGTTTATTACTTCAGGTAACTGTCTACTTTTATGTTTATTACTTCAGGTAACTGTCTACTTTTATGTTTATTACTTCAGGTAACTGTCTACTTTTATGTTTATTACTTCAGGTAACTGTCTACTTTTATGTTTATTACTTCAGGTAACTGTCTACTTTTATGTTTATTACTTCAGGTAACTGTCTACTTTTATGTTTATTACTTCAGGTAACTATCTACCTTTCTTTTTTTACTTCAGATAACTGTCTACCTTTCTGTTTATTACTTAAGATAGCTGTCTACCTTCTGTTTTTTACTTCAGATAACTATCTACCTTTCTTTTTTTTACTTCAGATAACTGTCTACCTTTTGTTTATTACTTCACATAACTATATACCTTTCTGTTTATTACTTCACATAACTATATACCTTTCTGTTTATTACTTCACATAACTATCTACCTTTCTGTTTATTACTTCACATAACTATCTACCTTTCTGTTTATTACTTCACATAACTATATACCTTTCTGTTTATTACTTCACATAACTATCTACCTTTCTGTTTATTACTTCACATAACTATCTACCTTTCTGTTTATTACTTCACATAACTATATACCTTTCTGTTTATTACTTCACATAACTATCTACCTTTCTGTTTATTGTTTCAGATAACTATCGACCTGTCTGTTTATTACTTCAGATAACTATCTACCTTTCTGTTTATTACTTCACATAACTATCTACCTTTTTGTTTATTACTTCAGTTAACTGTCTACCTTTTTGTTTATTACTTCAGATAGTTGTCTACCTTTCTGTTTATTACTTCACATAACTATCTACCTTTTTGTTTATTACTTCAGTTAACTGTCTACCTTTTTGTTTATTACTTCAGATAGTTGTCTACCTTTCTGTTTATTACTTCAGATAGTTGTCTACCTTTCTGTTTATTACTTCAGATAACTATCTACCGTTCTGTTTATTATTTCAGATAACCGTCTACCAGCCTGTTTATTGTTTCAGATAACTGTCTACCAGCCTGTTTATTGTTTCAGATAACTATCTACCAGCCTGTTTATTGTTTCATATAACTATCTACCAGCCTGTTTATTGTTTCAGATAACTATCTACCAGCCTGTTTATTGTTTCAGATAACTATCTACCAGCCTGTTTATTGTTTGAGATAACTGTCTACCAGCCTGTTCATTGTTTCAGATAACTATCTACCAGCCTGCTTATTGTTTGAGACAACTGTCTACCAGCCTGCTTATTGTTTCAGATACCTGTCTATCTACCTGACTGTTTATTGTTTCAGATAACTGTCTATCTACCTGACTGTTTATTGTTTCAGATACCTGTCTATCTACCTGACTGTTTATTGTTTCAGATACCTGTCTATCTACCTGACTGTTTATTGTTTCAGATACCTGTCTATCTACCTGACTGTTTATTGTTTCAGATAAATGTCTATCTACCTGACTGTTTATTGTTTCAGATAACTGTCTATCTACCTGACTGTTTATTGTTTCAGATAACTGTCTATCTACCTGCATGTTTATTGTTTCAGATAACTATCTACCTGCCTGTTTATTGTTTCAGATAACTATCAACTTGACTGTTTACTGTTTCAGATAACTATCTACCTGACTGTTTATTGTTTCAGATAGCTGTCTACCTGTCTGCTTCTTGTTTCAGATAGCTGTCTACCTGTCTGCTTCTTGTTTCAGATATCTGTCTACCTGTCTGTTTATTGTTTCAGATATCTGTCTACCTGTCTGTTTATTGTTTCAGATATCTGTCTACCTGTCTGTTTATTGTTTCAGATATCTGTCTACCTGTCTGTTTATTGTTTCAGATAACTATCTACCTTTCTGTTTATTGTTTCTGATAACTATCTACCTTTCTGTTTATTGTTTCAGATAACTATCTACCCGTCTGTTTATTGTTTCAGATTTCAGCTCTTGAAGCTATTAAGGTCACAATTGATATTTTTGTTCACAGATTAGTTACTAACTTTTACAACTACCAAGTGAAAGCACTAATGGTTGTTTACTTCACCAAAGCTGTTTAGGAAATGCATGATTTTTTATTTCGTGAAAAAAAACAACATATTGTCTTGAATGAAAATATTTGTAACTTGACCGTCCCCAGATGAAAGCGGAGAGACGCCATCAGTTGAGAGGGAGCCCCCAACAGAGAAGTAAGAGAGACGTCGAACCGGTGTCTGGCGAGTACATCTCAGATCTGTGGTCAGACATTGAGAACGCGTTTCGGTACCTGGAGGACCAACCAGAGACACCGGCCAGGGAGAGGATGTTACTGGAGGATCTGCAGCGGAGCAGGAAGAACGAGAAGGTTAGCAGGCTGCCGTTTACCCAGCACAACTTCATCAGGTTCGGCAAGAGATCTGATCCAAGTCAGGAAACACAAGGTCTATCCTTGCAACCACTTCTTGATGGCCCCACTTCGTCTACTGATCTCCAGGACATCCTCAGTTTGTTGCGTGACTCAGGCCTTGTCCAGGTCGACGATCGACTTTCTGAGACCAGCTACCCTTTGACGTCTTCTGACTCTCTGAGGAGCGACTTAACAGAAACGAATGTTGCCAGCGATAACAAGAGACAGGTTCATAATTTTGTTCGGTTCGGGAAGCGGTCTGTTCAAAACGATAATAATGAGAAACGACAAGTTCATAATTTTGTTCGGTTCGGGAAGCGGTCTGTTCAAAACGATAATAATGAGAAACGAGAAGCTCATAACTTTGTTCGGTTCGGGAAACGATTTCAGCAAAATGAGAACCGTGAGAAAAGACAACACAATTTTGTCAGATTTGGAAAACGATTGGACGAAGACGAAAACACCGAGAAAAGAGAGCAACACACGTTTGTCAGATTTGGAAAACGACTCCAAGACGAAAACACCGAAAAAAGA
Organism: Megaustenia siamemsis; assembly: GCA_032433765.1. Lineage (NCBI taxonomy): Eukaryota > Metazoa > Mollusca > Gastropoda > Stylommatophora > Ariophantidae > Megaustenia > Megaustenia siamemsis. The sequence goes on from JAVIAB010000156.1 coordinate 3,993,691, forward strand.
GAGCAACACAAGTTTGTCAGATTTGGAAAACGACTCCAAGACGAAAACACCGAAAAAAGAGAGCAACACAAGTTTGTCAGATTTGGAAGAACAATTCACCCAATCACAAATGCGCTTCCATTGGAATCCACCAATGACAGATCGTCTACCATATTGGGCTGGTATTAATGTTGATGTTAGTAAATTATTCTGGTCAGGACTAGTCCACTGTGGTGGGGAACAGAGGGGGTGATGGCGTATAGACGATCTGTGACTTGTCTCCATGGATACATTTATAAGATGCGTTGTTGGACTTGAGATCTCTCGATCGCTGAAGATGAGACGTGCCGTTATCAAAACATGAGTTTATTGAAACCTTCCCGACAAACACAATAAAACATGTCTGTAGTTGCAATTAGGATAAAGGAAACATAAACATAGGAGAACTTATTTGTGACTTTATATTTGAGGTTACGGACATTTGTAATAAAGAGCAGGTCATGGTTGGTGAGAGTTGTTGAGTTGGTGAGAGTTGTTGAGAGTTGTTGAGTTGGTGAGAGTTGTTGAGAGTTGTTGAGTTGGTGAGAGTTGTTGAGTTGGTGAGAGATGTTGAGTTGGTGAGAGTTGTTGAGAGTTGTTGAGTTGGTGAGAGTTGTTGAGAGTTGTTGAGTTGGTGAGAGTTGTTGAGAGTTGTTGAGTTGGTGAGAGTTGTTGAGTTGGTGAGAGATGTTGAGTTGGTGAGAGTTGTTGAGAGTTGTTGAGTTGGTGAGAGTTGTTGAGAGTTGTTGAGTTGGTGAGAGTTGTTGAGTTGGTGAGAGATGTTGAGTTGGTGAGAGTTGTTGAGTTGGTGAGAGTTGTTGAGTTGGTGAGAGTTGTTGAGTTGGTGAGAGTTGTTGAGTTGGTGAGAGTTGTTGAGTTTGTGAGAGTTGTTGAGAGTTGTTGAGTTGGTGAGAGTTGTTGAGTTGGTGAGAGATGTTGAGTTGGTGAGAGTTGTTGAGAGTTGTTGAGTTGGTGAGAGTTGTTGAGAGTTGTTGAGTTGGTGAGAGTTGTTGAGTTGGTGAGAGATGTTGAGTTGGTGAGAGTTGTTGAGTTGGTGAGAGTTGTTGAGTTGGTGAGAGTTGTTGAGTTGGTGAGAGTTGTTGAGTTGGTGAGAGTTGTTGAGTTGGTGAGAGTTGTTGAGTTGGTGAGAGATGTTGAGTTGGTGAGAGATGTTGAGAGTTGTTGAGAGTTGTTGAGTTGGTGAGAGTTGTTGAGTTGGTGAGAGTTGTTGAGTTGGTGAGAGTTGTTGAGTTGGTGAGAGTTGTTGAGTTGGTGAGAGTTGTTGAGAGATGTTGAGTTGGTGAGAGATGTTGAGTTGGTGAGAGTTGTTGAGTTGGTGAGAGTTGTTGAGTTGGTGAGAGTTGTTGAGTTGGTGAGAGTTTTTTGAGTTGGTGAGAGTTGTTGAGTTGGTGAGAGTAGTTGAGTTGGTGAGAGTTGTTGAGAGTTGTTGAGTTGGTGAGAGTTGTTGAGTTGGTGAGAGATGTTGAGTTGGTGAGAGATGTTGAGTTGGTGAGAGATGTTGAGTTGGTGAGAGATGTTGAGTTGGTGAGAGTTGGTGAGAGTTGTTGAGTTGGTGAGAGTTGTTGAGTTGGTGAGAGTTGTTGAGTTGGTGAGAGTTGTTGAGTTGGTGAGAGTTGTTGAGTTGGTGAGAGATGTTGAGTTGGTGAGAGATGTTGAGAGTTGTTGAGAGTTGTTGAGTTGGTGAGAGTTGTTGAGTTGTTGAGAGTTGTTGAGTTGGTGAGAGTTGTTGAGTTGGTGAGAGTTGTTGAGTTGGTGAGAGTTGTTGAGAGTTGTTGAGTTGGTGAGAGTTGTTGAGTTGGTGAGAGTTGTTGAGTTGGTGAGAGTTGTTGAGTTGGTGAGGGTGAGAGATGTTGAGTTGGTGAGAGATGTTGAGTTGGTGAGAGTTGTTGAGTTGGTGAGAGTTGTTGAGTTGGTGAGAGTTGTTGAGTTGGTGAGAGTTTTTTGAGTTGGTGAGAGTTGTTGAGTTGGTGAGAGTTGTTGAGTTGGTGAGAGTTGTTGAGTTGGTGAGAGTTGTTGAGTTGGTGAGAGTTGTTGAGTTGGTAAGAGATGTTGAGTTGGTGAGAGTTGTTGAGTTGGTGAGAGTTGTTGAGTTGGTGAAACATGTCATGACATGAAGTGTCCAGGCTACATGCGATCATGTCTCTCCACAACTTACTATCTTAACAGCTGACCTAAGCGATCATGTCTCTCCACAACTTTCTATCTCTACGGCAGCTGACCTAGGCGATCATGTCCTTCCACAACTTTCTATCTCTACGGCAGCTGACCTAGGTGATCATGTCTCTCCACAACTTTCTATCTCTACAGCAGCAGACCTAGGTGATCATGTCTCTCCACAACTTTCTATCTCTACAGCAGCAGACCTAGGTGATCATGTCTCTCCACAACTTACTATCTCTACAGCTGCTGACCTAGGCGATCATGTCCTTCCACAACTTACTATCTCTACAGCTGCTGACCTAGGCGATCATGTCTCTCCACAACTTTCTATCTCTACAGCTGCTGACCTAGGCGATCATGTCTCTCCACAACTTTCTATCTCTACGGCAGCTGACCAAGACGATCATGTCTCTCCACAACTTTCTATCTCTACAGCTGCTGACCTAGGCGATCATATCTCTCCACAACTTACTATCTCTACAGCTGCTGACCTAGGCGATCATGTCCTTCCACAACTTACTATCTCTACAGCTGCTGACCTAGGCGATCATGTCTCTCCACAACTTTCTATCTCTACAGCTGCTGACCTAGGCGATCATGTCTCTCCACAACTTTCTATCTCAACGGCAGCTGACCAAGACGATCATGTCTCTCCACAACTTTCTATCTCTACAGCTGCTGACCTAGGCGATCATGTCTCTCCACAACTTTCTATCTCTACAGCTGCTGACCTAGGTGATCATGTCTCTCCACAACTTTCTATCTCTACGGCAGCTGACCTAGGCGATCATACCTCTCCACAACTTACTATCTCTACAGCTGCTGACCTAGGTGATCATGTCTCTCCACAACTTACTATCTCTACAGCTGCTGACCTAGGTGATCATGTTTCTCCACAACTTACTATATCTACGGCAGCTGACCTAGGTGATCATGTTTCTCCACAACTTACTATATCTACGGCTGACCTAGGTGATCATGTTTCTCCACAACTTACTATATCTACGGCTGACCTAGGTGATCATGTCTCTCCACAACTTACTATCTCTACGGCTGACCTAGGTGATCATGTCTCTCCACAACTTACTATCTCTACGGCTGACCTAGGTGATCATGTCTCTCCACAACTTACTATCTCTACGGCTGACCTAGGTGATCATGTCTCTCCACAACTTACTATCTCTACGGCTGACCTAGGCGATCATGTTTCAACTCTTTTATTCTTATAACAACTTTTCTGTTATAACAAGGCCCGTAACTCACCTCTGACAATAGCTTCTCTTCGCTTGATCTTTATAAATGTCGAAACACCTGTGCAGTACGGTGGAGATGAAGATGATTTACTGCACAGGTTAATGAGAGCTTTACTGCTCCTCAGATGACGCCTCATCGTCAGGTGCTAGGGACGCTGGATCGTCGCTGGCAGCTGCGGATAGAGCTGGGGTTGCTGCAGTAGTGTGCTCCCTGCCTTCTGCTGGCGTGCGGGCAACTTTCTCGCCATAATTCCACAATTTTGAATTTGTAAACAATCCGCGATGTACTGAGGCCGCGATAAATGAACCGCGAAGATGCGAGGGATGACTGTTTTGTGAAGGAGGGCAACTTCCGGGCCGAGCAGCCAATCATTTCAGGGGAAGAGACATATTTACAACACTCGGAAAAAAAATCACAAATAATCAACAGAAAAAAACAACAACAAAGAACAACAGATGGTGCGATGCAGATTCGAACCCGTACTCCTCGACACAACACCGTGCCAACAAACACTAGAACACACAGCCAATTAAGCAACTTAAAAAGTAGCTATCTTTGGCGATGTCTTTCAGGCAGGTGTACTCATGACTATGGCATAGGGTTACGATCACAACTCGGGAATAACTTGTCTATCTGTATTCTCCTATTAAGACAAGTATCTCCCGGATAGGGTAGGGCTGAATACGTTGTAGACAAACAGTTATAGGACAAAACAGCACAAATAGTAGTTTCCAGTGGTTTATACTGGAGACAAATAATAATAAATGAATATTATGCTACAGTCATAAGTACACACATGAGTGAAAGAGAAACAAACTGAGTCAGTGTCATGTAAAACAAACACAAAACAGTAGAAACCAGCTTAACTAATAGAGAGACAAAGCAAGCTATGACGTTTCGGCCGGAGCCTTCATCAGATACACAACGCTAGAGTAAACCAGGAACAAAGCATTGACTTATTATTAAATATGCTTGAGCGTAGAAAGAAAAACCACCACTAACGTGACGCATTCAGCTATACGAGCTGTGACGTCATTCTAGTCACAACCGCCCTTGCTCCCAAAGCTGAAAACGTCACGCCTGTGGAGATTTTAAGGGATTTCTCATTCTGCGCGCAGATCTGTCTAAAGTGGACTATGAATAAACCACAACCGTCTATAGTGTTAAGGCCAGTGAACAGGAAGGAATTACCCCTATTGTGTGACGTTGTCAATTTTATAAGCAGAGGCTGATTTGTTTACAATGACGTCAATCGGCTACTGCTGAAGTCGTCACGATTGTGGAGGGGTTTTCTGATATTTCCCTCTTTGACCGATGGCCTTATTACTATAGATGTCTGTAGAATAAACACACCTTTGCTCTTTGATCATTAGGGCGTAACTTCACCTCGCAGGCCAAGTACGCTCCGGGGGCTTGATATCCAAATGTCTGAGAAAAGCGCCGACTACAATTACAACATGAGAGGAAACCTCTGGAAGCTATTGCAAGATCAATTATTGAAGAGACAGCTTCTCTGACTTCTTCTCCTTGGACAATCATTTCTCATTTATCATTTCTCTTCAGCGGTGGTTTTTAATGATGGAAGAGAGAGAGAGAGAGAGAGAGAGAGAGAGAGAGAGAGAGAGAGAGAGCTATTTAGTGCATCAAAACTGTTGTTGATATAAGGGTGGTGGCAAAACATGGGAGGAGATTACGATGACGAGGAGGCTAACAGTTCAATAAATGTTGACGCCTACACAGACACACACACACAGACAAACACACACAAACAGACACACACACAGACACACACACACTCACACACACATACACAGGCATGCACACTCACACACACATTAACACACACAGACACATACATACACAGATACAGGCACACACACAGACACACACATAGACACCCACTCAGACAAACACACAAACACACACACAGACACACACACACAATTACCGATAAGACAAACCAGACATTTGTTCAATTTAAAGTTGATGGAATGTTGATGTCATCAACACCCTCTCACAAAACTGCTATCATCTAAACATCACTATTCTGTTACAAATATGCCATCTACTAAACATCAACAGTCTGTCACAGAACTGCTATCATATAAACATCAAGATTCTCTTGCAAGAGGAAGTGTAATGGTGTAAGGAGGTGGATATAATAATGGTGTTAAGAGAAAGTGAGACGCGCGTGATAGTGTAGTTGTAACAGGTCTCGCATGAAGGTTTGGAATGAGCGAGTCGGGGAGAGTGGTTAGGCGTTCAGAGTGACAGGTAAAGAGAGCGAGAAGCAGGTAGTTCTCGGGAATGTCAAGGGGGATTGGGAAAAAAGAAGAGTTAGAATTAAGAAAGGGAATTTATTTCACTGTCCCGGGGATTGACGTAGGGAAATTCTATTGGTTGAAACATGAGATATTGAGAGATTCAGAGGCTGCGCAGTTAGAAAACAGTAAGAGATAACATGTAAGCTAAGGAGGTAGGAAGCCGGTCCGCGCCATTATAGCGTGGATCCATTTTAGTAATAACAGGGCAAACGATCTTTTTAGTTACAAGTGTGTGTGTGTGTTTCACTTAAGGAGAAGTTGAATATAGTTTAAAGAAACGAGTGAGGCTGGATCCTTAGTTTAGGAAGCTGGATCTCTAATTTAGAAAGCTGGATCCTTAGTTTAGAAAGCTGGATCTCTAATTTAGAAAGCTGGATCCTTAGTTTAGGAAGCTGGATCTCTAATTTAGAAAGCTGGATCCTTAGTTTAGGAAGCTGGATCTCTAATTTAGAAAGCTGGATCCTTAGTTTAGGAAGCTGGATCTCTAATTTAGAAAGCTGGATGTTCTGTAATCATACTGTAGAGTGAGAGTGAGCAGACTAGTGAGGAAGTGTCTGTAATGATATATCCCATGCGATGGATTTATGACGTGGACATTACGTTGGATGTTAAGTTCTGTACACTGTTCAGGGAATGTAGACAGAGATCATTGATTTAATGTTTGATGAAAGAGCCCTGAGATTAATTAAAACAGAGTTCGGAGGTAACTGGAACATCCTTAGCATTACTTTGATACCCGAACGGTGATCCACGCCGCCGGGATGTTGTATTGAGATCCTAAGTTCGGTGGACTGTGCAGATAAAGAATATCTATTCTTATGTACATGAGACTTGTGTATGAAGTAAATTTGATATAGACAGGTGTGTGACGTACTCCGACCAAACAGATGAACCAGAACACAAAGCGAAGTGCCAAGAATGACAGTTTACACATAACAACTGAGCACATTTAAGAAAGGAGGAAAGGGACGGTCACAATCTCACAAATCTTCTACTTTCTATATATCAACATTCTTACATAAATCTTCTACCTTCTATATATCAACATTCTTACATCAATCGTCTACTTTCTATATATCAACATTTTCACACAAATCGTCTACCTTCTATATATCAACATACTCACAGAGATCTTCTACCTTCTATATATCAACATTCTCTTACAAATTTACTATCTTCTAAACATCAACATTCTCTCACAAATCTACTATCATATAAATATCAACATTCTCTCACAAATCTACTACATTCTAAGCATCAAAATTCTCTCACAAATCTACCACATCTAAATATCAACATTCTCTCACAAATCTACTATCTTCTAATCATCAACATTCTCTCACAAATCTACTATCTTCTAATCATCAACATTCTCTCACAAATCTACTACCTTCTAAACAACAATATTCTCTCACAAATTTACTATCATCTAAACATCAACATTCTCTCACAAATCTATTACCTTCTAATCATCAATATTCTCTAAAAAAAATCTACTACCATATAATCATCAACATTCTCTCACAAAAAATCTACTACCTTATAATCATCAACATTCTCTAACAAATCTACTACCTTCTAAACATCAACATTCTCTCACAAATCTACTACCTTCTAAGCATCAACATTCACTCACAAATCTACTATTTTCTATATATCAATATTCTCTCACAAATCTACTACCTTCTAAAAATCAACATTCTCTAACAAATCTACTATCTTCTATATATCAACATTCTCTCACAAATCTACTACCTTCTAATCATCAACATCACAAATCTACTATCTTCTAAACATCAACATTGTCTCACAAATATACTACCTTCTAATCATCAACATCACAAATCTACTATCTTCTATATATCAACATTCTCTCACAAATCTACTATCTTCTATATATCAACATTCTCTCACAAATCTACTATCTTCTATATATCAACATTCTCTCACAAATCTACTATCTTCTATATATCAACATTCTCTCACAAATCTACTACCTTCTAAACATCAACATTTTCTCACAAATCTACTATCTTCTATATATCAACATTCTCTCACAAATCTACTACCTTCTAAACATCAACATTTTCTAACAAATCTACTATCTTCTATATATCAACATTCTCTCACAAATCTACTACCTTCTAATCATCAACATTACAAATCTACTATCTTCTAAACATCAATATTCTCTCACAAATCTACTACCATCTAATCATCAACTTCACAAATCTACTATCTTCTAATCACCAACATTCTCTCACAAATCTACTACCTTCTAATCATCAACATTACAAATCTACTATCTTCTAAACATCAATATTCTCTCACAAATCTACTACCATCTAATCATCAACTTCACAAATCTACTATCTTCTATGTATCAACATTCTCTCACAAATCTACTACCTTCTAAACATCACCATCGTAAGCGTATAAGTAGTGGTATTAGTAGCAGTAGTAGTAGTAGTAGTAGTAGTAGTAATAGTAGTGTATTAGTAGCAGTAGTAGTAGTAGTAGTAGTAGTAGTAATAGTAGTGTATTAGTAGCAGTAGTAGTAATAGTGGTGGTATTAGTTGCAGCAGTAGTAGTAGTAGTAATAGCAGTGGTATTAGTAACAGTAGTAGTATTAGTAATAATTAGTAGTAATAGTAGTCGTATTAGTAGCAATAGTAGTAATAGTAGTGGTATTAGTAGCAGTAGTAGTAATAGTAGTGGTATTAGTTGCAGCAGTAGTAGTAGTAGTAATAGCAGTGGTATTAGTAACAGTAGTAGTATTAGTAATAATTAGTAGTAATAGTAGTGGTAATAGTAGCAATAGTAGTAATAGTAGTGGTATTATTTGCAGTAATAGTAGTAGTAGTAGTAATAGCAGTGGTATTAGTAACAGTAGTAGTAGTAGTAGTAATAGTAGTGGTATTAGTAGCAGTAGTAGTAATAGTAGTGGTATTAGTAGCAGTAGTAGTAGTAGTAATAGTAGTAGTATTAGTAGCAGTAGTAGTAATACCAGTGGTATTAGTAGCAGTAGTAGTAATAGTGGTAGTAGTAGTCTGTATGTATGGTCTTTGTCGTCTTGACAGACGGTTGGTAGCAAGCAATCATGATAAGTCAGTAGTTTGGTAAAGCATTAGTGTCTCATACTGTGTGCTGCTTTACTGAACATCTTTTCTTGTGGCTGAATGTGCCAATCCTGGACAGATAAATCCATCCACAGCACGAGCAAGGTGTTCCCGCGGCACCCGGCCTTGTCTCCTTTCTCTTGCGCCTTTTGTCTTCTGAAGTTGACATCAGCACTGTCACGAAAGTTGCTGTGCCATTTTTTATTTTTACTCTCCATGTGCTACGATCTGCAGCCATATTTTCCCAGTTTCTTTCACTGATAGAAAATTCCCCCAAGGAAGCCCTGCAAACATCCATATATCTCAGCACTGGTCTGCCCTTTGGTCTCTTTCTGTCCTTAAGTTCGCCATACAATATTTGTTTGGAAATACGATTGTTTACCATTCTTCTTACATGGCCCAGCCACCTTAGTCTACGAATCCTAAGTGTTGCCATGGTCGATGGGAGTTTGGCTCGTTGTAAGACATTATAGTTAGTTACTTTGTCCTGCCATTTGATGTTCATAATCTTGCGAAGGCAATGTACATGAAAGCTGTTTAACCTTTCCTCCAGCCCCGCATAGGTAGTCCAAGTTTCTGATCCGTATAAAAGTGTACTAAGCACACAACTTCGGTAAATTTGAATCTTATTCCTGAGTGTTCATTTGGTGTTGGCCCATGCTCTATCTTTAAGTTCACCAAATGTTAAAGTTGACTTTCCGATTCGGGAATTTACTTCTTTTTCAAGGGAGACAAGACAATGGTTGTGAGCATAGAACCGAGATAGGTGAACTTTCTCACAGATTCAAGGGGTATGTTACTTAATGATATAGCTGCGGGGCTGGCTACACCTTGTTGAAGTACCACAGTCTTCTGGATACTTATTGACAGGGAGAATAATTCACATGATCTAGCCAGATTATCGATCATTGACTGCAGGACGGATTCATCATGAGCAAGCAGTGCTGTATCATCAGCAAATAGAAGCTCCTTGATTAGGGTCTCAGTTGTTTTTTATTTTGACCTCAGACATGCAAGATTGAATAAGGAGCCATCAGATCTTGTACGGATGTAGATGTCTCCAGAGGCGGTTTCAAACGCATTGTGGGAAGCGTAAAGTATGCCGAATAGGGTAGGGGCAAGGACACATCATTGTTTGACTCCACAGTTCATCTCAAAGGGCTGGGAAGATCTACCGGCGAACTGGATGATGGCTGACATATTGTTGTGAAACGACTTGATCACCTTAAGTAATGTAGGAGGGCAGCCAACATTTTCCAACACCCTGTATAGACCTACTCTGCTCACTGTGTCAAACACCTTTGTGAGATCAATGTAGGAGGGCAGCCAACATTTTCCAGCACCTTGTATAGACCTACTCTGCTCACTGTGTCAAACACCTTTGCGAGATCAATGTAGGAGGGCAGCCAACATTTCCCAACACCTTGTATAGACCTACTCTGCTCACTGTGTCAAACACCTTTGTGAGATCTATGTAGGAGGGCAGCCAACATTTCCAACACCTTGTATAGACCTGCTCTGCTCACTGTGTCAAACACCTTGTATAGACATGCTCTGCTCACTGTGTCAAACACCTTGTATAGACATGCTCTGCTCACTGTGTCAAACACCTTGTGAGATCAATGTAGGAGGGCAGCACATTTTCCAACACCTTGTATAGACCTGCTCTGCTCACTGTGTCAAACGCCTTTGTGAGATCAATGTAGGAGGGCAGCCAACATTTTCCAACACCTTGCATAGACATGCTCTGCTCACTGTGTCAAACGCCCTGTATAGACCTACTCTGCTCACTGTGTCAAACACCTTGCATAGACCTGCTCTGCTCACTGTGTCAAACACCCTGTATAGACCTACTCTGCTCACTGTGTCAAACACCTTGTATAGACCTGCTCTGCTCACTGTGTCAAACACCCTGTATAGACCTACTCTGCTCACTGTGTCAAACACCTTGTATAGACCTGCTCTGCTCACTGTGTCAAACACCCTGTATAGACCTACTCTGCTCACTGTGTCAAACACCTTGTATAGACCTGCTCTGCTCACTGTGTCAAACACCCTGTATAGACCTACTCTGCTCCCTGTGTCAAACACCTTGTATAGACCTGCTCTGCTCACTGTGTCAAACACCCTGTATAGACCTACTCTGCTCACTGTGTCAAACACCCTGTATAGACCTACTCTGCTCCCTGTGTCAAACACCTTGTATAGACCTGCTCTGCTCACTGTGTCAAACACCCTGTATAGACCTACTCTGCTCACTGTGTCAAACACCCTGTATAGACCTACTCTGCTCACTGTGTCAAACACCTTGTATAGACCTGCTCTGCTCACTGTGTCAAACACCCTGTATAGACCTACTCTGCTCACTGTGTCAAACACCCTGTATAGACCTACTCTGCTCCCTGTGTCAAACACCTTGTATAGACCTGCTCTGCTCACTATGTCAAACACCTTGTATAGACCTGCTCTGCTCACTGTGTCAAACACCCTGTATAGACCTACTCTGATCACTGTGTCAAACACCTTTGTGAGATCAATGTAGGAGGGCAGCCAACATTTTCCAACACCTTGTATAGACCTGCTCTGCTCACTGTGTCAAACACCTTTGTGAGATCAATGTATGAGGGCAGCCAACATTTCCCAACACCTTGTATAGACATGCTCTGCTCACTGTGTCAAACACCCTGTATAGACCTGCTCTGCTCACTGTGTCAAACACCTTGTATAGACCTGCTCTGCTCACTGTGTCAAACACCCTGTATAGACCTACTCTGCTCACTGTGTCAAACACCTTGTATAGACCTGCTCTGCTCACTGTGTCAAACACCCTGTATAGACCTGCTCTGCTCACTGTGTCAAACACCTTGTATAGACCTGCTCTGCTCACTGTGTCAAACACCCTGTATAGACCTACTCTGCTCACTGTGTCAAACACCCTGTATAGACCTACTCTGCTCACTGTGTCAAACACCTTGTATAGACCTACTCTGCTCACTATGTCAAACACCTTGTATGGATCTGCTCTGCTCACTGTGTCAAACACCTTTGTGAGATCAATGTATGAGGGCAGCCAACATTTTCCAACACCTTGTATAGATCTGCTCTACTCACTGTGTCAAACACCTTTGTGAGATCAATGTATGAGGGCAGCCAACATTTTCCAACACCTTGTATAGATCTGCTCTACTCACTGTGTCAAACACCTTTGTGAGATCAATGTATGAGGGCAGCCAACATTTTCCAACACCTTATATAGACCTACTCTGCCCACTGTGTCAAACACCTTTGTGAGATCAATGTAGGAGGACAGCCAACATTTTCCAACACCTTGTATAGACCTGCTCTGCTCACTGTGTCAAACACCTTTGTGAGATCAATGTATGAGGGCAGCCAACATTTCCCAACACCTTGTATAGACCTGCTCTACTCACTGTGTCAAACACCTTTGTGAGATCAATGTATGAGGGCAGCCAACATTTTCCAACACCTTATATAGACCTACTCTGCTCACTGTGTCAAACACCTTTGTGAGATCAATGTATGAGGGCAGCCAACATTTTCCAACACCTTATATAGACCTACTCTGCTCACTGTGTCAAACACCTTTGTGAGATCAATGTATGAGGGCAGCCAACATTTCCCAACACCTTATATAGACCTACTCTGCCCACTGTGTCAAACACCTTTGTGAGATCAATGTAGGAGGGCAGCCAACATTTTCCAACACCTTGTATAGACCTGCTCTACTCACTGTGTCAAACACCTTTGTGAGATCAATGTAGGAGGGCAGCCAATATTATCCAACACCTTGTATAGACCTGCTCCGCTCACTGCGTCAAACACCTTTGTGAGATCAATGTAAGAGGGCAGCCAACATTTTCCAACACCTTGTATAGACCTGCTCTACTCACTGTGTCAAACACCTTTGTGAGATCAATGTAGGAGGGCAGCCAATATTATCCAACACCTTGTATAGACCTGCTCCGCTCACTGCGTCAAACACCTTTGTGAGATCAATGTAAGAGGGCAGCCAACATTTTCCAACACCTTGTATAGACCTACTCTGCCCACTGTGTCAAACACCTTTGTGAGATCAATGTAGGAGGACAGCCAACATTTCCCAGCACCTTGTATAGACCTGCTCTGCTCACTGTGTTAAACACCTTTGTGAGATCAATGTAGGAGGGCAGCCAACATTTCTCAGCACCTTGTATAGACCTGCTCTACTCACTGTGTCAAACACCTTTGTGAGATCAATGTAGGAGGGCAGCCAACATTTTCCAACACCTTATATAGACCTACTCTGCCCACTGTGTCAAACACCTTTGTGAGATCAATGTAGGAGGGCAGCCAACATTATCCAACACCTTGTATAGACCTGCTCTACTCACTGTGTCAAACACCTTTGTGAGATCAATGTAGGAGGACAGCCAACATTTTCCAACACCTTGTATAGACCTACTCTGCCCACTGTGTCAAACACCTTTGTGAGATCAATGTAGGAGGACAGCCAACATTTCCCAGCACCTTGTATAGACCTGCTCTGCTGACTGTGTTAAACACCTTTGTGAGATCAATGTAGGAGGGCAGCCAACATTTCTCAGCACCTTGTATAGACCTGCTCTACTCACTGTGTCAAACACCTTTGTGAGATCAATGTAGGAGGGCAGCCAACATTTTCCAACACCTTGTATATACCTACTCTACTCACTGTGTCAAACACCTTTGTGAGATCAATGTAGGAGGGCAGCCAACATTTTCCAACACCTTGTATAGACCTGCTCTGCTCACTGTGTCAAACACCTTTGTGAGATCAATGTAGGAGGGCAGCCAACATTTTCCAACACCTTGTATATACCTACTCTACTCACTGTGTCAAACACCTTTGTGAGATCAATGTAGGAGGGCAGCCAACATTTTCCAACACCTTGTATAGACCTGCTCTGCTCACTGTGTCAAACACCTTTGTGAGATCAATGTAGGAGGGCAGCCAACATTTCCCAACACCTTGTATATACCTACTCTACTCACTGTGTCAAACACCTTTGTGAGATCAATGTAGGAGGGCAGCCAACATTTTCCAACACCTTGTATATACCTACTCTACTCACTGTGTCAGAAACCTTTGTGAGATCAACAAAGGCTATAAATAGAGGTCTTCTCTGTTCCTTGCAACTGGCGGAGAGTACAAATCATATCCGTGGTTGACTGTCCAGCTCTAAACCCACACTGGGACTCAGGAAGGATACGTTCCGCCAATTGATGTAGGCGCTTTAAAACAATTCTTGCTAATGCCTTTCCAGTTATACTCTGGAGGGATATACCCCTATAATTGTTGCAATCGCCCTTGTCCCCTTATTTTTATATAACGTTACAATCTTTGCATTTTTCATGTCTTGGGGTATATCACCACTTCTCCAGCATTGGACAAGGAGTTTGTAGAGGTGGGGAAGGAGTGTTTCAAGGTTTTCCTTGAGTAGTTCGGCTGGGATGTTGTCGTTACCAGGAGCTTTTCCACTTGAGAGGTCACGGATGACATCATGAAGTTCTTTCTCAGTAGGTTCATTGTCCAGTTCAGTCAGCACTGAGAGGTCATGGATGACATCATGAGGTTCTTTCTCAGTAGGTTCATTGTCCAGTTCAGTCAGCACTGAGAGGTCATGGATGACATCATGAAGTTCTTTCTCAGTAGGTTCATTGTCCAGTTCAGTCAGCACTGAGAGGTCATGGATGACATCATGAGGTTCTTTCTCAGTAGGTTCATTGTCCAGTTCAGTCAGCACTGAGAGGTCATGGATGACATCATGAAGTTCTTTCTCAGTAGGTTCATTGTCCAGTTCAGTCAGCACTGAGTGTTTTGGGACTAGCTGGTCTAGGAGTGGGCTTGCTGGTCTAGGAGTGGGCTTGCTGGTCTAGGAGTGGGCTTGCTGGTCTGTCTACAGAATATAGACTTGAGTCATGTTCGACCCATCTTTCCAGTTGTTTAGTTTTGTCACTGATAGACTCACCGTTAGCATCGTTTAAGGGAGCCATTTTTGAGATGTTTGGGCCTAGAGCAATTATAAAGTGTTTGTACATAATTCGTGAATCACTGAGCTTAGCAGCAGGAGTAGGAGTAGTCAGAACTACAACTACCTTGGACACACTATAACCAGTGATGGAAAATGTACAACTGAAATAACCAAAAGAATAAGAATGGCAAAAAGTAATTGTAATGTCATGAGGAATATACAAACATCAAAGCAAGAGATGAATCGGAATGGCGCTCCACGACAGCCAACCTTTGATGCGGAGACGGCACTCAATGATTATGAATAGTATTATTAATAGTAATAGAAGTAGTAGTGGTAATATTAGTAATAGTAGTAGTAATATTAGTAGAAATATTAGTAGTAATATTAGCAATAAGGCGTATCTTTAGATATTGCTCCAGGTAGACGGGACTCGTAAACCTTGGCTGGCAACCCGTCCAGAAGAAGGGAAACTTCGACCACAAAACCCTCCACTACCTTGTGGACTAGATTCTAGTTAGAATCGAAGGTTATGGGAGTACACCCAGAGTAAAAATCCGGAGGGAGGGACCCTAAGGCAGTGGACGGCGTTAATCGTCTTTCTGGCATCCCCTGCACCTTCTTTCAATTCCGAACGTATGGACTTTGTCCCTCCTTCGGAAATCCTTGAAACGAAGTCGAGAGGGGGATAGTGCGACTGGGTAAAGCACTATCTCCATATCCTGTGCCCAGGCAGAGTAGGCAAAGTGAAATGAGGAAGAAAGCACCAATGTTTAAACTTGGCACATGGAACGTAAGGACCATGTTCCCTGGACTTGCTAAAGCAAACACACTGAAAGAAGGGCAAATTAGAACAACAGCCCTCATAGATAAAGAACTAAATAGGCTACATGTTGATATTGCTGTCCTCCAAGAAACAAGACTCTCAGACTGTGGTTCTGTAAAGGAAGAAAATTATACTTTTTTCTGGCGGGGTCTAATCCCTGAAAAGCCACGTCTACATGGAGTAGGATTCGCTGTGCATAACTTTAACTGTCCTGCAACGTGCTAAGACCCTAACAATCATGTCGATGCTCAGATGTCGAAGACTAAGATGGCTGGGGCATGTCTAGCGAATGGAAGAAAAGCGCATCCCCAGGCAAATACTATATGGTGAACTAACACACGGAAAAAGACAAATCGGCAGATCTAAACTACGATATAGAGATATCTGCAAATCATCTCTGAATGACTTCTCCATATGTGAAAATGACTGGGAACATCTGACAACTAATTGCACATCATGGAGAGCATATATAAGGAACGGTATAACATCATTTGAGACTGTGTGTTAAGGCAAAACTTGGAAGAGAAAAGACTCATGAAAAAGGATGGAAAACCCTGTGGATCAGTGGGCCTGACTTAGTCATTCTGTGGCCGCGTGTGTTTGTCAAACATTTGTAGAATTAGTCACGAGAGAAGCAAAAACAAAACCTAAAAAAAGATACACAATAGCCTCCACTAGACCGTCTGACAAGACGAATAGGGCCATATAATATTAGTAATAGTAGTAGTAATATTAGTAATAGTAGTAGTAATATTAGTAATAGTAGTAGTAATATTAGTAATAGTAGTAGTAATATTAGTAATAGTAGTAGTAATATTAGTAATAGTAGTAGTAATATTAGTTATAGTAGTAGTAATATTAGTAATAGTAGTAATATTAGTAATAGTAGTAGTAATATTAGTAATAGTAGTAGTAATATTAGTAATAGTAGTAGTAATATTAGTAATAGTAGTAGTAATATTAGTAATAGCAGTAATAGTTATATTAGTAATATTATTAGTAATATTAGTAATAGCAGTAATAGTTATATTAGTAATATTATTAGTAATATTAGTAATAGTAGTAGTAGTAATATGATTATTATTATTAGTAGTAGTAGTAGTAGTAATAATATTAGTGATTTAAGTGGTAGTAGTTTATTGTGCAGAGATCATAGCCCTGTGACAACAGATGCGCAGACTGAAACAGTGGATGTAGCAGATGTTATAGAAGACATCATTATTCGTACAAATAGCAATTCCAAAAGCTTCATGGATTGTAGCACTATACGTGCTGTAGGCGACACTTTGAACGTCGATATGTCATTGTGCAGGCTTGCAGACATAGAAGAGGTAGTGGCTGCAGCAGATGTTGTTAAACGCTCATGGAAAGTATTATGACAATCGTAGCACTTGTTTATAAAATAAGAAAATAGTTGAAGCAGCACTTGTAATAGACTCAGAACAATGAGAACTAGCGACTGTAGCGTCCGCTACAACAACTATAACGGCTGTACTTGTAGAATTGTCACCATAAATTAATGCTTATGAAAAAATTATACAAATAAACCAACCAAGGGCGAGAACTTATGGTTTCTTTGCAACATTTGGGTAAAATTCGATAATTTCCCTTGACATGAAAGATCTGAATGTTTACCATCTACCCACTTAACTACCTGCCTGCCGATTCATCTACCTGCCTGCCTGACTACCTACCTACCTACCTACCTAGATACATACCTACCTACCTACCTGCCTGCCTGTCTGACTACCTACCTACCTACCTACCTACATACCTACCTTCCTACCTACCTACATACATACCTGCCTACCTAAATACCTACCTACCTAAATACCTACCTACCTACATATCTAATGCTTATGAAAAAATTATACAAATAAAACAACTAAGGGCGAGAACTTATGGTTTCTTTGCAACGTTTGGGTAAAATTCGATTACTTCCCTTGACATGAAAGATCTGAATGTTTACCATCTACCCACTTAACTACCTGCCTGCCGATTCATCTACCTGCCTGCCTGACTACCTACCTACCTACCTACCTAAATACATACCTACCTACTTACCTGCCTGCCTGTCTGACTACCTACCTACCTACCTACCTACCTACCTACCTACCTACCTACATACATACATACATACCTACATACATACCTGCCTACCTAAATACCTACCTACCTAAATACCTACCTACCTACATACCTAAATACCTACCTATCTACATACCTACCTACCTACCTACATACCTACATACCTATCTACATATTTATCTACCTATCTATATACCTATCTATATACCTAACTACCTACCTGCCTATCTACATACCTACATACCTACCTATCTACATACCTATTTACCTATCTACATACCTACCTATCTACCTACCTACCTACCTACCTACCTAGAGAACTACCTACCTATCTACATACCTATCTACATACCTACCTACCTACATACCTATCTACATACCTACCTTCCTACCTACCTACCTACTTATCTATATACCTACCTACCTCCCTACCTATATATCTACATACCTGCCTTTCTACCTACCTACCTGCCTGATTACCTACCTACCTACCTACCTATCTATCTATCTACCTACCTACTTACCTCCCTACCTACATATCTACATACTTACCTTTCTACCTACCTACCTACCTACCTACCTACCTACCTACCTACCTACCTACCTACCTACCTACCTATCTACCTGCCTGACTACCTACCTACCTACCTACCTCCCTAAATACCTACCTATCTACCTACCTACCTCTCTACCTACCTATCTACATACCTACCTTCCTACCTACCTACCTATCTACATGTCTACCTACCTACCTACCTACCAATCTACCTATCTACATACCTGCCTACCTATATACCTACCTACCTCCCTACCTACCTATCTACATACCTACCTTTCTACCTACCTACCTACCTGCCTGACTACCTACCTACCTACCTACCTACCTACCTACCTATCTACCTGCCTGCCTGTCTGTCTGCCTGTCTGTCTATCTATCTATCTATCTTTCTATTGTAAGACGGCACAAAGGACAGAAACTCTAGACTCACCACGCCCACCGATCGCCCTATATGGCGACTCCACTCATTGTCAATTGATTTTGTTGTACCGTTTCTTTGATTATGTCTGTCCATCTTACTCTAAGTCTGCCTCCTGCTCTTCTCATTTCTCCTCTTTTAATATATACTTTGTATAGCAAGGAATCACACGGCATTCTGTCTAGATGGACAAACCTGTTTATTTGTTGTTTCCGTATGTAGCTTAGGATTGGCTTAATGCCTACTCTTTCTCTTATAATATTATTTCTGATTCTGTCTTTTCTGGTCGCTCCAAGCACTCAGACATCGCATCTCTGTGGTGACAAGCTCTCTTTTATGCTTAGTCATATATTCATCAGTATCAAAATGCCGTAGTTAGCTATCAAAATGCTGCAGTCAGCTATCAAAATGCTACAGTCCGCTCTTGTACTATCCATCTAAGGATGCATGAGTGGTATTTCTGTTACAGATGAGTCAATGCTTGGACTTGTCCTTCGTTAAGACAGTCCATCCACCTCCGACATGGTAGAGACTGTGCTGCCAGACCGTCAGAGCTGTCCCCGAGCTTGTAGAGACCCCAGCGTGTAGGCGCCACACAAACCTCGCCGACATCTACAAAGGAGATGGAAGCCATGGGAACTGCAGCAGCCAGGGCCGAGCCATAAGCTAAATAGACTACAGCCTAGCAAAAAAAAAAAAAGTAAAGTACCCCCGTCACGCCAAGTGGCGTATAGGGAAATATGGTGTTAGTGACCCTATATTTTACAGACCTTCAATACATGATTTTTTGGGGTAATGTGGTCGGTATTACGCCCGTGCTGCTTTACTTTCCCAGAAAAAAAATTCGGCACCCATTTAAGGCTGGGTGAACTCGGAAGCCGTCGGTTGGGATCGAACCCTACCCCTTGACCTTTGTAGTCCAGTTCACTAACCACTGAGCTATCGCGGCTCCCCTGGACTACAGCCTAGGACGTCACAACCAGAGGGGCATCAACAGATTGAATTTGTTTTGGGGCTACATTTATCTGATACCAGTGTATGATTTCTCAAGAGATGGGATGTCTCAGAATAATGTTGACAGTTGTGTGTACAACAGTTAAAACGACCATCGAGGAAATGCACACAGAGCGCAACACAAAAAGGGAGCTCCTAAAAAACATCAGAAAGAAACAATTGACACTTTTCAAGCACATCATGAGAAGAGGAAAGTTGGAATACTTGGTTACAACTGGCAAAATAGAAGAAAGAGAGATCGTGGACGACAAATAGAGAATATACTTGATAGCTTGGTGTCATTGCATGGAAAACAGTCAACAAGAGAATTGAAACGATGTATTGTGGATAGAAAGTTGTACCTACAAGGACATAATCGCTCACGCCAACCGGTATGGCACAAGATGATGGTGATATGATTGTGAGACCTTCTGGTGTTCAAATTTAAGGTTAAAAAAAAGAGGGAGAGGGGGGGGGGGGTTCTCAAAGTTTGATAGAGATTATGGACTTATGAACCCTGGTCGGAAGCTGCGTCAGCTCCTCCTGACAGCACACAACGATGATCACGTGTCAGCTTGCACCAACTCGATGGAGTTGAACAGATTCAATCAAACACAATGAGGAAAATAGGAGGGCTATTGTGAGAGCTGTGAGACCCTGAGGAGCTGACGTCATTGATGGGAAGCCTGGTATGAGTGATCACATGTACACGGACATCACTTATAAGTGCTCACATGTACACGGACATCTCTTATAAGTGCTCACATGTACAGGGACATCACTTATAAGTGATCATATCTACACGGACACCACTTATAAGTGTGTACTAGTGCAAGAAAACAACTTATATGTGTTCACAATTGCAGGGACACTAGCTTGAGATCAATCCAACTGGCTGATATGTTGACACATTGATGAGATCAATCCAACTGGCCGATATGTTGACACATTTATGAGATCAATCCAACTGTCTGATATTTTGACACATTGATGAGATCAATCCAACTGTCTGATATGTTGACACATTGATGAGATCAATCCAACTGGCTGATATGTTGACACATTGATGTGATCAATCCAACTGGCTGATATGTTGACACATTGATGTGATCAATCCAACTGGCTGATATGTTGACACATTGATGAGATCAATCCAACTGGCTGATATGTTGACACATTGATGTGATCAATCCAACTGTCCGATATGTTGACACATTGATGAGATCAATCCAACTGGCTGATATGTTGACACATTGATGTGATCAATCCAACTGGCTGATATGTTGACACATTGATGTGATCAATCCAACTGTCCGATATGTTGACACATTGATGAGATCAATCCAACTGGCTGATATGTTGACACATTGATGAGATCAATCCAACTGGCTGATATGTTGACACATTGATGAGATAAATCCAACTGGCTGATATGTTGACACATTGATGAGATCAATCCAACTGGCAGATATGTTGACACATTGATCGGCCTCAGACCGTCCTTGACACTTCCAGCACACGTGTAGTTTTTGATGGGGAGCTGCAAGTCTTTGACCATAAACTGGGTGTGTCCCACAAGCTGATTGTGACCTGTATATCGACCTGTGTTTGTTACCGCTGTTTGTACAGCCTCGGAGATATCACATCCCATGTTTGTACAGCCTCGGAGATATCACATCCCATGTTTGTACAGCTTCGGAGATATCACATCCCATGTTTGTACAGCCTCGGAGATATCACATCCCAATGTTTGTACAGCCTCGAAGATATCACATCCCATGTTTGTACAGCCTCGAAGATATCACATCCCATGTTTGTACAGCCTCGGAGATATCACATCCCATGTTTGTACAGCCTCGGAGATATCACATCCCATGTTTGTACAGCCTCGAAGATATCACAACCCATGTTTGTACAGCCTCGGAGATATCACAACCCATGTTTGTACAGCCTCGGAGATATCACATCCCATGTTTGTACAGCCTCGGAGATATCACATCCCATGTTTGTACAGCCTCGAAGATATCACATCCCATGTTTGTACAGCCTCGGAGATATCACATCCCATGTTTGTACAGCCTCGGAGATATCACATCCCATGTTTGTACAGCCTCGGAGATATCACATCCCATGTTTGTACAGCCTCGGAGATATCACATCCCATGTTTGTACAGCCTCGGAGATATCACATCCCATGTTTGTACAGCCTCGGAGATATCACATCCCATGTTTGTACAGCCTCGGAGATATCACATCCCATGTTTGTACAGCCTCGGAGATATCACAACCCATGTTTGTACAGCCTC
Source organism: Megaustenia siamemsis (assembly GCA_032433765.1). Classification (NCBI taxonomy): domain Eukaryota; kingdom Metazoa; phylum Mollusca; class Gastropoda; order Stylommatophora; family Ariophantidae; genus Megaustenia; species Megaustenia siamemsis. The sequence goes on from JAVIAB010000156.1 coordinate 4,015,788, forward strand.
GGAGATATCACATCCCATGTTTGTACAGCCTCGGAGATATCACATCCCATGTTTGTACAGCCTCGGAGATATCACATCCCATGTTTGTACAGCCTCGGAGATATCACATCCCATGTTTGTACAGCCTCGGAGATATCACATCCCATGTTTGTACAGCCTCGAAGATATCACAACCCATGTTTGTACAGCCTCGGAGATATCACATCCCATGTTTGTGAAGCCTGGGAGATATCACATCCCATGTTTGTGAAGCCTGGGAGATATCACATCCCATGTTTGTACAGCCTGGAAGATATCACATCCCATGTTTGTGAAGCCTGGGAGATATCACATCCCATGTTTGTGAAGCCTGGGAGATATCACATCCCATGTTTGGGAAGCCTGGAAGATATCACATCCCAATGTTTGTGAAGCCTGGGAGATATCACATCCCAATGTTTGTGAAGCCTGGGAGATATCACATCCCATGTTTGTGAAGACGCTGAGCGAAAGCTTAAGTTTGTTTGCACAAGTTCTCCAACATACGATGTAGTATACTTACTCCCCTTGTTGTCCGCTAAATTAGTTGGAGCGATGCTCAAATACCAAACAGGAGATGTCTAGTCGATGGGATGAGTCGAGGTTTGTCAGTGCAGACAAATGAGTTAACATGAACAGAAACGGTATCTTGAAGGGATAGATGATCTTTTCTCTCTCGTTTCCCATTCTTCCATTTTTCTTCATACCCTATTGGTCACTTGCTTTCATGTTTCATCATTTGGTTCCTTCCATCCTAATTAAATCATACTATCCTATTGTCTATTAATTTTATTAACTCTTTAGGTACGAAGGTTTTTATCAATTTAGCGGTAGATAATTCAGAGACATAATTTGTCATGTTTTTAAATATCAATCGACATATTTATCTAATACTTAACATATTACATATGGATGTTTAGATAATTGAACAAGGAATTAGATATCACCATTACCAAAATGATACAAGATATATAAAAAGAATATTGTTTGATGACAGTTTACACTAATCAAATTGAGAGTGACGCACTGTGCGGCTAAACGTACATTATAGAAATCGGCATGGCACACGGTGAGTCGAAACGTATGGAAAAGGTCAACCATACTATATGTAAATTTTGGCCATCGTCTTTTTCCGTCTTTCTTTCCGCCATTTATTAGATCTGTATTCCCCTCCCCCCCCCCCCACCTTTTCCTCTCCCCATCTCACGTCTCATCACATCCGTATTCGACTTACAGTCAGCCACACAGAGCCAGTTTTTGGACCAAGCCTCAGCTAAGTCTCATATTAATTGTAACATATTTTTCAGCTTACTACTAATTATTAACGTACATTTTAAATTCTCTTAATATATAGTCCAACTCCCTTTTATTTTATCTTTTCATTTCTTATCCCACTTGTTATTTGTGTTTGAATTACTTGTCTCGTTCATTCTAGATGTGGCAACGTTTATCATTATTCCCTTGTCCGTTTGTGTTGTTCTTGTTTTCTGAAGAATGCCGCATGTTGGCCAAACCGTGTTTTGTTGTGTTACTTTTGTGTCAAGCTAGCTGTGACAGTACCTTGTCGGAGTCTACGTCACACCCCACCAGTTGCTTCTTTAGATCTGTGTTGTGTTTCCTGGCTTGGATTTGTGTGTTTAATTTGTATAGTTTCTTTGTTATATCCGATGAAGACTTTTGCCTCAACGTTATAGTTTCTTTGTTATATCCGATGAAGGCTTTTGCCTCAACGTTATAGTTTCTTTGTTATATCCGATGAAGGCTTTTGCCTCAACGTTATAGTTTCTTTGTTATATCCGATGAAGGCTTTTGCCGCAACGTTATAGTTTCTTTGTTATATCCAATGAAGACTTTTGCCTCAACGTTATAGCTTCTTTGTTATATCCGATGAAGGCTTTTGCCGCAACGCTATAGTTTCTTTGTTATATCCAATGAAGACTTTTGCCTCAACGTTATAGTTTCTTTGTTATATCTGATGAAGACTTTTGCCTCAACGTTATAGTTTCTTTGTTATATCTGATGAAGACTTTTGCCTCAACGTTATAGTTTCTTTTGTCTGTCTGTTAGTTTAACAGCTCTATACCGTTCTGTGTTTATTTGATATTTTCTCCGCAGCACTACTCGCGTCCCGTATATTTGATATCTTTGATTTTTGTGTTTGATTTCATGAGCATGAGCATGTACTCTGATACTTAACTGCCAGGGTTTTTTATTCTGCGAAGTTAATGCACGCATACATGTTGTCTCCTCTCAACAGCTGAAGTTAATGCACGCATACTTGTTGTGTCCTGTAAACAGCTGAAGTTAATGCACGCATACTTGTTGTCTCCTCTCAACAGCTGAAGTTAATGCACGCATACTTGTTGTGTCCTGTAAACAGCTGAAGTTAATGCACGCATACATGTTGTCTCCTCTCAACAGCTGAAGTTAATGCACGCATACTTGTTGTGTCCTGTAAACAGCTGAAGTTAATGCACGCATACTTGTTGTCTCCTCTCAACAGCTGAAGTTAATGCACGCATACTTGTTGTGTTCTATCAACAGCTGAAGTTAATGCACGCATACTTGTTGTGTTCTATCAACAGCTGAAGTTAATGCATGCATACTTGTTGTCTCCTGTCAACAGCTGAAGTTAATGCATGCATACTTGTTGTGTCCTGTCAACAGATGAAGTTAATGCATACATACTTCTTGTATCCTGTCAACACCTGAAGTTAATGCATACATACTTGTTGTGTTCTGTCAACAGTTGAAGTTAATGCATACATACTTGATGTATACTGTCAACAGCTGAAGTTAATGCATACCTACTTGTTGTGTTCTATCAACAGTTGAAGTTAATGCATGCATACTTGTTGTGTCCTGTCAACAGCTGAAGTTAATGCACGCATAGTTGTTGTGTCCTGTCAACAGCTGAAGTTAATGCATGCATACTTGTTGTGTCCCGTCAACAGCTAAAGTTAATGCACGCATACTTGTTGTCTCCTGTCAACAGCTGAAGTTAATGCACGCATACTTGTTGTGTTCTCTCAACAGCTGAAGTTAATGCATTCATACTTGTTGTGTTCTGTCAACAGCTGAAGTTAATGCATACATACTTGTTGTGTTCTGTCAACAGCTGAAGTTAATGCATACATACTTGTTGTGTCCTGTCAACAGCTGAAATTAATGCATTCAAACTTGTGTCCTGTCAACAGCTGAAGTTAATGCATTCATACGTATTGTGTCCTGTCAACAGCTGAAGTTAATACATGCATATTTGTTGTCTCCTGTCAACAGCTGAAGTTAATGCACGCATACTTGTTGTGTCCTGTCAACAGCTGAAGTTAATGCATTCATGCTTGTTGTGTTCTGTAAACAGCTGAAGTTAATGCATACATACTTGATGTATACTGTCAACAGCTGAAGTTAATGCATACATACTTGTTGTGTCCTGTCAACAGCTGAAGTTAATGCACGCATACTTGTTGTCTCCTGTCAACAGCTGAAGTTAATGCATACATACTTGTTGTCTCCTGTCAACAGCTGAAGTTAATGCATTCATACTTGTTGTATCCTGTCAACAGTTGAAGTTAATGCATACATACTTGTTGTGTCCTGTCAACAGCTGAAGTTAATGCATACATACTTGTTGTGTCCTGTCAACAGCTGAAGTTAATGCATACATACTTGTTGTAATCTGTCAACAGCTGAAGTTAATGCATGCATACTTGTTGTATCCTGTCAACAGCTGAAGTTAACGCATGTATACTTGTTGTGTTCTGTCAACAGCTGAAGTTAATGCATGTATACTTGTTGTCTCGTGTCAACAACCTAACTTGGATATATTGGATCTGGACACGCGAAAGTTCGTGGCAAGAGATGGTCAAAACAAGATGGAGGAGTCTGCCATTGCGCAGGAAACCTTCAAGATGGACATGTCTGACACTGGGATGGGTTTTAAAAGAACATCTCTCACAAGATGGCGACAAGGATAACCCAAGCGTCAAAGCAATGGAGGAACGGGGCGGCACCATGAGCCGACGCTGGACAAACATCCCCAGCGGTTGAGAACGTAACACGATCAGTCAATGCAGGGCAGGCACATTCAGTAGATGAACACATCGATGGTTGCTGGAACAAGCAGCAGAGCGGATATGGGAATGCTCCATCTGGGGTGACGTATGTCAGAACTAACGAATAATGACAAAAATTACTTATTTTTTTCTGTCTTGTTTATCTGTTCATGCGATGAAGCGTCGTGGGGAGATGCCATTTCACTTACACAGCGGCGTTGACAAGTCTTGATCCAGTGTCAGCGGCTGGTGTGTATGACGTCAACAAGATGGCCAAACACAGTCGAACATTATTATCATGTGTCGAGGCGGGGACAATAGATTTTCTCCGTTGAATTGTTCATATTTCCAGCGCCATCTTCTTCCTTCTCTCGTTGGACCTGACCCTCGTAGCTAGAGCTCGCGCTATTGTACGCGAGCACGTCCACAGTACCCGGATAGCGACAGCACTTCTTCCAACATACACGCACGTCCACAGTACCCGGATAGCGACAGCACTTCTTGCAACATACGCGCACGTCCACAGTACCCGGATAGCGACAGCACTTCTTCCAACATACACGCACGGTCTCTGTACGCGAGCACGTCCACAGTACCCGGATAGCGACAGCACTTCTTCCAACATACACGCACGGTCTCTGTACGCGAGCACGTCCACAGTACCCGTATAGCGACAGCACTTCTTCCAACATACACGCACGGTCTCTGTACGCGAGCACGTCCACAGTACCCGGATAGCGACAGCACTTCTTGCAACATACACGCACGGTCTCTGTGGGATCGCTTCAGTCGTAGTTTGTTGTCATGTAAAGTAAAAAAAAAAGTAAAGAGCCCCCGTCACGCCAAGTGGCGTATAGGGAATATGGTGTTAGTGACCATCAATTTTACAGACCTTCGGCACATGACTTTTGGGGTAATGTGGTCGGTATTACGCCCGTGCTGCTTTACTTTCCCAGAAAAAAATCCGGTAGCCATTTAAGGCTGGGTGAACCAGGAAGCCGTCGGCTGGGATCGAACCCTACCTCTTGTCCTTTGTAGTCCAGTTCACTAACCAGTGAACACTGATTGTCCTGTAAAAGAAGTCTTTAATTCGGCGCAGCCATCATCATCCTCATCATCACCATCGTCATCATCATCAACATCATCAACAATAACTATAGACAATAACAAAAGAACGAGAGTTCTAGCTATAACAAAAGAACAAATGAAATAACTCTCCATCCAGTAAAACAAGTAAAAACACAGTTGTCTTCCTTGCGTTGTTCCTTGCCCTATCTGATGACGTTCCCTGGACACGAGCTCATCAAAACCGTCTCCACTCTAACCTTACCAATCCAATAACTCCCGGCAGTCTCAGCGGGAGACAAGCCTCCCCTTCTCCCCGTCCATATCTCATGATCAACTTGTCAGGTATTCTAACTACCCTCGATCTTTAAGGTCAGCTTTCCAGGAAGAAATTCGGGCCCGACCTTCTCGGAAAGCAAGAACAGCTGAGACCCTCTTGGGAGAACTCGTCACTCGGTGGCTAGACGCCGAGGCGATGACGAGGGTGACATTACTTGCGTTCTGCGAGGGTATTACATGTCAGAATAGAAATATAAGTTAGCCAATCACAGATTAGGTAAATGGAATCAAAATGGATGTGGTTAATGTATGATGTAATCATTTATTCTCTCCACAAAATATGGGTATGTTTCTTGTCCGTTCAAGTGTATGGGAGGTCGCGCAAATTAAATTTGAGATTTTGTCCTGTCTTCTGTGAGAGAAGAAATGATAGCACTTGAAATGTCCAGGGAATTTTGTTCTTTTTTGTTTTTGTTTTTCTCTTATTATTTTCTTCTTCTTCCACGTGTTTTTTTTAATATTTGTCTTCTTCTTCCTGTTCAGCTGTTTCTTATCTTTCTGTCTTTCTCATTTCTGCTTTCATTTCTGCTTTCATTTCTGCTTTCATTTCTGCTTTCATTTCTGCTTTCATTTCTGCTTACATTTCTGCTTTCATTTCTGCTTTCATTTCTGATTTCATTTCTGCTTTCATTTCTGCTTTCATTTCTGCAACTACTTTCTCTTGTTTTCCCCTATGTATCCAACATTGACTGTTGCTGTTGCGACCGCTGCTACTGCTGATACTGTTACTGTTATTGCTGCTGTTAATACAACGGTTACTACTGCTGCTATTGTTATAGCTACTGCTACAACTGCTGCTATTGCTACGACTACTGTTACTACTAGTAATGCTGCTACTGCTACTACTACAACAACAACAACTACTACTACTACAACTACTCCTGCTACTACTACTGCTACTACTACTGCTACTACTACTGCAACTACTACTGCTATTACTACAACTACTGCTACTACTACTACTACTACTGCTACTACTACTGCTACTACTGCTACTACTACTGCTACTACTACTGCTACTACTACTGCTACTACTACTACTACTACTGCTACTACTACTGCTACTACTACTACTACTGCTACTACTACTATTGCTACTACTACTACTACTACTGCTACTACTACTATTGCTACTACTACTACTACTGCTACTACTACTATTGCTACTACTACTACTACTACTGCTACTACTACTATTGCTACTACTACTACTGCTACTACTACTATTGCTACTACTACTACTACTGCTACTACTACTACTATTGCTACTACTACTATTACTACTACTACTACTACAACTACTACTAAAGCATTACTACTTCTGCTGTTTCTACTAGAACCACTACAACAACTGCTGCTGCTACTGCCACTAGTTCTTTTTTCCCTCTTCTTCTTCAACTTCTACTTCATATCTCCCTAGACTTTTCTTCCTATATTTCGATATTTATTCAACTTCTACTTCATATATCCCTAGACTTTTCTTCCTATATTTCGACATTTCTTCAACTTCTACTTCATATCTCCCTAGACTTTTCTTCCTATATTTCGATATTTCTTCAACTTCTACTTCATATCTCCCTAGACTTTTCTTCCTATATTTCGACATTTCTTCAACTTCTACTTCATATCTTCCTAGACTTTTCTTCCTATATTTCGACATTTCTTCAACTTCTACTTCATATCTTCCTAGACTTTTCTTCCTATATTTCGACATTTCTTCAACTTCTACTTCATATCTTCCTAGACTTTTCTTCCTATATTTCGACATTTCTTCAACTTCTACTTCATATCTTCCTAGACTTTTCTTCCTATATTTCGACATTTCTTCAACTTCTACTTCATATCTTCCTATATTTCGATATTTCTTCAACTTCTACTTCATATCTTCCTATATTTCGATATTTCTTCAACTTCTACTTCATATCTTCCTATATTTCGATATTTCTTCAACTTCTACTTCATATCTTCCTAGACTTTTCTTCCTATAGTTCGATATTTCTGCAACTTCTACTTCATATCTTCCTATATTTCGATATTTCTTCAACTTCTACTTCATATCTTCCTATATTTCGATATTTCTTCAACTTCTACTTCATATCTTCCTATATTTCGATATTTCTTCAACTTCTACTTCATATCTTCCTATATTTCGACATTTCTTCAACTTCTACTTCATATCTTCCTAGACTTTTCTTCCTATATTTCGATCTTTCTTCAACTTCTACTTCATATCTCCCTAGACTTTTCTTCATATATTTCGATATTTCTTCAACTTCTACTTCATATTTTCCTATATTTCGATATTTCTTCAACTTCTACTTCATATCTCCCTAGACTTTTCTTCATATATTTCGATATTTCTTCAACTTCTACTTCATATCTCCCTAGACTTTTCTTCATATATTTCGACATTTCTTCAACTTCTACTTCATATCTTCCTATATTTCGATATTTCTTCAACGTCTACTTCATATCTTCCTATATTTCGACATTTCTTCAACTTCTACTTCATATCTTCCTATATTTCGACATTTCTTCAACTTCTCGTATATTATTCACCTTCTTGCCAGGCACCAGAGAGTAGTCTCCCTGGATATGTCGCAAGCTGTTCTGTCTCACTTCTCAAGAATCACGACAACACCTAATATTTTACCGGCCCGATATATCCGATGTTAACGAAGATGCCTTCGCTTTGTTTAACGTGTGATCATTTCTAGAATCGGTTATCACTGATTCCAATATGTTTGAGCGCACGTGACATGACGCGGCGACGCGCTGCAAGCGTTTGCTGAAGCTAATTAAGGATGACATGGACGCTAGAAGCGGTCTCTGCCACTTATGTTGCATCTGTCTTCTTTGTTTTGTTGATGCCACATCTTATTGAAATCTTCCCTTTCAGCTCTCCCGTTATCACACAAATATTACAGCTGTCCCCGACTCGTTATACGGCGAAGGCAAATGACAAACAAATATTGTTTGCTCTGGATGATAGTGGCAAGTTTTCATTTTGCTGTGATCCTTCTATTACCTCGTCGAACGTTCTTTTAGGTTGTCCACGGGATTCTGAACTTTCTTCAGTAAAATCATTCTTCTGTGGGCTTCATTAGGTGCTTTGTCTTTGGTTCTATTTAAAATATCATCATTTATAATATCATCATTTATAATATCAATATTTATAATCATCATCATCATGTGCCATACCGGTTGGCGTAGGCGATCATGTCTTTCCACAATCTTCTATCTACAGAGCATTGTATCAGTTCTGTTGTTGACTGTTTTCCATGCCATGACACCAAGTTGTCCAGTATTTTCTCTCTTTGTCGTCCGCGATCTCTCTTTCCTTTATTTTGACAGTTGTAACCAAGCATTCCAACTTTCCTCTTCTCATGATGTGCCCGAAAAATGTTGATTGCTTCTTTCTGATGTTTTTTTAAGAGCTCCCTTTTTGTGTTAGCCTCTTTGAGAACTTCCTCATTGCTCTTTTTAGCTGTCCAGGGAACTTTCAACATTCTTCTGAGAATCCCATCTCTGTGGCTTTTAATCGTCTTTTCATTTGTCATTTTTCACTTTTCATTTATAATATCAACATTTATAATGTCATCATTTATAATATCAACATTTATAATGTCATCATTTATAATATCAACATTTATAATGTCATCATTTATAATATAAACATTTTAAAATCTTCATTTATAATGTCATCATTTATAATATCAACATTTGTAATGTCATCATTTATAACATCAGCATTTATAATGTCATCATTTATAATATCAACATTTAAAAATCAACATTTATAATGTCATCATTTATAATATCAACATTTGTAATGTCATCATTTATAATATCAACATTTATATTGTCATCATTTATAATGTCATCATTTATAATATCTTCATTTATAATATCAACATTTATAATATTAACATTTATAATGTCATCATTTATAATATCAATAATTAATTTATCATTATTTATAATATTATAGTTTATAACATCATTTATAATATCCTCATTTATAATATCATCAATTAAAATATCATGGAGATATATCAAAATATTCTTTGAGAAGACAGACAGAAGCAGAGATGAAGATGATGGGGAAGACATGTGATGATCTTAAAAGAATGGCAAGAAACAGAATGACTTGGAAAGTGTTTCTTGAGGACCTATGCTCTACAGGGAGCTGAAAGGTAGGAGAAGAAGAAGAATATTTATAATATCATCGTTTATAGCAGCATTTATTATTTTATTTACAACAATATCATTTGTAAAATCATAATTTATAATATCATCATTTATAACATCATCATTTGTGATATTATTTTTTCTAATATCATTTATAAAATCATCATCTATAATATCATCATTTATAACATCATCATTTGTGATATCATTATTTCTAATATCATTTATAAAATCATCATCTGTAATATCATCATTTATAACATCATTATTTCTAGTCTGGCTTCTCTACCGTGTGTCTGGCATGTTTAGCTCGGAGATCCAAGCCGCTGACTACAAGTTTGGGTACTTTGTTCCATGTGAGGTTCAGCTGTTGATTGATTTACATGTGAGGTTCAGCTGTTGATTGATTTACATGTGAGGTTCAGCTGTTGATTGATTTACATGTGAGGTTCAGCTGTTGATTGATTTCCATGTGAGGTTCAGCTGTTGATTGATTTACATGTGAGGTTCAGCTGTTGATTGATTTCCATGTGAGGTTCAGCTGTTGATTGATTTCCATGTGAGGTTCAGCTGTTGACTGTTTCACACGTGAGGTTCATTTGTTGATTGTTTCACATGTGAGGTTCATCTGTTGATTGATTTACATGTGAGGTTCAGCTGTTGATTGATTTACATGTGAGGTTCAGCTGTTGATTGATTTACATGTGAGGTTCAGCTGTTGATTGATTTACATGTGAGGTTCATCTGTTGACTGTTTCACATGTGAGGTTCATCTGTTGACTGTTTCACATGTGAGGTTCATCTGTTGACTATTTCACGTGTGAGGTTCATCTGTTGACTGTTTTCACACGTGAGGTTCATTTGTTGACTGTTTCACGTGTGAGGTTCATCTGTTGACTGTTTCACGTGTGAGGTTCATCTGTTGACTGTTTCACGTGTGAGGTTCATTTGTTGACTGTTTTCACGTGTGAGGTTCATCTGTTGACTGTTTCACATGTGAGGTTCATCTGTTGACTGTTTCACCTGTGAGGTTTATATGTTAACTGTTTATGTGTGTTATACCTGAGAAAAGGACCACCCCCCCCCCCACCCCGCCTTCCTTCCCCTCCTCTGTTACTATTCTCTCAGGTCCGTAAACTGTCAAGCCTCAAACAGGTCGTTTTGTAAACAAACCGAGCCTCAAACACATCGTCATGTCAACAGACCGAGCCTCATTCTCTGACATGACTGCCGTCTCTAGTTTCTCCCTTAATTCCAATGGTTTTTGTCTTGTCTGTTATGTCACGTACTTGAGCAGTTATGACATCATTCATTTGTATTGTCTAAGACAGAAAGTGCAATCTCTCATCGTGACAGTACTAAGCACTTTCTGCAGAACGCGCATGCCGCAGACATTTTGACAAGCATGTGCTAAATTGCAAATAAGAAATATTAGTTCCTGGCCACGAGTATTGATTGTATCGTCTATGATTGGCCGGACACAACGAGGCCACAACGAGTTTGATAATTAAATCATGGCCTTGCGAGCAGAGCCGAGTTATGTTTGGATGCATCTGGTGTTGATCTCTTGTTTGATGGCGTCAGAAGCACGGGATATAAAAAGGTAGACCACGCTGACAGCGTGTCGTTCATTTTCTCACTAACTCACTTTCTCACTTCAGTCTTCCAGTCAGCTTGGTTCTAAGACACTTTCACACTTCAGTCTTCCAGTCAGCTTGGTTCTAAAACACTTTCATACTTCAGTCTTCCAGTCAGCTTGGTTCTAAAACACTTTTATACTTCAATCTTCCAGTCAGCTTGGTTCTAAAACACTTTCACACTTTGTCTTCCAGTCAGCTTAGTTCTAAAAACCTTTCACACTTCAGTCTTCCAGTCAGCTTGGTTCTAAAACACTTTCACACTTCAGTCTTCCAGTCAACTTAGTTCTAAAACACTTTCACACTTCAGTCTTCCAGTCAGCTTAGTTCTAAAACACTTTCACACTTCAGTCTTCCAGTCAGCTTGGTTCTAAAACACTTTCATACTTCAGTCTTCCAGTCAGCTTGGTTGTAAAACACTTTCACACTTCAGTCTTCCAGTCAGCTTGGTTCTAAAACACTTTCATACTTCAGTCTTCCAGTCAGCTTGGTCCGAAAACACTTTCTCCCAGCAAACAGGGCTCTAAAACACTTTCGCCCAGCAAACAGCGCTCTTAAACACTTTATCACAGCTATCTCGGTTCTAGAACACTTTACTACAGCTATATCGGTTCTAAAACACTTTACCACAGCTATATCGGTTCTAAAACCTTTACCACAGCTACCTCATTTCTAAAACACTTTACCACAGCTATCTCATTACTAAAACACTTTACCACAGCTACCTCATTTCTAAAACACTTTACCACAGCTATCTCATTTCTAAAACACTTTACCACAGCTATCTCGGTTCTAGAACACTTTACTACAGCTATATTGGTTCTAAAACACTTTACCACAGCTACCTCATTTCTAAAACAGTTTACCACATCTATCATGTTTCTAAAACACTTTAACACAGCTATCTCAGTTCTAAAACACTTTACCACAGCTATCATGGTACTGAAACACCTTACCAGAGCAACACATTTTGCCCTAAAACATTTTCTACCAACACTCTTTGAACTAAACACTTTCTCCGAACACACTTTGAAATAAAACACTTTCTACCAACACACTTTGCACTAAAACACTTTCTCCCAACCCACACTGCACTAAAATATTTTCTCCCAACCCACACTGCACTAAACACTTTCTCCCAACACACATTGCACTAAAACACTTTCTCCAACCCACACTGCACTAAAACAATTTCTCCCAACCTACACTGCACTAAAACACTTTCTCCCAACCCACATTGCACTAAAACACTTTCTCCCAACCCACACTGCACTAAACACTTTCTCCCAACCCACACTGCACTAAACACTTTCTCCCAACCCACACTGCACTAAAACACTTTCTCCCAACCCACACTGCACTAAAACACTTTCTCCCAACCCACACTGCAATAAAACACTTTCTCCCAACCCACACTGCACTAAAACACTTTCTCCCAACCCACACTGCACTAAAACACTTTCTCCCACCCACACTGCACTAAAACACTTTCTCCCAACACACACTGCACTAAAACACTTTCTCCCAACCCACACTGCACTAAAACACTTTCTCCCAACCCACACTGCACTAAAACACTTTCTCCCAACCCACACTGCACTAAAACACTTTCTCCCAACCCACACTGCACTAAAACACTTTCTCCCAACCCACACTGCACTAAAACACTTTCTCCCAACCCACACTGCACTAAAACACTTTCTCCCAACCCACACTGCACTAAAACACTTTCACCCTATACTGTCCAATCATCCCCCACCACCGAAACCTACCCTATATAGTCCAATCATCCCCCCTCCCAGACCTACCCTATATTGTCCAATCATCGCCCCCATACTTACCCTATATAGTCCAATCATCCCCCTCCCAGACCTACCCTATATTGTCCAATCATCCCCCCCGACCTACCATATTGTCCAATCATCCAACCCTCTCGAAACCTACCCCACATTGTCCAAACATCCCGAAACCTACCCTATATTGTCCAATCATCGCCCCCAGACCTACCCTATATAGTCCAATCATCCCCCCTCCCAGACCTACCCTATATAGTCCAATCATCCCCCCTCCCAGACCTACACTATATTGTCCAATCATCGCCCCCTGACCTACCCTATATAGTCCAATCATCCCCCCTCCCAGACCTACTCTATATTGTCCAATCATCGCCCCCTGACCTACCCTATATAGTCCAATCATCCCCCCTCCTAGACCTACCCTATATTGTCCAATCATCGCCCCCAGACCTACACAATATAGTCCAATCATCCCCCTCCCAGACCTACCCTATATTGTCCAATCATCGCCCCCAGACCTACCCTATATAGTCCATTCATCCCCACTCCCAGACCTACCCTATATTGTCCAATCATCGCCCCCATACCTACCCTAAATAGTCCAATCATCCCCCTCCCAGACCTACCCTATATTGTCCAATCATCGCCCCCAGACCTACCCTATATAGTCCAATCATCCCCACTCCCAGACCTACCCTATATTGTCCAATCATCGCCCCCATACCTACCCTAAATAGTCCAATCATCCCCCTCCCAGATCTACCCTATATTGTCCAATCAACCTCCTGCCAGACGTACCCTATATTGTCCAATCATCGCCCCCAGACCTACCCTATATAGTCCAACCATCCCCCCTCCCAGACCTACCCTATATTGTCCAATCATCGCCCCCAGACCTACCCTATATTGTCCAATCATCGCCCCCAGACCTACCCTATACTGTCCAATCACCCCCTCCCCCCAGACTTACCCTATATTGTCCGATCATCTCTCCCCCCCCCCCCCCCCCGCCAGACCTACCCTATATTGTCCAATCATCTCTCCTCCCCCCCCCTCTCCCTCCCTGACCTACCCTATATTTTACAATCATTCCATAAAACACAATTTATGAGAAAGCTGTAGCAACGCACGTGCTGACCCGATCCTGGACGCCATTACCTGACAAATGTGATCGGAAATGGGCGTTAATAAATAAGATCGGATTGTTCATGAGGGGGTGGGGGGGAGCATGTAAATGTTCATTTGGAGGATGATTTTAGGGGAATCAGAGGGGAGGAATGATGAGTAGGGGTGGGGGAGGTTTGGAGACAGAAGGAGATAAGTAGAGTGGAGGAGAACTAGTCAAAAATAGAGAGCCAAGAGATAAGGTAGAGTGGAGGAGAACTAGTCAAAAATAGAGAGCCAAGAGATAAGGTAGAGTGGAGGAGAACTAGTCAAAAATAGAGAGCCAAGAGATAAGGTAGAGTGGAGGAGAACTAGTCAAAAATAGAGAGCCAAGAGATAAGGTAGAGTGGATGAGAACTAGGCAAAAATAGAGAGCCAAGAGATAAGGTAGAGTGGAGGAGAACTAGTCAAAATAGAGAGCCAAGAGATAAGGTAGAGTGGAGGAGAACTAGTCAAAAATAGAGAGCCAAGAGATAAGGTAGAGTGGCGGAGAACTACTCAAAAATAGAGAGCCAAGAGATAAGGTAGAGTGGAGGAGAACTAGTCAAAAATAGAGAGCCAAGAGAGAACAAGTCAAAAATAGAGAGCCAAGAGATAAGGTAGATTGGAAGAGAACTAGTCAAAAATAGAGAGCCAAGAGAAGGTAGAGTGGAGGAGAACTAATCAAAATAGAGAGCCAAGAGAGAACAAGTCAAAAATAGAGAGCCAAGAGATAAGGTAGAGTGGAGGAGAACTAATCAAAAATAGAGAGCCAAGAGAGAACAAGTCAAAAATAGAGAGCCAAGAGATAAGGTAGAGTGGAGGAGAACTAATCAAAAATAGAGAGCCAAGAGAGAACAAGTCAAAAATAGAGAGCCAAGAGATAAGGTAGATTGGAGGAGAACTAGTCAAAAATAGAGAGCCAAGAGCGAACAAGTCAAAAATAGAGAGCCAAGAGATAAGGTAGAGTGGAGGAGAACTAGTCAAAAATAGAGAGCCAAGAGAGAACAAGTCAAAAATAGAGAGTCAAGAGATAAGGTAGAGTGGAGGAGAACTAGTCAAAAATAGAGAGCCAAGAGATAAGGTAGAGTGGAGGAGAACTAGTCAAAAATAGAGAGCCAAGAGATAAGGTAGAGTGGAGGAGAACTAGTCAAAAATAGAGAGCCAAGAGATAAGGTAGAGTGGAGGAGAACTAGTCAAAAATAGAGAGCCAAGAGAGAACAAGTCAAAAATAGAGAGCCAAAAGATAAGAGGAAAGAGGTGATGAACAAGTGGGAATGTTTGTTAGAGAGGGAGAGAGCTTGGAGAGTGTAAGAGAGCCTGGGAGAGTATAAGAGAGGCTGGGAGAGTATAAGAGAAGCTGTGAGAGTATAAGAGAGGCTGGGAGAGTATATGAGAGGCTGGGAGAGTATAAGAGAAACTGTGAGAGTATAAGAGATGCTGGGAGAGTATAAAAGAGGCAGGGAGAGTATAAGAGAGGCTGGGAGAGTATAAGAGAGGCTGGGAGAGTATAAGAGACGCTGGGAGAGTATAAGAGAAGCTGTGAGAGTATAAGAGAAGCTGGGAGAGTATAAGAGACGCTGGCAGAGTATAAGAGAAGCTGGAAGAGTATAAGAGAAGCTTTGAGAGTATAAGAGAAGCTGAGAGAGTATAAGAGACGCTGGCAGAGTATAAGAGAAGCTGGGAGAGTATAAGAGAAGCTGTGAGAGTATAAGAGAAGCTGGTAGATATATGAGAGACGCTGGGAGAGTATAAGAGAAGCTGTGAGAGTATAAGAGAAGCTGGGAGAGTATAAGAGACGTTGGGAGAGTATAAGAGAAGCTGGGAGAGTATAAGAGAGGCTGGGAGAGTATAAGAGAAGCTGTGATAGTATAAGAAAAGCTGTGAGAGTATAAGAGAAGCTGGGAGAGTATAAGAGAAGCTGGTAGAGTATAAGAGAAGCTGAGAGAGTATAAGAGACGCTGTGAGAGTATAAGAGAGGCTGGGAGAGTATAAGAGAAACTGTGAGAGTATAAGAGATGCTGGGAGAGTGTAAAAGAGGCAGGGAGAGTATAAGAGAGGCTGGGAGAGTATAAGAGAGGCTGGGAGAGTATAAGAGACGCTGAGAGAGTATAAGAGAAGCTGATAGAGTATTAGAGAAGCTGTGAGAGTATAAGAGAAGCTGTGAGAGTATAAGAGAAGCTGGGAGAGTATAAGAGACGCGGGAGAGTATAAGAGAAGCTGAGAGAGTATAAGAGAGGCTGGGAGAGTATAAGAGAAGCTGGGAGAGTATAAGAGAAGCTGTGAGAGTATAAGAGGCGCTGGGAGAGTATAAGAGAAGCTGTGAGAGTATAAGAGAAGCTGGGAGAGTATAAGAGACGCTGGGAGAGTATAAGAGAAGCTGGGAGAGTATAAGAGAAGCTGGGAGAGTATAAGAGAAACTGGGAGAGTATAAGAGAGGCTGGGAGAGTATAAGAGAAGCTGAGAGAGTATAAGAGAAACTGGGAGAGTATAAGAGAAACTGGGAGAGTATAAGAGAGGCTGGGAGAGTATAAGAGAAGATGGGAGAGTATAAGAGAAGCTGAGAGAGTATAAGAGACGCTGGGAGAGTATAAGAGAAGCTGGGAGAGTATAAGAGAAACTGGGAGAGTATAAGAGAGGCTGGGAGAGTATAAGAGAAGCTGTGAGAGTATAGGAGAAGCTGTGAGAGTATAAGAGAAGCTGGGAGAGTATAAGAGAAGCTGTGAGAGTATAAGAGAAGCTGGGAGAGTATAAGAGAAGCTGGGAGAGTATAAGAGAAGCTGGGAGAGTATACAAGACGTATAGATTGGTGAGCGCTTACATAATTTCATGCCAAATCTGGGTAACAAATATTCATCCCCCCCGACCTACCATATTGTCCAATCATCCAACCCTCTCGAAACCTACCCCACATTGTCCAAACATCCCGAAACCTACCCTATATTGTCCAATCATCGCCCCCAGACCTACCCTATATAGTCCAATCATCCCCCCTCCCAGACCTACCCTATATAGTCCAATCATCCCCCCTCCCAGACCTACACTATATTGTCCAATCATCGCCCCCTGACCTACCCTATATAGTCCAATCATCCCCCCTCCTAGACCTACTCTATATTGTCCAATCATCGCCCCCTGACCTACCCTATATAGTCCAATCATCCCCCCTCCTAGACCTACCCTATATTGTCCAATCATCGCCCCCAGACCTACACAATATAGTCCAATCATCCCCCTCCCAGACCTACCCTATATTGTCCAATCATCGCCCCCAGACCTACCCTATATAGTCCATTCATCCCCACTCCCAGACCTACCCTATATTGTCCAATCATCGCCCCCATACCTACCCTAAATAGTCCAATCATCCCCCTCCCAGACCTACCCTATATTGTCCAATCATCGCCCCCAGACCTACCCTATATAGTCCAATCATCCCCACTCCCAGACCTACCCTATATTGTCCAATCATCGCCCCCATACCTTCCCTAAATAGTCCAATCATCCCCCTCCCAGATCTACCCTATATTGTCCAATCAACCTCCTGCCAGACGTACCCTATATTGTCCAATCATCGCCCCCAGACCTACCCTATATAGTCCAACCATCCCCCCTCCCAGACCTACCCTATATTGTCCAATCATCGCCCCCAGACCTACCCTATATTGTCCAATCATCGCCCCCAGACCTACCCTATACTGTCCAATCACCCCCTCCCCCCAGACTTACCCTATATTGTCCGATCATCTCTCCCCCCCCGCCAGACCTACCCTATATTGTCCAATCATCTCTCCTCCCCCCCTCTCCCTCCCTGACCTACCCTATATTTTACAATCATTCCATAAAACACAATTTATGAGAAAGCTGTAGCAACGCACGTGCTGACCCGATCCTGGACGCCATTACCTGACAAATGTGATCGGAAATGGGCGTTAATAAATAAGATCGGATTGTTCATGAGGGGGTGGGGGGGAGCATGTAAATGTTCATTTGGAGGATGATTTTAGGGGAATCAGAGGGGAGGAATGATGAGTAGGGGTGGGGGAGGTTTGGAGACAGAAGGAGATAAGGTAGAGTGGAGGAGAACTAGTCAAAAATAGAGAGCCAAGAGATAAGGTAGAGTGGAGGAGAACTAGTCAAAAATAGAGAGCCAAGAGATAAGGTAGAGTGGAGGAGAACTAGTCAAAAATAGAGAGCCAAGAGATAAGGTAGAGTGGATGAGAACTAGGCAAAAATAGAGAGCCAAGAGATAAGGTAGAGTGGAGGAGAACTAGTCAAAAATAGAGAGCCAAGAGATAAGGTAGAGTGGAGGAGAACTAGTCAAAAATAGAGAGCCAAGAGATAAGGTAGAGTGGCGGAGAACTACTCAAAAATAGAGAGCCAAGAGATAAGGTAGAGTGGAGGAGAACTAGTCAAAAATAGAGAGCCAAGAGAGAACAAGTCAAAAATAGAGAGCCAAGAGATAAGGTAGATTGGAAGAGAACTAGTCAAAAATAGAGAGCCAAGAGATAAGGTAGAGTGGAGGAGAACTAATCAAAAATAGAGAGCCAAGAGAGAACAAGTCAAAAATAGAGAGCCAAGAGATAAGGTAGAGTGGAGGAGAACTAATCAAAAATAGAGAGCCAAGAGAGAACAAGTCAAAAATAGAGAGCCAAGAGATAAGGTAGAGTGGAGGAGAACTAGTCAAAAATAGAGAGCCAAGAGAGAACAAGTCAAAAATAGAGAGTCAAGAGATAAGGTAGAGTGGAGAAGAACTAGTCAAAAATAGAGAGCCAAGAGATAAGGTAGAGTGGAGGAGAACTAGTCAAAAATAGAGAGCCAAGAGATAAGGTAGAGTGGAGGAGAACTAGTCAAAAATAGAGAGCCAAGAGATAAGGTAGAGTGGAGGAGAACTAGTCAAAAATAGAGAGCCAAGAGAGAACAAGTCAAAAATAGAGAGCCAAAAGATAAGAGGAAAGAGGTGATGAACAAGTGGGAATGTTTGTTAGAGAGGGAGAGAGCTTGGAGAGTGTAAGAGAGCCTGGGAGAGTATAAGAGAG
The DNA here is from genome assembly GCA_032433765.1 of Megaustenia siamemsis. Taxonomy (NCBI): domain Eukaryota; kingdom Metazoa; phylum Mollusca; class Gastropoda; order Stylommatophora; family Ariophantidae; genus Megaustenia; species Megaustenia siamemsis. The sequence continues at coordinate 4,035,071 of JAVIAB010000156.1, forward strand.
GCTGGGAGAGTATAAGAGAAGCTGTGAGAGTATAAGAGAGGCTGGGAGAGTATATGAGAGGCTGGGAGAGTATAAGAGAAACTGTGAGAGTATAAGAGATGCTGGGAGAGTATAAAAGAGGCAGGGAGAGTATAAGAGAGGCTGGAGAGTATAAGAGAGGCTGGGAGAGTATAAGAGACGCTGGGAGAGTATAAGAGAAGCTGTGAGAGTATAAGAGAAACTGGGAGAGTATAAGAGACGCTGGCAGAGTATAAGAGAAGCTGGAAGAGTATAAGAGAAGCTTTGAGAGTATAAGAGAAGCTGAGAGAGTATAAGAGACGCTGGCAGAGTATAAGAGAAGCTGGGAGAGTATAAGAGAAGCTGTGAGAGTATAAGAGAAGCTGGTAGATATATGAGAGACGCTGGAGAGTATAAGAGAAGCTGTGAGAGTATAAGAGAAGCTGGGAGAGTATAAGAGACGTTGGGAGAGTATAAGAGAAGCTGGGAGAGTATAAGAGAGGCTGGGAGAGTATAAGAGAAGCTGTGAGAGTATAAGAAAAGCTGTGAGAGTATAAGAGAAGCTGGGAGAGTATAAGAGAAACTGGGAGAGTATAAGAGAGGCTGGGAGAGTATAAGAGAAGCTGGGAGAGTATAAGAGAAGCTGAGAGAGTATAATAGACGCTGTGAGAGTATAAGAGAGGCTGGGAGAGTATAAGAGAAACTGTGAGAGTATAAGAGATGCTGGGAGAGTGTAAAAGAGGCAGGGAGAGTATAAGAGAGGCTGGGAGAGTATAAGAGAGGCTGGGAGAGTATAAGAGACGCTGAGAGAGTATAAGAGAAGCTGATAGAGTATTAGAGAAGCTGTGAGAGTATAAGAGAAGCTGTGAGAGTATAAGAGAAGCTGGGAGAGTATAAGAGACGCCGGGAGAGTATAAGAGAAGCTGAGAGAGTATAAGAGAGGCTGGGAGAGTATAAGAGAAGCTGGGAGAGTATAAGAGAAGCTGTGAGAGTATAAGAGGCGCTGGGAGAGTATAAGAGAAGCTGTGAGAGTATAAGAGAAGCTGGGAGAGTATAAGAGACGCTGGGAGAGTATAAGAGAAGCTGGGAGAGTATAAGAGAAGCTGGGAGAGTATAAGAGAAACTGGGAGAGTATAAGAGAGGTTGGGAGAGTATAAGAGAAGCTGAGAGAGTATAAGAGAAACTGGGAGAGTATAAGAGAAACTGGGAGAGTATAAGAGAGGCTGGGAGAGTATAAGAGAAGATGGGAGAGTATAAGAGAAGCTGAGAGAGTATAAGAGACGCTGGGAGAGTATAAGAGAAGCTGGGAGAGTATAAGAGAAACTGGGAGAGTATAAGAGAGGCTGGGAGAGTATAAGAGAAGCTGTGAGAGTATAGGAGAAGCTGTGAGAGTATAAGAGAAGCTGGGAGAGTATAAGAGAAGCTGTGAGAGTATAAGAGAAGCTGGGAGAGTATAAGAGAAGCTGGGAGAGTATAAGAGAAGCTGGGAGAGTATACAAGACGTATAGATTGGTGAGCGCTTACATAATTTCATGCCAAATCTGGGTAACAAATATTGCCTGCTGCCAGTCCTGCGTTACAGCGCCCCTGTAAATCATGGACTTATCGCCCCGGAATGAACTATCATTACGTCCCTGCCCAGACCACGTAATCCCACCGCCCCTTATGTAATACTAAGCCCACTTCTATATTCAGCCCTAGTGTCAGCCTCTTATGTAATCTCAAAGCTTATACCCCCTCCACTTTCTATTTTGGACTGCCCTTATGCCCCGTTTATTTTCCAGGAAAAGGGAAGTATCGTCACCACACAGGTTGAGAATCGCTGGGGCAAACTGATTTAGAAACAAAAAGAGCGTGCGTTGAGCTGCTGTTTAGCGACTCAATTGTGTTTCTCCGGTATTGGCTGTGCTGCTATTATTAGCGACAGTTGGCCCGTTCACGTGAGTCCGGGATCAGGATTATCTAGAAACAGAAAGAAATCATCATCTTGTGTCACGTTCTGCGAGTTAACTCCAAAAAGAGCATCAATAATAGGCTAAGAAGGAATGAAGTAATTGTCTGGTATCTTGAAGGAAGGAAGCGATAACGTCACGTCTCTAGTCTGAAGACTGGCTGGTCTAGAGGTAAGACGTCGGCCTCTTGACAGGAATGTACAAGGTTCAATTCCAGCCACAGTCGAAGGACATTTGAAATTTGTTGTTTCTTCGTGGTTTTTCTACCCTAGTCTCTGGGTAGTGAGATATTGTCTAGTCCTCTCTGGGTAGTAGGATCCGATGTCTAGTCCTCTCTCTAGGTAGTAGAATCGGATGTTTAGTCCTCTCTCTGGGTAGTGAGATATTGTCTAGTCCCCTCTCTGGGTAGTAGGATCAGATGTCTAGTCCTCTCTCTGGGTAGTAGGATCGGATGTTTAGTCCTCTCTCTGGGTAGTAGGATTCAAAGTCTAGTCCTCTCTCTGGGTAGTGAGATATTGTCTAGCCCTCTCTGGGTAGTGAGATATTGTCTAGCCCTCTTTGGGTAGTGAGATATTGTCTAGCCCTCTCTGGGTAGTGAGATATTGTCTAGTCCTCTTTGGGTAGTAGGATTCGATGTCTAGTCCTCTCTCTGGGTAGTAGGATCGGATGTCTAGTCCTCTCTCTGTGTAGTGAGATATTGTCTAGCCTTCTCTCTGGGTAGTGAGATATTGTCTAGTCCTCTCTCTGTGTAGTGAGATATTGTCTAGTCCTGTCTCTGTGTAGTGAGATATTGTTTAGTCCTCTCTCTCTGTGTAGTGAGATATTGTCTAGTCCTCTCTCTGTGTAGTGATATATTGTCTAGTCCTCTCTGGGTAGTGAGATATTGTCTAGTCCTCTCTGGGTGGTGAGATATTGTCTAGCCCTCTTTTGGTAGTAGGATCCGATGTCTAGCCCTCTCTCTGGGTAGTGAGATCCGATGTCTAGCCCTCTCTGGGTACTGAGATCTGATATCTAGACTTCTCTGGGTAGTGGTATCCGATATCTAGCCTCTCTGGGTAGTGAGATCCGATGTCTTGCCCTCTCTCTGGGTAGTGAGATCCGATGTCTAGCCCTCTCTGGGTACTGAGATCTGATATCTAGCCTTCTCTGGGTACTGAGATCTGATATCTAGCCTTCTCTAGGTAGTAAGATCCGATGTCTAGCCCTCTCTGGGTACTGATATCTTATATCTAGCCTTCTCTGGGTAGTGGGATCCGATATCTAGCCCTCTCTGGGTAGTGAGATTCGATGTCTAGCCCTCTCTGGGTACTAAGATCTTATATCTAGCCCTCTCTGGGTACTGAAATCTGATATCTAGCCTTCTCTGGGTAGTGGGATCCGATGTCTAGCCCTCTCTAGGTAGTGAGATTCGATGTTTAGCCCTCTCTAGGTAATGAGATCCGATGTTTAGCTCTCTCTGGGTAGTGATATCCGATGTCTAGCACTCTCTCTGGGTAGTGAGATCCGATGTTTGGTCCTCTCTCTGGGTAGTTAGATCCGATGTCTAACCCTCTCTCTGGATAGTGAGATCTGATGTCTAGTCCTTTCTTTAGGTAGTGAGATCGATGTCTAGCCCTCTCTCTGGGTAGTGAGATCGATGTCTAGTCCTTTCTTTAGGTAGTGAGATCGATGTCTAGTCCTCTCTCTGGGTAGCGAGATCTGATGTCTAGCCCTCTCTCTGGGTTGTGAGATCGATGTCTAGTCCTCTCTCTGGGTAGTGAGATCTGATGTCTAGACCTCTCTCTGGGTAGTGAGATCGATGTCTAGTCCTCTCTCTGGGTAGTGAGATCTGATGTCTAGCCCTCTCTCTGGGTTGTGAGATCGATGTCTAGTCCTCTCTCTGGGTAGTGAGATCCGATGTCTAGTCCTCTCTCTGGGTTGTGAGATCTGATGTCTAGTCCTCTCTCTGGGTAGTGAGATCCGATGTCTAGTCCTCTCTCTGGGTTGTGAGATCGATGTCTAGCCCTCTCTCTGGGTTGTGAGATCGATGTCTAGCCCTCTCTCTGGGTAGTGAGATCGATGTCTAGCCCTCTCTCTGGGTTGTGAGATCTGATGTCTAGTCCTCTCTCTGGGTAGTGAGATCGATGTCTATTCCTCTCTCTGGGTTGTGAGATCTGATGTCTAGTCCTCTCTCTGGGTAGTGAGATCCGATGTCTAGTCCTCTCTCTGGGTAGTGAGATCTGATGTCTAGTCCTCTCTCTGGGTAGTGAGATCGATGTCTAGTCCTCTCTCTGGGTAGTGAGATCTGATGTCTAGCCCTCTCTCTGGGTTGTGAGATCGATGTCTAGTCCTCTCTCTGGGTAGTGAGATCCGATGTCTAGTCCTCTCTCTGGGTTGTGAGATCTGATGTCTAGTCCTCTCTCTGGGTAGTGAGATCCGATGTCTAGTCCTCTCTCTGGGTTGTGAGATCGATGTCTAGCCCTCTCTCTGGGTTGTGAGATCGATGTCTAGCCCTCTCTCTGGGTAGTGAGATCGATGTCTAGTCCTCTCTCTGGGTTGTGAGATCGATGTCTAGTCCTCTCTCTGGTAGTGAGATCGATGTCTAGCCCTCTCTCTGGTAGTGAGATCGATGTCTAGCCCTCTCTCTGGGTAGTGAGATCGATGTCTAGCCCTCTCTCTGGGTAGTGAGATCGATGTCTAGTCCTCTCTCTGGGTAGTGAGATCGATGTCTAGTCCTCTCTCTGGGTAGTGAGATCGATGTCTAGTCCTCTCTCTGGGTTGTGAGATCGATGTCTAGTCCTCTCTCTGGGTAGTGAGATCCGATGTCTAGTCCTCTCTCTGGGTTGTGAGATCGATGTCTAGTCCTCTCTCTGGGTTGTGAGATCTGATGTCTAGCCCTCTCTCTGGTAGTGGGATCTGATGTCTAGTCCTCTCTCTGGGTTGTGAGATCCGATGTCTAGTCCTCTCTCTGGGTTGTGAGATCCGATGTCTAGCCCTCTCTCTGGGTTGTGAGATCTGATGTCTAGTCCTCTCTCTGGTAGTGAGATCCGATGTCTAGTCCTCTCTCTGGGTAGTGAGATCTGATGTCTAGTCCTCTCTCTGGGTAGCGAGATCTGATGTCTAGTCCTCTCTCTGGGTAGCGAGATCTGATGTCTAGTCCTCTCTCTGGGTAGCGAGATCTGATGTCTAGTCCTCTCTCTGGGTAGCGAGATCTGATGTCTAGTCCTCTCTCTGGGTAGTAAGATCTGATGTCTAGTCCTCTCTCTGGGTAGTAAGATCTGATGTCTAGTCCTCTCTCTGGTTAGTAAGATCTGATGTCTAGTCCTCTCTCTGGGTAGTGAGATCTGATGTCTAGTCCTCTCTCTGGGTAGTAAGATCTGATGTCTAGTCCTCTCTCTGGGTAGTAAGATCTGATGTCTAGTCCTCTCTCTGGGTAGTAAGATCTGATGTCTAGTCCTCTCTCTGGGTAGTAAGATCTGATGTCTAGTCCTCTCTCTGGGTAGTAAGATCTGATGTCTAGTCCTCTCTCTGGGTAGTGAGATCTGATGTCTAGTCCTCTCTCTGGGTAGTAAGATCTGATGTCTAGTCCTCTCTCTGGGTAGTGAGATCTGATGTCTAGTCCTCTCTCTGGTAGTAAGATCTGATGTCTAGTCCTCTCTCTGGGTAGTAAGATCTGATGTCTAGTCCTCTCTCTGGGTAGTAAGATCTGATGTCTAGTCCTCTCTCTGGGTAGTGAGATCTGATGTCTAGTCCTCTCTCTGGGTAGTGAGATCTGATGTCTAGTCCTCTCTCTGGGTAGTAAGATCTGATGTCTAGTCCTCTCTCTGGGTAGTAAGATCTGATGTCTAGTCCTCTCTCTGGGTAGTAAGATCTGATGTCTAGTCCTCTCTCTGGGTAGTAAGATCTGATGTCTAGTCCTCTCTCTGGGTAGTAAGATCTGATGTCTAGTCCTCTCTCTGGGTAGTAAGATCTGATGTCTAGTCCTCTCTCTGGGTAGTAAGATCTGATGTCTAGTCCTCTCTCTGGGTAGTGAGATCGATGTCTAGTCCTCTCTCTGGTAACAGCGACAAATAGTAGCCCCCGTGTGAATTCGCTCACGTTAAAAAACCCTGGTAGTTGGAAAAAGATACAAGGCCACAAAAATGGCCGCCTGGCAGAATGTTGTCAATCAAATCTACCTATGTTGAAGACGTCATGGGTCGACTATTGAAAGTGGCAGATTTTGTGTTTTGATCGTAAACTAGCGACATGACGCATCCACGTCCATTGAATGGATGAGAGCTAAGAGAAACAAATCGCTAGTGTGACGTGTTCGGCGTTCTAACATTGGACATGCACGCAATGCCGTGAGACCTCGCACATGGTCCTTGTCTTCTCCACTATGTCTTTGTTCTGGGCCAGCATCGCTCTCTCATGAAGTGAGTCGATGCTCGTTATCTTTGCCGCTCTTGTCAGTGTTTATCACAATGTATATCGAGGTTGTCCCCTTTTTAAGTTTCATCTTGTCTCCAAATTGAGGACCTGCCCTGTGATCCTCTCATTATTTCTCCTCTTCACATACAAAGCACATGCCCACCTTCTGTTCATGGTTGTCTATGAGACTGTTGGTTACAGACCTCTTCATTATATGGTCTGTATGACATTGTATGACATTGTATGTGATATTGTATGTAGCGTCATCTGTGACATTACATTTGACATCATGTATGACACCCTCGATGACGTCATCTGTGACAACATCTGTGTCATTACCGTTGACATCATATGAGATATCATGAGTGACGTCATCTGTGACATCATTTGCGACAATATCTGTGCCATTGTCCGTGACATGTATTAATTTGTGACACTGTGTGTATTATCGTCTGTGACACCTTCTGTGACATTGTTTGTGTCGTCATCTGTGACATCATCTATGACACCATTTGTGACATCATCTGTAACATAATGAGTGATGTCATATGTGACATCATCTGTAACATAATGAGTGACGGCATCTGTGACATCATCTGTAACATCATGAGTGATGTCATCTGTGACATCATCTGTAACATAATGAGTGACGTCATCTGTGACATCATCTGTAACATCATGAGTGATGTCATCTGTGACATCATCTGTAACATCATGAGTGACGTGATCTGTGACATCATCTGTAACATCATGAGTGACGTGATCTGTGACATCATCTGTAACATCATGAGTGACGTGATCTGTGACATCATTTGTAACATCATGAGTGACGTGATCTGTGACATCATCTGTAACATCATGAGTGATGTCATCTGTGATATTAATTTCTTTTACCTTCATCACATTTTTGGAGAATGTTATCAGAACTAATCCATTTATGTCTTTCTATCACAGAAAACAACTACGGTACCCATTTACAGCTGTGAGCTATAAGCTGGTCGGAAGATCGTACCCACCTGCTTTCACCAGATCAGCCCACCTGTCGTAGCAATAGCACTGGTCACGTGGCTTTACCCTTTTGTCTATATTGTGTTATGCCGCTGCAGTATCTATATTTGATATATTGCGCAGGGAGATGGATCCATTATGGGTCCCCTTGTTAGCTGGGGGGCTGGGGGGAGCCGCGATAGCTCAGTGGTTAGTGAACTGGACTGCCACGGACAAGGGGTAGGGTTCGATCCCAACCGACGGCTTCCGGGTTCACCCAGCCTTAAATGGGTACCGGATTTTTTTCTGGGAAAGTAAAGCAGCACGGGCGTAATACTGACCACATTACCTCAAAAATCATGTGCTGAAGGTCTGTAAAATATAGGGTCACTAACACCATATTTCCCTATACGCCACTTGGCGTGACGGGGGTACTTTACTTTTACTTACGTAGGGAGGTCAAAAAGTAATGCACACCAATTTTTTTCTCGGCTAATAATAAAGATAGGAATATGAAATTTTGCACACTTGGAATATGACATGTTCCAATTATGTGCACCAAATTGCACAGCATTCTGAAAAATATTACGCAATCTATGAACCGTTAAAATGGAGCTTGTCAACAATGTCCGTTACAAACAGCGAATTGTCATAGAATTTCTGGTTGCGGAGAAAGAAACTGTGGCAAACATTCATAAACGACTGTGTGCAGTGTACAAATGTTCTGCAGTCGATAGGAGCACAGTTAGTCGCTGGGTTCAGAGGATTAAAGCTGCAGAAAGTGTACGAGTGGAGCTGCATGATTTACCGCGTTCTGGACGTGTTGCCTCGGCTACCAGCACAGACATGTTAAACCGGGCTGATCCCATTATTCGTAAGGATAGGCGTATCACTAGTCAGCAATTGGCATTACAGCTTACAGTCAGCAAGGGAAGTGCAATCGCAATTTTTAAAACTCTCGGATATTCAAAGATTTGCGCTCGACGGGTTCCTCGGTGCCTAACAAATGATCACAGAGTTCAAAGGAAAACATTCTGTTCTGAATTGTTGGAGCGTTTCGGTGTTGAAGGAGAAATGTTTTTGTCAAAAATTGTTACCGGTGACGAAACGTGGGCACATTATTATGAGCCTGAAACAAAAATGCAGTCAATGGAATGGCATCATCCGCAGTCACCAAAAAGAAAAAAATTCAAAACATCTCCATCAGCCGGAAAGGTGATGATCACTGTCTTCTGGGACATTGATGGTGTGATTCTTGTTGATGTAATGACAAGAGGTGAGACAATCAACTCGACAGCTTACATCAATACACTGACAAAACTAAAAAATCGGTTCCACAGAGTTCGGCCTAATAAGCCATCTGCAGATTTGTTGCTTCAACATGACAATGCACGCCCTCACACAAGTCTGGTAACACGGGAAGCAATCAACAAATTTGGTTGGACTGTACTGCCCCATCCTCCTTACAGCCCTGATCTGGCTCATTTAGATTTCCATCTGTTTGGACCACTCAAAAAATTCCTGCGTGGGAAACACTTTGACAATGATGAGGATGTGATCCGTGCAGTTAAAAAATGGCTACGCGAGAAGGACAAAACTTGGTACAAACGAGGCATTCATGACCTAGTTTCGCGTTGGCGTAAGGCAATACGCTTGGACGGAGATTATGTTGAAAAATAGGTAGTGTAAAGGGGATGTTCAGCTACAATCTGTGAAAATTTCACACATTTTGCCCGAATAGTTTCCGAGAAAAAAAGTGGTGTGCATTACTTTTTGACCTCCCTTCAGTACTTGTTAGCTGGGGAAGATGGGTCCCTTATGTGTCGTCTTGTTAGCTGGGGAGATGGGTCGCCTGTATGGGTCGCCTTGTTAGCTGGAGGAGATGGGTAGCGCTCATGGCTCGTCTCTATGGGTCGCCTAGTTTGCTGGGGGAGTTCGGTCCCTCACGTGTCTCCTTGGTAGCTGGAGGAGTTCGGTCCCTCACGTGTCTCCTTGGTAGCTGGGGGAGTTCGGTCCCTCACGTGTCTCCTTGGTAGCTGGCGGAGTTCGGTCCCTCACGTATCTCCTTGGTAGCTGGGGGAGTTCGGTCCCTCACGTGTCTCCTTGGTAGCTGGAGGAGTTCGGTCCCTCACGTGTCTCCTTGGTAGCTGGGGGAGTTCGGTCCCTCACGTGTCTCCTTGGTAGCTGGAGGAGTTCGGTCCCTCACGTGTCTCCTTGGTAGCTGGGGGAGTTCGGTCCCTCACGTGTCTCCTTGGTAGCTGGAGGAGTTCGGTCCCTCACGTGTCTCCTTGGTAGCTGGAGGAGTTCGGTCCCTCACGTGTCTCCTTGGTAGCTGGGGGAGTTCGGTCCCTCACGTGTGTCCTTGGTAGCTGGGGGAGTTCGGTCCCTCACGTGTCTCCTTGGTAGCTGGGGGAGTTCGGTCCCTCACGTGTCTCCTTGGTAGCTGGAGGAGTTCGGTCCCTCACGTGTCTCCTTGGTAGCTGGAGGAGTTCGGTCCCTCACGTGTCTCCTTGGTAGCTGGAGGAGTTCGGTCCCTCACGTGTCTCCTTGGTAGCTGGAGGAGTTCGGTCCCTCACGTGTCTCCTTGGTAGCTGGGGGAGTTCGGTCCCTCACGTGTCTCCTTGGTAGCTGGAGGAGTTGGGTAGCGCTCTGGATCGTTTTTGTTCCTTGGGGGAATAGGTCGCGCTCATGGCTCGCCTCTATGGGTCGCCTTGTTAGCTAGGGGCAGATAGGTTGCGCTCATGGCTCGCCTCTATGGGTCGCCTTGTTAGCTAGGGGCAGATAGGTCGCGCTCATGGCTCGCCTCTATGGGTCGCCTTGTTAGCTAGGGGCAGATAGGTCGCGCTCATGGCTCGCCTCTATGGGTCGCCTTGTTAGCTAGGGGCAGATAGGTTGCGCTCATGGCTCGCCTCTATGGGTCGCCTTGTTAGCTAGGGGCAGATAGGTTGCGCTCATGGCTCGCCTCTATGGGTCGCCTTGTTAGCTAGGGGCAGATAGGTTGCGCTCATGGCTCGCCTCTATGGGTCGCCTTGTTAGCTAAGGGCAGATAGGTCGCGCTCATGGCTCGCCTCTATGGGTCGCCTTGTTAGCTAAGGGCAGATAGGTCGCGCTCATGGCTCGCCTCTATGGGTCGCCTTGTTAGCTAGGGGCAGATAGGTCGCGCTCATGGCTCGCCTCTATGGGTCGCCTTGTTAGCTAGGGGCAGATAGGTTGCGCTCATGGCTCGCCTCTATGGGTCGCCTTGTTAGCTAGGGACAGATAGGTCGCGCTCATGGCTCGCCTCTATGGGTCGCCTTGTTAGCTAGGGGCAGATAGGTTGCGCTCATGGCTCGCCTCTATGGGTCGCCTTGTTAGCTAAGGGCAGATAGGTTGCGCTCATGGCTCGCCTCTATGGGTCGCCTTGTTAGCTAGGGCAGATAGGTTGCGCTCATGGCTCGCCTCTATGGGTCGCCTTGTTAGCTAGGGGCAGATAGGTTGCGCTCATGGCTCGCCTCTATGGGTCGCCTTGTTAGCTAGGGGCAGATAGGTCGCGCTCATGGCTCGCCTCTATGGGTCGCCTTGTTAGCTAGGGGCAGATAGGTTGCGCTCATGGCTCGCCTCTATGGGTCGCCTTGTTAGCTAGGGGCAGATAGGTCGCGCTCATGGCTCGCCTCTATGGGTCGCCTTGTTAGCTAGGGGCAGATAGGTTGCGCTCATGGGTCGCCTTCTTAGCTGGGAAGAGATGGGTCCCTTATGGGTCGCCTTGTTAGCCGGGGGAGATGGGTCGCGCTCATGGGTCGCTTTCATGGATTGTTTTATTATCTTGGGGGAGATGGGTTGGAATCACGGTTCGCCTCTATGGGTCACCTTGTTAGCTGGTGGGGATGGGTCCCTTATTGATCCCCTTGTTAGTTAAAGAAGATGGATCACGCTCATGGGTCGCCTCTATTTGTCGCCTTGTTAGCAGAAGCGGGATGTGTGGGAGTGGTTATAGCTGAGGCCGTTATAGCTTGCTCATGATGTCAGATCTGATCAGTTATAGCTGAGGCCGTTATAGCTTGTTCATAGTGTCAGATCTGATCAGTTATAGCAGAGGATATATATTCGTCGTCTATATCATCATCATCATCATCATCATCATTGTTATCAAGTACATTGCCTGCTGGCGTAGGTGATCATGTCCCTCCACAACTTTCGATCTCGACAGTTATTTATCATTTCTGTTATTGACCTTCTGTCACGCCATTCTCTCAGTCTGTCTTTTATCTTTTCTTCCCTCTATCTCTTCGTCCCTCAATTTTCCCAGTTGTTACAATATATTCCAGTTGTTCTCTTCTCATTACATGACCAAAAAATGATGATTGTTTCTTCCTAATATTGGAAATTAGCTCTCTTTTTGCTTTGGCCTCTTTCAGAACGTTCTCATTACTCTTCTTAGCTGTCCATGGTATTCTCAACATTCAATCTCTTCTTTAGTTATATTACCTGGTCCAGGAGCTTTTCCTGCTTCCACATTGTGCAAGGCGTCTTCCACTTCTTCTTTGCGTATTTCTTGTCCTTCCCCACTATCCTTAACATTTACTTACAAATATCTTGAATGTATTCTGTCCATCGTTCCCTTGTGCTTTCTTGTCCAACCAACAGTTCTCCTTCCTTTGAAGGAGTCATCTATTTACGTCATTCATAAACATCATATACTTCAGTTATATATATATATATATATATATATATATATATATATATATATATATATATATATCAGTGGCGTATACTGGTTTTGAAGTCTGCGCTACCGCTGACATAGTAAATAGACACATACATTATATTCAGTAGGCTAACATGAAGTAATATTTGCTAATTTCATCACTACATTTTAAATTACTTCTTTATATGTAAATTCTATCCGTCATGTTTGGGACGAAAATGTCTCGCAATAAAAAAAAAATGCGCATAACGTAGTTATAAATAGGTAAGGAAGTTCCAGTAATCAGACATAGTTTCACTTTCACTTTGTAAGGCTTCTAATTGGCTAGAGCTAAAAATAACACATGAAACCGCATTCTAAATAGGTAGCTTCAGCCGAATTCTTTTCGCTGCCTTTTTTTTAATGTCAAGGTCGTTATTTACTAATGCCGATATCTTAGAAATGTACCTCTAGTCACTAGCGGTTTCAATCTACTATCGTAGACTAGTTTCGGTTTCATTCACAAACGTTATAGTCGCCAGAGGAAAACCTTGCTTTAATAAATGCAAACCAAAGCAAATAAATCATACTGGTCTACGAAATGTGTACTAGAATATCAGAAAATTTGTAATATAATAATAAAAAAAATAAAATAAATAAAATAAATTATCATTTCCTTTTGTAATTCGTTAATATGTTCAGGCTACCGGCGGTAGCTGCTGCAACAATACGCCACTTGTATGTATATACGTCATCTCCATATGTCATCTGGGTCAGTGATAACATCATCTACATACGTTATCTATGTACGGCATATGTATACGTCCTCTATTTTATCTATCCATCCATCCATCCATCCATCCATCCATCCATCCATCCATCCATCCATCCATCCATCCATCCATCCATCCATCCATCCATCCATCCATCCATCCATCCATCCATCCATCCATCCATCCATCCATCCATCCATCCATCTATCTATCTATCTATCTATCTATCTATCTATCTATCTATCTATCTATCTATCTATCTATCTATCTATCTATCTATCTATCTATCTATCTATCTACAAAAGTCATCCACACACGTCATCTATATACTTCAAATATATATATATATATATATATATATATATATACATGTCATCTATATATGTCATCTACATACGTCATCTACGTACGACAAATATGTATATATAATATACTTACGTTATCTACATACGTCATATACGTACGTCATATGTACGTCATCTGCGTATCAACAACAAGCACATCAACAGCAGTATCAACAACCACATCAACTACTGTAAACACAGGAACCGACAGTCAGGCCAAACTAAGACTCGAACTCATGCCCAACGACACAGCGCCTCGCCACAAGAGTTGCCTGAACCCTGTCTGCTCATTACCCCCTCCCCCAACTTCCGCATACAGTCCCCACATAAATGGCGAAAACAGAAGCGCCCCCTAGTCATAAACAATACAGGTTCAATAATCCCCACAAATATTTGTTCACTTCCTGTCATTGTCTTGCTTCAGATAGCCATGACCATCAGCTACCAGTGGTCGCCAACCTGTGAACTAAAGGCCAGCACAAATACCATGCACACAAATCGAATGGAATGAGTCAAACGGACGACTCCCACACAGATAATGTGAGAACCGTCCAAGTAAATGTGATGCCACATCGAAACACATATTTCATGTTGACAAAAAGACTCCCACCTACCAGTCAACAAACATAAGAGCTTAATACATTCAAATAAATCCGACAGTTGTTTCCCTTGTTCTGTTGCTAGGAAACACGTGAACACATTTCGCCAGATTTTCCTCAGTTCCGCTCGAAAGAGCCAAATTATAAATGCATATTTACAAACACGATTAGGCCTTGTTCTTTGTGTGACTGACTTGAATATATCCATGTAAACAACTTTCTGCAAGCAGTTTTTTTGTTGTATTTCTTTGTAAGTGAATTAAGTTTGTTTGTAGCCGTTGCTCAAACAGTAATGTCCCTTTCTGCTTGAGTTACGAGGTCTATAACGAAAAGGAGGCTGGTCGAAACCAACCTGTGATGGCGCTGCGTGTGGATGGTGGTGGGGGACGTGCCATTTGAATTGAGGTGCCAAAGATTGGCACAAACTGCTGCCTTCTTCCTGGACCTTGATTGATTAAGCGGAGAAAAAGTCTAGTAATGAAGGTTTTGATGCGAATGGGCAATTTGGAATTTTGTTTGGCTAAAATGCTGAAGTATTGTGGCTTGAAATGGCAACTTCTCCCTGGCAATTTCTCTCTAATGTGAACGAATTTGGAGGCAGAGGCGTAATTATGGGAAATAGGGGACCGCCCCGTGCGCTGAAGGCGTCATACTGATCAGTGGAACATTGAAAGTGCGTTGTTTTCCTTCTGCGTCTACGCGACGACTACACCGGTAGCTAGATGGTTATGGTCAGACGAAGGCACCGGTATCACTACAAACAAATGACAATCCATGATTGCTGAACCGCCCGTGCCAGTGGAATCATCCAAATGAACATCTCATCTCATGGAATAATGAGCAGTCGCTAGATGTCGCTACCTGTGACTGGGCGTTAAGTGGGCCTAGATGCGTTGCTTGTGATTTGAAGCAAAACTGTCGTATTTACACCTTTAGGTTCCGCACATCCGGATTCAGCATTCCATTTATAAGGACTGGACTGCCTTCCCTCTCGATCCCTGTTCACTTGACTAGACTAGGTAGTCCATTCTAGGGGCACCGCAAGTGGGTGGAGTAGATTATAGATAGCTTCGGTTCAACGATGTTACGCAAACAGTCGAGTTTTATGAGTTACTGACAAAACAATTTTAGTCTGGCGCTGATGTGACCTTTTAGCATCGCAAATGTGATCACTTTAGCGTTTCTGTCTGTCTGTCTGTCTGTCTGTCTGTCTGTCTGTGTGTTTGAAAGATAACTCGTTACAGCAACCTTGTTGGGCTGCTACTAAATTGATCGTTAACATGAATGATGAGACAATCAACTTATTAGGAAAATATTGATGTCAGTCACACAAAAAGTTGATTTAATTCGGCCATTGATGTTAAGAGTTAGTCGGTGTTATATAGAGCCAATTCTGACTTATAGAAGCGAATCATGTACAGTAGACGAGCACAAGAAAAAACTATTAGAGACCACAGAGATTGAATTCCTCAGAAGAATGTTGAGAGTTCCATGGACAGCTAAAAGAACCAATGAGGAAGTTCTCAAAGAGGCCAACCAACACAAAAAGGGAGCTCCTAAAGAACATCAGAAAGAAGCAATCAACATTTTTCGGGCACATCATGAGAAGAGGAAAGTTGGAATACTTGGTTAAAACTGACAAAATAAAAGGAAAGAGAGATCGCTGACGACAAAGAGAAAAAATACTGGATAGCTTGGTGTCATGTCATGGAAAACAGTCAACAACAGAACTGATACGATGTACCGTAGATGGAAGATTGTGAAGGACATGATCGGCTACGCCAACCGGCATGGCACATGATGAGTTGATTTAATTGAGCCATTGACGTTAATGATAGCAGAGAGATGCAGGCCGCTAGCTCGCCTGGAAACATTTGACCTTTACAACGACAGTCTTGGCCTGATGACGTAGGACGAACGTAGCGCTGAACAAGATGGCGGCAGCAGTAGGTCCAGCATGTTCGTTCATATCATTTTAATGACGGTAAATAGGTTATTTTTTCTCTGACAATGTATGCGGCAGCAGTAGGTCCAGCATGTTCGTTCATATCATTTTAATGACGGTAAATAGGTTATTTTTTCTCTGACAATGTATGCGGCAGCAGTAGGTCCAATATAAATCAGAGACTTGACATTAGCGACTTGACATCAGAGACTTGACATTAGCGACTCGACATCAGAGAATTGACATTAGCGACTTGACATCAGAGACTTGACATTAGCGACTTGACATCAGAGAATTGACATTAGCGACTCGACATCAGAGACTTGACATTAGCGACTCGACATCAGAGACTTGACATTAGCGACTCGACATCAGAGACTTGACATTAGCGACTCGGCATCAGAGACTTGACATTAGCGACTCGACATCAGAGACTTGACATTAGCGACTCGACATCAGAGACTTGACATTAGCGACTCGACATCAGAGACTTGACATTAGCGACTCGACATCAGAGACTTGACATTAGCGACTTGACATCAGAGACTTGACATTAGCGACTTGACATCAGAGACTTGACATTAGCGACTTGACATCATCAGCGACTACTGAATTGGACAAAAAACAGGATCGCTGTAGGTAGAGTATAATCGAGTACCATTTGGACGTGATGCGAGCTTCCTAACCTCAGCGATACAAACAGTGGCGAGTGACTTCAACCGTCCATAGCCGTACATAACTGAATACATCAGGACTGTGGGGGGTTTTCTGTGATTTCCCTCTCTGCTCACTGACCTTACAACTATGGGTGGCTGTGCCACGCGATAATGTTATCGATATCAGATTTACTTGAAACAAATGTATATAACTATCGTGGACATCAGAAGTCCAAAAAAGCAAAAATAAGGGACTCAGCCTTAATAGCAAAAAGACAGTAGTAATGGTAACAACAAAGAAAAAGACATCACCTCAGTGCAAAATAAAGACAAGTGGAACAATATTAAAACAGGTAAATGAATTTAAATATTTGGGAACTTTGTTAACCTCAGACGGAAGATGTACAAAAGAGGTGAGATGCAGAATGGCTCAGGCATAAGCAGCTTTCCAAAAAATGAGGAAGATACTATGCAATCCATTTTTGACAACAGAAACAAGAAAAAGAGTTCTTAAATGTTATGTATAGCCAGTCTTAACATATGGGTGTGAACCATGGAAAATAGGACAAAAGACAAGAAAATCACTGGAGTCTGTAGACATTTTTACAGAAGAATGTTGAGAATACCATGGGCAGCTAAGAAGAGTAATGAAAATATTCTGAAAGAGGTCAAAGCAAAAAGAGAGCTAATTTCCAATATTAGGAAGAAACAATCATCATTTTTTGGCCATGTAATGAGAAGAGAACAACTGGAATATATTGTAACAACTGGAAAAATTGAGGGACGAAGAGATAGAGGGAAGCAAAGAGAAAAAATACCACACAGCTTAAGAGAATGGTTTGGCAGAAGGTCAACAACAGAAATAATAAATAACTGTCGAGATCGAAAGTTGTGGAGAGACATGATCACCTACGCCAACAGGCCCGGTACTTAATGATGATGATATAACTATTTACTTGACATTTTGTTTTCAGTGATAACATGTACAAGCCTGGTCGTCTGCTGGCTAGAATTGATGAAATATGTCTAGAACTGATGAACTAGTCTAGACTGATGAACTATGTATAGGACTGATGAACTAGTCTAGACTGATGAACTCTGTCTAGAATTGATGAACTAGTCTAGACTGATGAACTCTGTCTAGAATTGATGAACTAGTCTAGACTGATGAACTATGTCGAGAACTGATGAACTAGTCTAGACTGATGAACTATGTCTAGAACTGATGAACTATGTCTAGAACTGATGAACTAGTCTAGACTGATGAACTATGTCTAGAACTGATGAACTATGTCTAGAACTAATGAACTAGTCTAGACTGATGAACTATGTCTAGAACTGATGAACTAGTCTAGACTGATGAACTATGTCTAGAACTTATGAACTAGTCTATACTGATGAACTAGTCTAGACTGATGAACTATGTCTAGACTGATGAACTATGTCTAGAACTGATGAATTAGTCTAGAACTGATGAACTGTCTAGAACTGATGAACTAGTCTAGACTGATGAACTATGTCTAGAACTGATGAACTAGTCTAGACTGATGAACTATGTATAGGACTGATGAACTATGTCTAGAACTGATGAACTAGTCTAGACTGATGAACTATGTCTAGAACTTATGAACTAGTCTAGACTGATGAACTAGTCTAGACTGATGAACTATGTCTAGAACTGATGAACTAGTCTAGAACTGATGAACTATGTCTAGAACTGATGAACTAGTCTAGACTGATGAACTATGTCTAGAACTGATGAACTAGTCTAGAACTGATGAACTATGTCTAGAACTGTTGAACTAGTCTAGACTGATGAACTATGTCTAGAACTGATGAACTAGTCTAAACTGATGAACTAGTCTAGAACTGAGGAACTGTCTAGAACTGATGAACTAGTCTAGACTGATGAACTATGTCTAGAACTGATGAACTAGTCTAGAACTGATGAACTATGTCTAGCACTGATCAACTAGTCTAGACTGATGAACTAGTCTAGAACTGATGATCTATGTCTAGAACTGATAAACTAGTCTAGACTGATGACATATGTCTAGAACTGATGAACTAGTATAGAACTGATGAACTGTCTAGAACTGATGAACTAGTCTAGACTTATGAACTATATCTAGAACTGGTGAACTAGTCTAGACTTATGAACTATGTCTAGAACTGGTGAACTATATCTAGAACTGATGAACTATGTCTAGAACTGATGAACTATGTCTAGAACTGATGAACTATGTCTAGAACTGATGAACTATGTCAAGAACTGATGAACTATGTCTAGAACTGATTTTGCTTACAACTTTTCTGTGTGCGTTTACAGAAGTCAACACCTGTCCATTCTATTGTCCTCCCGTCTCTGGTTTTGTTCTGCGTTATTGAGTTATTAGCGGGTCATCATCATTACACTCCGGGCATGTCCATAGGTGCTCAGATCCCCTCCTCAGTTATTGAGTTATTAGCGGGTCATCATCATTACACTCCGGGCATGTCCATAGGTGCTCAGATCCCCTCCTCAGTTATTGAGTTATTAGCGGGTCATCATCATTACACTCCGGGCATGTCCATAGGTGCTCAGATCCCCTCCTCAGTTATTGAGTTATTAGCGGGTCATCATCATTACACTCCGGGCATGTCCATAGGTGCTCAGATCCCCTCCCCAGTTATTGAGTTATTAGCGGGTCATCATCATTACACTCCGGGCATGTCCATAGGTGCTCAGATCCCCTCCTCAGTTATTGAGTTATTAGCGGGTCATCATCATTACACTCCGGGCATGTCCATAGGTGCTCAGATCCCCTCCTCAGTTATTGAGTTATTAGCGGGTCATCATCATTACACTCCGGGCATGTCCATAGGTGCTCAGATCCCCTCCTCAGTTATTGAGTTATTAGCGGGTCATCATCATTACACTCCGGGCATGTCCATAGGTGCTCAGATCCCATCCTCAGTTATTGAGTTATTAGCGGGTCATCATCATTGCACTCCGAACATGTCCATAGGTGCTCAGATCCCCTCCTCAGCAAGTCTCGCAGTGTCCAGCGACCGACGACTCCAGTTCTATGTTGGTTGATAAGTCTTCTTACACGGCCACTAAGTTTCTCGTTTCTGGCTGTGCCCATATTAATTCCAAACCCTTTCATCCGAAGGAGTGACGTTGACTCATGGTTGTCGAAGTCCTGTGCTCTTCCCACATCTCGGAGGGCATTGATGACGTCCGCCCGATCTATTGGTTGACCGCCTTCAATGACAGCGCAGCTAGCCAACCTGTCCACTCTTTCATATCCCCGTACTCCCGCATGTCCAGGGACGTAGACAAAGGTGACCTCACGTATAGTTTTGCCTGCTGCAATGTCTCTACCCATTGGAGGCGTACAGAGCCGACCTCTACTGTTTTTTTTTTTATCATGCTCATCGAATCACTCAATATACAGTGTTCTGCGTCTATTTTTCTGACCTTTGACTTTGTTCTAGAGAACTGCCTTTACCAGGCCTGCTGGTCGCGATATGTGACATCATTATCTAGTTGCGCGGCCCTGGGTAATGGTGGCCGGGTCGTCATGCCTTTACCTTCTAATTGACCCATGTCCTCATTGTGGGCGTGGCCTTTGTTTGACCCGTCTAAGACGTCCCCGCAGCAAAGCTATAGATGTACTAAGGCCGGGGGGGATGACATACGACTTGAAAAACATCCAACTAGAGTGACGTTATCACCTATAAAAGCTATAAACGGTTGACGTCACACAACAGACCCTTCTCGCAAAGCTTTGAACGTTAGTTGGAGTTTTCCGGGAGCTCCCTCTCAACCTGCAGGCCTAATGAAATCTAAAATGTGGTTGTGGTTATGGCTTACTGTCATAATTCTACAGGTTTGTTCTCTTTGGGAGTTTTTGCTGTGAGTGTCCATGTTTCGCTGACATGCAATAATATAGATGCTACTAGCGAGTGCTTTAGTCAGATTACACACAAATGTGCAAGTTTTTCACTGACACAAACTCACAATTTTGCCCTAAATATAGTTCTTTTTTCACCGATACAAACTCACAATTTTGCCCTAACTATAATTCTTTTTTCACCGATACAAACTCACAATTTTGCCCTAACTATAATTCTTTTTTCACCGATACAAACTCACAATTTTGCCCTAACTATAATTCTTTTTTCACCGATACAAACTCACAATTTTGCCCTAACTATAGTTCTTTTTTCACCGATACAAACTCACAATTTTGCCCTAAATATAATTCTTTTTAACTGATACAAACTCACAACTTTGCCCTCCATATAATTCTTTTTAACTGATACAAACTCACAACTTTGCCCTGAATATAACTCTTTTTAACTGATACAAACTCACAACTTTGCCCTGAATATAACTCTTTTTAACTGATACAAACTCACAACTTTGCCCTCAATATAATTCATATCCGACATAAGTTCAAGGTAACACAATGTCAAATCTGTCATTGAAATTCAAACTGAAGTGTCTACAAATTTATCACGTGATTTCTCCGGCATTGACCAGAACTCATTTTGGTTGGTTCACATAGGGCGCCTTTACTCTTGGTACGCCTCTGTTTAAAGAAGGTCAATAAATAGAATTATGAAATTCAGGCCGGGGTTGTTGCTGATTAAGTCTGTTGGGCAGAGCGAACTAGGAACTAAAAGCTTCTTCCCAAGGAGTCCATGTTTGAAATTCGTGAGAGATGCTTTTGACTTGTGCAAGTTGAAGCACGTGATTTGACTTTATTTGGCAAAGTCTTCACGTCTGATTGGCTAAATGCGTTTACGGCAGCCAATCAAACTGACAGCGGGTACTCAAAGAGCTTCCATTACTTTCGTTTAGTTCTTGGCTAGGTCCGTGCTCGGGCAGGCTCTCCGAGCAATTAGTGCTGGACAGAAGTTTGGAGGCAACAGGAAACGGCCGGTCAGTTATTGACTAGCCTCCCAAACACGCACACACACACTTACACAGCGTTGTCAATGACCTTGTTAAACTTCAAAAACACATTCTCAAAACGTGCAAACACGCACACACATGCAGGTTAAAATGTCTGAATGCAGACCGACGAAGCAAATATCGTGGTAAATGTTACCGCACTGAGAGATTTCATGTCATCTGTTCTGTTGGTCATTATTCATCTCTATATAGATCATGTAACTTCTATAATATTGCGTCCACTTGTCTCTATTTTAGTCTACATGACACTTCTCAACAAGGATGGACAGGCTTGGGGTCCCGAGACAAGCGGTGAGAGGTTCTCGTGGTTTCTTTGTGGCTTTACCGTCACGATGTTGTTGAGTTCCGATGTTTGGCCCTCTTGGATACAGGGAAGATGCAGAATACACATGTACACTCTGCACACGGTAAAGAAATTTTGGTAGATAAACAATCGAAAAGGGTAGGTCAAAACGGCTGTCGCAGACGAGGGATGTGTCGGGACGAAAGAAGCAGTTGTCGTAGTTTGTGGCAAACCAGCAACATAACATGTATAGACGTCCACGAGAAGGTGGAGGAGACGGAGAATGGGGGAGACGGAGGAGGTGGAGGAGACGGAGAATGGGGGAGACGGAGGAGGTGGAGGAGACGGAGATTGGGGGAGACGGAGGAGGTGGAGGAGACGGAGAATGGGGGAGACGGAGGAGGTGGGTGAGACGGAGAATGGGGGAGACGGAGGAGGTGGGTGAGACGGAGAATGGGGGAGACGGAGGAGGTGGAGGAGACGGAGAATGGGGGAGACGGAGGAGGTGGGTGAGACGGAGAATGGGGGAGACGGAGGAGGTGGAGGAGACGGAGAATGGGGGAGACGGAGGAGGTGGAGGAGGTGGAGGAGAAGGAGAATGGGGGAGACGGAGGAGGTGGAGGAGGTGGAGGAGAAGGAGAATGGGGGAGACGGAGGAGGTGGAGGAGGTGGAGGAGAAGGAGAATGGGGGAGACGGAGGAGGTGGAGGAGAAGGAGAATGGGGGAGACGGAGGAGGTGGAGGAGGTGGAGGAGAAGGAGAATGGGGGAGACGGAGGAGGTGGAGGAGGTGGAGGAGAAGGAGAATGGGGGAGACAGGGGGGGGTGTCTGTTTCTAGATGTAGCACTGGAGAAGTGTCTTGGTCAGGCTGGGGGGGTCTGTTCTAGAGGTAGCACTGGAGAAGTGTCTTGGTCAGGCTGGGGGGTCTGTTCTAGAGGTAGCACTGGAGAAGTGTCTTGGGCAGGCTGGGGGGGGTCTGTTCTAGAGGTAGCACTGGAGTAGTGTCTTGGTCAGGCTGGGGGGGGTCTGTTCTAGAGGTAGCACTGGAGTAGTGTCTTGGGCAGGCTGGAGGGGGTCTGTTCTAGAGGTAGCACTGGAGAAGTGTCTTGGTCAGGCTGGGGGGGGGGGGGGTCTGTTCTAGAGGTAGCACTGGAGAAGTGTCTTGGTCAGGCTGGGGGGTCTGTTCTAGAGGTAGCACTGGAGAAGTGTCTTGGGCAGGCTGGGGACGGGGGGAGGTTGGTTTCTAGAGGTAGCACTGGAGAAGTGTCTTGGGCAGGCTGGGGGTTTGTTTCTAGAGGTAGCACTGGAGAAGTGTCTTGGGCAGGCTGGGGGGGGGTCTGTTCAAGAGGTAGCACTGGAGAAGTGTCTTGGTCAGGCTGGGGGTCTGTTCTAGAGGTAGCACTGGAGAAGTGTCTTGGGCAGGCTGGGGACGGGGGGAGGTTGGTTTCTAGAGGTAGCACTGGAGAAGTGTCTTGGGCAGGCTGGGGGGTTTGTTTCTAGAGGTAGCACTGGAGAAGTGTCTTGGGCAGGCTGGGGGGGGGGGAGGGGTCTGTTTCTAGATGTAGCACTGGAGAAGTGTCTTGGGCAGGCTGGGGGGGGGGTATTTTTCTAGATGTAGCACTGGAGAAGTGTCTTGGTCAGGCTGGGGGGTCTATTTCTAGAGGTAGCACTGGATAAGTGTCTTGGTCAGGCTGGGGGGTCTATTTCTAGAGGTAGCACAGGAGAAGTGTCTTGGGCATGCTGGGGAGGGGTGGGGGGAGGTTGGTTTCTAGAGGTAGCACTGGAGAAGTGTCTTGGTCAGGCTGGGGGGTCTGTTCTAGAGGTAGCACTGGAGAAGTGTCTTGGGCAGGCTGGGGAGGGGGGGAGGTTGGTTTCTAGAGGTAGCACTGGAGAAGTGTCTTGGGCATGCAGGTGGGGGGGAGGTTGGTTTCTAGAGGTAGCACTGGAGAAGTGTCTTGGGCATGCAGGTGGGGGGGGAGGTTGGTTTCTAGAGGTAGCACTGGAGAAGTGTCTTGGGCAGGCAGGTGGGGGGAGGTTGGTTTCTAGAGGTAGCACTGGAGAAGTGTCTTGGGGAGGCTGGGGGGTCTATTTCTAGAGGTAGCACTGGAGAAGTGTCTTGGGGAGGCTGGGGGGTCTATTTCTAGAGGTAGCACTGGAGAAGTGTCTTGGGGAGGCTGGGGGGGTCTATTTCTAGAGGTAGCACTGGATAAGTGTCTTGGGGAGGCTGGGGGGTCTATTTCTAGAGGTAGCACCGAAGAAGTGTCTTGGGGAGGCTGGGGGGTCTATTTCTAGAGGTAGCACTGGATAAGTGTCTTGGGCAGGCTGGGGGGGGGGGGTCTGTTCCTAGATGTAGCACTGGAGAAGTGTCTTGGTCAGGCTGGGTAGTTTGTTTCTAGAGGTAGCACTGGAGAAGTGTCTTGGTCAGGCTGAGTAGTTTGTTTCTAGAGGTAGCACTGGAGAAGTGTCTTGGTCAGGCTGGGTAGTTTGTTTCTAGAGGTAGCACTGGAGAAGTGTCTTGGTCAGGCTGGGTAGTTTGTTTCTAGAGGTAGCACTGGATAAGTGTCTTGGTCAGGCTGGGGGGTTTGTTTCTAGAGGTAGCACTGGATAAGTGTCTTGGTCAGGCTGGGGGTTAGTTTCTAGAGGTAGCACTGGAGAAGTGTCTTGGTCAGGCTGGGTAGTTTGTTTCTAGAGGTAGCACTGGAGAAGTTTCTTGGTCAGGCTGGGTAGTTTGTTTCTAGAGGTAGCACTGGAGAAGTTTCTTGGTCAGGCTGGGTAGTTTGTTTCTAGAGGTAGCACTGGAGAAGTGTCTTGGTCAGGCTGTGGGGTCTGTTTCTAGAGGTAGCACTGGAGAAGTGTCTTTGTCAGCTGTGTTCACTCACGCAGTCAGTCGTGAGATATTGGCGTCCTGACGTCACCTACTGGTGTGCACCACTCGACCCCCCCCCCCCCTTTTCCCCAACAATTGTGTCAAGTTCCAATATGGAAACCATCAATATTTTGTAGGGACATCATCTGAATTGAAAGTTGGAATATTTGGTTACAATTGGCAAAATACAAGGAAAGAGAGATCGCGGGCGACAAAGAGAGAATACGGCATAACTTAATATCTGTTTCTTGTCAGGAGCACCATCGCAGCACACCGGACGCACCCATAGGTACTCAGAAATCCTCCTTGAGAATCTCGACAAAAGCCGAGGAGAATCCTGACCCACGTGAACCAACTCCGTAGACCTGGGGTCCACTGTGTGGGGATGTTTTTGAGGACAATTTTCCCCGGGCAGCGGCACACATTTATGGCCTACTCTTTTCCAATTTAACTTCCAAGTATCCTTTAACGTGCGCGACTGCACACGGAAGCCCCTGTTTATTGACGTTATCCTGAGAGGGCTAGACATCGGATCTCACTACCGACGAGATCAGGGGAGTGTGACGTCATACATCATCATCATCATCGCGTGCCTTCTCCGCAACGAAGGTTGGCTACCATGGATCGCCATTCTACTCTGTTTCTTACTTTGATGGTGCAGGCTGTCATAGATTGACCTGTCCATCTTTTGATGTTACTCGTCCATGTTAGTCTTTGGTCTGCCTCTGCCTCTTTTGCCTTGTATTTTCCCTTCCAATATTACTTTTAGTAGGCTGTTGTGTCTTTTAACATGCCCCAAAAATTTCATTTGTCTTGTCTTAATTGTGTTTAGTAGTTCTCTTTTTATTTTCAGTTGTTTTAAAACTTTAGCGTTTGTTTTCTTTTCCTTCCATCCAATTCTACCTATTCTTCTATAAATCCACATTTCAAAGGCTTCAATTTTCTGTTCTGTTTTTCTCGTGACGTCATACAGAAACCACGAATTAATTTTCCCCATTTTTGAAACAAAAAACTCACCACCTCTTCTGGTGGGCTTTGAACCAGGGTCCTTTCTGTCTTGAGGCCGGTAACGCACACCCAGACACTGATGTCGCTTCACGGTAAATAATCAACAACAGAACTGAAACTGTATACAATGTGGACAAAAACTTTTGAAAGGACACAAGCGCCTCCGCCATCAACCAGCATGGCACATGATGGTACTGTATACACCCCAAATATTGGAATATTTCCTTTCACAAACAAAACACATGTTACGGATAAAGACACAAGTCAAGACAACATCACACACACCAAATCAAAAACGTGGGCAAGTCAATTCAAGTCTATATTTCACGAGGGCAGCTTACGTTGATGAGCTCTGTCACGGGAAAACACGCAACACTCGCTCTGAAAACGTGCTCTCGCGGAGTGCATGTGATTTAACATTAAGACGAGTCGGTATATACAGACGCTGGCGTCGCTGTGGTCTTTGCTGATAAATACTTTTCTGTTTGGGGCTTAGGGTCCGTTGGTGATGGATGTTGTTGTTGCATGGTAGGGATGATGTCAACGATCGTCGTGGTAGTGGTTGTGGTCACTAAGATTGTGGTTGTAACAGATGAGAGCAAACAGTGATTGTTGTTGTTGTTGTATGGTAGGGATGATGTCAACGATTGTTGTAGTAGTGGTTGTGGTCACTAAGATTGTGGTTGTAGCAGAGGATAGCAAACAGTGATGGTTGTTGTTGTAGTGATGACGCGAGGGAAGAAGTATGGCGGTTGTTGTAGATAGAGTTGTCTGTTGTAGATAGAGTTGTATGTTGTAGATAGAGTTGTTTGTTGTAGATAGAGTTGTTTGTTGTAGATAGAGTTATCTGTTGTAGATAGAGTTATCTGTTGTAGATAGAGTTGTTTGTTGTAGATAGAGTTATCTGTTGTAGATAGAGTTGTTTGTTGTAGATAGAGTTGTTTGTTGTAGATAGAGTTATCTGTTGTAGATAGAGTTGTTTGTTGTAGATAGAGTTGTTTGTTGTAGATAGAGTTATCTGTTGTAGATAGAGTTGTTTGTTGTAGATAGAGTTATCTGTTGTAGATAGAGTTATCTGTTGTAGATAGAGTTGTTTGTTGTAGATAGAGTTATCTGTTGTAGATAGAGTTGTTTGTTGTAGATAGAGTTGTTTGTTGTAGATAGAGTTATCTGTTGTAGATAGAGTTGTTTGTTGTAGATAGAGTTATCTGTTGTAGATAGAGTTGTTTGTTGTAGATAGAGTTGTTTGTTGTAGATAGAGTTATCTGTTGTAGATAGAGTTATCTGTTGTAGATAGAGTTGTTTGTTGTAGATTGAGTTATCTGTTGTAGATAGAGTTGTTTGTTGTAGATAGAGTTATCTGTTGTAGATAGAGTTATCTGTTGTAGATAGAGTTGTCTGTTGTAGATAGAGTTATCTGTTGTAGATAGAGTTGTCTGTTGTAGATAGAGTTGTCTGTTGTAGATAAAGTTATCTGTTGTAGATAGAGTTGTCTGTTGTAGATAGAGTTGTCTGTTGTAGATAGAGTTGTCTGTTGTAGATAGAGTTATCTGTTGTAGATAGAGTTGTCTGTTGTAGATAGAGTTGTCTGTTGTAGATAAAGTTATCTGTTGTAGATAGAGTTGTCTGTTGTAGATAGAGTTGTCTGTTGTAGATAAAGTTATCTGTTGTAGATAGAGTTGTCTGTTGTAGATAGAGTTGTCTGTCTTTAGCCAGATCTGCCACAGAACGTTACATTCACCACAGTCCGCCTGAAAGAATCTCTGTCTTTAGCCAGATCTGCCACAGAACGTTACATTCACCACAGTCCGCCTGAAAGAATCTCTGTCTCCAACCAGATCTGCCACAGAACGTTACATTCACCACAGTCCGCCTGAAAGAATCTCTGTCTCCAACCAGATCTGCCACTTCTTCTATTATCATGTTGAAGGTTTCCTTGATGTCTGGAAACCACCCTGCTCTTGGTCTGCTCATGATGGGTCGCCCAGGAACCATGTCTTCCATTATTGTACTTTCCAGCCCGCGGTGTCTTTTGACGCGGTCATAGAATTGTAACCCTCTCTGTAGAATGGTGTTTATAAGCCCTTTTTTTCAATTTTGGAATTTGTAAATTTATCTTCATTACTCTTGTCCATTATCCAAAGTAACGCCAGTATTTTACTGTTGCCTTTTGTTTGGAGTAACCTAAGTTTGTTCATTTTTGTTTGTTAGATTGTCCATGGTTCATAGCCATAAGTTGCTGTTGGAAAGATAAATGACTTCATTCATTTTAGTTTGACTGCATTACAGGAGGTGTGCCTCACATGTTCTTGCTGGTGTTTATTGTTTGTGTTGCTATTGCTAATCTTCTTTTGATCCCTTTCTGCTAGTCTCCATTGTTAGTTACTACAGATCCCTGATATTCATAGTTTGTTACAATTCCAAATTCTTCACTGTTGGTGATGTGCATTTTTGGTTCATTTTTTTTCTAGTCGGACAAGATCTTAGTGTTTTGTTTATGACGTCAGAGATTTGGTTCTTCACTCTGTGTGTGTGCGTGTGTGCGTGTGATGTTAATTCTAAATTCGATCTCTAATCAACATCAAATGTAGAAGTGCTGTAAAGCTGACGATGAGGGTAATGAAGACATTGTTGGTTGCAGCTTGACGTCAGTAATGAAGTTTGACATCAGTAATGAAGCTTGACGTCAGTAATGAAGCTTGACGTCAGTAATGCCGCTTGACGTCAGTAATGCAGCTTGATGTCAGTAATATAGCTTGACGTCAGTAATGCAGCTTGACGTCAGTAATGCAGTTTGACGTCAGTAATGCAGCTTGACGTCAGTAATGCAGCTTGACGTCAGTAATGCAGCTTGACGTCAGTAATGCAGCTTGACGTCAGTAATGCAGCTTGACGTCAGTAATGAACGACACACAACTACTCATTGATATGGCTCTTCTTCAGAAAACATAAACAAAATGGAAACAACAAATCAAACACTAGAAACGTGGATAACCAAATTACTGACTGATTGTATTGCAAACCCAAGGAAAGGAATAACAAAAAAAAAAAAAAACATAAAATAGGAAGAGATCAAACGGTGAGTTCCATGTTTTCTCAACAGAGAGGACAAGCAAGAAGATCAAAGTCAGAGTTCAACAATGTCTCATACAACTGTCGACGTCATCACTTGTTTGTTTACGGTTGATGTTAACTTTCGTAGATCTTTATTGATGATCTTCTGATGTTTATTGATGATCTTCTGATGTTTATTGATGATCTTCTGATGTTTATTGATGTTCTTCTGATGTTTATTGATGATCTTCTGATGTTTATTGGTGCTCTACTGATGTTTATTGATGATCTTCTGATGTTTATTGATGATCTTCTGATGTTTATTGATGATCTTCTGATGTTTATTGATGATCTTCTGATGTTTATTGATGATCTTCTGATGTTTATTGATGATCTTCTGATGTTTATTGATGATCTTCTGATGTTTATTGATGATCTTCTGATGTTTATTGATGATCTTCTGATGTTTATTGATGATCTTCTGATGTTTATTGGTGATCTTCTGATGTTTATTGATGATCTTCTGATGTTTATTGATGATCTTCTGATGTTTATTGATGATCTACTAATGTTTATTAACGATTGGTGATCTACTAATGCACATTGATGATCTACAGATGTTTATTGATGATCTTCAGATGTTTATTGATGATCTTCTGATGTTTATTGATGATCTTCTGATGTTTATTGATGATCTTCTGATGTTTATTGATATCATCTTCTGATGTTTATTGATGATCTTCTGATGTTTATTGATGATCTTCTGATGTTTATTGGTAATCTTCTGATGTTTATTGATGATCTTCTGATGTTTATTGATGATCTTCTGATGTTTATTGATGATCTACTAATGTTTATTAACGATTTACTGATGTTTATTGATGACCTTCTGATGTTTATTGGTGATCTACTAATGCATATTGATGATCTACTGATGTTTATTGATGATCTTCAGATGTTTATTGATGATCTTCTGATGTTTATTGGTGATCTACTAATGTTTATTGATGATCTACTGATGTTTATTGATCTTCTGATGTTTATTGATGATCTACTAATGTTTATTGGTGATCTACTAATGTTTATTGATGATCTACTGATGTTTATTGATCTTCTGATGTTTATTGATGATCTACTGATGTTTATTGATGATCTTCTGATGTTTATTGATGATCTTCCGATGGTTATTGATGATCTTCTGATGTTTATTGATGTTCTGATGTTT
Source organism: Megaustenia siamemsis (assembly GCA_032433765.1). Taxonomy (NCBI): domain Eukaryota; kingdom Metazoa; phylum Mollusca; class Gastropoda; order Stylommatophora; family Ariophantidae; genus Megaustenia; species Megaustenia siamemsis. Next base: position 4,064,780 of record JAVIAB010000156.1, read on the forward strand.
ATTGGTGATCTTCTGATATTTATTTGTGATCTTCTGATGTTTATTGATCTTCTGATGTTTATTGATGATCTTCTGATGTTTATTGATCATCTGATGTTTATTGATGATCTTCTGATGTTTATTGATGATCTTCTGATGTTTATTGATGATCCTTTGGTTTTTATTGATAACCTTCTTTAGGTTGTTGATGATCTTCTGATGTTTATTGATGATCCTTTGGTTTTTATTGATAACCTTCTTTAGGTTGTTGATGATCTTCTGATGTTTATTGATGATCTTCTGATGTTTATTGATGATCTTCTGATGTTTATTGATGATCTTCTTATGTTTATTGAAGATTTTCTGATGTTTATTGATATCATCTTCTGATGTTTATTGATGATCTTCTGATGTTTATTGATGATCTTCTGATGTTTATTGATATCATCTTCTGATGTTTATTGATGATCTTCTGATGTTTATTGATATCATCTTCTGATGTTTATTGATGATCTTCTGATGTTTATTGATATCATCTTCTGATATTTATTGATGATCTTCTGATGTTTATTGATATCATCTTCTGATGTTTATTGATATCATCTTCTGATGTTTATTGATGATCTTCTGATGTTTATTGATAAGCTTCTTTAGGTTGTTGATGATCTTCTGATGTTCGTCGCTGATTTCTTTATCTTAGTGATGTTCTTGCAGCTGACCCGTGACGACTCAGAGAAACTCATTAAGCAGAATGTCTTCATTTTGTGACTTCTCTTAAGAATCATTTTTCTCCCACTTGTAACTACTATTTATACATTTCCTTCCCTGCTGTAAGCGTGTGAGCACCCAAGTGATTGCCCGCAGTGCCGTGGTATCAGCCTCAACTACAGCGATCAATGACTTCCACATTAGCCCAACTTGAAACAATCTCTCACCATGAACCATTTCTCATCCACTGTATCACCGTCCCAACATTAGCTTTTCTCCTCGATCACCAAATCCCCCCTACCCCCACACTCCATCTTTGATTATTATCTCATTTGCCTCAAATCCCCCCACCCCCTCATCTTCCAGGAACTCTCTTCCCCCTCATTCTATCTATCGCTCACAGGCAAAAACCCCACACAGAAAACGGAAATTCCCAATGGGACCAAACTATATTTAGCTTTATTTGAGAATTCCCCCAACGCCGTTATTTTGTCTGATAGGGTTTGTTTATGTAGAAAAGTTTCGGCTTCAACGACATAACGTTGTTTGAACGCTGCCAGTCACTCTACGACCAATAACGTTTGTGACGTAAATTGGTAGGTCAGTTAGCGCTTCTGGCATAGCCGTGTTGTGTAAGATACAAAGATGGGGTGGAGAGATCTACCAGATACGGTTTAAGCCAGCAGGAATTGCTAGAAGGGATAAACATCAACACAGACAGGAGGCTGTGGAGAATTGTGGTCATCTACGCCAGCGGACTTGCCACGTGATGATGGTGGTAGTCAACTTAATGTTTCCATTGCAATTTTGATTTTAATAAAAAAAAATGTCTTATCTGATAGCACAACAGGCTAAGGCGACCATGTATTCCTTATCAACTCTACATCATTACACACGGTTACGACATCTGGCATCGACGTCATCCTCTGTCATCCTTTTCTTCCATTTTTCCTGCTGTAACAGGATTCTAAAGTTGTATTTTTCTTATAATAACAATCATACAAAAAAAAAAAAAAGTAATCCTGAAGGGGAAAATACAAGGTAAAAGAGGCAGAGGCAGACCAAGACTAACATGGACGAGTAAGATAAAAAGATGGACAAGCCAGCCTATGACAACCTGCACCATCAAAGTTAAGAGACCGAGCAGAATGGCGCTCCATGGTAGCCGACCTTCGATGCGGAGATGGCACGCGACGATGATAATAACCCAACCAACAACGGCACAGATGTCATCCTTTATCATCCTTTTCTTCCACTTTTCCTGTTGTAACAGGATTCTAAAGTTGTATTTTTCCTCAGATACATTCCTCTCATTATGTATATTTGATGGAAGTGGTTCACGTTTGTGACACCACCACATGACGTCACATTTCTAGTCTTAGTTGTGACACTTTAGTTACAAAATTTGAAATTTGTGTAGCAACTATTGATTCTGATGTTCATAGTCACTGTCCTAGTCACTGTCCTAGTCACTGTCCTAGTCACTGTCCTAGTCACTGTCCTAGTCACTGTCCTAGTCACTGTCCTAGTCACTGTTCAAGTCACTGTCCTAGTCACTGTGCTAGTCACTGTCCTAGTCACTGTCCTAGTCACTGTTCAAGTCACTGTCCTAGTCACTGTCCTAGTCACTGTTCAAGTCACTGTCCTAGTCACTGTGCTAGTCACTGTCCTAGTCACTGTCCTAGTCACTGTTCAAGTCACTGTCCTAGTCATTGTTCTAGTCACTGTCCTAGTCACTGTCCTAGTCACTGTCCTAGTCACTGTCCTAGTCTAAGTTGTGACACTTTAGTTACACAATTTGAACTTTGTGCAGCAATTATTGATTAAGATGTTCATAGTCACTGTCCTAGTCACTGTCCTAGTCACTGTCCTAGTCACTGTCCTAGTCACTGTTCAAGTCACTGTCCTAGTCACTGTCCTAGTCACTGTTCAAGTCACTGTCCTAGTCACTGTCCTAGTCACTGTTCAAGTCACTGTCCTAGTCACTGTGCTAGTCACTGTCCTAGTCACTGTTCTAGTCACTGTTCAAGTCACTGTCCAACTCACTGTTCAAGTCACTAACCAAATCACTGTCCAAATCACTGTCCAAGTCACTGTCCAAGTCGTTATCCAAGTCACTAACTAAGTCACTCTCCAAGTCACTGTCCAAGTGATTAACCAAGTCACTAACCAAGTCACTCTCCAAGTCACTGTCCAAGTCACTAACCAAGTCACTCTCCAAGTCACTGTCCAAGTGATTAACCAAGTCACTAACCAAGTCACTCCCCAAGTCACTGTGCAAGTCACTAACCAAGTCACTAACTAAGTCACTGTCCAAGTCGTTATCCAAGTCACTGTCCAAGTCACTAAGTCACTGTCCAAGTCACTAACCAAGTCACTCTCCAAGTCACTGTCCAAGTGATTAACCAAGTCACTGTCCAAGCCACTGTCCAAGTCACTAACTAAGTCACTGTCCAAGTCACTAACCAAGTCACTCTCCAAGTCACTGTCCAAGTGATTAACCAAGTCACTAACCAAGTCACTGACCAAGTCACTGTCCAAGTGATTAACCAAGTCACCGTCCAAGTGATTAACCAAGTCACTGTCCAAGTCACTAACCAATTCACTGTCCAAGTCACTGTGCAAGTCACTGTCCAAGTCACTAACCAATTCACTGTCCAAGTCACTGTGCAAGTCACTGTCCAAGTCACTGTCCACGTCACTGTCCACGTCACTGTCCAAGTCACTGACCACGTCACTGTCCAAGTCACTATCCAAGTCACCTTCCACATCACTGTCCAAGTCATTGTCTAAGTCACTAACCAAGTCACTGTCCAAGTCATTGTCTAAGTCACTAACCAAGTCACTGTCCAAGTCACTGTCTAAGGCACTGTCCAAGTGACGAACCAAGTCACTGTCCAAGTTACAGTCCAAGTCACTGTCCAAGTCACAGTCCAAGTCACCGTCCAAGTCACTGTCAAAGTCACTAACCAAGTCACTGTCCAAGTCACTGTCTAAGGCACTGTCTAAGGCACTGTCCAAGTCACGAACCAAGTCACTGTCCAAGTCACTAACCAAGTCACTAACCAAGTCACTGTCCAAGTCACTGTCTAAGGCACTGTCCAAGTCACGAACCAAGTCACTGTCCAAGTTACAGTCCAAGTCACTGTCCAAGTCACAGTCCAAGTCACCGTCCAAGTGACTTTCAAAGTCACTAACTAAGTCACTGTCCAAGTTACTGTCCAAGTCACTAACTAAGTCACTAACCAAGTCACTGTCCAAGTTACTGTCCACGTCACTAACCAAGTCACTGTCCAAGTCAGTGACCAAGTCACTGTCCAAGTCACTGTCCAAGTCACTGTCCATGGCACTAACCAACTCACTAACCAACTCACTGACCAAGTCAATAACCAAGTCACTGTCCATGTCACTAACCAACCCATTGACCAAGTCACTGTCCAAGTCAGTGACCAAGTCAATGTCCAAGTCACTGTCAAAGTCACTGACCAAATCACTATCCAAGTCACAGACCAAGTCACTTACCAAGTCACTGTCCAAGTCACTGTCAAAGTCACTGACCAAGTCACTGTGCAAGTCACTGTCTAATTCACTGTTAAAGTCACCGACCAAGTCACTGACCAAGTCACTGTCCAAGTCACTGTCAAAGTTACTGACCAAGTCACTGACCAAGTCACTGTCAAAGTCACTGACCAAGTCACTGACCAAGTCACTGTTAAAAATCACTGACCAAGTCACTGACCAAGTCACTGTCTAAGTCACTGTTAAAAATCACTGACCAAGTCACTGACCAAGTCACTGACCAAGTCACTGTCAAAGTCACTGACCAAGTCACTAACCAAGCAGCTTAATGGTTTAGACTTTGTGGATGACATTGCTCTCCTATCACACAACGGTTAACGGATGCAAGGTAAAATGAGCCTACGTGATGAGAGATTACAACAGATGGGACTGAAAATAAATAGAGATAAGACCAACATTATGAGAATGAATGCATTTGGCAATAACCAAATATAAATAGGAGAAATACCTCTACTAGACGTAAAACCTTACATATATCTGGGCAGTAATATAGACCAAGAGGGAGGACAAATGAATGATAATATATATATCAGACGTAAGAGGAGCATTCGTTGCACTGGGAAATATATGGAAGTCCAATAAAACTAGGTTAAATACCAAAAAAATGTTCAATTCTAATGTTAAGTCAATCCTAATAAATGGTTGTGAAACATGGAGAAGAATAAAAATGACAATCATGAAGATACAGACCTTTATTAAAGGATGCTTGTGCAGAATAAAAGGATGGAAATGGCAGGACAAAATCACTAACATAGAATTATGGATATAAAGTGCTAGTCAAATACCAGTGGATAAAGGAATTCAACGAAGAAGATGGCGCTGGATAGGACACACACTGCGGAAGCCAACTGAGAGTATTACACAACAGATCCTTTTTTGGTACCATCATGGGAGGAGACAAAGAGAAAGGGCAAAATATTCTTGGAGAAAACAGATGGAAGCAAAAATGATGGGAAAGACATGGGATGATCTTAAAAGAAGACAAGACAAGATGGCAAGAGACAGAACACCTATGCTCCACAAGGAGCTGACGGGTAGAAGAAGATGTCCTTAGTCCAATACATTCCTATTGTTTCTAAAACGTATAAGTTATGAGAGTGGTTCCAACTTGTGACACTCCAAACAAAACGTAAATTGTTTACCTAAAGTAGATATTGATGTTCCCATTAACCTTCTTCAATATCCCAAAATGTTCCCATTAAACTTCCTCAGTATCCCAAAATGTTCCCATTCACCTTCTTCAATATCCCAAAATGTTCCCATTAAACTTCCTCAGTATCCCAAAATGTTCCCATTAACCTTCTTCAATATCCAAAATATTCCCATTAACCTTCTTCAATATCCCAAAATGTTCCCATTAACCTTCTTCAATATCCCAAAATGTTCCCATTAACCTTCTTCAATATCGCAAAATGTTCCCATTAACCTTCTTAAATATCCCAAAATGTTCCCATTAACCTTCTTCAATATCCCAAAATGTTCTCATTAACCTTCTTCAATATCCCAAAATGTTCCCATTAACCTTCTTTAATATCCCAAAATGTTCCCATTAACCTTCTTCAATATCCCAAAATGTTCCCATTAACCTTCTTCAATATCCCAAAATGTTCCCATTAACCTTCTTCAATATCCCAAAATGTTCCCATTAACCTTCTTCAATATCCCAAAATGTTCCCATTAACCTTCTTCAATATCACAAAATGTTCCCATTAACCTTCTTCAATATCCCAAAATGTTCCCATTAACCTTCTTCAATATCCCAAAATGTTCCCATTAACCTTCTTCAATATCCCAAAATGTTCCCATTAACCTTCTTCAATATCCCAAAATGTTCCCATTAACCTTCTTCAATATCCCAAAATGTTCCCATTAACCTTCTTCAATATCCCAAAATGTTCCCATTAACCTTCTTCAATATCCCAAAATGTTCCCATTAACCTTCTTCAATATCCCAAAATGTTCCCATTAACCTTCTTCAATATCGCAAAATGTTCCCATTAACCTTCTTCAATATCCCAAAATGTTCCCATTAACCTTCTTCAATATCCCAAAATGTTCCCATTAACCTTCTTCAATATCCCAAAATGTTCCCATTAACCTTCTTCAATATCCCAAAATGTTCCCATTAACCTTCTTCAATATCCCAAAATGTTCCTATTAACCTTCTTCAATATCCCAAAATGTTCCCATTAAACTTCTTCAATATCCCAAAATGTTCCCATTAACCTTCTTCAATATCCCAAAATGTTCCCATTAACCTTCTTCAATATCCCAAAATGTTCCCATTAACCTTCTTCAATATCCTAAAATGTTCCCATTAACCTTCTTCAATATCCCAAAATGTTCCCATTAACCTTCTTCAATATCCCAAAATGTTCCCATTAACCTTCTTCAATATCCCAAAATGTTCCCATTAAACTTCCTCAGTATCCCAAAATGTTCCCATTCACCTTCTTCAATATCCCAAAATGTTCCCATTAAACTTCCTCAGTATCCCAAAATGTTCCCATTCACCTTCTTCAATATCCCAAAATTTTCCCATTAAACTTCCTCAGTATCCCAAAATGTTCCCATTAACCTTCTTCAATTTCCCAAAATGTTCCCATTAACCTTCTTCAATATCCCAAAATGTTCCCATTAACCTTCTTCAATATCCCAAAATGTTCCCATTAACCTTCTTCAATATCCCAAAATGTTCCCATTAACCTTCTTCAATATCCCAAAATGTTCCCATTAACCTTCCTCAGTATCCCAAAATGTTCCCATTAAACTTCCTCAATATCCATAATGTTCCCATTAAACTTCCTCAATATCCAAAATGTATCCATTAACCTTCCTCAATATCCAAAATGTTCGCATTAAACTTCCTCAATATCCAAAATGTTTGCATTAAACTTCCTCAATATCCAAAATGTATCCATTAACCTTCTTCAATATCCAAAATGTATCCATTTACCACGAACTTTTTAACATCTGATCCATCAAGATTTAATTTATCCCAATTGCCCAATTTTATCCTGTCACTTCTAGAAATCTTATCCTTCTGTCAACTTTTTATCCGCGTCAAATTCTTGTCTATCCCAGGAGACATTGCTCAAGGAAATGTGTCGAACTTATCTCCCGTAGGTTGCTGAGGCCAAACTCAACATTTCAAGAATTTAAAAAATTAAAATTTAAAATAAAATTCTATTTTCATTTTTTTTAAATGAATGCTAATTTCAATCAGAGCTCAGTCAATTGTTTTTCGGCTGAAAAGGGGGTGAGATATCAACAGAAAATTCGCGAATCTTTCATAAACTGTTTTTAAATTGGAAACACTGGCCAGGATTCCAAATATTGTGAGTTATTTCGTATTTTTATGTAACTGTAATAAGTGACGATTACAAGATACATGTTATTGTTTCCCTAATTTGTCGGCCAAATTAATCTTGTCATGTTTATTCCAAATAAATTATGACCAAATGTTATCCTGATGATTTGGATTGATTTAAGACCAGCTGGCAACGCAGTTGTGGTAGTTTTTGCTGGTAATTTATGGGAACAGAGAACAGCCAATCAGAAGAGCGCTCGAGAGATTTCGCGGCATTGTCTGGACTGAAGAAATGTGGTAACTGCCAGTATCCATGATCGCTGTCACTGGTGTTTCCGCATATATTTGTTGAGCTGTCCGCTGTTCTGACAAGTCTACAGTTATCTGGAGCCACAACAGCATAAATACCTCCAGGGACAGACAGGAGAGTATGATAGACACAACTGATCTACTTCGTACATCAGACTTTAGCTGTAGACAGACATAATCGCCATAATTACTTGCCTGTATATTACAGACATTGTCGCTAGCTGACTACTTACAGTGTCCACGATAGCGAATTATTAGAAGGATCAATTGATTACCAAAACACAGTTACCAACAACGTTTTTTTTTGGTGACGTTTTCAAACATAAAGAACGTTTTGTTCCGTAGATTATTCAACTAAATCACGCGATCAAGAGAAAGGCATAGAAACAGTTAAAAACTGTTATGTGAAGTCTGTAAAACACAAACTTTTTTAACAAGACAATTAATTTGAAGACAATCTGCCTGGGCAAAGAGTACCCCGTTCATCTAGGAGTCGAGAGTCTGTGAGCTGTGACGGGTTCTGCAAGTCTTTCCACCAACATATCTTGTCGTAAGTAGAAACGTGTAGACCCTGTGTGCAACCTTTGTGTCATATCTTTGGTGTGTACGAGAAAGTGTTTCACTTTCCTGTCACTCACTTCAATTTGTGTTAAATAAACAATTATTTCGTTTGAAACCATTTGCGCACATAACACAACATGCGCACATAACACTACAATGCGTACATAACATAACAATAACAATGCATGCATAACATAACAATAACAATGTGTATATAACATAACATAACACTGGTACATAATATAACATAACAATGCGTACATAACATAACATATCATGCGTACATAACATAACATATCATGCGTACATAACATAACATATCATGCGTACATAACATAACAATGGTGCATAACATAACATAACAATGCGTACATAACATAACATAACAATGCGTACATAGTGCTCACTGTTGTTCGACACAGTCTAATTGTGAAATGTTAGTTCAGGAAAGAGAAGAACTACGTTGCCGTGCGGTAGATGAAGTCTGTTACAAGTCTGACTATTATTAAGACAGACATTGCGACACATCAAGCACTGCACCATGTTTGTAGAGTCATCGCACTTTCTCCATCCCCCAAACAGTTACGATAGCGCCCATCATGATGTCACTTTCTCCATCCCCCAAACAGTTACGGTAGCGCCCATCATGATGTCACTTTCTCCATTCCCCCAAGCAGTTACGGTAGCGCCCATCATGATGTCACTTTCTCCATCCCCCAAACAGTTACGGTAGCACCCATCATGATGTCACTTTCTCCAACCCCCAAACAGTTACGGTAGCGCACATCATGATGTCACTTTCTCCATCTCCCAAACAATTACGGTAGCGCCCATCATGATGTCACTTTCTCCATCTCCCAAACAGTTACGGTAGCGCCCATCATGATGTCACTTTCTCCATCCCCCAAACAGTTACGGTAGCGCCCATCATGATGTCACTTTCTCCATTCCCCCAAACAGTTACGGTAGCGCCCATCATGATGTCACTTTCTCCATTCCCCCAAACAGTTACGGTAGCGCCCATCATGATGTCACTTTCTCCATTCCCCCAAACAGTTACGGTAGCGCCCATCATGATGTCACTTTCTCCATCTCCCAAACAGTTACGGTAGCGCCCATCATGATGTCACTTTCTCCATCCCCCAAACAGTTACGGTAGCGCCCATCATGATGTCACTTTCTCCATCCCCCAAACAGTTACGGTAGCGCCCATCATGATGTCACTTTCTCCATCCCCCAAACAGTTACGGTAGCGCCCATCATGATGTCACTTTCTCCATCCCCCAAACAGTTACGGTAGCGCCCATCATGATGTCACTTTCTCCATCCCCCAAACAGTTACGGTAGCGCCCATCATGATGTCACTTTCTCCATCCCCCAAACAGTTACGGTAGCGCCCATCATGATGTCACTTTCTCCATCCCCAAACAGTTACGGTAGCGCCCATCATGATGTCACTTTCTCCATCTCCCAAACAGTTACGGTAGCGCCCATCATGATGTCACTTTCTCCAACCCCCAAACAGTTACGGTAGCGCCCATCATGATGTCACTTTCTCCATCCCCCAAACAGTTACGGTAGCGCCCATCATGATGTCACTTTCTCCATTCCCCCAAACAGTTACGGTAGCGCCCATCATGATGTCACTTTCTCCATTATTCCAAATCGTTGGAAGATGTTTCCTGTCTTGTAAAGCTAAAATCTGCGGTGTCTTTGGAAGATGTTTCCTGTCTTGTAAAGCTAAAATCTGCGCTGTCTTTGGAAGATGTTTCCTGTCTTGTAAAGCTAAAATCTGCGCTGTCTTTGGAAGATGTTTCCTGTCTTGTAAAGCTAAAATCTGCGCTGTCTTTGGAAGATGTTTCCTGTCTTGTAAAGCTAAAATCTGCGCTGTCTTTGGAAGATGTTTCCTGTCTTGTAAAGCTAAAATCTGCGCTGTCTTTGGAAGATGTTTCCTGTCTTGTAAAGCTAAAATCTGCGCTGTCTTTGGAAGATGTTTCCTGTCTTGTAAAGCTAAAATCTGCGCTGTCTTTGGAAGATGTTTCCTGTCTTGTAAAGCTAAAATCTGCGCTGTCTTTGGAAGATATTTCCTGTCTTGTAAAGCTAAAATCTGCGCTGTCTTTGGAAGATGTTTCCTGTCTTGTAAAGCTAAAATCTGCGCTGTCTTTGGAAGATGTTTCCTGTCTTGTAAAGCTAAAATCTGCGCTGTCTTTGGAAGATGTTTCCTGTCTTGTAAAGCTAAAATCTGCGTTGTCTTTGGAAGATGTTTCCTGTCTTGTAAAGCTAAAATCTGCTCTGTCTTTGGAAGATGTTTCCTGTCTTGTAAAGCTAAAATCTGCGCTGTCTTTGGAAGATGTTTCCTGTCTTGTAAAGCTAAAATCTGCGCTGTCTTTGGAAGATGTTTCCTGTCTTGTAAAGCTAAAATCTGCTCTGTCTTTGGAAGATGTTTCCTGTCTTGTAAAGCTAAAATCTGCGCTGCCCCTAGAAGATGTTTTCCTGTAACCTGTCCGGCTTTTTCTAACTTTCTCTACCCTTGAACTTTGACCTGGAGAAATGACCTATTCCTGCCCTGTTGATCTCGACATCTGACACAATCATCTAGCTGCGTGCTTCAAGACGGTCGTTTGTAAAGCGACCTACATTTAATTGTCGCCAGAGATACTCTCTTTGTATGAGGCAAGACACGCTTGTTCGCTCTCTCTCTCTCTCTCTTTGTATGAGGCAAGACACGCTTGTTCGCTCTCTCTCTCTCTCTCTCTTTGTATGAGGCAAGACACGCTTGTTCGCTCTCTCTTTCTCTCTCTTTGTATGAGGCAAGACACGCTTGTTCGCTCTCTCTCTCTCTCTCTCTCTCTCTCTCTCTCTTTGTATGAGGCAAGATACGCTTGTACGGTCTCAACTCTGTGGACATTACTCGCTTTTGAAGTTCTGCTATAAGTGTCTATCTCTCTCTCTCTCTCTATGTGTGTGTGTGTCTCTCATCTAAATTTCAGCTCCCTGCGGAACATAGGTCTTCAACAAAACACTTCTCAAGCCGTTCTGTTTCTTGCCATTCTTGTAAGTTCATTCCATGTCTTCTCCATCATCTTCATCTCTGCTTCCATCTGTCTTCTCCATCATCTTCATCTCTGCTTCCATCTGTCTTCTCCATCATCTTCATCTCTGCTTCCATCTGTCTTCTCCATCATCTTCATCTCTGCTTCCATCTGTCTTCTCCAAGAATATTTTGGTCTTCCTCTTTGTCTGTTTACTTGGGGATTCCAAAAAAAATGTCTTTTGTGGTATACTCTCAGTTGACTTTCGCGGTGTGTCTCCTATCCAGCGCCATCGTCTTTACTGTATCTCTTTACCCACTGCTATTTGACTGGTACATTTCCATAATTCTATGTTAGTGAATTTGTCCTACCATTTCCATCTTTTTATTCTGCAAAAGCATCTATTAATGAAAGTCTGTATCTTTATGACTGCCATTTTTGTTGTTCTCCATGTTTCACAACCCCATTTATTAAGATTGACTTAACATTAGAGTTGAACATTTTTATTTTTGTATCTATTTCTTTGGCTGTCCATGTTTCCCAGTTGTTCAACTCTTGCTTGTGATATCTTTATTTAGTAGCATTCTCTCTACATCCCTCTTTGTCTCTTATTGACAATAGTTATACATATTTAGTTATACACAGTTATAAGTGTCCATGTCTTGCAGGCATAGAAAGGCTATTGATATATCTCATAGTGAGCGCACAGTCTGTCTATGCATATCATTGTGCTGCCATAGGGAATCATTAGAGGAAGAGCTAATGTATTACAGCACTCAGAACAAATGACAAATAGTGAGTGCTGTTGTACATACCTCTTCCTCCTAAAGAGCTAATGTATTACAGCACTCAGAACAACTGACAAATAGTGAATGCTGTAGTACATACCTCTTCCTCCCAAAGAGCTAATGTATTACAGCACTCAGAACAAATGACAAATAGTGAGTGCTGTAGTACATACCTCTTCCTCCCAAAGAGCTAATGTATTACAGCACTCAGAACAAATGACAAATAGTGAGTGCTGTTGTACATACCTCTTCCTCCCAAAGAGCTAATGTATTACAGCACTCGGAACAAATGACAAATAGTGAGTGCTGTAGTACATACCTCTTCCTCCCAAAGAGCTAATGTATTACAGCACTCAGAACAAATGACAAATAGTGAGTGCTGTTGTACATACCTCTTCCTCCCAAAGAGCTAATGTATTACAGCACTCAGAACAAATGACAAATAGTGAGTGCTGTTGTACATACCTCTTCCTCCCAAAGAGCTAATGTATTACAGCACTCAGAACAAATGACAAATAGTGAGTGCTGTTGTACATACCTCTTCCTCCCAAAGAGCTAATGTATTACAGCACTCAGAACAAATGACAAATAGTGAGTGCTGTTGTACATACCTCTTTCTCCTATGATTCCCTGAATTACCGCCTCGGACGTTCCCCTCTATAATAATATTCATTTATCATATTTTGTCTCCATTGTGCTGACATACTTTGAATATCCCTTCACGCGGCTTCAGCTTGGCTACTTCTTGTACAGGAATTGTAGTTCAGGACACCATGTGTGTGTCAATTCTGCGTTATGCTAAAGTTTATATAATTAGAAATACGTTATGCTAAAGTTTATATGATTAGAAATACGTTATGCTAAAGTTTATATGATTAGAAATATGTTATGCTAAAGTTTATATGATTAGAAATATGTTATGCTAAAGTTTATATAATTAGAAATACGTTATGCTAAAGTTTATATGATTAGAAATACGTTATGCTAAAGTTTATATGATTAGAAATACGTTATGCTAAAATTTATATGATTAGAAATACGTCATTTTACAATTTTTACGACTGAAATCGTTATTTTATTTGGTTCTAATTAAGTTTTATTTGAGAGGGTTCGAAGAAATTGTCGAAATTTTGTCAAACTGTCACTTTCCGGAACGTCATTTCCTTCTAGTGTCGCTGATAAAACATCAACTTGATTACTTGATTAACGCCATTTTATATTTTTTATATATATTATATTATATATTATATATATCGTATTACACATTTAGTAGCCATATAGCTCAGTGGTTAATGAACTGGACTGCAAAGGATAAGAGGTAGGGTTCGATCCCAACCGACGGCTTCCAGGTTCACCCAGCCCTTAATGGGTACCGGATTTTTTTCTGGGAAAGTAAAGCGGCACGGGCGTAATACCGACCACATTACCCCAAAATTCATGTGCCGAAGGTCTGTAAAATGTATGGTCACTAACACCACATTCCCTATACGCCGCTTGGCGTGACGGGAGTACTTTAATTGTTGTTGTTACACATTTGATAAAACATCAACTTGACTACTTGCATGAACACACACACAGAAAACATCAACTTGACTACTTGCATGAACACACACACAGAAAACACATACAACAAAGATTGTTTGGGAAGCAAAACAAAAAAAAATGAACGAAATTATTGAGTATCGGGACATTAAATGTCAAAATGTATCACTCAGAGGATTGCTGGCATCAAACAACAACAACAACAACAACAACAACAACAAATGTTGCCAGTAACCTGTCACAATTGGACCCTCCCTCTCCATTAACTGTACCACATCTTCTCTCCATTAACTGTACCACATCTTCTCTCCATCTACTGTACCAAATCTTCTCTCCATCAACTGTACCGCATCTTCTCTCCATCAACTGTACCACGTCTTCTCTCCATCAACTGTACCACATCTTCTCTCCATCAACTGTACCACATCTTCTCTCCATCAACTATACCACATCTTCTCTCCATCTACTGTACCACATCTTCTCTCCATCAACTGTACCACATCTTCTCTCCATCAACTGTACCACATCTTCTCTCCATCAACTGTACCACATCTTCTCTCCATCAACTGTACCACATCTTCTCTCCATCAACTGTACCACATCTTCTCTCCATCAACTGTACCACATCTTCTCTCCATCAACTGTACCACATCTTCTCTCCATGAACTGTACCACATCTCTCCATTAACTATACCACATCTTCTCTCCATCTACTGCACCACATCTTTTCTCCATCAACTGTACCACATCTTCTCTCCATTAAGTGCAACCTTGTATTAGTCATTGTTGCCAGGACTTTTTGTAGCTATACGTACGTGAGAAACTAAACAAGAGTAGAACGACGTTTCGGCCAAAAAGGTCTATAACTGGAACAACAAAAACACACAAATATTGAGATCTCTGTAAATATCCTTATATATACATTTGTGTTGTTGCTTGTCGTTCCAGCTGAAGGAGTTTCTGGCCGAAACGTCGTTCTACTGTTGTTTTGTTTCTCATCTCCGTAAAGCTGATACCATTGTTGTTTTCTTTTCTACAAAAATTCGTCATTATTATCATCATCAGTTTTACGGCACCTTTCACACTTCTATTGTATCTTGATGCCTCTACCTCCTATTGGCAGCTTAATGTTCAGAGAGGGTTAAGTAACAAGGACGGGTCTCAGCTCCGAGATGTCTGTGCGTTGTAGTACTTTGTCTTGTCTTTCTCTCAGTCCAGCTGCACAATATCATTCTAAGTGTGTTTGATATTATTCTGTGCGTTAACTTCTTGTATCTTCTAAGAGCGCTGGGTGGTCTAGAGGTCCGGTCTCGTGACAGCGAGGACGCCGGGTTCACAGCTCACCAGAAGCGGTGGTGGTCTGTCAAAAATAGGAAACGTTAATTCATGCTTTCATCGCCACGTTACTCTCCCTTGATATCTTGGCTAGTAAGATCCGATGTCTAGCCCTCTCTGGCTAGTGAGATCCGATGTCTAGCCCTCTCTGGCTAGTGAGATCCGATGTCTAGCCCTCTCTGGCTAGTGAGATCCCATGTCTAACCTTCTCTGGCTAGTGAGATCCGATGTCTAGCCCTCTCTGGCTAGTGAGATCCGATGTCTAGCCCTCTCTGGCTAGTGAGATCCCATGTCTAGCCCTCTCTGGCTAGTGAGATCCGATGTCTATCCCTCTCTGGCTAGTGAGATCCCATGTCTAGCCCTCTCTGGCTAGTGAGATCCCATGTCTAGCCCTCTCTGGCTAGTGAGATCCCATGTCTAGCCCTCTCTGGCTAGTGAGATCCCATGTCTAGCCCTCTCTGATAACGGCAATAAACAGGAGGTCCCGTGTGCGCTCGCACACGTTAAAGAATTCTTGGAAGTTAAAATAGACAAGTTTGGGACATAAGTATGCCGCTGTCCAGTAAATATTATCAGCAAAAACATACCCACACCTTGAGTCCATGCTCGTGCTACAGAGTTCGTGCACGTGGGGGAGGATTTTCTCGAAGGGCATACGGAGTACCTATGGGTTCTTCCGGTGTGCGCTTGGCGATGAAAGTAGCAACAGACAAAAACATCTGCTAAGAATGAACGTGATTGAGGCTGATGAAGGGAGAGCCTCGTCGCGCCTCAAGTGTGGCGGCTGTGGGATATGAATATGAAGCCTCGGTGGCTGAGTGGCCAGTGCTCGCTAGTGGTTAGAACGGCTCGGGTTCAGTTCCCATTAGTGGCTAAACTCTGTCTCATGGGCAAGGCTCCGGGTTCACCAAGCCTCTAAAGAACAGGTACCAGAGAAGTTAGGTCGGCCTGGCGTGTTCCGACCATTGTTCTATCTCAAATGAAATATCAGTAGAACATTCTCCACAGTTGTACCTCAACTAGGCTTAAGTAGAACATTCCATATGGTTCCAACCTAGTACATTTAAGTAGAACATTCCATATGGTTCCAACCTAGTATATTTAAGTAGAACATTCTCTACGCTCTATGGTTCCAACCTAGTACATTTAGGTAGAACATTCTCTATGATTCCAACCTAGTACATTTAAGTAGAACATTCTCTATGGTTCCAACCTAGTACATTTAAGTAGAACATTCTCTATGCTCTATGGTTCCAACCTAGTACATTTAAGTAGAACATTCTCTATGGTTCCAACCTAGTACATTTAAGTAGAACATTCTCTATGGTTCCAACCTAGTACATTTAAGTAGAACATTCTCTACGCTCTATGGTTCCAACCTAGTACATTTAAGTAGAACATTCTCTGTTTCCAACCTAGTACATTTAAGTAGAACATTCTCTATGGTTCCAACCTAGTACATTTAAGTAGAACATTCTCTATGGTTCCAACCTAGTACATTTACGTAGAAGCAAGCCGGACTTAGAATATGAGGAAACTCCAACAAGGAACACTTTTCAGACTGAGCCTCAATGGTTCCGGTCGCCTATCCGCCATATTGACCGGAAGTCCATAGCCAACAAATGACCACCTTCTTCCCTTGATTATATTTCCGCGAGTCTTCAAAATTCGGCGCAGAACGGCTCCCAAATAAAATCGGGACAAACCAAAGTCTCTATTCAAACGTGAAATATGGGGACTGGTTGGTCGTGAGCCAAGACGCCAGTCTCGAGACAGAGAGGTTTTAAGTTCAAATCCCAGCTGCACCAGTTGGGATTTTTATTTATGATTTCTCTCTGCGGCAACCACCCCTGGTCTCAGCAGCGAGGCCCGGCTTGAAACGTCAATTACTCATCGCCTGGAAAAAAATATGAGTACCTCCGAAGTTGGAGTTATCTGCCTGTGCGGCGAGGGACCCCTGTGCACACGTCTGCCAGGGAAAAACAGAATTAACACGCAAAATTCAGATCCTAGTCTATAGGGACCGTGAATCGTGAAAGCTGGCGAGCGCGAGACAAACGATGTGAAACAGCCTCTTTATAGGACATTCCGCACAGGATGATATATTATCATAGCCAAGAGGACATGCTGTCCTAGATAACGGACAGTTTGTACCAGACAGGAAGGTAGTGTCTATTAGAATGAGGACAATTTGTCCTAGTCAGCAGGACATTCTGTCTCAGTTTAAATGAAAAAAATGTGTCGGGGACTGTCCCAGAGAAATAATTCCGGCAAATGAACGCGTAAACACGTTGTATTGTCGGATAATATCACAACCGATAGATGATCGAGGGCTGATTTGATATCGGCGAGTGCCGGGTATTTTGATGACGCGGTGCTAGGAGCATGCTTTCTGTCTTCTGATTCTGTTCTCCACCTCAATCACGTAACAATGATTGATAGATGGAGCAGGATTAGAGTTCTCCGGGAGAATCTATTCTTTCTCTTGTCTGTTTGATCTTTTCTTGATGAGAAGACGGATGGGTAGCGGGTTGTCTCCCCCTCGTACTTGACAAGACGAGAAAGCAATCTTGGACCGGTCGTTAAAGTCAAACCAAGCTGCTGTAAAGTTGATTACTTTCAGGTGAATAACATGTATTTTTTTCTGATTCTCCTTCTTTTCTTTTTCTTTCCCCTCATCTTCTTTCTTCTCCTCCTTTTCTTCCTCCACCTCTTCTTCTTTCTTCTTCTTTTTCTCTTTCTTTTACTTCTCCTTTTATGCTTTATCTCCTTTGTCTCCTTCTTGTGTTCTTCATCCTTGTATTCTATACCTTCTCTTTTCTCCTCCGCCTAATTTTCTTCATCTACTTCCTCTTTACCTACAAATATCTGTTAAAAAAAAAAAAAGCTCACCGATGAGCTATTGACTACTTTGTCGCTCTGAGTTATTTTTGTGGAATTTTGAGTTTCATTCTTGGGCTGCTCAAGACGGTACGGTCTAGTTATTTTTGTGGAATTTTGAGTTTCATTCTTGGGCTGCTCAAGACGGTACGGTCTAGTTATTTTTGTGGAATTTTGAGTTTCATTCTTGGGCTGCTCAAGACGGTACGGTCTAGTTATTTTCGTGGAATTTTGAGTTTCATTCTTGGGCTGCTCAAGACGGTACGGTCTAGTTATTTTCGTGGAATTTTGAGTTTCATTCTTGGGCTGCTCAAGACGGTACGGTCTAGTTATTTTCGTGGAATTTTGAGTTTCATTCTTGGGCTGCTCAAGACGGTACGGTCTAGTTATTTTCGTGGAATTTTGAGTTTCATTCTTGGGCTGCTCAAGACGGTACGGTCTAGTTATTTTCGTGGAATTTTGAGTTTCATTCTTGGGCTGCTCAAGACGGTACGGTCTAGTTATTTTTGTGGAATTTTGAGTTTCATTCTTGGGCTGCTCAAGACGGTACGGTCTAGTTATTTTTGTGAAATTTTGAGTTTCATTCTTGGGCTGCTCAAGACGGTACGGTCTAGTTATTTTTGTGGAATCTTGAGTTTCATTCATGGGCTGCTCTCTTCTATCATGCTTTCTTCCTCTCACTTATAATCTGTTTCCTTCTATCATGCTTTCTTCCGTCATGTTTTCCTCTGTTCCCCGTCATTGTTTTCCTCTGTTCCCCGTCAGTGTTTTCCTCTGTTCCCCGTCAGTGTTTTCCTCTGTTCCCCGTCAGTGTTTTCCTCTGTTACCCGTCAGTGTTTTACTCTGTTCCCCGTCAGTGTTTTCCTCTGTTCCCCGTCAGTGTTTTCCTCTGTTACCCGTCAGTGTTTTCCTCTGTTCCCCGTCAGTGTTTTCCTCTGTTCCCCGTCAGTGTTTCCTTTGTTCCCCGTCAGTTTTTCCTCTGTTCCACGTCAGTGTTTTCCTCTGTTTCCCGTCAGTGTTTTCCTCTGTTCCCCGTCAGTGTTTTCCTATGTTCCCTGTCAGTGTTTTCCTCTGCTCCCCGTCAGTGTTTCCTCTGTTCCCCGTCAGTGTTTCCTCTGTTCCCCGTCAGTATTCCCCTCTGTTCCACGTCAGTGTTTTCCTCTGTTCCACGTCAGTGTTTTCCTCTGTTCCACGTCAGTATTCCCCTCTGTTCCACGTCAGTATTCCCCTCTGTTCCACGTCAGTGTTTTCCTCTGTTCCACGTCAGTATTCCCCTCTGTTCCACGTCAGTGTTTTCCTCTGTTCCACGTCAGTATTCCCCTCTGTTCCACGTCAGTATTCCCCTCTGTTCCACGTCAGTGTTTTCCTCTGTTCCACGTCAGTATTCCCCTCTGTTCACCGTCAGTGTTTTCCTCTGTTCCACGTCAGTATTCCCCTCTGTTCACCGTCAGTGTTTTCCTCTGTTCCACGTCAGTATTCCCCTCTGTTCCACGTCAGTGTTTTCCTCTGTTCCCCGTCAGTGTTTTCCTCTGTTCCACGTCAGTATTCCCCTCTGTTCACCGTCAGTGTTTTCCTCTGTTCCCCGTCAGTGTTTTCCTCTGTTCACCGTCAGTGTTTTCCTCTGTTCCACGTCAGTATTCCCCTCTGTTCACCGCCAGTGTTTTCCTCTGTTCCCCGTCAGTGTTTTCCTCTGTTCCCCGTCAGTGTTTTCCTCTGTTCCCCGTCAGTGTTTTCCTCTGTTCCCCGTCAGTGTTTTCCTCTGTTCCCCGTCAGTGTTTTCCTCTGTTCCCCGTCAGTGTTTTCCTCTGTTCTCCGTCAGTGTTTTCCTCTGTTCCCCGTCAGTGTTTTCCTCTGTTCCCCGTCAGTGTTTTCCTCTGTTCCCCGTCAGTGTTTTCCTCTGTTACCCGTCAGTATTTTCCTCCAACGAGTTCATCTACTTGGTCAACTCGGATTATGTTTTGGCTTCCAATCTTCCCGTTTTGAAGCCAAGTTTTAACGTCCTTTAATATCCAGAAAGTCAACAATTTCTCTGCCTGCTGGCCAGTCTCTCATTGTTATCTCCTCCTTACTTGCCAGCTAAGCGGTCCGATGACTTCCGTAAATTAAATTTGGTCCAAATTGTGAAATTGCGAGGAATCTGTCGTGCTTAAGGCTTAGCACTATTTGTTTGCGATGTTGCAGGGGGTGGCAGTGAGTGCCTGCACGCCTGACATCTGTGTACTATTTGCTGACTTTGTTGCAGACAAATGTGGAAAGTTGGTTATTAAAAGTGCATGTGGCTTGCCAAAAGTGGAAAGTGATTTATCAAAGTGCATATTGATAAATATATTGATTAAGCGAAGTTGCTAGTATGTGAGTGGAATTAGAGACTTAGAAACTTGTTTGTTGATTAAAATCATTTCGCTTAATTGTATACCGCTTTATTGAGCGATTAGAGATATTTGGTTGCACTTCAATTTTAATCATTGATTTAGATAAGAACACCTGATGTACAAGGGACATAATCAACTAAACCCTACAACACAACCCAAACTTATTCATTCATTCAAACAATAGGGCCACATTCAATTTAAAATGAATTAAGTTGTAATTTCAGCGTGGAAGACAGCGCGAAACAGTTGATTAATTGACATTAAATAACGCATTTTAGATTCAGTTCTTGAAACAGTTATCAATCTGAGTAGATCTAACTTGGGCCCGATCAAGCAACTCATGACATGTCTGTAATAGTTGTATCTGAGTAGATCTAACTTGGGCCCGATCAAGCAACTCATGACATGTCTGTAATAGTTGTATCTGAGTAGATCTAACTTGGGCCCGATCAAGCAACTCATGACATGTCTGTAATAGTTGTATCTGAGTAGATCTAACTTGGGCCCGATCAAGCAACTCATGACATGTCTGTAATAGTTGTATCTAAGTAGATCTAACTTGGGCCCGATCAAGTAATTTATGACATTTCTGTAATAGTTGTATCTGAGTAGGTCTAACTTGGGCCCGATAAAGCAACTCATGACATTTCTGTAATAGTTGTATCTGAGTAGATCTAACTTGGGCCCGATAAAGCAACTCATGACATTTCTGTAATAGTTGTATCTGAGTAGATCTAACTTGGGCCCGATCAAGCAACTCATGACATGTCTTTAATAGTTGTATCTGAGTAGATCTAACTTGGGCCTGATAAAGCAACTCATGACATGTCTGTAATAGTTGTATCTGAGTAGATCTAACTTGGGCCCGATCAAGCAACTCATGACATGTCTGTAATAGTTGTATCTGAGTAGATCTAACTTGGGCCCGATAAAGCAACTCATGACATGTCTGTAATAGTTGTATCTGAGTAGATCTAACTTGGGCCCGATCAAGCAACTCATGACATGTCTGTAATAGTTGTATCTGAGTAGATCTAACTTGGCTCCGATCAAGCAACTCATGACATTTCTGTAATAGTTGTATCTGAGTAGATCTAACTTAGCTCCGATCAAGCAACTCATGACATGTCTGTAATAGTTGTATCTGAGTAGATCTAACTTGGGCCCGATCAAGCAACTCATGACATGTCTGTAATAGTTGTATCTGAGTAGATCTAACTTGGGCCTGATAAAGCAACTCATGACATGTCTGTAATAGTTGTATCTGAGTAGATCTAACTTGGCTCCGATCAAGCAACTCATGACATGTCTGTAATAGTTGTATCTGAGTAGATCTAACTTGGGCCTGATAAAGCAACTCATGACATGTCTGTAATAGTTGTATCTGAGTAGATCTAACTTGGGCCCGATCAAGCAACTCATGACATGTCTGTAATAGTTGTATCTGAGTAGATCTAACTTGGGCCCGATCAAGCAACTCATGACATGTCAGTAAAACTCAAGGAAAGACTTACAGCAATAAAACCTCATCCGCTACGCTCGTCAACTCCCAACATCATCTCTCGTGAGTGCCGTCACCGCATCAAAGCCTGGCTACCATGGAGCACCATTCTGCTGTGTCTCTTGCTTTGATGGTGCAGGTTATCATAGGCTGACTTGTTTCATTTTTTTTATATTCGTCCATGTTAGTCTTGGTCTGCCTCTTTTACCCTGCACTTTCCTTTTCAATATTACTGCTATGTCTTTTTTATATGGCCCACAAATCTCATTTGTCTTGTTTGAATTGTGTCTAGTAGTTCTCTTCTCATTTTTAGTTGTTTTAAAACTTCATCATTTCTTTTCTTTTCTTTCATTTCAATTCTTCATATTTTGTATAAATCCACATTACAAAGGCTTCAGTTTTCTGTTTTCTTGTCTCATGTTCCTGTTTCTGCGCCGTACAGTAATGATGAGAAGATACAAGATTTCTCTATTCTTAGTTTTAGTCCTGGTGTTGTTTTGATGTTAATATATGTTTCATGAGGGGATCCGCGATAGCTCAGTGGTTAGTGAACTGGACTACAAAGGACAAGGGGCAGGGTTCGATCCCAACCGACGGCTTCCGGGTTCACCCAGCCTTAAATGGGTACGAGATTTATTTTCTGGGAAAGTAAAGCGGCACGGGCGTAATCATCATCATGTGCCATACCGGGTGGCGTAGGTGATCATGTCCCTCCACAATCTTCTATCTACAGTGCATCGTATCAGTTCTGTTGTTGACTGTTTTCCATGCCATGACACCAAGCTATCCAGTATTTTCTCTCTTTGTCGTCCGCGATCTCTCTTTCCTTTTATTTTGCCAGTTGTAAACAAGTATTCCAATTTTCCTCTTCTCATGACGTGCCCAAAAAATGTTGATTGCTTCTTTCTGATGTTTTTTAAGAGCTCCCTTTTTGTGTTGGTCTCTTTCAGAATTTCCTCATTGGTCTTTTTTAGCTGTCTAGGGAACTTTCAACATTCTTCTGAGAAATCCCATCTCTGTGGCCTCTAATCGTCTTTTCAAAACTACCTTCTTAAATTGCCTGGACTAATCATGACAAATCACAACCTTCTATTTACAGCTAACGACGTTAATGGGGACTTCACGGGCGTAATACCGACCACATTACCCCAAAAATCATGTGCTGAAGGTCTGTAAAATATATGGTCACTAACACCATATTTCCCTATACGCCACTTGGCGTGACGGGGGTACTTTACTTTTTTAAAATATGTTTCATGACATTAAAATGACGTTTTGCCATTGCTATTCTTTTGTTTATTTGTTTAACATTTGCCTTCTCCACCTCTAGAATCTGGTTACGTCTCGCTTGCTCCAAGTACTTCTTTGTTCTTAAATCAAGTCCTAATTTCCGATTACACTTTTCAATATATGTTTCTGCCCACGGTATCGATTCATGTACGAGCGCTTCCTAATCCCTTCTATTTTGTGTGGAATGGCGGCCAGGTATTTACTTTGACTTATGAGATCGATACTGTAAATCTGTTAGTGAGTACAAGATGCCCTAATTATCAGAGGCACGATACCGCAATGTTTTATGGAGTTCCGGGGGCAGAATGTGACAATCTGGAATCGTTAAAGACTTGAGCGTATTGAGCAGTCTGACTACAGTAATTCTTCAATAATAGATTGTCTGATGTAATAGACAGACCCACGCAATAGAGTTCTGATGTAATAGACAGACCCACGCAATATAGTGTCTGATGTAATAGACAGACCCACGCAATATAGTGTCTGATGTAATAGACAGACCCACGCAATATAGTGTCTGATGTAATAGACAGACCCACGCAATATAGTGTCTGATGTTATAGACAGACCCACGCTAGAGTGTCTGATGTAATAGACAGACCCACGCAATATAGTGTCTGATGTAATAGACAGACCCACGCAATATAGTGTCTGATGTAATAGACAGACCCACGCAATATAGTGTCTATTGTTATAGACAGACCCACGCAATATAGTGTCTGATGTAATAGACAGACCCACGCAATATAGTGTCTGATGTTATAGACAGACCCACGTAATATAGTGTCTGATGTAATAGACAGACCCACGCAATATAGTGTCTGATGTTATAGACAGACCCACGCAATATAGTGTCTGATGTAATAGACAGACCCACGCAATATAGTGTCTGATGTTATAGACAGACCCACGCAATATAGTGTTTGATGTAATAGACAGACATACGCAATATAGTGTCTGATGTTACAGACAGACCCACGCAATATAGTGTCTGATGTAATAGACAGACCCACGCAATATAGTGTCTGATGTAATAGACAGACCCACGCAATATAGTGTCTGATGTAATAGACAGACCCACGCTAGAGTGTCTGATGTAATAGACAGACCCACGCTAGAGTGTCTGATGTAATAGACAGACCCACGCAATATAGTGTCTGATGTTATAGACAGACCCACGCAATATAGCGTCTGATGTAGTAGACAGACCCAAGCAATATAGTGTCTGATGTAATAGACAGACCCACGCAATATAGTGTCTGATGTAATAGACAGACCCACGCAATATAGTGTCTGATGTTATAGACAGACCCACGTAATATAGTGTCTGATGTAATAGACAGACCCACGCAATATAGTGTATGATGTAATAGACAGACCCACGCAATATAGTGTATGATGTAATAGACAGACCCACGCAATATAGTGTCTGATGTAATAGACAGACCCACGCAATATAGTGTCTGATGTAATAGACAGACCCACGCAATATAGTGTCTGATTTTATAGACAGACCCACGCAATAGAGTGTCTGATGTAATAGACAGACCCACGCTAGAGTGTCTGATGTAATAGACAGACCCACGCAATATAGTGTCTGATGTAATAGACAGACCCACGCAATATAGTGTCTGATGTAATAGACAGACCCACGCAATAGAGTGTCTGATGTAATAGACAGACCCACGCTAGAGTGTCTGATGTAATAGACAGACCCACGCAATAGAGTGTCTGATGTAATAGACAGACCCACGGTAGAGTGTCTGATGTAATAGACAGACCCACGCAATAGAGTGTCTGATGTAATAGACAGACCCACGCAATATAGTGTCTGATGTTATAGACAGACCCACGCAATATAGTGTCTGATGTAATAGACAGACCCACGCAATATAGTGTCTGATGTAATAGACAGACCCACGCTAGAGTGTCTGATGTAATAGACAGACCCACGCTAGAGTGTATGATGTAATAGACAGACCTACGCTAGAGTGTCCGATGTAATAGACAGACCCACGCAATATAGTGTCTGATGTAATAGACAGACCCACGCTAGAGTGTCTGATGTAATAGACAGACCCACGCAATATAGTGTTTGATGTAATAGACAGACCCACGCAATATAGTGTCTGATGTTATAGACAGACCCACGCAATATAGTGTCTGATGTAATAGACAGACCCACGCAATGTAGTGTCTGATGTAATAGACAGACCCATGCTAGAGTGTCTGATGTAATAGACAGACCCACGCTAGAGTGTCTGATGTAATAGACAGACCCACGCTAGAGTGTCTGATGTAATAGACAGACCCACGCTAGAGTGTCTGATGTAATAGACAGACCCACGCAATATAGTGTCTGATGTAATAGACAGACCCACGCTAGAGTGTCTGATGTAATAGACAGACCCACGCTAGAGTGTCTGATGTAATAGACAGACCCACGCAATATAGTGTCTGATGTAATAGACAGACCCACGCTAGAGTGTCTGATGTAATAGACAGACCCACGCTAGAGTGTCTGATGTAATAGACAGACCCACGCTAGAGTGTCTGATGTAATAGACAGACCCACGCTAGAGTGTCTGATGTAATAGACAGACCCACGCTAGAGTGTCTGATGTAATAGACAGACCCACGCTAGAGTGTCTGATGTAATAGACAGACCCACGCTATAGTGTCTGATGTAATAGACAGACCCACGCTAGAGGGTCTGATGTAATAGACAGACCCACGCTAGACTGTCTGATGTAATAGACAGACCCACGCTAGAGTGTCTGATGTAATAGACAGACCCACGCTAGAGTGCCTGATGTAATAGACAGACCCACGCTAGAGTGTCTGATGTAATAGACAGACCCACGCTAGAGTGTCTGATGTAATAGACAGACCCACGCTAGAGTGTCTGATGTAATAGACAGACTCACGCTAGAGTGTCTGATGTAATAGACAGACCCACGCAATAGAGTGTCTGATGTAATAGACAGACCCACGCTAGAGTGTCTGATGTAATAGACAGACCCACGCTAGAGTGTCTGATGTAATAGACAGACTCACGCTAGAGTGTCTGATGTAATAGACAGACCCACGCTAGAGTGTCTGATGTAATAGACATTGATATGTCAGAGAAGTACAACGTTGACAAATGTGATGATTAAAGATGATGATAAGAAGAAAATGATAAATAATAATAAGAAGAAACAATGTAAGATGAGAGATATAAGGAAGACGATACTAAACAAGCAACTATGAGATCAGAGATATGCCGTGATTTACACTAACACGCGCGATAACAAACATGGGATCACATGTCAGTTATTGATTAAAGTGTTAATTATAGATAAAGAAAATATCAATCATTGATAAGAAAGTCATATCTGACAAAAGAAGCCATATTCAGCCATGAGAACATTGATTGACAAGTACACAGAAGTAAACAAACCAATATATGCCTGCTTTATAGACTACACCAACGCTTTCGATAGAATACACAATAACTAACTTATAGACTGCCTAAAGGATATAAATCTAGACGACACAAAAATACGACTAATATGTAATTTATACTGGGAGCAAACAGCAATAATAAAATATAACAAAGAGAACTCTACACCCATTGATATAAAAAGAAGAATAAGACAAGGATGCACCCTATCACCAAGCTTGTTCAATCTATACACTGAGCAAATCTTTAAAAACATCATAGAGATGCCAGGCCTACAAATTAATGGAAAGATAATCAATAACCTGAGATATGCTGATGATACTGTCATTAAAAAAAGTAAAGAGCCCCGTC
The DNA here is from genome assembly GCA_032433765.1 of Megaustenia siamemsis. NCBI lineage: Eukaryota > Metazoa > Mollusca > Gastropoda > Stylommatophora > Ariophantidae > Megaustenia > Megaustenia siamemsis. The sequence continues at coordinate 4,091,762 of JAVIAB010000156.1, forward strand.
ACGCCAAGTGTCGTATAGGGAATATGGTGTTAATGACCCGTCACGCCAAGTGTCGTATAGGGAATATGGTGTTAGTGACCCGTCACGCCAAGTGTCGTATAGGGAATATGGTGTTAGTGACCCGTCACGCCAAGTGTCGTATAGGGAATATGGTGTTAGTGACCCGTCACGCCAAGTGTCGTATAGGGAATATGGTGTTAGTGACCCGTCACGCCAAGTGTCTTATAGGGAATATGGTGTTAGTGACCCGTCACGCCAAGTGTCGTATAGGGAATATGGTGTTAGTGACCATAAACTTTACAGACCTTTGGCACATGATTTATGGGGTAATGTGGTCGGTATTACGCCCGTACCGCTTTACTTTCACAGAAAAAAATCTGGTACCCATTTAAGGCTGGGTGAACCTGGAAGCCGTTGATCAGGATCAAACCCAAACCACTTGTCCTTTGTAGTTCTATCGCGGCTCATGATACTGTACTACTAGCAAAAAATCATAAAGTTCAACAGCATATACTTAATGAAATTGAAATAAACATGACAAGCAAAAAATATGGACGATATGAATATCAAAAAGACTAAAACTATGATCATAAACAAAGGAAATACTCAAAACCCACAAGTGGATATCAAAATTACCTTGGACATACTATAACCAGTGATGGAAAATGTACAACTGAAAAAAAAAAGAATAGGAATTGTATCTATCTATCTTTCGTTCGCCTGAAGTATTGTCTATATCACAATGTCGTTTCCTGTATGAATTTTACTGTCTTTTGTAATTCTTGCAGTGGCCCATATAGTTTTGTCTGTAGTGTTGTATCTATGGGCCAATGGATTTTCCTCAGTCTACTATATTCAGTGCAGTCTTGAAGTATGTGTTCAGCAGTCTGGGGCGCCTGTCCACATGTACAAGTAGTTGAGGTGCCGATCTTGAATTTTGTATACATGTGACTATGGAGTCGATTGTGTCCTGTTCTGAGGCGTATAATGATAACTTGTTCATATCTATTCATATTATGAAAGGCATCCTGATTTGGGGCTTGTGGTCCTCTGATTGATTTGATTATCTGTTTCTTATGATGGTATGTAACTGGTGTATCTAGTAATAGGAATGGTAAAAAGTAATTGTAATGTCATGAAGAACATACTAACATCAAAACAAATAACAACAGGGCTAAAACTAAGAATAGCAAAATGTTACATCTTCTCAATATTCCTATATGGTGCAGAAACATGGACATTAGATAGGAAAACATAACAGAAAATTGAAACCTTTGAAATGTGGATCTATAGAAGAATAGATAGAATTGGATGGAAGGAAAACAAACGATGAAGTTTTAAAATAACTAAAATCGAAAAGAGAACTACTAAACACAATTCAAACATGGCAAATGAGATTTTTGGGGCATGTTAAAAGACACAACAACCTACTAAAAGTAATCTTGGAAGGGAAAATACAAGGTAAAAGAGGTAGAGGCAGACCAAGACTAAAATAGACGAGTAATATCAAAAGATGGACAAGTCAACCTATGACAACCTGCACCATCAAAGCAAGAGACAGAGCAGAATGGCGCTCCATAGTAGCCAACATTCGATGCGGAGACGGCACTTAATGAATGAATTGATAAAACATGTCAAGTAATGATAATTGATATCAATTACTGATAATGTGGCAATATCGCCTGACAGCAGCAGAGCTGGAAGTAGTCAGCGACCCACAACTACTGAGCTGGAAGTAGTCAGCGACCCACAGCTACAGAGCTGGAAGTAGTCAGCGACCCACAGCTACAGAGCTGGAAGTAGTCAGCGACCCACAGCTACAGAGCTGGGAGTAGTCAGTGACCCACAGCTACAGAGCTGGGAGTAGTCAGCGACCCACAGCTACAGAGCTTGGAGTAGTCAGCGACCCACAGCTACAGAGCTGGGAGTAGTCAGTGACCCACAGCAGCAGAGCTGGGAGTAGTCAGCGACCCACAGCTACAGAGCTGGGAGTAGTCAGCGACCCACAGCAGCAGAGCTGGAAGTAGTCAGCGACCCACAGCAGCAGAGGTGGGAGTAGTCAGCGACCCACAGCAGCAGAGCTGGGAGCAGTCAGCGACTCACAGCAGCAGAGCTGGAAGTAGTCAGTAATCCACAGCACCAGAGCTGGAAGTAGTCAGCTACCCACAGCAGCAGAGCTGGGAGTAGTCAGCAACCCACAGCAGCAGAGCTGGGAGTAATAAGCGACCCACAGCAGCAGAGCTGGGAGTAGTCAGCGACCCACAGCAGCAGAGCTGGGAGTTGTCAGCGACCCACAGCTGATGGCCTGCACCAGGATCGGTGAACCAGAACTATCCGGACCCTGCTCCACCTCTCCGTGGTGCCTCCAGAAACAGACTAACATGTCTAGTCTGGCCAACCACAACACGACGCAGACACGCCCACGTTATTTTAAGGGCGGATGCCGGAGATGTGTGATCCTTTATTTATCGGGGAATGCGAAAGAAAGAATTATTGATAACCATGCCAATTATTGATGATAACATGTCTACTAATATTACAGATATCAATAATGGTAGACAATATCAAGGGACGATCAAACAAGGAAACATATTCTACTATTCCTGTTGTATTTTTTCTGCTTATTTATATTTGTCTTGTATGTACGTTTGTGTGTATGTGTGTGTATGTGTGTGTAGATGCAGAACGTGTTTTCTGCCGCCGCCAGTCAGTTTTGGGTCCTCTTTTCTAACGCGTCACTTTACTCATTATTACTCATTATTACTCATTATTACTCATTATTCTTCAATTCTCATTTTGTGGACAGATTTTTGCGCGTTGACCACCCTAAAATTGATAGCTCGGGCGCCTCACCAAATTCAAATTGCCAAGCTGTAGTTGAACTTCTCCTTCAGGTGGACAAAATCAGCTACAATTAAAATGCAACACAATCTGGCATATTGGACTTATGTTTTACACCCGATTACAAGTTTTAGTGATTATTATCTTCATTATTATCTGTATTCTTATCTTTATTATTATCTTCATTATTATCTGTATTCTTATCTTTATTATTATCTTCATTATTATCTGTATTATTATCTTTATTATTATCTTCATTATTATCTGTATGATTATCTTTATTATTATTATTATTCATCTAGCATGCAGCGCCATTCCGCTGTCTCTTGCTTTGATGGTGCAGGTTGTCATAGGCTGACCTGTCCTTCCTTTGATGTTATTCGTCCATGTTAGTCTGCCTCTTTTACCTTGTATTTCCTCCAATACTTTTAATCCCTTCCAAGATTACTTTGACTAGGTTGTTGTCGCCTTAACAAGCCCCAAAAATCTCATTTGTCTTGTTTGAATTGTATTTAGTAGTTTACCTTTCATTTAAAGTTGTTTTAAGATTTCATCGTTTCTCTTCTATTCGTTTCATCCCATTCTTCTATAAATCCACATTTCAAAGGCTTGGAATTTCTGTTCTGTTTTCTTGTCTAATGTTTAATTTTACTAATACTATTATTATTAGTATTAAATATTTCTATACTGTGCCATCCATTTTTGACAATAGAAACAAGAAAAAACGTTATTAAATGTTATGTAGAACCAGTTTTAACCTATGGATGTGACAATAGGTCATGGACAATAGGATAACACAAGAAAATCTCTGGGTGCTGTAGAAATGTGGTTTTACAGAAGAATTTTGAGAATACCATGGACAGATAAGAAGAGTAATGAAAATGTTCTCAAAGAGGCCAAAGCAAAAAGAGAGCTAATTGCCAAAATTAGGAAGAAACAATCTTCATTTTTTTTGGGCCATATTATGAGAAGGGAACAGCTGAAACATGTTGTAACAGCTGGGAGAATTGAGGGATGAAGAGATAGAGGGAAGCAAACAGAAAAGATACCAGACAACTTTAGAGAATGGCTTGGCAGAAAGTCACAAAAACAGAAGCTATAAATAACTGTCGAAATCGAAAGTTAATGAAGACATGATCACCTACGCCAGCAGACATGCCACTTGATGATGATGTTCGGTACCACCACTTTGCCGGGGATCGTGGGAGTCCCTGCCGTGTGTGCGCCCACTAGCCGATGCTTCCCCAGCCACGCGGGCCACAGTATGAGCTTCAGCTGCACTTTCTTCCCAGCCACACACAAAAAAATCCTGACTGATTTATCGTAGGCAGTGGGACATAACTGGATTGGGCGTAATCGTGAAGAGCTTTGATGCAGAAACGGACAATCCGATTGTGGTTTCCCCTGGACAGAAGAACACCCATCTAGTCCCTGAATGCTAATTGCTGGCTGTTTGTTTTCTGTTTCAAATTTTCTTCATAAAACGTTGCACGGCGAGCTCCAAATAGACTGAAGCGTCGTTTGTTTCCGGTCCTTTGTCATTGGCGATAACTGGCGGTGTTTTTTGTTTCCGTCGAAAGTTTGAAATGTCTATTTTTAACTCCCGTTGGCTTGAATAGAGCGGCCATTGTTAACCGCTTCCACTAGTAACAAAGGCGATGTTTGATTACGTTGTTTGTGTTTCAAAAGAACAGAAAAAAGTAAATCATTTTTAATTGTTTCTGCGACTTGTGTTTTTCCTTGTTTGTGTTTGGGCGCAACAATTCAGTTTGTGTTTGTTGAAGTAAGTGGTTCGGTGGGTACAACAAAGATGAGGCAGACACAAAAACACTGGCCGTTCTCCACCACCAGACTTCATGGTCTATAAAAGAAGAAATTCAAATCACGAGATTTGCCCAGGGTAACCGAATTATGGGGACGATAACAGACATTAATTAAATACATATATATGTGATTGAATTAATGAATACATACATCGGGTTTTGAGCTCACAAAGGCGATCACGTTTCCTCGCAACATCCAGCCCATATTAGCGCTCACAGACACACAATGGCACTTGTAAGGTTAAAGTTGGAACGGGTTATAGATCAATTAACTCTCAGGAGACGCAGGCACTATGCAATTACAGGTTATGTGTGTGTGTGTTTGTGCCTAACGTTTTAAAAAAATGATTTCATCGTGCCTTTGTAACAGTACGCTGATTTGTGTGGGTGCGTGTGTGTGTGTATAAATAAAAATGTAATTAAATACAAGGAAGGGCAGACAATTAATTGAACATAATGAACATGGGTCATAACTCTTGATTTGATCACTGAGATTAGATCGCTAAAATGGGTCTAATGAGCGCGTGCTGGGCCAAGCCCCTCCCACTTCTGACATTTCTGAGAAATAATTCTAAAAATAGATTGCCAGTGCCCCATGTAACCTCAATGAAATGTACAGCCTCAGTACATGGAACATAACAGCCTCAAAACATGGAACATAACAGCCTCATAACATGGAACATAAAAGCCTCAATACATGGAACATAACAGCCTCAATACATGGAACAGAACAGCCTCAATACATGGAACAGAACAGCCTCAAAATAAATGGAACATAAAAGCCTCAATACATGGAACATCATAGCCTCAGTACATGGAACAGAACAGCCTCAATATATGGAACAGAACAGCCTCAGTACATGGAACAGAACAACCTCAATACATGGAACAGAACAGCCTCAATACATGGAACAGAACAGCCTCAAAATAAATGGAACAGAACAGCCTCAATACATGGAACAGAACAGCCTCAATACATGGAACAGAACAGCCTCAATACATGGAACAGAACAGCCTCAATACATGGAACAGAACAGCTTCAGTACATGGAACAGAACAGCCTCAATACATGGAACAGAACAGCCTCAATACATGGAACAGAACAGCCTCAATGCATGGAACAGAACAGCCTCAATACATGGAACAGAACAGCCTCAATACATGGAACAGAACAGCCTCAATACATGGAACAGAACAGCCTCAATACATGGAACAGAACAGTCTCAATACATGGAACAGAACAGCCTCAATACATGGAACAGAACAGCCTCAATACATGGAACAGAACAGCCTCAATACATGGAACAGAACAGCCTCAATACATGGAACAGAACAGCCTCAATACATGGAACAGAACAGCCTCAATACATGGAAAAGTGAAAAAAAGTCTCGACGCGTTGAACAAAAGAACATGTATCGTACAGGGTGAACAAAGTGTTCAAAAACAGAACATTTGAATAACGTTTTAAAACAGAACATTTGAATAACGTTTTAAAACATAGAACATTTTAATAATGTTTTAAAACATGGCACATTTGAATAACGTTTTAAAACTTGTAACATTAGAACAAAGCTTGACAAGACTAGATATAATATCATTGTAATGATCGGGTGATATCTGCTATTATGAATATGACAAAAATTAAATACATTTTTTTTAAAGTATTCCAATCTTCTTCTTCCTCTTCTTCTTTCCTTCCTCATCTGCCTTTCAGCGTCGAGGGGAGATATAATTTGCGGTCTTTTGCTCTTCTGTTGGCCTCTCCTGCTGTTATGTTTCCTAGTGTTTTTAATATTCCATCAGTCCATCTTTTGCTCTTCTGTTGGCCTCTCCTGCTGTTATGTTTCCTAGTGTTTTTAATATTCCATCAGTCCATCTTTTCCTCTTCTGTTCGCCTCTCCTACTGTTATGTTTCCTAGTGTTTTTAATATTCCATCAGTCCATCTTTTCCTCTTCTGTTCGCCTCTCCTACTGTTATGTTTCCTAGTGTTTTTAATATTCCATCAATCCATCTTTTCCTCTTCTGTTGGCCTCTCCTGCTGTTATGTTTCCTAGTTTTGTAATATTCCATCGATCCATCTTTTACTCTTCTGTTGGCCTCTGCTGCTGTTATGTTTCCTAGTGTTTCTAATATTCCATCAATCCATCTTTTGCTCTTCTGTTGGCCTCTCCTGCTGTTATGTTTCCTAGTGTTTCTTATATTCCATCAATCCATCTTTTCCTCTTCTGTTCGCCTCTCCTGCTGTTATGTTTCCTAGTGTTTTTAATATTCCATCAATCCATCTTTTCCTCTTCTGTTCGCCTCTCCTGCTGTTATGTTTCCTAATGTTTGTAATATTCCATCAATCCATCTTTTCCTCTTCTGTTGGCCTCTCCTGCTGTTATGTTTCCTAGTGTTTGTAATATTCCATCAATCCATCTTTTCCTCTTCTGTTCGCCTCTCCTGCTGTTATGTTTCCTAGTGTTTCTAATATTCCATCAATCCATCTTTTCCTCTTCTGTTCGCCTCTCCTGCTGTTATGTTTCCTAGTGTTTGTAATATTCCATCAATCCATCTTTTGCTCTTCTGTTGGCCTCTCCTGCTGCTATGTTTCCTAGTGTTTGTAATATTCCATCAATCCATCTTTTGCTCTTCTGTTGGCCTCTCCTGCTGTTATGTTTCCTAGTGTTTTTAATATTCCATCAATCCATTTTTTCCTCTTCTGTTGGCCTCTCCTGCTGTTATGTTTCCTAGTGTTTTTAATATTCCATCAATCCATCTTTTCCTCTTCTGTTGGCCTCTGCTGCTGTTATGTTTCCTAGTGTTTCTAATATTCCATCAATCCATCTTTTGCTCTTCTGTTGGCCTCTCTTGCTGTTATGTTTCCTAGTGTTTCTAATATTCCATCAATCCATCTTTTGCTCTTCTGTTGGCCTCTCCTGCTGTTATGTTTCCTAGTGTTTCTAATATTCCATCAATCCATTTTTTCCTCTTCTGTTCGCCTCTGCTGCTGTTATGTTTCCTAATGTTTCTTATATTCCAATATTCCAATGCTCAAACAAATGTATTCCTGACTCATTCTGTTCGAGTGTGTCACGGGGAGCCAATGTTTTCTATCCTGAACAAAGATATCATACTTAGTGGTGTTGCCCCGTGACGCTGTAGGATTTTTGTAATTTTGTCTACATCCGATTGTTGGTCTTGCTGTACCACTCATTCATTGGGTGTCGTCTCCACATCAAAGGTCGGCTACCGTTGAGTACCACTCATTCATTGAGTGTCGTCTCCACATCAAAGGTCGGCTACCGTTGAGTACCACTCATTCATTGGGTGTCGTCTCCACATCAAAGGTCGGCTACCGTTGAGTACCACTCATTCATTGAGTGTCGTCTCCACATCAAAGGTCGGCTACCGTTGAGTACCACTCATTCATTGAGTGTCGTCTCCACATCAAAGGTCGGCTACCGTTGAGTACCACTCATTCATTGAGTGTCGTCTCCACATCAAAGGTCGGCTACCGTTGAGTACCAGTCTACCCCGTCTCGTGTCTTAAAGGTGCATGTTGTCAAAGGTTCACCTGTCCACCTTTTGATGTTATCATCCCACTTTCGTCTGTCTCGTCTTATATCTTCCCCTCCAAGACGACTTTAGAAGGGTATTATGTCTCTTCACATGTCCACAAAATGTCGCTTCACATGTCCACAAAATGTCGCTTCTCCTGTCCGAATTGTGTTCAGTTCATCTTGTTTCCATTGTCAGCTGATCCACAACTTCCTGATTTATTTTCTTTCCATTCTCAGCTGATCCACAACTTCCTGATTTATTTTATTTTCCTTCCAGCCAATTCTCCCCATTTTCCTATAGATCCACATTTCAAAGGATTCCATTGTCTGCTCTGTTTTCTAATTAAATGTCCATGTTTCTGCACCATACAGTCATGTAGAGTAAGTATCATCTTTTGCTACTTGTAGTTTACGTTCTATTATTTGCATTGATGTCGTCATATCGAGGTCGATGTGTGATGGTGGGGGGGGGGGGGGGGGGGGGGGGGGGGGGGGGCGCGCTGTTGGTTGATTGGACTGAACTCTCGCGAGATCACAGAACCGTTCTATTTTCTCTTTCTGAGTATTGAACGTCACGTGTGCAAACATCTTAGGATGACGTCATCATTTCTCTTTCTTTCATTTCCTGTGAAGTGGCACAGACAGGGGCGTGCAAGCCCTTCACGCATTCGGGCAACATCTGAAACGAGGAACAACCGAGGTCACATCCGGTCATCATCATTGAGTGCCGTCTCCCATCGAAGGTTGGCTACCATGGAGCACCATTCCACTCTGTCTCTTGCTTTGATAGTGAAGGTTGTCATAGGCTGACTTGTCCATATCTTGATGTTACTCGTCCATGTTAGTCTTGGTTTGCCTCTGCTTCTTTTACCTTGTATTTACCACATCCGGTAGGAAATAGGGAAAAAATATATATTAGTACAAGCATACCACACGATCTATCGTCTGGGTCAAAACCATATCGGGGGAATGTACTTTTTAGCACAATCGATAAGAGATATCAGCAACTCATAGCTGACTGCATGGTCGAGGACTGAAAACAAAAACTGGCAAAATTCTACTCCACCTTTTCGTGGTGTCCCTAAAACAGGCTAACCGGACCAGTCTGGGCAAGCGAGTGAGGAACAAGAGAGAAGGCAACCCAATACTTAAAGCTGTCATGTTGAAGACGGATGCATCGGGCCGAAAGGCACAGAGTAACGACCTGTTGTTCTCATATGAGAGAAAGAGATATAAAGTGACGAGGTCACACCGTTCTAAGATGAGAGAAAAACATATAAAGTGACGAGGTCACACCGCTCTAAGATGAGAGAAAGAGATATAAAGAGACGAGGTTACGCCTTTCTAAGATGAGAGAAAGAGATATAAAATGACGAGGTCGCGCCGTTCTAAGATGAGAGAAAGAGATATAAAGTGACGAGGTCACGCCGTTCTAAGATGAGAGAAAGAGATATAAAGTGACGAGGTTACGCCGTTCTAAGATGAGAGAAAGAGATATAAAGTGACGAGGTCACGCCGTTCTAATACGAGAGAAAGAGATATAAAGTGACGAGGTCACGCCGTTCTAAGATGATAGAAAGAGATATAAAGTGACGAGGATACGCCGTTCTAAGATGAGAGATAGAGATATAAAGTGACCACAACGAGTGGAGACCATGTCAGAGTATTTATGATGGTACGAGACAGTCATGGGCGTGTGTGCCTGGGTGGCGGTGGTGGGCTCGCATGTAGTCAACAGAACTTTTGGGAAGCGACAGTCAGACAGATGACGTTAGTAGCCACACGGACTAGTAGCCACACAGACTAGTAGCCACACGGACTAGTAGCCACACAGACTTAGACAAGATAACCAACCAATCAAAACACAGTAAATATCAGTCCTGACATCTCACGTGGTCTCTTCGTTTCCCACCGTTCCAGAGTGAATGATTAGCACTGCGCATGTCCATCCACAATCCACCAATCGCGACAGCTTGTCCGTTAGCCAGGAACCCTCGACGACAGGGGCGATCCTGGCTAATCCTCGGTGTTTATCAACCCTCCAACAACTCGTATGAAACTTGTAAAACGGACACCCTCGCTGCGCTCCCCTTCCCCATGCCTGTGTCAACATCATTAGCCCAACGTTTGAGCGTTAGAAAATAAAGAAATTAACGGAGTCACTTTACTCAGCAGGGGAGAGAATAAAAATGGCTTCAGCAAACAAAGTTATCGCCCCTGTCACGAGTTAGTTACTGAAGTGCACCACCTTTAAGAGGGTCATATTTTCTGATATTTTAGTTCCATCTTTTGTTTCTATTTGTTTCTCCATTGATAGAAATACAGGCAACTATTCTCAGTTGACGAGTCAACTCATCATCATCATCGAGTGCCATCTCCGCATCGAAGGTTGGCTACATCACCATTCTGCTCTGTCTCTTGCTTTGATGGTGCAGGTTGTCATAGGCTGGTTTGTCCATCTTTTGATGTTACTCATCCATGTTAGTCTTGGTCTGCCTCTGCCTCTTTTACCTTATTTTTTCCCCTCGAGGATAACTTTTAGTAGGCTGTTGTGTCTTTTAACATGTCCCAAAGATCGAATGTGTCTTGTTTGAATTGTGTTTAGTTTGTCTAAGGTCATTTTTAGTTGTTTTAAAACTTCATCGTTTGTTTTCTTTTCCTTCCATCCAATTCTACCTATTCTTCTATACATCCACATTTCAAAGGCTTCAATTCTCTCTTTTGTTTTCTTGACTGAACTAAACGATCACTAATGCCTATAGTTTCAGTCGCTCGTGTTGTATATTCATTTTGTTCATGTTTTTGTCTATGATTATTTTGTCCATCCATTTTTCTACTGAGCTATATCATTTCTACTGTAGACATTCTTATACGACATTATATTGGACATTCTTCTGCGACATTATATTGGACATTCTTCTGCGACATTATATTGGTCATTCATCTACAACGTTATATTGGTCATTCATCTACAACATTATATTGGTCATTCATCTACAACATTATGTTGGTCATTCATCTACAACATTATGTTGGTCATTCTTCTACAACATTATATTGGTCATTCTACAACATTATATTGGTCATTCATCTACAACATTATGTTGGTCATTCTTCTACAACATTATATTGGTCATTCTTCTACAACATTATATTGGTCATTCATCTACAACATTATGTTGGTCATTTTTCTACAACATTATGTTGGTCATTTTTCTACAACATTATGTTGGTCATTCTTTTACAACATTATATTGGTCATTCATCTACAACATTATGTTGGTCATTTTTCTACAACATTATGTTGGTCATTCTTTCATGCCAATATGCTTCAGATCTCCTTTGACAGTGAGTTCAACTTGCAGTTGTTTTGCAGATTTTGCCAACTTCTTGGCGAGACACGACCCGCTCAACCTCAGACTAGGTCTTGCAGGTTGTATTAGACAGCAGTTGCCATCCAAAATAAAAAGTGACAAATCATCTTTGCATCAGCTGCTGACGCAAACATAACCAACCTGAGTTTTTTGTTTGTTTTTGTTTATCCTTGAATCGATCTCTGTGATGTGTACATTCGATCTCTGTGATGTGTACATTAATTGGATGGAAAGAAAAGAAAACAAACGAGGAAGTTTTAGGACGACTAAGGGTGAAAAAAGAACTACTAAACACAATTAGAGCAAGACAAATGACATTTTTTGGTCATGTTAAAAGACACAACAGTCTAATAAAAGTAATATTAGAGGGGAAAATACAAGGTAAAAGAGGCAGAGGCAGACCAAGACTAACATGGACGAGCAACATCAAAAGATGGACAAGTCAGCCTATGACAATCTGCACCATCAAAGCAAGAGACAGAGTGGAATGGCGCTCCATGGTAGCCAACCTTCGATGCGGAGAAGGCACCCAATGATGATGATGAGGATGATGATGATGATGTGTACATTCGATCTCTGTTATGTGTACATTCATCAACGTGGATGTTATCAAAGGAAGATGAAGAACGAGAAAAAAAAGAAATGAAAACGAAGAAAAGAAAAGGTACAAGAAGAACAGAAAATCAATAAGAAGAGAAAGCAAGAGAAGAAGTGAGAAAAGAAAACAAAATAAGAAAAAAAATGCTGTAAGATTAAAGAATTAAGAAGGGCAAAAGATGACAAAGAAGATTAACAAGAAAGAGAACAAATAAAAATAGGAGGAAGAAGAAAATTTAGATGATAAAGTGGTGACGACAATGATAAATGAAAAGATAATGAGGCGGCAAAGAAATGGGGAAAAAGATAAGAGAAAAGGAAGGTAGAAAAGTAAAAGGGTTGAAAGAATGGAAGAACTGAAGGAAGATGAGGAAAAGGGAGAAGATGAATGTGGCGAAGAAGTAAGAATAACAAGAGGTAGACCACATGAGACAAGAAGAAATGAAGAAGTAAGAATAACAAGAGATAGACCACATGAGACAAGAAGAAATGAAGAAGTAAGAATAACAAGAGGTAGACCACATGAGACAAGAAGAAATGAAGAAGTAAGAATAACAAGAGGTAGACCACATGAGACAAGAAGAAATGAAGAAGTAAGAATAACAAGAGGTAGACCACATGAGACAAGAAGAAATGAAGAAGTAAGAATAACAAGAGGTAGACCACATGAGACAAGAAGAAATGAAGAAGTAAGAATAACAAGTGGTAGACCACATGAGACAAGAAGAGATGAAGAAGTAAGAATAACAAGTGGTAGACCACATGAGACAAGAAGAAATGAAGAAGTAAGAATAACAAGAGGTAGACCACATGAGACAAGAAGAGATGAAGAAGTAAGAATAACAAGTGGTAGACCACATGAGACAAGAAGAAATGAAGAAGTAAGAATAACAAGAGGTAGACCACATGAGACAAGAAGAAATGAAGAAGTAAGAATAACAAGTGGTAGACCACATGAGACAAGAAGAAATGAAGAAGTAAGAATAACAAGTGGTAGACCACATGAGACAAGAAGAAATGAAGAAGTAAGAATAACAAGAGGTAGACCACATGAGACAAGAAGAAATGAAGAAGTAAGAAGCAGATACAGTTGTAGAAGATGAAAACGTCTTAAAAAACACAGATAGAGAGTGATAGAAGAGTAGCAGGTAGAAAACAAAGAGATTAGAAAAAAGAGGAGGAATGAACAGAAGGCTTCCAAGGAAAGAAAAGATAATCAGAAACAAGAGTTAGACGAAAAAGTGAAAATAATGAAGACCAACAAGAAATAAAGCAGATGAAGTAGAAGGTAAACAAGACAATCCCGACAAAAAATGTAAAAATAAATGGCCATATCTTTTATTATGACACCCAAACTTAACGCCATTTTGTTGGAAATCTGTGTAAAACGTCATCGAAAGACGTGTAGACGACAAAAAAAGATGACCCCCTCCAACAAGAGAAGTAAATACTTGTAAAGCCCGAGGAACACTGCCCTTTTTATTGTCTTTGTGTCAAGGAATGATACATTCTGCGATCAAACCACTTAGACTGTTTGTTAGCCTTTAATATTGTGTACATTGTCGCCATGTTGGTGACGTCACCAAACTAAACAAGCCGACTCACAGGAGAAGAACTCTCCAATAATTACTGGTACACACTGGGTGGCAGCAGCAACGGTCATTCCTGGCGCTCTTCTACTCTATCGTTGGATCCAGGGTCTTCATTGCAGTCAGGGAATTCCCATATCCGCTCCACTACTTGTCACATCATCATCATGTGCCATACCGGTTGGCGTAATCATGTCCTTCCACAATCTTCTATCCACAGTGCATTGTATCAGTTCTGTTGTTGACTGTTTTCCATGCCATGACACCAAGCTATCTAGTAAAGACTCTCTTTGTCGTCTGCGATCTCTCTTTCCCTGTATTTTGCCAGTTGTAACCAAGTATTCCAACTTTCCTCTTCTCATGATGTGCCCGAGAAATATCGATTATTTCTTTTTTGAATGTTTTTAGGAGTTCCCTTTTTGACTTTTTTGGAAATTTCCTCGTTGGTCTTTTTAACTGCCCAGGGAACTCAAAATTCTTCTTAGAAATCCATTCTATGTGGCCTTTTCATTTGTTTGTCTACTGTCCATGATTCACTTCTATAGGTCAGTATTGGCTCTACATAGCACCGACAGACTCTCTTTCTCATTTCTATTGACATAGATTTGTTGCATAAGATATTTTTCATTTTCTGAAATGCTATTTTGGCCTGAGCTATTCTGCTTTTTATTTCTGTGGTTACACCTTCCATCTGACGTTATTATTGTGCCCAAGTATGATATATATATATATATACAGAGAGAGAGAGAGAGATAAAGAGAGAGAGAGAGATAAAGAGAGTAATAGAAAAAGAACGTAAAATAAAGAAATAAAGAAATGTAAAGAGCAAGTTAAACAAAAGACTGTCTCAAAAGGCCAAAGTCTGCACCAGAAAATTCAAGCCAAATGAAATATTCTGTGGCCACGAAATCATTCTCGTTTGGTCGCTGTCATGCAGACCGGCAACTCATTATTCTCCAGGCAAAACGAAATGCCAGGCTTGAACGAGCATTCTCCGAGATGCGAAATCTGCAGACCTGCTCGAGTTGAAACAGCTCTTTATTTGTCATCCCCTGGTTTGACAACTTATTTCACGATAACTACAGCAGATATCAAGTCAGATACACTTATCTGGAGTCTCATGGCTACGTTGGGGAAATCTGAGATTATTCTTTTTATTCTTCTTCCACTTCTGCTCTTTCTTCTTCCTCTTCCCCTTTTTCCACTTCCTCCTCTTCTACCTCTATCCCTTCTTCCTCTTCTCCTTTTTCCACTTCCTCCTCTTCTACCTCTATCCCTTCTTCCTCTTCTCCTTTTTCCACTTCCTCCTCTTCTCCTTCTTCCTCCTCGTCTGTCTTGTCTTCTTCTTCCTCCTCGTCTTCTTCCTCTCCTCCTTCTTCCTCCTCGTCTTCTTCCTCTCCTCCTTCTTCCTCCTCGTCTTCTTCCTCTCCTCCTTCTTCCGCCTCGTCTTCTTCCTCTCCTCCTTCTTCCTCCTCGTCTGTCTTGTCTACTTCCTCTCCTCCTTCTTGACCTCCTCCTCATTCATACAATATTATAACTTTACAATCTTCTTAAATTCACAGAAAACATCGGTCAGCTCAGGTTTAGTGTCATCTTCATAAATATTGTCTGGGATAACTCCGTAGTATCTATCCTGCTTGTACTGTGTAGAGTAACATGGACATTTATAGTGCGGACTTGTGAGCTTTAGCTTCAGGAAGATGTCTTGTAGTTACATGGACATTTATAGTGCGGACTTGTGAGCTTTAGCTTCAGGAAGATGTCTTGTAGTTACATGGACATTTATAGTGCGGACTTGTGAGCTTTAGCTTCAGGAAGATGTCTTGTAGTTACATCATGGACATTTATAGTGCGGACTTGTGAGCTTTAGCTTCAGGAAGATCTCTTGTAGTTACATCATGGACATTTATAGTGCGGACTTGTGAGCTTTAGCTTCAGGAAGATGTCTTGTAGTTACATCATGGACATTTATAGTGCGGACTTGTGAGCTTTAGCTTCAGGAAGATCTCTTGTAGTTACATGGACATTTATAGTGCGGACTTGTGAGCTTTAGCTTCAGGAAGATGTCTTGTAGTTACATCATGGACATTTATAGTGCGGACTTGTGAGCTTTAGCTTCAGGAAGATGTCTTGTAGTTACATCATGGACATTTATAGTGCGGACTTGTGAGCTTTAGCTTCAGGAAGATGTCTTGTAGTTACATGGACATTTATAGTGAGGACTTGTGATCTTTAGCTTCAGGAAGATCTCTTGTAGGTAAACCATGGACATCTATAGTGAGGACTTGTGATCTTTAGCTTCAGGAAGATCTCTTGTAGGTAAACCATGGACATCTATAGTGAGGACTTGTGATCTTTAGCTTCAGGAAGATCTCTTGTAGGTAAACCATGGACATCTATAGTGAGGACGTGATCTTTAGCTTCAGGAAGATCTCTTGTAGGTAAACCATGGACATCTATAGTGAGGACTTGTGATCTTTAGCTTCAGGAAGATCTCTTGTAGGTAAACCATGGACATCTATAGTGAGGACTTGTGATCTTTAGCTTCAGGACGATCTCTTGTAGGTAAACCATGGACATCTATAGTGAGGACTTGTGATCTTTAGCTTCAGGACGATCTCTTGTAGGTAAACCATGGACATCTATAGTGAGGACTTGTGATCTTTAGCTTCAGGAAGATCTCTTGTAGGTAAACCATGGACATTTATAGTGCATCTGAGAGTGTCGTTGACAAATGGAAGACAAAGAAGAAGAAAAAAATTAAAGAGGGAAAGGAGGGAGAAAATTAAGAAGAAGAAAAGAAGAGAGAAGAAGAAAGGAGGGAGTATAAAGAAAGACATAGAAGAAGAAAGGAGGGAGTATAAAGAAAGACATAGAAGAAGAAAGGAGGGAGTATAAAGAAAGACATAGAAGAAGAAAGGAGGGAGTATAAAGAAAGACATAGAAGAAGAAAGGAGGGAGTATAAAGAAAGACATAGAAGAAGAAAGGAGGGAGTATAAAGAAAGACACAGAAGAAGAAAAAGAGAAAGACAAGGAAGACGAAGAAGCAGAAGATAAAAAAGAAGTAAACAAAAAGAAAAAAGAAACATTAGGAAAAAGTAGAAAATAAAGCAAAAATAATAAGAAATGGAAGGGATCCTGTTGCAATAAGTGTCTTATAGGTAATGTAATGGCTGTGCCAGTGTCTTGTAGGTAATGTAATGGCTGTGCCAGTGTCTTGTAGGTAATGTAATGGCTGTGCCAGTGTCTTGTAGGTAATGTAATGGCTGTGCCAGTGTCTTGTAGGTAATGTAATGGCTGTGCCAGTGTCTTGTAGGTAATGTAATGGCTGTGCCAGTGTCTTGTAGGTAATGTAATGGCTGTGCCAGTGTCTTGTAGTTAATGTAATGGCTGTGCCAGTGTCTTGTAGGTAATGTAATGGCTGTGTCAGTGTCTTGTAGTTAATGTAATGGCTGTGCCAGTGTCTTGTAGTTAATGTAATGGCTGTGCCAGTGTCTTGTGGTTAATGTAATGGCTGTGCCAGTGTCTTGTGGTTAATGTAATGGCTGTGCCAGTGTGTTGTAGTTAATGTAATGGCTGTGCCAGTGTCTTGTAGTTAATCTAATGGCTGTGCCAGTGTCTTGTAGTTAATCTAATGGCTGTGCCAGTGTCTTGTAGGTAATGTAATGGCTGTGCCAGTGTCTTTTAGAGCAGCGCCTTATTTTGCGGGTAGCAAAGTCAGCATTGCACCAGCACCGTCTTTCTGTGGGAGATAAAGGTATTTAATACAGGGCGATTCATGAGGGCAGCTCACATGAGTTCTTTACTTCACAAAAACATTCACAATTAAATTTTCACTTCACAAAATCACATTCATAATCAAATCTTCATTTCACAAAAACATTCACAATAAAATGTTCACTTCACAAAAACATTCACAATAAAATCTTCACTTCATAAAACATTGACACTAAAATATTCACTTTATAAAAACATTCGCAATAAAATCTTCACTTAATAAAAGCATTCACAATACAATTTTCACGTCATCAAAACATTCACAATAAAATCTTCACTTCATAAAAATGTTCACAATAAAATCTTCACTTCATAAAAACATTCACAATAAAATATTCACTTCATAAAAACGTTAGCAACAAAATATTCACTTCATAAAAATTTCCACAGCAAAAGCTCCACTGTATAAAAACATTCGCAACAAAATATTCACTTCATAACAATTTATACAATAAAATCTTCGCTTCACAAATTATTCGCAATAAAATATTCACTTCATAAAATGTTCACAATAAAATCTTCGCTTCATAAAACAATCATAATAAAATTGCCACTGTTGTGAAAGGCCTCTATTGTCGAGACTTGACTCCTGATGTCTGCTGGGGTCACGATATTAAACCCTGAACCGGTTCCGCGATGATCGTACCACCGCTTACAGCAGTACTTCTGTCTAGTCAAATTCATACTCAACATCTCTCGACTATAACCCCGAGGCTGTCGCCCCGCACTGCCATATTGCAATCATTAAAACTCTTCACAAAAGTGATTGATTTGAAAGCGTCCATTGCTTTGTTGGTGGTAGAGACACGGACAAGGAGGGAAGATTCAACCCAACATGAACTCGCTTCTCATTGGCTAGTCAAAGTGTCCAGGTACTAGCAGCCAATACATGCCAAGACTTAATATAGCCGCTTGGCTTTTTTTTTTCAAGGACGAAATAAAGAGACATGGTGTTTAACTTAATAAATAGGTGTCATTTTGTTAATGAGGCGCTGAGAGGCTCCATATTTTATTTTTTTTTAAAAAGAAAGAAATATTGAAAACGAATTTGTACACATGATAACGTATGTGATAAGTCTAGTTGATAACATTAGTGTGATAAATCTAGTTATTTCTATAAATAGCATTTAATTCATTAATGGAAGACACACGTTCTTGGAATCGATGGAAGTAATAATCTCCAGTAATGTATCTTCATTCCGACCTATGGAAGCGAATCATGGACAGCAGATAAACGAATGAAAAGGCGATTAGAGGCCACAGAGATAGAATTTGGCAGAAGAATGTTTAGAGTTCCATGGACAGCTAAAAACACCAATGAGGAAATTCTCAAAGAAGCCAACACAATGAGGGAAGTCATTGAGTTATTGAGTTGATGGTTACAACAGGTAAAATAGAGGGAAAGAGAGGTCGCGGACGACACAAAAAGACGATACTAGATTGTTTGGTGTCACGGCATAGAAAACAGTCAACAACAGAATTCATAGAGTGCATTGTGGTTAGATAGGGGCGATCGCTTCGTAACCAGGGGGTAAGATTCGATTTCAAGAAGTGGCAGATTTCACCCAGACTCTAAAAATGGGTACCGGAGATTTTTTCTTGAAAGTAAAGGCGGCCTGGTGTGATACCGACCACATCACCTAATAAATGTGCTGTTGTTATGGAAAAATCTGGTCATCAACATCATATTCTTGGTACACTTAGTAAGGCAGGGCAACATCATATTCTCGGTACGCTTAACAAGGCAGGGCAACATCATATTCTCGGTACGCTTAACAAGGCAGGGCAACATCATATTCTCGGTACGCTTAGCAAGGCAGGGCAACATCATATTCTCGGTACGCTTAACAAGGCAGGGCAACATCATATTCTCGGTACGCTTAACAAGGCAGGGCAACATCATATTCTCGGTACGCTTAGCAAGGCAGGGCAACATCATATTCTTGATACACTTAGTAAGGCAGGGCAACATCATATTCTTGATACACTTAGTAAGGCAGGGCAACATCATATTCTGGTACACTTAGTAAGGCAGGGCAACATCATATTCTTGGTACACTTAGCAAGGCAGGGCAACATCATATTCTTGATACACTTAGTAAGGCAGGGCAACATCATATTCTTGGTACACTTAGTAAGGCAGGGCAACATCATATTCACACTTAGTCATATTCTCGGTACGCTTAGCAAGGCAGGGCAACATCATATTCTCGGTACGCTTAGCAAGGTAGGGCAACATCATATTCTCGGTACGCTTAGCAAGGCAGGGCAACATCATATTCTCGGTACGCTTAGCAAGGCAGGGCATATTCTCGGGCAGGCACATCATATTCTCGGTACGCTAAGCAAGGTAGGGCAGGGAACCTTTCTTTTCTCTGTGGACAGATCGCTTACGTCAACTGGGATTGCACATGATGATGATAAGTAGCAACAAATACATTGACATATAGGGAGTAACAAATGTATTAACATGTAGGGAGCAACAAATACATTGACATATAGGGAGTAACAAATACAGTGACATGTAGGGAGTAACAAATACAGTGACATATAGGGAGTAACAAATGTATTAACATATAGAGAGCAACAAATACATTGACATATAGGGAGCAACAAATACATTGACATGTAGGGAGTAACAAATGTATTAACATATAGAGAGCAACAAATACATTGACATATAGGGAGTAACAAATGTATTAACATATAGGGAGCAACAAATACACTGACATGTAGGGAGTAACACATACATTGACATGTAGGGAGTAACAAATGTATTAACATATAGGGAGCAACAAATACACTGACATGTAGGGAGTAACACATACATTGACATGTAGGGAGTAACACATACACTGACATGTAGGGACTAACAAATACACTGACATGTAGGGAGTAACAAACACACTGACATGTAGGGAGTAACAAATACATTGACATGTAGGGAGTAACAAATACACTGACATGTAGGGAGTAACAAATACATTGACATGTAGGGAGTAACAAATACATTGACATGTAGGGAGTAACACATACACTGACATGTAGGGAGTAACAAATACACTGACATGTAGGGAGTAACAAATACATTGACATGTAGGGAGTAACAAATACATTGACATGTAGGGAGTAACACATACACTGATATGTAGGGAGTAACACATACACTGACATGTAGGGAGTAACACATACACTGACATGTAGGGAGTAACACATACACTGACATGTAGGGAGTAACAAATACATTGACATGTAGGGAGTAACACATACACTGACATGTAGGGAGTAACACATACACTGACATGTAGGGAGTAACAAATACATTGACATGTAGGGAGTAACAAATACACTGACATGTAGGGAGTAACAAATACATCGACACGTAGGGAGTAACAAATACATTGACATGTAGGGAGTAACAAATACATTGACATGCAGGGAGTAACAAATACACTGACATGTAGGGAGTAACAAATACATTGACATGTAGGGAGTAACACATACACTGACATGTAGGGAGTAACAAATACATTGACATGTAGGGAGTAACAAATACATTGACATGTAGGGAGTAACACATACATTGACATGTAGGGAGTAACAAATACATTGACATGTAGGGAGTAACACATAAACGAGACAAATCTTCATAAACCAGCAGCTGCAGCATATACCTGGCAACACGGTCTCCTATTTTATTGAAATGTGGAACAACAGAAGGATACATATGTCTGTAACCAGGCTGTTGTCTCGGACACAGGTGATATTACCAGCATGTTTCTATGATTCTTTACTGCCAATTTGTTGTTTCTTTACCGGAACCAAAATGCAATTTGGGAAAATTAACTTTGGTTGATAATTTTGGCAAAATATTAAATTTGGTTCTTTGTCATTTCAGACTAGCTACTGGAAGCAGCCAAAATGATGACGCAATCAAAATGTGTGGTCTTCTGTTCTGCCTTATTGATGGTCTTGTTGGCAATTTGTGGAGCCGCGGCCCAGAAAGATGGCGCAAATGTCTTCCCAGACATGAAAGACCAGACTGAGTCCTTCAAATCTGACTCTCAGAGCAGTTGGAGCGGGATGAGCTACCATGATGACGCAGTAACCGGAAGTGACGCAAATCAAGAGGACGAACTAAATAGTTTCGACGAATTGCCTCAAAACATGGACTCCGACCTGGACAGGCTGCAAGAGTCAGATGACGTCGACCTCGACAAGAAGGCGTCAAGCTTTCTCCGAATCGGAAAAGTCTATCCAATGAGCCGGTTTATCCGAATCGGAAGAATCAATTCGGAACCTAGAATTGACGACTTTCGTTATTCTGACACAGACTATGACCAGAAGAGAGCATCAAGTTTTGTCCGGATTGGCAAAGCACCATCAAATTTTGTCCGGATTGGCAAAGCACCATCAAATTTTGTCCGGATTGGCAGAGCACCCTCAAATTTTGTCCGGATTGGCAAAGCGCCATCAAATTTTGTTCGGATTGGCAAATCGCTTTCAGATGACATTCATAACGATTTTGATAAAAGAGCTTCAAGTTTTGTCCGAATTGGTAAAGCTCCTTCAAGTTTTGTCCGAATTGGCAAAGCTCCATCAAGTTTTGTCCGAATTGGAAGGTCCCAGCAATATTTTGACGATACAGATGACGTTTCTGGTCGGATCAAACGAGAAACAGAGTTTGACAGGAGCTCAAGAGGACCGTCCAATTTTGTCCGAATTGGCAAGGCCCCATCAAACTTTGTCCGAATTGGAAGAGCTCCTTCCAGCTTTGTCCGAATAGGAAAAGCCCCTTCACGTTTTGTCCGAATTGGTAAAGCTCCTTCCAGCTTTGTCCGAATTGGTAAAGCTCCTTCAAGTTTTGTCCGAATTGGTAAAGCCCCTTCAAATTTTGTCCGAATTGGTAAAGCTCCTTCAAATTTTGTCCGAATTGGTAAAGCGCCTTCAAATTTTGTCCGAATTGGTAAAGCCCCTTCAAGTTTTGTCCGAATTGGTAAAGCTCCTTCCAGCTTTGTCCGAATAGGAAAAGCCCCTTCCAGTTTTGTCCGAATTGGGAAGGCTGATCTGAACTCTCCAGACAAGGAAATAGACTATTCTGACATTCCCGACTTTTCTGAGAAAAGAGCTTCCAGTTTTGTCCGGATTGGAAAGTCCGATCTAAGCGACAGCCTTATCAGCCAATCACATTCGAGAGCCAGTGAGATCGGAGAATCTCCGGACGAGGAGAAACGAGCATCGAGTTTCGTCAGAATAGGAAAGTCGCAATTAACCGAGGAGACTAGCGAGGGCAAACGTGCTTCCAGTTTTGTGAGGATTGGGAAGTTAGACTCAACAAACAACGATATCTCTGATTTAGACAAGAAAGATTCCAGCTTTTCCCTATTTGAAAAGTCAAGACAATCTGGCAATTCACGATCCAGTTCACAAAGCTCGGCTTATCCAGCTCCTACTTCCTTGGAGAGCACGCAAGACGGAAACATTCCATCGAACGATGAAGCATCAAGATCTCAAATCGAGCATCAGCTTTTGTCCGGATAGGAAAGATCCCTTCATCAGCGTTTGTCCGGATTGGGAAAAACACTGATGTGTTAATGGACGAAGATGACTACAACCGGAAATCCCGGGGCAACCAGTCCTCCTTTGTACGGATAGGGAAATAGATGCAGCCTGATAACTCTGTGTTTGGTTCTGTTATTTTATTTTCTTTGATTTAAATTATGTTCTATTTTTATATATTGTTTTGCTTTTCATTATACAAATATTTGTTGTTGCTCCATTTCATTATCAGAACTTGTTTTCACAAACAGGTTGAGTTTCATCAACTTGTTTTTGTTCAAGTTTAAGGAATAGAAATCAAGGCGCAGAAATGTATATGCAAAAACTTGAACCACTCTCAGACGATCATCTTATTTGTTCAGATTGTAGACTAAACATATTACAGTTTGTTCAGATTGTAGACTAAACATATTACAGTTTGTTCAGATTGTAGACTAAACATATTACAGTTTAAACATATTACAGTTTGTTTATATTGTAGACTAAACATATTACAGTTTAGACTAAACATATTACAGTTTGATTGTAGACTAAACATATTACAGTTTGTTACAGTTTGATTGTAGACTAAACATATTACAGTTTGTTCAGATTGTAGACTAAACATATTACAGTTTGATCAGATTGTAGACTAAACATATTACAGTTTGTTTATATTGTAGACTAAACATATTACAGTTTGTTCAGATTGTAGACTAAACATATTACAGTTTGTTTACATCAGATTGTAGACTAAACATATTACAGTTTGTTCAGATTGTAGACTAAACATATTACAGTTTGTTTATATTGTAGACTAGACTAAACATATTACAGTTTGTTCAGATTGTAGACTAAACATATTACAGTTTGTTTATATTGTAGACTAAACATATTACAGTTTGTTCAGATTGTAGACTAAACATATTACAGTTTCTTCAGATTGTAGACTAAACATATTACAGTTTGTTTATATTGTAGACTAAACATATTACAGTTTGTTCAGATTGTAGACTAAACATATTACAGTTTGTTCAGATTGTAGACTAAACATATTACAGTTTGTAGACTAAACATATTATTGTAGACTAAACATATTACAGTTTGTTTATAATTGTAGATTTAACATATTACAGTTTGTTTATATTGTAGACTAAACATATTGCAGTTTGTTTATATTATAGACTAAACATAGTGCAGTTTGTTCAGATTGTAAACTAAACATATTACAGTTTGTTTATATTGTAGATTAAACATATTGCAGTTTGTTTATAATTGTAGACTAAACATATTACAGCTTGTTTATAATTGTTGACTTAACATATTACAGCTTGTTTATATTGTAGATTTAACATATTACAGTTTGTTTATATTGTAGATTTAACATATTACAGTTTGTTTATATTATAGACTAAACATATTGCAGTTTGTTCAGATTGTAGACTAAACATAGTGCAGTTTGTTCAGATTGTAAACTAAACATATTACAGTTTGTTTATATTGTAGATTAAACATATTGCAGTTTGTTCAGATTGTAGACTAAACATATTACAGTTTGTTCAGATTGTAAACTAAACATATTACAGTTTGTTTATATTGTAGATTAAACATATTGCAGTTTGTTCATATTATAGACTAAACATATTGCAGTTTGTTCAGATTGTAGACTAAACATAGTGCAGTTTGTTCAGATTGTAGACTAAACATATTACAGTTTGTTCAGATTGTAAACTAAACATATTACAGTTTGTTTATATTGTAGATTAAACATATTGCAGTTTGTTCAGATTGTAGACTAAACATATTACAGTTTGTTCAGATTGTAAACTAAACATATTACAGTTTGTTTATATTGTAGATTAAACATATTGCAGTTTGTTCAGATTGTAAACTAAACATATTACAGTTTGTTTATATTGTAGATTAAACATATTGCAGTTTGTTCAGATTGTAAACTAAACATATTGCAGTTTGTTCAGATTGTAGACTAAACATATTACAGTTTGTTCAGATTGTAAACTAAACATATTGCAGTTTGTTCAGATTGTAGACTAAACATATTACAGTTTGTTCAGATTGTAAACTAAACATATTGCAGTTTGTTCAGATTGTAGACTAAACATATTACAGTTTGTTCAGATTGTACACTAAACATATTACAGTTTGTTCAGATTGTGAGTGTAAGATCTTTTAATGTGTTCAGACTGTACAAACCGCCACCCACACACCCACACACCCACACACCCACACACCGCCACCCACACACCGCCACCCACACACCCACACACCGACATATTTCAGTAGTTTAAGTTATGTGTCGAAGTTCAGGTGATAGAGCACCAAGTTATCTGTTCACGCTGACTTTATAGAACACCGATTTATCTGTTAACATTCAGGTGATAGAACAAAATGTTATCTGTTAACATTCAGGTGATAGAACAAAATGTTATCTGTTAACGTTTAAATCATGTAACACAACATTTTTTGTTAACATTTAGATCACAGAACAAAAAAGTTATCAGTTAACGGTTAGATCATAGAACAAAAAGTTATCAGTTAACGTTTAGATCATAGGACAAAAAATTATCAGTTAACGTTTAGATCATAGAACAAACAATTATCAGTTAACGTTTAGATCATAGAACATACAATTTTCAGTTAACGTGTAGATCATAGAATACATTTTCTGTTAGCATTTAGATAATAGAACATAAAGTTCTCAGTTAACTCGGCGCTCTTTGTTAGCATTCAGATCCTGACATAAAGCTCTACGCTAACATAAAGCTCTACGCTAACATGAAGTTAGTAAGACACAAAGTTCTTTGTTAACGATCATAACAGAAGACACACTTCCATGTTAACATTCAAGGGAAAAAAGTAACTAAAATAATGTGTTAACATTAGAGTCATGAAGTGTTCTTTGTTAATGTTCAAATCACAGAGCACAATGTTCTATTGAACATTCACACAGTCGAACAAAAGTTTCATTTTAACATTTTGATCATAGAACAAATACTCATTGTTAGCTTTCAGGCCATTGAAGAAGCGTTCAATGTTGGCTTTCAGATCATAGAACAAATACTCATTGTTAGCATTTAAACCATAGACTAAACGTTCATTGTTGGCTATCAGATCATAGAACAAACTAATCACTGTTAATGTCTTTTATTGGAAGAAATTGTTCTCCTTGAATATTATAAGGAGAAGTTCTCTGGGAGATTAAGAGAACCAAGAACGAGAGACATGTGTCATTGTGTACAGTTTTCCCAATTTGTTGTGACCCAATGGTGCTTCAATGGTTTCAAATGTTCACTGTGGTCTGTCCGTTAATAAATGATCACATCACAGCAACAGATGAGCCCTGATTGTTGATAGACCGTGATTGAACAATCTTAAAGGGAGATAATAGATGATTGAACAACGCAAGGGGGATAACCAATGATTGGACAACGCAAGGGGGATAACCAATGATTGGACAACTCAAGGGGATAACTAATGTTTGAACAATCTCAGGAGAGATAAAAATGATTGAACAATCTCAAGGGAGATAGACCATGTGTTTAAAATATTGTCAGGGGAGATAATGAATGATTGAACAATCTCAAGGGACATAACCATGTTTAAACAATCTCAGGGGAGATAAACAACAATTGAAAAATCCCATGCTAGAAGACCAATGATTGAACAATACCATATGATACAAGCTTAAAATAGGTACCCAAATGTATTTTTTTTTTCTTTACGGAAATATTGAGTATATATTGAGACTAGGACAGACAATATCAGGGACTACAGGGGGCATTTCAATGTGGCTGGTTATAGTCAGGTAGCTTTATATAGGCAGACAGGCTATATGAGACAGTTGTATGAGACAGGCTACATGAGGCAGACATGCAACCACAAGGAAGTAGAAAGACAATCTTGCAGTCACAATGAAGTAGAAGGAAGACAATCTTGCAGTCACAATGAAGTAGAAAGACAATCTTGCAGTCACAATGAAGTAGAAAGACAATCTTGCCGTCACAATGAAGTAGAAAGACAATCGTACAGTCACAATGAAGTAGAAAGACAATCTTGCAGTCACAATGAAGTAGAAAGACAATCTTGCAGTCACAATGAAGTAGAAAGACAATCTTGCAGTCACAATGAAGTAGAAAGACAATCTTGCAGTCACAATGAAGTAGAAAGACAATCTTGCAGTCACAATGAAGTAGAAAGACAATCTTGCAGTCACAATGAAGTAGAAGGAAGACAATCTTGCAGTCACAATGAAGTAGAAGGAAGACAATCTTGCAGTCACAATGAAGTAGAAGGAAGACAATCTTGCAGTCACAATGAAGTAGAAAGACAATCTTGCAGTCACAATGAAGTAGAAAGACAATCTTGCAGTCACAATGAAGTAGAAAGACAATCTTGCAGCCACAATGAAGTAGAAAGACAATCTTGCAGTCACAATGAAGTAGAAAGAAGACAATCTTGCAGCCACAATGAAGTAGAAAGACAATCTTGCAGTCACAATGAAGTAGAAGGAAGACAATCTTGCAGCCACAATGAAGTAGAAGGAAGACAATCTTGCAGCCACAATGAAGTAGAAGGAAGACAATCTTGCAGTCACAATGAAGTAGAAGGAAGACAATCTTGCAATCACAATGAAGTAGAAGAAAGACAATCTTGCAGTCACAATGAAGTAGAAAGACAATCTTGCAGTCACAATGAAGTAGAAAGACAATCTTGCAGTCACAATGAAGTAGAAGGAAGACAATCTTGCAGCCACAATGAAGTAGAAAGACAATCTTGCAGTCACAATGAAGTAGAAGGAAGACAATCTTGCAGCCACAATGAAGTAGAAGAAGAATCTTGCAGACAATCTTGCAGCCACAATGATGTAGAAAGAAGACAATCTTGCAGTCACAATGAAGTAGAAAGACAATCTTGCAGCCACAATGAAGTAGAAAGACAATCTTGCAGTCACAATGAAGTAGAAGGAAGACAATCTTGCAGCCACAATGAAGTAGAAGGAAGACAATCTTGCAGCCACAATGAAGTAGAAGGAAGACAATCTTGCAGTCACAATGAAGTAGAAGGAAGACAATCTTGCAGTCACAATGAAGTAGAAGGAAGACAATCTTGCAGTCACAATGAAGTAGAAGGAAGACAATCTTGCAGTCACAATGAAGTAGAAGGAAGACAATCTTGCAGCCACAATGAAGTAGAAAGACAATCTTGCAGTCACAATGAAGTAGAAGGAAGACAATCTTGCAGCCACAATGAAGTAGAAGGAAGACAATCTTGCAGCCACAATGAAGTAGAAAGACAATCTTGCAGCCACAATGAAGTAGAAGGAAGACAATCTTGCAGTCACAATGAAGTAGAAGAAAGACAATCTTGCAGTCACAATGAAGTAGAAGAAAGACAATCTTGCAGTCACAATGAAGTAGAAGAAAGACAATCTTGCAGTCACAATGAAGTATGAAAGAAAGACAATCTTGCAGTCACAATGAAGTAGAAGAAAGACAATCTTGCAATCACAATGAAGTAGAAAGACAATCTTGCAGTCACAATGAAGTAGAAAGACAATCTTGCAGTCACAATGAAGTAGAAAGACAATCTTGCAGTCACAATGAAGTAGAAAGACAATCTTGCAGTCACAATGAATTAGAAAGACAATCTTGCAATCACAATGAAGTAGAAAGACAATCTTGCAATCACAATGAAGTAGAAAGACAATCTTGCAGTCACAATGAAGTAGAAAGACAATCTTGCAATCACAATGAAGTAGAAAGACAATCTTGCAGTCACAATGAAGTAGAAAGACAATCTTGCAATCACAATGAAGTAGAAAGACAATCTTGCAGTCACAATGAAGTAGAAAGACAATCTTGCAATCACAATGAAGTAGAAAGACAATCTTGCAATCACAATGAAGTAGAAAGACAATCTTGCAGTCACAATGAAGTAGAAAGACAATCTTGCAATCACAATGAAGTAGAAAGACAATCTTGCAGTCACAATGAAGTAGAAAGACAATCTTGCAATCACAATGAAGTAGAAAGACAATCTTGCAGTCACAATGAAGCAGAAAGGCAGATGTGTATCATTACAGAGAGAGAGAGAGAGAGAGAAAGTCACACATATGTAGCCCATAGATAAAGCATAAGACATACAACCAGACAAGAGAAATATATCTACAGACAGACAATTCCATAAACAAGGGATTATGACTGTCAAGTCTGTCTAAGATTCAGGATCTGTCCACTAACAGTTCATTCCATGCTTACATTCCAGCTAAACGTTAATGCTACATTCTGAAATGGATTTTTACTACATTCACTCTCGGATTTTAAAATGAGGTCAGGTCTCAATCTTCCTTCCTAGAATGTAATGTAAGGTTCTGAGAAATCTCCTTCCAAGAATGTAATGTAAGGTTTAGGTGTTAATCTTCCTTCCCTGAATTTAACGTTACATTCTGAGAAATCATCCTTTCCAGATCTAAAAAAGGTCTCGATAATTCGTCTTTAAGAAGCTGATATTCAAAAATGAACATTCTATTAGTAGTTCACTTTCGCGTTCTCAATGAACAATCACACTACATTCTATTAGTAGGTTACTTTCGCGTTCTCAATGAACAATCACACTACATTCTATTAGTAGTTCACTTTCGCGTTCTCAATGAACAATCACACTACATTCTATTAGTAGGTTACTTTCGCGTTCTCAATGAACAATCACACTACATTCTATTAGTAGGTTACTTTCGCGTTCTCAATGAACAATCACACTACATTCTATTAGTAGGTTACTTTCGCGTTCTCAATGAACAATCACACTACATTCTATTAGTAGGTTACTTTCGCGTTCTCAATGAACAATCACACTACATTCTATTAGTAGGTTACTTTCGCGTTCTCAATGAACAATCACACTACATTCTATTAGTAGGTTACTTTCGCGTTCTCAATGAACAATCACACTACATTCTATTCTCGCAGCGGCGGAAGAGTAAATGTTTAGTTTAGATTCTAGAATATCAGCATATGTTAAAATTAATGTCACAGTCAAATTCTAAAATGAACACCCTTCTTGATTTAATAAAATTAACAGCACTGTTAAATTCTCACATTACGCCATTCTCCAATTATAAATGGAAATTCACATGCTATAATTATCACCATTATTCATTTAGATGAACAAAGCTGTAATTCTAAAATTAACACCATTCTTCGTTTAGATGAACAAAGCTGTAATTCTGAAATTAACACCATTCTCCAGTTAGAAAAACAACCTCACATTCTAAAATTAACACCATTCTCCAATTAGAAAAACGTCATAATTCCAAAATGAACACCATCACAGACATATTTTAAAATTGAAACCACACGGCCAATGTAAAAGCTCTGGCAGCTCATATTCAAGTGTTAAAGTTCCTTTACGCCTACAAATGAAAACGTCTGCCTCATTTTCCAGATGATTGACCATTCATATTCGAAGGTTGAAATCTCGAAAATGAAGATATTTGTCGAGTTCCCAAGGGAGATCATTTACTGAAACAAAAAGTAATATGAAAAGTAACGATTTATTTCTTGCTATTTATATTAATTTCAGTTAATTTTTTGGTTCTTCTGACAGAACTTTTTGTTGTTGTTCTACACGATTATCTTCTGTTCATGTTGTTGTTGTTGTTGTTGCTTGTTGCAGTTGTTCAAGTGATATTTTTTATGAGTTCCCCTGTTGCTCAGACAGTTGTGGCCCCTTAATAAAGCATTATTGACACGCTTATACATACAGTGTTGGGTTGTCTGTCTGTCTGACTGTCTGTCTGACTGTCTGTCTGACTGTCTGACTGTCTGTCCGACTGTCTGTCTGACTGTCTGTCTGTCTATCTATCTATCTATCTATCTATCTATCTATCTATCTATCTATCTATCTATCTATCTATCTATCTATCTATCTATCTATCTATCTATCTATCTATCTATCTATCTATCTATCTATCTATCTATCTATCTATCTATCTATCTATCTATCTATCTATCTATCTATCTATCTATCTATCTATCTATCTATCTGTCTGTCTGTCTGTCTGTCTGTCTGTCTGTCTGTCTGTCTGTCTATCTATCTATCTATCTATCTATCTATCTGTCTGTCTGTCTGTCTGTCTATCTATCTATCTACCTGTCTGTCTGTCTGACTGTCTGGCTGACTGTCTGTCTGTCTGTCTGTCTATCTGTCTGTCTGTCTGTCTGTCTATCTATCTATCTATCTATCTATCTATCTATCTATCTATCTATCTATCTATCTATCTATCTATCTATCTATCTATCTATCTATCTATCTATCTATCTATCTATCTATCTATCTATCTATCTATCTATCTATCTATCTATCTGTCTGTCCATCTGTCTGTCTGTCTGTCTGTCTGTCTATCTATCTATCTATCTATCTATCTATCTATCTATCTATCTATCTATCTATCTATCTATCTATCTATCTATCTATCTATCTATCTATCTATCTATCTATCTATCTATCTATATGTCTGTCTGTCTGTCTGTCTGTCTTCCTTCAATATTTCATGCTTGATATTTATCTGTCTACCTCCCTACATGTTTGCCTGTCTCTCCCTCGGTCTGTCTGTCTATCCATCTTTCTGCATCCATGTCTTTCTATCCTTTCAGTCTGCATATTTTAATCAGTCTTCCACCATGTCTGTCTGTGCAGCTGTCTTTCTCTCCTACATTTATCTGTCTGTTTGACTGTTATTTGATTGATATATCCGTGAATTGTGAGTGTGTGTGAATATAAAGGGGGAGAGTGTGAGTGAGAGAGTGGGAGAGTAAGAAAGAAAGATAGTGAGGGAGAGTGTGTATGTGAGAATGTGAGAGAGAGGGGCAGAGAGAGTGTGTGTGAGAGAGAGGGAGAGTGTAGGAGGTATGGGGCGGCGAGAGAGGATGTGTGAGAGAGAGAGAGAGAGTTAATATTCGTGTAGATGTGTCAGCGATGGAGCTAAACATTCACTCAACGACATGTTGTGGGAATGAAATGGCAGACTTCAGAACAAGCAAGGCACAGACTCTCTGCCGGTGACTTCAGCCAACAGCGCAGTACATCACAGTAATCAGCTTTGTCTGTCTCATGTCTGGCTGAGGACAGACACACAGATAAGCTGCGCACTAGAACAAAGAATTGAATTGGTGGGGGTGTGGGGGGGGAGCCAAATATGCGCAGAACGAATAAATAAATGTAGAAAGTGGTAGCAGGGTGAATGAAGGAGGATATAGCATGATTGTGTCAAAATGTAATCTAGGCACATTTCTGTGGGCCAGGACACATTTATTTGGGTCAGGACACATTTCTGTGGGCCAGGACACATTACTGTTAGCCAGGAAAACTTTCTATAGGCCAGGACACATTTTTGTGGACCAGGACAGATGTCTATGAGCCAGGACACATTTCTGGGAGCCAGGACACATTTCTGTGGTCCAGGGCACATTTCTGTGGGCCAGGACACATTTCTGTGGGCCAGGACACATTTCTGTGAGCCAGGACACATGTCTATGAGCCAGGACACATGCCTATTAGCCAGGACACACTTCGATAAACAGGCCAATATTAATTTTAGGGAACAGGCAAATAATTGCGATGCTGCGGTGAAGCTGGTAGCAAGAGGCCAGTGGTGAGGAGTGTAGAACACTCCAAGATATGAAGACAACTTCACGAGGGAGGAACACAACACAATACTGACGTTTCGGCCAGGGGCCTTTTTCAGAGTTCAAGGACAACGAAAACAAACGATGAAACACAGTTATCTATAAATACATGATCAGAAGAAGAGGATAGAAAAGAAAAAAGTAGGATGATGAAAAACTAAAAAAAGAAGAGAGCTAAGATAAGAATATAGAAAGAATATGAGAATATATGTATAATTAAAATATAAAATACAGAATCACTTAGCTTGAATTCTTCATTCTTTCGTTTGGTTCCCGGCGGATTAACTAGTCGTTCAAGCTAAGTGATTCTGTATTTTATATTTTAATTATACATATATTCTCATATTCTTTCTATATTCTTATCTTAGCTCTCTTCTTTTTTTATTTATTTTTTCATCATCCTACTTTTTTCTTTTCTATCCTCTTCTTCTGATCATGTATTTATAGATAATTGTGTTTCATCGTTTGTTTTCGTTGTCCTTGAACTCTGAAAAAGGCCCCTGGCCGAAACGTCAGTATTGTGTTGTGTTCCTCCCTTGTGAAGCTGTCTTCATACCTTGGAGTGTTGTACACTCCTCACCACTGGCCTCAATATTAATTTTACTGCACCGCCCATTTTTGCCAAAGTTATTAAAAAAAACGTAACAATGAGAAGACCAGAGTGCATGTACAAGATATGCCAGGTTGTTAACGAGAGCAGTCACATTTGGCTCGACCCTCTCCAAATTTGGATCACATTCACCATTTTCTATATTTCTGATCAACGTCATGATTTTATTCATTTAATTCTAATTTACCAAAATCAGCATCATCAAGTGCCATGCCTGCTGACGTAGGTGATCATGCATGTCTCTCCACAACTTTCGATTTCGACAGTTATTTATCATTTCTGTTGTTGACCTTCTGCCAAGCCATTCTCTTAAGCTGTCTGGTATCTTTTTTCTTTGTTTCCCTCTATTTCTTCGTCCCTCAATTTTTCCAGTTGTTACAATATATTTCAGTTGTTCTCTTCTCACTACATGGCCAAAAAATGATGATTGTTTCTTCCTAATATTGGAAATTAGCTCTCTTTTTGCTTTGACCTCTTTCAGAACGTTTTCATTTCTCATCTTAGCTGTCCATAGTATTCTCAACATTCTTCTGTAAAACCACATTTCTACATGTTCCAGCGATTTTCTTATCTGTTCTCCTATTGTCCATGATTCACATCCATATGTTAAAACTAATTTTACATAACATTTAAGAACGTTTTGTCTTGTTTCTATTGTCAAAAATGGATTGCACAGTATTGAAATATGTAATACTAATAATAATAAATATAACAGCGGCCATAAGAACTGGAAACCAATTGGGAATGTTTCATCAAATAAAATAGGGTGTTAGACAAGGTTGTGTGCTGTCACCAGATTTGTTTAATATTTATAGTGAGATTATTTTAAGATCCATAAGGGGCATGCCTGGAATAACAATTGGAAGTCATAATATAAATAATCTAAGGTATGCTGATGATAGAGTCTTAATCGCTAAGAGTGAAAATGAGTTACACGAAATGTTGGACATTATAGTGAAAGAAAGCAAAAATAAAGGACTCAACCTTAATAGCAAAAAGACAGAAGTAATGGTAACAACAACGAAAAAGACATCACCTCAGTGCAAAATAAAGACAAGTGGAACAATATTAAAACAGGTAAATGAATTTAAATATTTGGGAACTTTGTTAACCTCAGACGGAAGATGTCCAAAAGAGGTGAGATGCAGAATGGCTCAGGCAAAAGTAGCTTTCCAAAAAATGAGGAAAATACTGTGCAATCCATTTTTGACAATATAAACATGAAAAAGAGTTCTTAAATGTTATGTAGAGCCAGTCTTAACATATGGATGCGATTCATGGACAATAGGACAACAGACAAGAAAATCACTGGAGTCTGTAGAAATGTGGTTTTACAGAAGAATGTTGAGAGTAGCATGGACAGCTAAGAAGAGTAATGAAGAGGTTCTGAGACAGGTCAAAGCAAAAAGAGAGCTAATTTCCAATATTAGGAAGAAGCAATCATCATTTTTTGGCCATGTAATGAGAAGAGAACAACTGGAATATATTGTAACAACTGGAGAAATTGAGGGACGAAAAGATAGAGGGAAGCAAAGAGAAAAAATAATAGACAGCTTAAGAGAATAGCTTGGCAGAAGGACAACAACAGAAATTATAAATAGCTGCCAAGATCGAAGGTTGTGGAGAGACATGATCACCAACGCCAGCAGGCATGGCACTTGATGAATAATAATAATAATAATAGTAATAGTAATATTAAATACATGGGTCAATATGTGAAGAAATCTTGGCACAAGAATCCGTTGGAAGGTGTCACTCTGAAATTAATTGTGGAGCAGCCCAGTAGACAGGGCCAGCATGCCAGACATCATGTCCATGGCAGTTAACATGGGGTAACATAGTTCTTAATTGTTATGTAGATACTATCTGGTCATAAGGAAGTGTGTCATGGATAGTTAATGATTAAACAAGAAGATTGATGAAAGGGGGGAGAAATGTATTTCTACGGAAGAATGTTGAGGTGATCATGAATAGTTGCAGAGAACAATAAGAATACCTATTAGGAAGTCATGAATAGTTGCAGAGAACAATAGGAATACCTATTAGGAAGTCATGAATAGTTGCATAGAACAATAGGAATACCTATTAGGAAGTCATGAATAGTTGCACAGAGCAATAGGAATACCTATTAGGAAGTCATGAATAGTTGCATAGAGCAATAGGAATACCTATTAGGAAGCCATGAATATGAATGTAGCAATAGGAATACCTATTAAGAAGTCATGAATAGTTGCACAGAGCAATAGGAATACAATACCTATTAGGAAACCATGAATAGGAATGGAGCAATAGGAATACCTACTAGAAAACCAAGAATAGTTGTATAGAACACCTGCTGCTGTGAATAGTTGAATCGTTCAATAGGAATACCTACTAGGAAGCCATAAATAGTTGAATGGAGCAATAGAAATACCTACTAGGAAGCCATAAATTGTTGAATGGAGCAATAGGAATACCTACTAGGAAGCCATAAATAGTTGAATGGAGCAATAGGAATACCTACTAGGAAGCCATAAATAGTTCAATGGAGCAATAGGAATACCTACTAGGAAGCCATAAATAGTTGAATGGAGCAATAGGAATACCTACTAGGAAGCCATAAATAGTTGAATGGAGCAATATGAATACCTACTAGGAAGCCATAAATAGTTGAATGGAGCAATATGAATACCTACTAGGAAGCCATAAATAGTTGAATGGAGCAATATGAATACCTACTATCAAGGAGACCCTTGAAGTTAGTTCAACTTCAATTCTTTCACTCTCTCATTTCTCTCTCTCTCTTCTCTCTCTCTCTCTCTCTCTCTCTCTCTCTCTCCAATACAAATTTAAGAGTGTTGTAAAATCGTGGAAATTGAAAGGAAAGAGAGCGGACAACAGAAGACAGTCTGACATAGAAGTAGATTGTCCACGACCACGTTCACGGCGCGTGATGATGATGGAAGCGACGATTGAAGCCCCACAGATTTGGGGACAGAGAACAATCTCAAAATGACGTCATTGTAGGAGGTGACCCAGTGACAAAGGACTGCCGGCCCCACCCTCTGACGTGTGGAGAAACCTGCTACTATAGTGTGTCTACAAATGTTTCCCGATGTCTACAAATGTTCCCCGTAATCTACAAATGTTCTCCGATGTCTACAAATGTTCCCCGTAATCTACAAATGTTCCTCGATATCTACAAATGTTCCTCGATATCTACAAACGTTCCTCGATGTCTACAAATGTTCCTCGATATCTACAAATGTTCCCCGTTGTCTACAAATGTTCCAAGACATCTAAAAATGTTCTCCGATGGCAACAAATGTTCTCCGATATCTACAAATGTTCTCCGATATCTACAAACGTTCCTCGATGTCTACAAATGTTCCTCGATATCTACAAATGTTCCTCGATGTCTACAAATGTTCCCCGATGTCCACAAATGTACCCCGATGTCTACAAATGTTCCCCGTTGTCTACAAATGTTCTCCGATGTCTACAAATGTTCCCCGTTGTCTACAAATGTTCTCCGATGTCTACAAATGTTCTCCGATGTCTACAAATGTTCCCCGATGTCTACAAATGTTCTCCGATGTCTACAAATGTTCCCCGATGTCTACAAATGTTCCCCGATGTCTACAAATGTTCTCCGATGTCTACAAATGTACCCCGATGTCTACAAATGTTCCCCGTTGTCTACAAATGTTCTCCGATGTCTACAAATGTTCTCCGATGTCTACAAATGTTCCCCGATGTCTACAAATGTTCCCCGATGTCTACAAATGTTCTCCGATGTCTACAAATGTTCCCCGATGTCTACAAATGTTCCCCGTTGTCTACAAATGTTCTCCGATGTCTATAAATGTTCCCAGATGTCTACAAAAATATTCCCCGATGTCTACAAATATTCCCCGATGTCTACAAATATTCCCCGATGTCTACAAATGTTCCCCGTTGTCTACAAACGTTCCCCGATGTCTACAAATATTCCCCGATGTCTACAAATATTCCCCGATGTCTACAAATATTCCCCGATGTCTACAAATGTTCCCCGTTGTCTACAAATGTTCCCCGATGTCTACAAATATTCCCCGATGTCTACAAATATTCCCCGATGTCTACAAATATTCCCCGATGTCTACAAATATTCCCCGATGTCTACAAATATTCCCCGATGTCTACAAATGTGTAAGAAGATTGCCAAACAATCTTGATCTATCTATCTATCTATCTATCTATCTATCTATCTATCTATCTATCTATCTATCTATCTATCTATCTATCTATCTATCTATCTATCTATCTATCTATCTATCTATCTATCTATCTATCTATCTATCTATCTATCTACCTATCTATCTATCTATCTATCTATCTATCTATCTATCTACCTATCTATCTATCTATCTATCTATCTATCTATCTATCTATCTATCTATCTATCTATCTATCTATCTATCTATCTATCTATCTATCTATCTATCTATCTACTGTCCTTTCGAGCCGAAGACGGCACATAGGGCAGAACCACAATCTCAAAAACAGAAACCTTGCGTGCCAAAACGGCACATATTGCAGAGATTACTGTTTCTGTGGCTCTGTTTCCATAACAACACTTTTTACAATGACAGCTTGTCAAGCCATCGATCAACCTCCTTTGTCGCCTCTTATGACATGCCTGGAAGGTCACAGTGTCACTATTCAAACAATCTTATTCCCAAACAAATATTGTATGGCGAACTTAATGTTGGAAAGAGATCTTATAGCAGACCAGTGCTGAGATATAAGGATGTTTGCAGGGCTTCCTTGAGGGAATTCTCTATCAGTGAAAGGAACTGGGAAAATCTGGCTGCAGATCGTAGCACATGGAGAACACAAATTAACAAAAAACAGGACAGCAACATTCGAGGCAGTGATGATATCAAATTCAGAAGACAAAAGTGAAAGGAGACGAGACCAGACACCTTGTTAATTCAGCAGTTGAATCTATCCAATATTGGCAGATTCATGCTCGAGAGTTGTTCAGCTACACCCAACATAAGACACTAACATTGGACTAAACTACATGTACTGACTTATCATGATTGTTTGCTACCAACAGTCAGTCAAGACGCCAAAGACCATATATATATTAATTTATCGACGCCGGGGTGTGACCCAGGCGGGCCCATCTTCCCTAGAGTGTCAAGAAGCTAAAGGACCGAAACATTTGCTCGACGGGTCCTCTTCTGATGATCAGATTGTCTCCTGCTACGAAGCTCTGTAGAAAGAGTTTCCTACTACAATATCAACATTGGTGAAGTAGAAATGGTTGAAATGACGTATCACTGCTATCATCGCCAACCCATGTCACAATTGTTGCTCTCCTGTCAGGGAATTAGGAAAGCTTCTTGTTTCTTCGAAATATAGAAATATATGGTAAACCTGGCTTGCTGACTATTTATGAGTTTTACAGATCGTATTGTGGTAGTGACAACCTGACCGTTCAAAATATGTATTTCATGTTCTTGTTAAGAAAACCATGAACAAACTTGCACATAATGAACGTCAATTTTCAGCGCGTTTAAATATGGCCTACAACACTAGTAAATAGTCACCAAGCTAGGATTACCATACATGTCTATGTGTCGAAGAAGGATAAAAGTGTGTCCTAATTTACCTGACAGCGGAAGCTAAATTGTTTCTTCTTCAACTTCCGGGAGAGATTCAGAAGAAGTGACGTAAAATATGAGAAGCTTGAAGTGTAAATAGCTTGACATTGCGAGGAGGAGTCGAGGGCAGAAACAACAGAACGAAGACGAGTGAGAACTGATGAACGACATTTGTAAATCTTTAAAAACGAGTCCACCTTTCTGGCGTCACCTGATAAAGACAGACCAGTCAAAACCTAATCCAGACAGATGCCATGTGCAACGATACGTGTGCAATGATACGCGCCCAAATTTGCACACGCCGATAACGAGAAATTCGATGTCGACATCGATCTTCTCAGATCGAATTGTCAGGAAATGACCAATCAGTTTGACAAACGACTGATCTGAGATGGCAAATTTCTGAAGAGTTCTATAGATCTATGGTCTACAAGCAGGCGATTTGCTTTTATCACAGCAGAAAAACTATTTGCTACAAAAGACATGTTCTATTACCTGAGGCCGGTATATCTTTTATCTTTTAGTTCAATTCATCACTATCAAGTGACGTATAGTATCCCACCTCTAGCGAACATTTGTAATTTTTGCAAAGATATATAATTTTTTTTTTTTTTTTCAGTTACTCTCGCTCACCATTTTTCTCTCTTGAATCTTCTACCTCTCATTCAATCTTTACTTTCTCACTATTCTCTTCTGCTCTATTTATTGCTCTAGATCTTGTTCAATCACTCACACGTTTGATGTTTCTGCCTTCGTTCTATTATAATTTTAGTGCGCGTACATGCAACGGACGAGTCTACTTCTGCCATCCAGCTCTCTGCTGAGTTTTGTTTACGTTTTTTTTTTTTTTTGCTAATTGTGAGACACACCCTATCGACCACAGATTAGGTCTTCGGTGTTATTGAGTGCACATGATGTACACAACATGGTATTATTTTATCTAGTATTTTTTATCTTTGTTTCCCTCTATCTCTTCGTCCCTCAATTTTCACAGTTGTTACAATATATTCCAGTTGTTCTCTTCTCATTACATGGCTAAAAAATGATGATTGTTTCTTCCTAATATTGGAAATTAGCTCTCTTTTTGCTTTGACCTCTTTCAGAACATTTCCATTACTCTTCTTAGCTGTCCATGGTATTCTCAACATTCTAACTCTGTACACATCAACAGATAAAATGTTGTCCATAACTCTGTACATATCAACAGATAAAATGTTGTCCAACACTCTGTACACATCAACAGATAAAATGTTGTCCATAACTCTGTACATATCAACAGATAAAATGTTGTCCAACACTCTGTACACATCAACAGATAAAATGTTGTCCAACACTCTGTACACATCAACAGATAAAATGTTGTCCAACACTCTGTACACATCAACTGATAAAATGCTGTCCATAACTGTACATATAAACAGATAAAATGTTGTCCAACACTCTGTACACATCAACAGATAAAATGTTGTCCATAACTCTGTACATATCAACAGATAAAATGTTGTCCTTAGACCATGTTGTACAGCTCAGCGATTAATGCAAGTTCAACATTCAGATCACAAAAACCAGCAGTTGACTACAGGACACAAGTAATCAGCGTACATGGTGGCCAGGTGATTTTGTTGAAAACACGCAAAATGAAAAGCTCTGGTCATGTATCTCGACCTTCTAGCCTGGCAGAGACCATTAGGCAAGGAGAGAGAAGGGGGAGTTGTCAGAGAAAGAGGTGGGAGGATGACATCA
Organism: Megaustenia siamemsis; assembly: GCA_032433765.1. Classification (NCBI taxonomy): domain Eukaryota; kingdom Metazoa; phylum Mollusca; class Gastropoda; order Stylommatophora; family Ariophantidae; genus Megaustenia; species Megaustenia siamemsis. Next base: position 4,132,539 of record JAVIAB010000156.1, read on the forward strand.
AAGAGTGGACAGACTTCAACTTTAACGAGTCCCAAAGATTTAATGAGACAGAAATCAATAGAGAAGGTTGAAGAAGTCTGTCAGTGGTGCCCCAACATCCCCCAGGTTGAAGAAGTCTGTCAGTGGTGCCCCAACATCTCCCAGGTTGATGAAGTCTGTCGATGGTGCCCAAACATCCCCCAGGTTGAAGAAGTCTGTCAGTGGTGCCCCAACATTCCCCACGTTGATGAAGTCTGTCGATGGTGCCCCAACATCTCCCAGGTTGATGAAGTCTGTCAGTGGTGCCCCAACATCCCCCAGGTTGAAGAAGTCTGTCAGTGGTGCCCCAACATCCCCCACGTTGATGAAGTCTGTCGATGGTGCCCCAACATCCCCCAGGTTGATGAAGTCTGTCAGTGGTGCCCCAACATCCCCCAGGTTGATGAAGTCTGTCGATGGTGCCCCAACATCCCCAGGTTGAAGAAGTCTGTCAGTGGTGCCACAACATCCCCCACGTTGATGAAGTCTGTCAGTGGTGCCACAACATCCCCCAGGTTGAAGAAGTCTGTCAGTGGTGCCACAACATCCCCCAGGTTGAAGAAGTCTGTCAGTGGTGCCCCAACATCCCCCAGGTTGAAGAAGTCTGTCAGTGGTGCCCCAACATCCCCCACGTTGATGAAGTCTGTCAGTGGTGCCCCAACATCCCCCACGTTGATGAAGTCTGTCAGTGGTGCCCCAACATCCCCCACGTTGATGAAGTCTGTCAGTGGTGCCCCAACATCCCCCAGGTTGAAGAAGTCTGTCAGTGGTGCCCCAACATCCCCCACGTTGATGAAGTCTGTCGATGGTGCCCCAACATCCCCCAGGTTGAAGAAGTCTGTCAGTGGTGCCACAACATCCCCCAGGATGATGAAGTCTGTCGATGGTGCCCCAACATCCCCCAGGTTGATGAAGTCTGTCGATGGTGCCCCAACATCCTCCAGGTTGAAGAAGTCTGTCAGTAGTGCCCCAACATCCCCCAGGTTATTGAGGTCTGTCGGTGGTGCCCCTACATCCCCCAGGTTGATGAAGTCTATCAGCGGTGCCCCAACATCCACTATGTTAATGATTTATGTTGGTGGTGCCCCAAAATCCCTCAGCTTGATGAAGTCTGTCAGTGGTGCCCCAACATCACTCAGGTTGATGAAGTCTGTCAATGGTGCCCAAACATCACCCAGGTTGATGAAGTCTGTAAGTGGTGCCCAAACATCCACCAGCTTGATGAAGTCTGTAAGTGGTGCCCCAACATCCACCAACTTGATGAAGTCTGTCAGTGGAGCCCCAACATCGCCCAGCTTGATGAAGTCTGTCAGTGGTGCCCCAACATCGCCCAGCTTGATGAAGTCTGTCAGTGGTGCCCCAACATCCACCAGCTTGATGAAGTCTGTAAGTGGTGCCCCAACATCCACCAGCTTGATGAAGTCTGTCAGTGGTGCCCCAACATCCACCAGCTTGATGAAGTCTGTAAGTGGTGCCCCAACATCCACCAGCTTGATGAAGTCTGTAAGTGGTGCCCCAACATCCACCAGCTTGATGAAGTCTGTCAGTGGTGCCCCAACATCCACCAACTTGATGAAGTCTGTCAGTGGTGCCCCAACATCCACCAGCTTGATGAAGTCTGTAAGTGGTGCCCCAACATCCACCAACTTGATGAAGTCTGTAAGTGGTGCCCCAACATCCACCAGCTTGATGAAGTCTGTCAGTGGTGCCCCAACATCCACCAACTTGATGAAGTCTGTCAGTGGTGCCCCAACATCCACCAACTTGATGAAGTCTGTCAGTGGTGCCCCAACATCCACCAACTTGATGAAGTCTATCAATATTACCCCAACGTTCCATATGTTGATGATTTCTGTTGGTGGTGCCCTAAAATTCCATATGTTGATGATTTCTGTCGGTGGTGCCCCAAAATTCCATATGTTGATGATTTCTGTCGGTGGTGCCCCAAAATTCCATATGTTGATAATTTCTGTCGGTGGTGCCCCAAAATTCCATATGTTGATGATTTCTGTTGGTGGTGCCCTAAAATTCCATATGTTGATGATTTCTGTCGGTGGTGCCCCAAAATTCCATATGTTGATGATTTCTGTTGGTGGTGCCCAAAATTCCATATGTTGATGATTTCTGTCGGTGGTGCCCCAAAATTCCATATGTTGATGATTTCTGTCGGTGGTGCCCCAAAATTACATATGTTGATGATTTCTGTCGGTGGTGCCCCAAAATTCCATATGTTGATGATTTCTGTTGGTGGTGCCCCAACATCCCCCATGTTGATGATTTCTGTTGGTGGTGCCCCAACATCCCCCATGTTGATGATTTCTGTCGGTGGTGCCCCAAAATTCCATATGTTGATGATTTCTGTTGGTGGTGCCCCAAATATCCGTATGTTGATGATTTCTGTCGGTGGTGCCCCAAAATTCCATATGTTGATGATTTCTGTCGATGGTGCCCCAAAATTCCATATGTTGATGATTTCTGTCGGTGGTGCCCCAAAATTTCATATGTTGATGATTTCTGTCGGTGATGCCCCAACATCCCCCAGGTTCGGAAGTCTGTCAATAGTGCCCCAACATCCCATATGTTGATAATTTCTGTCGATGGTGCCCCAAAATCCCATATGTTGATGATTTCTGTTGGTGGTGCCCCAACATTCCATATGTTGATGATTTCTGTCGGTGGTGCCCCAAAATCCCATATGTTGATGATTTCTGTTGGTGGTGCCCCAACATTCCATATGTTGATGATTTCTGTCAGTGGTGCCCCAAAATCCCATATGTTGATAATTTCTGTCGGTGGTGCCCCAAAATCCCATATGTTGATGACTTCTGCTGGTAGTGCCCCAAAATTCCATATGTTGATGATTTCTGTCACTGGTATCACAACATCCCAAATGTTGATTTTTTATTTCGGTGGTGTCTCAACATTCCATATGTTGATCATTTCTGTTGGTGGTACCCCAACATCCCCCATGTTGATGATTTCTGTCAGTGGTGCCCCAACATCCCCCATGTTGATGATTTCTGTTGGTGGTGCCCCAACATTTCCCATATTGATGATTTCTGTTGGTGGTGCCCCAACATTTCCCATATTGATGATTTCTGTTGGTGGTGCCCCAACATTTCCCATATTGATGATTTCTGTTGGTGGTGCCCCAACATTTCCCATATTGATGATTTCTGTCGATGGTGCCCCAACATTTCCCATATTGATGATTTCTGTCGATGGTGCCCCAACATTTCCCATATTGATGATTTCTGTTGGTGGTGCCCCAACATTTCCCATATTGATGATTTCTGTTGGTGGTGCCCCAACATTTCCCATATTGATGATTTCTGTTGGTGGTGCCCCAACATTTCCCATATTGACGATTTCTGTCGGTGGTGCCCCAACATTTCCCATATTGACGATTTCTGTCGGTGGTGCCCCAACATCCCCCATATTGATTATTTCTGTCAGTGGTACCCCAACATCCCCCATGTTGATGATTTCTGTCATTGGTGCCCCAACATCCCCGATGTTGATGAATTCTGTCGGTGGTGCCCCAACATCCCCCATATTGATTATTTCTGTCAGTGGTGCCCCAACATCGCCCATGTTCATGACTTCTGTCGGTGGTACCCCAACATCCAACAATGTCCATTTCTATTGGTGGTGCCCCAAAATTCCCACATGTTGATTTCTATTGGTGGTGCCTCAACATCCCCCATGTTGATGATTTTTTTGTCAGTGGTGCCCCAACATCCCCTATGTTGTTTTCTATTGGTGGTGCCCCAACATCCCACATATTGATAATTTCTGTCAGTGATGCACCAACATCCCATATGTTGATGATTTATGTCGGTGGTGCCCCAACATCCCATATGTTGATGATTTCTGTTAGTGGTGCCCCAACATCCCAAATTTTGATTATTTCTGTCGGTGGTGCCCCAACATCCCATATGTTGATGAGTTCTATAGATGGTGCTCCAACATCTCCCATGTTGATGATTTCTGTCGGTGGTGCCCTAACATCCCATATATTGGAAGATTTCCGTCGATGGTGCCTCAACATTCCATATATTGGATGATTTCTGTCTGCGGTGCCCCAACATCCCATATATTGATGATTCTGTCGGTGGTGCCTCAACATTCCATATATTGATGATTTCTGTCTGCGGTGCCCCAACATCCCATATATTGATGATTTCTGTCTGCGGTGCCCCAACATCCCATATATTGATGATTTCTGTCTGCGGTGCCTCAACATCCCATATATTGATGATTTCTGTCTGTGGTGCCCCAACATCCCATATATTGATGATTTCTGTCGGTGGTGCCTCAACATCCCATATATTGATGATTTCTGTCAATGGTGGTGCCTCAACATCCCATATATTGATGATTTCTGTCAGTGGTGCCTCAACATCCCATATATTGATGATTTCTGTCAATGGTGGTGCCTCAACATCCATATATTGATGATTCTGTTGGTGGTGCCTCAACATTCCATATATTGATGATTTCTGTCTGTGGTGCCCCAACATCCCATATATTGATGATTTCTGTCAGTGGTGCCTCAACATCCCATATATTGATGATTTCTGTCAATGGTGGTGCCTCAACATCCCATATATTGATGATTTCTGTCAGTGGTGCCTCAACATCCCATATATTGATGATTTCTGTCAGTGGTGCCTCAACATCCCATATATTGATGATTTCTGTCGGTGGTGCCTCAACAGCTCATTTATGGATGATTTCTGTCGGTGGTGCCTCAACATCCCATATAGTGATGATTTCTGTCGGTGGTGCCTCAACATCCCATATATTGATGATTTCCGTCGGTGGTGCCTCAACAGTCCATTTATGGATGATTTCTGTCTGTGGTGCCTGAACATCCCATATATTGATGATTTCCGTCGGTGGTGCCTCAACAGTCCATTTATGGATGATTTCTGTCTGTGGTGCCTGAACATCCCATATATTGATGATTTCTGTCTGCGGTGCCCCAACATCCCATATATTGATGATTTCTGTCGGTGGTGCCTCAACATCCCATATATTGATGATACTGTCGGTGGTGCCTCAACATCCCATATGTTGATGATTTCTGTCGGTGGTGCCTCAACATCCCATATATTGATGATTCTGTTGGTGGTGCCTCAACATCCCATATATTGATGATTTCCGTCGGTGGTGCCTCAACATCCCATATATTGATGATTTCTGTCGGTGGTGCCTCAACATCCCATATATTGATGATTCTGTTGGTGGTGCCTCAACATCCCATATATTGATGATTTCCGTCGGTGGTGCCTCAACATCCCATATATTGATGATTTCTGTCGGTGGTGCCTCAAAGACCCCCAGGGTGTTTGGATAAAGAAGCGAAGAAGAAGGAGAAAAACAAAATGAATGAATCAGCAAATTGAAACCAATCAGTTGGACAGTCCAAGCATGCTTCCTCTATGTCATTACTTCCTCTATGTCATTACTTCCTCTATGTCATTACTTCCTCTATGTCATTACTTCCTCTATGTCATTACTTCCTCTATGTCATTACTTCCTCTATGTCATTACTTCCTCTATGTCATTACTTCCTCTATGTCGTTACTTCCTCTATGTCATTACTTCCTCTATGTCATTACTTCCTCTATGTCATTACTTCCTCTATGTCATTACTTCCTCTATGTCATTACTTCCTCTATGTCGTTACTTCCTCTATGTCATTACTTCCTCTATGTCATTACTTCCTCTATGTCATTACTTCCTCTATGTCATTACTTCCTCTATGTCATTACTTCCTCTATGTCATTACTTCCTCTATGTCATTACTTCCTCTATGTCGTTACTTTCTTTCTGCCACTACTTTCTCTATGTTACTACTTTCTCTGTGTCATTATTTCTTCTATGTCATTACTTTCTTTATGTCATTATTTCTTGCGTGTCATTACTTTCTCTATGTATTTACTTTCTCTATGTCATTATTTCTTCTATGTCATTACTTTCTCTATGTTACTACCTTCTCTATGTTGTTACTTTCTCTCTGTTATTACTTTCTCTATGTCATTATTTCTTCTATGTCATTACTTTCTCTATGTTACTACCTTCTCTATGTTGTTACTTTCTCTCTGTTATTACTTTCTCTATGTCATTATTTCTTCTATGTCATTACTTTCTCTATGTTACTACCTTCTCTATGTTGTTACTTTCTCTCTGTTATTACTTTCTCTATGTTACTACCTTCTCTATGTTGTTACTTTCTTCTATGTCATTACTTTCTCTATGTTACTACCTTCTCTATGTCATTACTTTCTCTATGTTACTACCTTCTCTATGTTGTTACTTTCTCTCTGTTATTACTTTCTCTATGTCATTATTTCTTCTATGTCATTACTTTCTCTATGTTACTACTTTCTCTATGTTACTACCTTCTCTATGTTACTACCTTCTCTATGTCATTACCTTCTCTATGTTACTACCTTCTCTATGTTACTACCTTCTCTATGTCATTACCTTCTCTATGTTACTACTTTCTCTATGTTACTACCTTCTCTATGTTACTACCTTCTCTATGTCATTACCTTCTCTATGTTACTACCTTCTCTATGTTACTACTTTCTCTATGTTACTACCTTCTCTATGTCATTACCTTCTCTATGTTACTACCTTCTCTATGTTACTACCTTCTCTATGTTACTACCTTCTCTATGTCATTACCTTCTCTATGTTACTACCTTCTCTATGTTACTACCTTCTCTATGTTACTACTTTCTCTATGTTACTACCTTCTCTATGTTACTACCTTCTCTATGTCATTACCTTCTCTATGTTACTACCTTCTCTATGTTACTACCTTCTCTATGTTACTACCTTCTCTATGTCATTACCTTCTCTATGTTACTACCTTCTCTATGTTACTACCTTCTCTATGTTACTACCTTCTCTATGTCATTACCTTCTCTATGTTACTACCTTCTCTATGTTACTACCTTCTCTATGTTACTACTTTCTCTATGTTACTACCTTCTCTATGTTACTACCTTCTCTATGTCATTACCTTCTCTATGTTACTACCTTCTCTATGTTACTACCTTCTCTATGTTACTACCTTCTCTATGTCATTACCTTCTCTATGTTACTACCTTCTCTATGTTACTACCTTCTCTATGTTACTACCTTCTCTATGTCATTACCTTCTCTATGTTACTACCTTCTCTATGTTACTACTTTCTCTATGTTACTACCTTCTCTATGTTATTACTTTCTCTCTGTTATTACTTTCTCTATGTTACTACCTTCTCTATGTTACTACCTTCTCTATGTTACTACCTTCTCTATGTTACTACCTTCTCTATGTTACTACCTTCTCTATGTTACTACCTTCTCTATGTTACTACCTTCTCTATGTTACTACCTTCTCTATGTTACTACCTTCTCTATGTTACTACCTTCTCTATGTTATTACTTTCTCTCTGTTATTACTTTCTCTATGTTACTACCTTCTCCATGTTACTACCTTCTCTATGTTACTACCTTCTCTATGTTACTACCTTCTCTATGTTACTACCTTCTCTATGTCATTACCTTCTCTATGTCATTACCTTCTCTATGTTACTACCTTCTCTATGTTACTACCTTCTCTATGTTACTACCTTCTCTATGTTACTACTTTCTCTATGTTACTACCTTCTCTATGTCATTACTTTCTCTATGTTACTACCTTCTCTATGTTACTACCTTCTCTATGTTACTACCTTCTCTATGTTACTACCTTCTCTATGTTACTACCTTCTCTATGTTACTACCTTCTATATGTTACTACCTTCTCTATGTTACTACCTTCTCTATGTTACTACCTTCTCTATGTTACTACCTTCTCTATGTTACTACCTTCTCTATGTTACTACCTTCTCTATGTCATTACCTTCTCTATGTTACTACCTTCTCTATGTTACTACCTTCTCTATGTTACTACTTTCTCTATGTTACTACCTTCTCTATGTTACTACTTTCTCTATGTTACTACTTTCTCTATGTTACTACCTTCTCTATGTTACTACTTTCTCTATGTTACTACTTTCTCTATGTTACTACCTTCTCTATGTTACTACTTTCTCTATGTTACTACCTTCTCTATGTTACTACCTTCTCTATGTTACTACTTTCTCTATGTTACTACTTTCTCTATGTTACTACCTTCTCTATGTCATTACCTTCTCTATGTTACTACCTTCTCTATGTTACTACCTTCTCTATGTTACTACTTTCTCTATGTTACTACCTTCTCTATGTTACTACCTTCTCTATGTTACTACCTTCTCTATGTCATTACCTTCTCTATGTTACTACCTTCTCTATGTTACTACCTTCTCTATGTTACTACTTTCTCTATGTTACTACCTTCTCTATGTTACTACCTTCTCTATGTTACTACCTTCTCTATGTTACTACCTTCTCTATGTTACTACCTTCTCTATGTTACTACCTTCTCTATGTTACTACCTTCTCTATGTTACTACCTTCTCTATGTCATTACCTTCTCTATGTTACTACCTTCTCTATGTTACTACCTTCTCTATGTTACTACTTTCTCTATGTTACTACCTTCTCTATGTTACTACTTTCTCTATGTTACTACTTTCTCTCTGTTATTACTTTCTCTCTGTTATTACTTTCTCTCTGTTATTACTTTCTCTATGTTACTACCTTCTCTATGTTACTACCTTCTCTATGTTACTACCTTCTCTATGTTACTACCTTCTCTCTGTTATTACTTTCTCTCTGTTATTACTTTCTCTCTGTTATTACTTTCTCTATGTTACTACCTTCTCTATGTTACTACCTTCTCTATGTTACTACCTTCTCTATGTTACTACCTTCTCTCTGTTATTACTTTCTCTCTGTTATTACTTTCTCTATGTTACTACCTTCTCTATGTTACTACCTTCTCTATGTTACTACCTTCTCTATGTTACTACCTTCTCTATGTTACTACCTTCTCTATGTTACTACCTTCTCTATGTTACTACCTTCTCTCTGTTATTACTTTCTCTCTGTTATTACTTTCTCTCTGTTATTACTTTCTCTATGTTACTACTTTCTCTATGTTACTACCTTCTCTCTGTTATTACTTTCTCTATGTCATTACTCTCTACTACGACGAATCTAGTAGCCATTATTATCCAGCCGTAGCTAGCAGTTACACAAAGAACCACCTGAAATAAGTAAAAGGACGCACAAACTAAAATATTTATAACAAACAGCCGTGATTTTAATCACTTCAATCTATTTTTATCAATTTGTAATTCTCCTCTCTTCCAATTCAAATCCCCTTTTCTCCATTTCCCACAATCCACTGTTTTAGTTCCAGAACCTCACACGTGACATTGGCCAGCCAATAAGATGGCGTCCCTTCAGGCCCAATCACTTATTGTGTGTTAGGTTCCCAGGGACTCTGGGCATTTTAAAATCTATCAGACCTAGCAATTAATTGGAAACCTTCCATGCAGAAGTTTCTGTAAGATCGTGGCATCTAGCTACATCGATTGTGGATGGTCCATGTGGAGTATAGGAGTAACAGCTACCACTCGGAGTTTTGTGTTTCATTTTTTTATTTAATTTTTTTTTTCTGCTTTCGCAGCTTTCACCTCTGGCGTGACTACATTTTACGTGTTAGTCCGTCCTCCCCCCTGGCAGCATCGGGATCCCTCGCCGTACATGCAGATAACCTCGTTTCGGATGTACTCATATGTTATCCATTAATGAGTAATTGACGTTTCATGCTGAGACCAGGGGTGTTTACCCCAGAGAAAAAATCATAAATAAAAATCCTAATAGGTGCAGCCGGGATTTGAACTTACAACCTCTCTGTGTCGAGATCGGCGTCTTTCCTCAAGACCAAACAGTCAGGCGTGTCTGATTTCAGACAAAACTGCTCCTTGTGTCAGTCACATCATCAACCGTTGTCTTATTTCATCTCATCATCATCACAACCATCGTCTGTGGCCTTCACCTCATACCCAACATCGTCTGTGGCCTTCATCTGATACTCAGCATCATCTGTGGCCTTCACACTCATTCTCAACATCGTCTGTGGCCTTCACACTCATTCTCAACATCGTCTGTGGCCTTCACCTCATACCCAGCATCATCTGTGGCCTTCACACTCATTCTCAACATCGTCTGTGGCCTTCACCTCATACCCAGCATCATCTGTGGCCTTCACACTCATTCTCAACATCGTCTGTGGCCTTCACCTCATACCCAGCATCATCTGTGGCCTTCACACTCATTCTCAACATCATCTGTGGCCTTCACACTCATTCTTAACATCGTCTGTGGCCTTCACCTCATACCCAGCATCATCTGTGGCCTTCACCTCATACCCAACATCGTCTGTGGCCTTCACCTCATACCCAGCATCGTCTGTGGCCTTCACCTCATACCCAACATCGTCTGTGGCCTTCACCTCATACCCAACATCGTCTGTGGCCTTCACCTCATACCCAACATCGTCTGTGGCCTTCACCTCATACCCAACATCGTCTGTGGCCTTCACCTCATACCCAACATCGTCTGTGGCCTTCACCTCATACCCAACATCGTCTGTGGCCTTCACCTCATACCCAACATCGTCTGTGGCCTTCACCTCATACCCAACATCGTCTGTGGCCTTCACCTCATACCCAACATCGTCTGTGGCCTTCACCTCATACCCAACATCGTCTGTGGCCTTCACCTCATACCCAACATCGTCTGTGGCCTTCACCTCATACCCAACATCGCATGTGGCCTTCACCTCATACCCAACACCGTCTGTGGCCTTCATCTCATACCCAACACCGTCTGTGGCCTTCACTTCATACCCAGCATCATCTGTGGCCTTCACCTCATACCCAACATCGTCTGTGGCCTTCATCTGATACCCAGCATCGTCTGTGGCCTTCACCTCATACCCAACATCGTCTGTGGCCTTCACCTCATACCCAGCATCGTCTGTGGCCTTCACCTTATACCCAACACCGTCTGTGGCCTTCACCTCATACGCAAAACCGTCTTTGGCCTTCACCTCATACCCAGCATCGTCTGTGGCCTTCACCTCATACCCAACACCGTCTGTGGCCTTCACCTCATACCCAACATCGTCTTTGGCCTTCACCTCATACCCAACACCGTCTGTGGCCTTCACCTCATACCCAACATCGTCTGTGGCCTTCACCTCATACCCAACATCGTCTGTGGCCTTCACCTTATACCCAACACCGTCTGTGGCCTTCACCTCATACCCAACATCGTCTTTGGCCTTCACCTCATACCCAACACCGTCTGTGGCCTTCACCTTATACCCAACACCGTCTGTGGCCTTCACCTCATACCCAACACCGTCTGTGGCCTTCACCTCATACCCAACATCATCTGACCGATATCTCTGCTCATTTCTCTTCCCAAATTGACAGACCGAACATGGAGAAACGATGGAGGCTGACAGGACGAGATGGAAGGAAGCTCAACAAAACAACACGACAGTTACAGGCCATGAACACAAAGTGGCGCTACACCTGCCAGGCAGTAGCATCAACATTACTGCCGGTATGGATCTTTTCGGTTGCAACACATGGTTGTGCATCGTGGACAATCTCGCAAGGACGGAAATAGATTCACTGGAAACAAAATGCAACAGAACAATCTTCAACATACCTTGATACTGAAAATGAGCAATGAAGACATCATTATCATTATCATCATTAGGTACCGGGCCTGCTGGCGTAGGTGGTCATGTCTCTCTCTCCACAACTTTCGATCTCGACAGCTATTTATAATTTCTGTTGTTGATCTTCTGCCAAGCCATTCTCTTAAGCTGTCTGGTATCTCTTCTCTTTGCTTCCCTCCATCTTTTCGGACCTCAATATTCCCAGTTGTTACAATATATTCCAGCTGTTCCCTTCTCATTACATAGCCAAAAAATGATGATTGTTTCTTCCTAATATTGGAAATTAGCTCTCTTTTTGCTGTGGCCTCTTTCAGAGCATTTTCATTACTCTTCTTTGCTGACCATGGTATTCTCAACATTCTTCTGTGAAACCATATTTCTACAGCCTCCAGTAATTTTCTTGTCTGTTGTCCTGTTGTCCTTGATTCACATCCATATGTTAAGACTGGCTCTACATAACATTTAAGAACTCTTTTTTACTTGTTTCTATTGTCAAAAATGGATTGCATAGCATCTTCCTCATTTTTTGGAAAACTGCTTTTGCCTGAGCCATTCTGTATCTCACCTCTTTTGTACATCTTCCGTCTGAGTTTAACAAAGTTCCCAAATATTTAAATTCATTTACCTGTTTTAATATTGTTCCACTTGTCTTTATTTTGCACTGATGTGATGTCTTTTTCTTTGTTGTCCTTTTCACTCTTATCAATTAAGACTGTATCATCAGCATACCTTAGATTATTTATATTATGACCTCTGATTGTTATTCCAGGCATGTCCCTTATGGATCTTAAAATAATCTCACTATAAATATTAAACAAATCTTGTGACAGCACACAACCTTGCCTAACGCCCTGTTTTATTTGTTGAAACATTCCCAATTGATTTCCAGTTCTTATGGCCGCTGTTTGTTGCCAGTACATGTTCTTTATTATTCTTAGATCTTTGTGGTCTACATTTATGTTTTCTAAAATGTTGATTATTTCTTGGTGCTTTACTTTGTCAAATGCCTTGGTATAATCTATGAAACATAGGTATAGATCTGTTTTCACCTCTATGGCTCTTTCTACTAAAGATCGTATGATGTATATGGCATTGCTTGTTCCTTTACCTACAACAAAACCACACTGTTCATCACTAATTTCTGGACTGATTTTGTTTCGCACTCTTCTCGTGATGATTCTTAGCAGTGGCGAATTCTCTGTGATGCCGCCGGTAGCCTGAACATGTTAACGAAATACAAAAGGAAATGATCATTTATTATATTTTAAAAAATAATTATATTACAAATTTTAGAATAATCTATTACATATTTCGTGGGCCAATATGATTTATTTGCTTTGATTTGCATTTATTAAAGCAAGGTTTTCCTCTGGTCACAATACGTTTGTGAATGAAACCGAAACTATTCTACATTGAAACCTCTGATAGCCAGCGGTGCATTTTTCCTCTATCCGGACTTTATATTAACGACCTTGACATTCAAAAATGGAATCAAAATAATATAGCGGGTGTTACCGCTAGAGGAATGCGGTTTCATGGGTTATTTTTAGCTCTAGCCAATCAGAATCGTCACAAAGTGAAAGTGAAACTATGTCTGATTACCGGAACTTCCTTAGCTATTTATAACTACGTTATGCGCATCAACATCTGTAGAAAGAACTTTTTCTGCTCTCAAGAGAATCAAATCTTATTGTCACTCAACTCAGACACAAGAACGCTTATCTGGTTTGGCATTAATGTCCTTTGAGAAATCATTCCTTCAGAAACTTAGAAACCAACCCAACAGTACTTTCAATGACAAAGTCATTGAGAAATTTTCGTCCCAAACAAGACGGATATAATTAACATAAATAAGTAAGTAATTTAAAATGTAATGATGTCATTAGAAAATATTACTTTATGTTAGTCCACTGAATATAATGTATGTTTTTATTTATTATGTCAGCGTTAGCCCAGACCCCAAAACCAGTATACGCCACTGATTCTTAGTAATATCTTAGTCATGTGACTCATAAGGCTTATTGTGCGATGATCATCGCATTCAGTGAGAGATACTTTCTACGTCCGAACTACTTTCCCCGTGGGAGATACTTTCTCCGTGGGAACTACTTTCTCAGTGAAAGATACTTTCTACGTCCGAACTACTTTCCCCGTGGGAGATACTTTCTCCGTGGGAACTACTTTCTCAGTGAAAGATACTTTCTACGTCCGAACTACTTTCCCCGTGGGAGATACTTTCTCCGTGGGAACTACTTTCTCAGTGAAAGATACTTTCTACGTCCGAACTACTTTCCCCGTGGGAGATACTTTCTCCGTGGGAACTACTTTCTCAGTGAGAGATACTTTCTACGTCCGAACTACTTTCCCCGTGGGAGATACTTTCTCCGTGGGAACTACTTTCTCAGTGAGAGATACTTTCTACGTCCGAACTACTTTCCCCGTGGGAGATACTTTCTCCGTGGGAACTACTTTCTCAGTGAAAGATACTTTCTACGTCCGAACTACTTTCCCCGTGGGAGATACTTTCTCCGTGGGAACTACTTTCTCAGTGAAAGATACTTTCTACGTCCGAACTACTTTCCCCGTGGGAGATACTTTCTCCGTGGGAACTACTTTCTCAGTGAGAGATACTTTCTACGTCCGAACTACTTTCCCCGTGGGAGATACTTTCTCCGTGGGAACTACTTTCTCAGTGAGAGATACTTTCTACGTCCGAACTACTTTCCCCGTGGGAGATACTTTCTCCGTGGGAACTACTTTCTCAGTGAGAGATACTTTCTACGTCCGAACTACTTTCCCCGTGGGAGATACTTTCTCCGTGGGAACTACTTTCTCAGTGAGAGATACTTTCTACGTCCGAACTACTTTCCCCGTGGGAGATACTTTCTCCGTGGGAACTACTTTCTCAGTGAGAGATACTTTCTACGTCCGAACTACTTTCCCCGTGGGAGATACTTTCTCCGTGGGAACTACTTTCTCAGTGAGAGATACTTTCTACGTCCGAACTACTTTCCCCGTGGGAGATACTTTCTCCGTGGGAACTACTTTCTCCGTGGGAACTACTTTCTCAGTGAGAGATACTTTCTACGTCCGAACTACTTTCCCCGTGGGAGATACTTTCTCCGTGGGAACTACTTTCTCAGTGAGAGATACTTTCTACGTCCGAACTACTTTCCCCGTGGGAGATACTTTCTCCGTGGGAACTACTTTCTCAGTGAGAGATACTTTCTACGTCCGAACTACTTTCCCCGTGGGAGATACTTTCTCCGTGGGAACTACTTTCTCAGTGAGAGATACTTTCTCCGTGCGAGCTACTTTCTCCATGCGAGCTACTTTCACCATGCGAGCTACTTTCTCCGTGAGAGATATTTTCCCTTTGCGAGCTACTTTCACTATCCGAGTACTTTCTCCACGCGAACTACTTTCATCATGCGAGATACCTTCACCATGCGAGCTACTTTCACCACGCGAGCTACTTTCACCATGGTAGCTACTTTCACCACGCGAGCTACTTTCACCATGGTAGCTACTTTCACCATGCGAGCTACTTTCACCATGCGAGCTACTTTTACCGTATGAGATACTTTCTCCATGCAAGCTACTCTCACAATGCGAGCTACTTTCACCATGTGAGCTACTTTCATCGTGCGAGATACTTTCTCCATATGAGCTACCTTTACCTTGGGAGATATTTCCTCCGTGCGAGCTACTTTCAAAGTGGGAGATACTTCTCCTTGGCCCAACTTACCCGGCACAACCATCCAGCCTGCTACCAATGTGGATATCATTACTCTTGTCAATACTACTCTCCCTTGTCAGTTTATAATATCTTCTTAATCTCATTATCCTTCATTACACCCTATTACATCACTTACACTATTACATCACTTACACTATTACATCACTTACACGATTACATCATTTACACTATTGCATCACCTACACTAATACATCACTTACACTATTACATCACATACACTAATACCTCACTTACACTATTACATCACTTACACTAATACCTCACTTACACTATTACATCACTTACACTATTATATCACTTACACTAATACATCACTTACACTATTACATCACTTACACTAATACATCACTTACACTAATACATCACGTACACTATTACATCATTTACACTAATACATCACTTACACTAATACATCACTTACATTATTACATCACTTACACTAATACATCACCTACACTATTATTTCACTTACAATATTACATCACTTACACTATTACATCACTTACACCATTACATCACTTACACTATTACATCACTTACACTAATACATCACCTACATTATGACATCACTTACACTATTACGTCACTTACAATAATACATCACTTACACTATTACATCACCTACACTATTACATCAACTACACTATTACATCACTTACACTATTACATCACCTACACTATTACATCACCTACACTAATACATCACTTACACTATTACACAAGTACATCATTCTTATCTTTTTTACTACTTTTATCATCACCACTAGTAGCCGTCTCCGCATCGAAGGTTGGCTACCATGGAGCGCCATTCCACTCTGTCTCTTGCTTTGATGGTGCAGGTTGTCATAGGCTGACTTGTCCATCTGTTGATGTTACTCGTCCATGTTAGTCTTGGCCTGCCTCTGCCTCTTTTACCCAGTATTTTCCCTTCCAAGATTACTTTTAGTAGGCTGTTGTGTCTTTTAACATATCCCCAAAATCTCATTTGTCTTGTTTGAATTGTGTTTAGTAGTTCTCTGTTCATTCTTAGTTTTTTTTTTATTTATCGGAACGCCACTAGTTGATGTAGAAGTTTTCATGCTGGTCCTGCCAATATCACGTATTCGTCATAATCATGTGCCATACCGTTTGGCGTAGGTGATCATGTCCTTCCACAATCTTCTATCTACAGTACATCGTATCAGTTCTGTTGTTGACTGTTTTCCATGCCATGACACCAAGCTATCCAGTATTTTCTCTCTTTGTCGTCCGCGATCTCTCTTTCCTTTTATTTTGCCAGTTGTAACCAAGTATTCCAACTTTCCTCTTCTCATGATGTGCCCGAAAAATGTTGATTGCTTCTCTCTGATGTATTTTAAGAATTCCCTTTTTGTGTTGGCCTCTTTGAGAACGTTCTCATTACTCTTTTAAGCTGTCCAGGGAACTTTCCACATTCTTCTGAGAAATCCCATCTCTGTGGCCTCTAATCGTCTTTTCATTTGTATCACGTATTACTGTACAGTAATAAAAAAAAAAAGTAAAGTTACCTTGTCACGCCAAGTGGCGTATAGGGAAATATGGTGTTGGTGACCATAAATTTTACAGACCTTCAGCACATGATTTTTGGGGGAATGTGGTCGGCATTACGCCCGTGCCGCTTTTACTTTCTCAGAAAAAAATCCAGTACCCATTAAAGGATGGGTGAATCTGGAAGCCGTCGGTTGGAATCGAACCCTACCTCTTGTCCTTTGTAGTCCAGTTCACTAACCACTGAGCTATCGCGGCTCCCTGTATAGTAATAATATCTCCTTATTTCAGCTCCCTGTGGAGCATAGGTCTTCAACAAACACTTTCAGCTGTCTGTGGAGCATAGGTCTTCAACAAATACTTTCAGTTGTCTGTGGAGCATAGGTCTTCAACAAACACTTTCAGCTTTCTGTTGAGCATAGGTCTTCAACAAATACTTTCAGCTGTCTCTGGAGCATAGGTCTTCAACAAAAACTTTCAGCTTTCTGTGGAGCATAGGTCTTCAACAAACACTTTCAGCTCCCTGTCGAGCATAGGTCTTCAACAAATACTTTCAGCTTCATGTAGAGCATAGGTCTTCAACAAACACTTTCAGCTTTCTGTGGAGCATAGATCTTCAACAAACTCTTTCAGCTCCCTGTCGAGCATAGGTCTTCAACAAATACTTTCAGCTCCATGTAGAGCATAGGTCTTCAACAAACACTTTCAGCTTTCTGTGGAGCATAGGTCTTCAACAAACACTTGCAGCTGTCTGTGGAGCATAGGTCTTTAATAAACACTTTCAGCTCCCTGTGGAGCATAGGTCTTTAATAAACACTTTCAGCTCCCTGTGGAGCATAGGTCTTTAATAAACACTTTCAGCTCCCTGTGGAGCATAGGTCTTCAACAAACACTTTCAGCTCCCTGTGGAGCATAGGTCTTCAACAAACTCTTTCCAAACCATTCTGTTTCTTGTCATTGTTTAAAGATCATTCCATGTCTCCCCCATCGTCATCATCTCTGCTTCCGTCTTCTCCAAGAATATTTTGATCTTTCTCCTTGTCTATTCCCCTGGGGATTCCAAAAAAGGTCCAGTCGTGTAATATAAGCAGCACTGTCCAACAATATATTCAGCCAGGACCTTTGAGGCAGTGCTGCAGGAGGCCGACGCCTGGAGTCGTAACTGTGGGACTGCCACCCTGGTTTGTCAAAAACTTAATGAGCTGAAACACTCGCTGGGCAATCTTCTAGCCAGTATCCTCGCTGTAATGAGAACCAATCGATGTTACAATCTCTCTACACTGCCAGTATCCTCGCTGTAATGAGAACCAATCGATGTTACAATCTCTCTACACTGCCAGTATCCTCGCTGTAATGAGAACCAATCGATGTTACAATCTCTGTACACTGCCAGTATCATGGCTGTAATGAGAACCAATCTATGTTACAATCTCTGTACACTGCCAGTATCATGGCTGTAATGAGAACCAATCGATGTTACAATCTCTGTACACTGCCAGTATCATGGCTGTAATGAGAACCAATCGATGTTACAATCTCTGTACACTGCCAGTATCATGGCTGTAATGAGAACCAATCGATGTTACAATCTCTGTACACTGCCAGTATCATGGCTGTAATGAGAACCAATCTATGTTACAATCTCTGTACACTGCCAGTATCATGGTTGTAATGAGAACCAATCTATGTTACAATCTCTGTACACTGCCATTATCATGGCTGTAATGAGAACCAATCTATGTTACAATCTCTGTACACTGCCAGTATCATGGTTGTAATGAGAACCAATCGATGTTACAATCTCTGCACACTGCCAGTATCATGGCTGTAATGAGAACCAATCGATGTTACAATCTCTGTACACTGCCAGTATCATGGCTGTAATGAGAACCAATCTATGTTACAATCTCTGTACACTGCCAGTATCTTGGTTGTAATGAGAACCAATCGATGTTACAATCTCTGTACACTGCCAGTATCATGGCTGTAATGAGAACCAATCGATGTTACAATCTCTCTACACCGAACACCGGAAGTTCACAAACTTCTAAAAATCTTGGGTTTAAATTTAATTTTAAAAGTGTATCCCGAGCAGGGATATACAGCCTGTTTTTATTTTCAAAGAATTATTTACTCTCTCTACTTTGTAACATCTGGTCTACGCCTCGTCACCGGTAGGGCTAGGCGTCCGACCTTATTTTTGTCTTATTGCATGTCTCCGGTAGGGCTAGATATCCGACCTTATTTTTGTCTTATTGCATGTGTCCGGTAGGGCTAGGTATCCGACCTTATCTAAGTCTTATTGCATGTGTCCGGTAGGGCTAGGCATCCGACCTTATCTAAGTCTTATTGCATGTCTCTGGTAGGGCTAGGTATCCAACCTTATCTAAGTCTTATTGCATGTCTCTGGTAGGGCTAGGTATCCAACCTTATCTAAGTCTTATTGCATGTCTCCGGTAGGGCTAGGCATCCGACCTTATCTAAGTCTTATTGCATGTCTCCGGTAGGGCTAGGTATCCAACCTTATCTAAGTCTTATTGCATGTCTCCGGTAGGGCTAGGCATCCGACCTTATCTAAGTCTTATTGCATGTCTCTGGTAGGGCTAGGTATCCAACCTTATCTAAGTCTTATTGCATGTCTCCGGTAGGGCTAGGCATCCGACCTTTTCTACGTTGACAAGAAGTCACAGACTGACAAACGGTGTGCGCTCGCTCACACTGGGCGAGCATTCTACCCGCAGCGCTGCAGCGGTCCGACCCTGTCTCTTCCAATTTGCAATCCCTGTGTTGTCTGATGTAATTTGTGAATATTAAAACGTTGCAAGTGAAATTGGAGAAGAAATTAATGGAAGATTGTGTCTGAGTTGGGTCGCAGAGTCAGAGTCGAGCGCTTCACGTCTCGTCACTCAAGATTTATGCAACACTCGATTCTTCCTCGTCATCTCTGATCACATCTCCCTGTCCCCTTTCCACCGTGACACCCCCACAATTGACCTATTGACCCCATGGGCTAAAAATAAACATCCTGCTCCAATTGATTTGTTTGTTTTCAATCACGTGACTCGGATAACCAATCAATGAATGGAAAGAATGAACGTTTTGTTTTTTGTTTTCCAATTGATAAAGTCGGTCGAAACATTGGTTTCACCAGCCTTTTCTTTATCCACAAAGCTGTTTACTGACACGCGACGTGGCATTGTGCGGCGCCGCATGATCTCTGCACCAATAGGACCGCGTGTTCATGTCTGTATGGACGATAGCGCCATCCTGCTAGCCATGAGCTATAATAGATCTAGCGCTCGTGTAGGTACGGGCATGTGTGGGTTGATGGTGGGCGAATGGGTGTGGGTGGCTATGTTTGTGTGGGAGAGTACAGACGCTACTGTTATTGTCTCCGTGTACTTCTACACTCAGCTGTCTGTCTCTCTGAGTACCCCACCCCCCTGCAGTGCATCTCGGGGTCCCTCTCTAAGACAATAAATGCGAAAGGGTCCTCATTGTTCTCTTCTGGTTTAGGACCTTCAGCTCCGATGAGGATCTCAGCTACGGTCACAGATCTTCAGCTCCGATGATGATCTCAGCTACGGTCACAGATCTTCAGCTCCGATGATGATCTCAGCTACGGTCACAGATCTTCAACTTCGATGATGATCTCAGCTACGGTCACAGATCTTCAGCTCCGATGATGATCTCAGCTACGGCCACATATCTTCAACTCCGATGAGGATCTCAGCTACGGCCACAGATCTTCAACTCCGATGATGATCTCAGCTACGGCCACATATCTTCAACTCCGATGAGGATCTCAGCTACGGCCACATATCTTCAACTCCGATGAGGATCTCAGCTACGGCCACAGATCTTCAACTCCGATGATGATCTCAGCTACGGCCACAGATCTTCCAGAAGAGCCAAAAATATTCCCATTCAGAGACATCTCAGAAAGTCCACGTGTCAAGAGTGGATCACGTGGTCTCTGTGTTTTCTAGACGTCATGAAATGAAGTGTCTCCCATGCACCAAGACTACGCAACTCGTGGATCGCTTGGAAGAACAGGTCCATTCAACTCGTGGATCGCTTGGAAGACCAGGTCCACACAACTCGTGGATCGCATGGAACACTAGGTCCACAAAACTCGTGGATCGCATGGAACGACCAGGTCCAAACCACTCGTGGATCGCTTGGAAGACCAGGTCCACACAACTCGTGGATCGCATGGAACGACCAGGTCAACACAACTCGTGGATCACATGGAACGACCAGGTCCACACAACTCGTGGATCGCATGGAACGACCAGGTAAACACCACTCGTGGATCACATGGAACGACCAGGTCCACACAACTCGTGGATCGCATGGAAGACCAGGTCCACACAACTCGTGGATCGCATGGAAGACCAGGTCCACACAACTCGTGGATCGCATGGAACGACCAGGTCCACACAACTCGTGGATCTCATGGAAGACCAGTCCACACAACTCGTGTATTGCATGAAACAACAGGGCCCACACGACTCGTGGGTCGAATGGATCGACCACATCCAAATAGCTTCGCACGAGCTGCCAGAAAGGACATGCCGGGGAGACATTTCCAACAATGATAGGCTGATGTTGTGACTCCCACATCTGACTTCTCTTCTCGTTACTTTCAAAGAGATCCCCACATGTGGGTGTAGCCACAAGGTGTGGGTGAAGTCATAACGTGTGGGTGTAGCCACAAGCAACTGGTTGCTAGATACAAGAGTTGTATTTCCCTTTCCCACATGTCGGTGTAGCCACACAGTGTGATTGAAGCCACAACGTGTGGGTGTAGCCACAAGCAACAGGTTGCTAGGTGTAAGAGTTGTCTCCCCCTGGTTTCTGCAGCTAAGAGCTACAGATAATCCCAAATCATTACTGCCTATGAGGTATGCAGTGTAGGGTCTCGACTTCTGTTAGGCACAAGTATTTTTGTAAACGCAGTCCTCTACTCGCTTCCCGGATGTTCTTCCTCCACACAACAAAGACGAGGGGCTCTCTTCAGCTTTTTAGTTTAGTTTAGTTTAGTTTAATTAAGTTAAGTTAAGTTTAGTTTAGTTTAGTTAAGTTAAGTTAAGTTTAGTTTAGTTTAGTTTAGTTATTTTAGTTTAGTTTAGTTTAGTTATTTTAGTTTAGTTTAGTTATTTTAGTTTAGTTTAGTTTAGTTATTTTAGTTTAGTTTAGTTTAGTTTAATTAAGTTAAGTTAGTTTAGTTTAGTTTAGTTTAGTTTAGTTTAGTTTAGTTTAGTTTAGTTTAGTTTAGTTTAGTTTAGTTTAGTTTAGTCGACTGGTTATCCTCATTGCACATCGTACAAGCTCATAAGTTCACAGGTCTCCTTCAAAGAATATCCCTCAACGTGTAGCGACTAACGTCACAGGTGTTGTGTTGATTGACAAGTCTTCTTTGGATTCCCATGTAGCGCTCTTGTCTGGCACCTCCCACCTTGACGTGATATCCGTGAGTTCTAGTCAAGGCTGCGGATTTAGGGTGATTTCTTGAGTCGCTTCTTTTGGCCCAGCATCCATGAGGGTATTCAGAATGTCAGGGCGGTCCATTGCCGTCCGGCACCCAGAATCAACCACACTGGCAAGTCTGACAGAACATTTATCACCTCTTACAGATAACCCACTAACCAACTAACTAACTAACTAACTAACTAACTAACTAACTAACTAACTAACTAACTAACTAACTAACTAACTAACTAACTAACTAACTAACTAACTAACTAACTAACTAACTAACTAACTAACTAACAAACTAACTAACTAATTAACTAACTAACTAATTAACTAACTAATTAACTAACTAACTAACTAACTAACTAATTAACTAACTAACTAACTAATTAACTAACTAACTAACTAACTAACTAATTAACTAACTAACTAACTAACTAACTAACTAACTAACTAGCTAAATAACTAACTAATAAACACACAAACTAATTAACTAACAAGCTAACTAACAGAATAAATAATTAACTAACTAAATAATTAACAAACTAACTAACTAACTAACCAACCAACTAACTAACTAACTAGCTAAATAACTAACTAAATAACTAACTAAATAATTAACTAACTAACTGACTAAATAATTAACTGACTGACTGACTGACTGACTAAATAATTAACTAATTAACAAACTAACTGAATAAATAATTAACTAACAAGCTAATTAACTAACTAACTAAATAATTAACTAACTAACAAGCTAATTAACTAAATAACTAAATAACTGACCAACTAATTAACTAGCTAACTAACTAACTAACTGACTAAATAACTAACTGACTAAATAATTAACTAACTAAATGACTAATTAATTAACTTACTAACAAGCTAATTAACTAACTAACTAAATAACTGACCAACTAATTAACTAGATAACTAACTAAATAACTGTCTAAATAATTAACTAACTAAGAAGCTAATTAACTAACTAAATAACCGACTAACTAGTTAACTAACTAACAAGATAATTAGCTAACTAACTAAAGAACTGACCAACTAATTAACTAGCTAACTAACTGACTAAATAATAAACTAACTAAATAACTGACTAACTAATTAACTAACTAACAAGCTAATTAAATAAACTAACTAAAGAACTGACCAACTAATTAACTAGCTAACTAACTAACTGACTAAATAATAAACTAACTAAATAACTGACTAATTAACTAACTAACAAGCTAATTAACTAAACTAACTAAAGAACTGACCAACTAATTAACTATCTAACTAACTGACTAAATAATAAACTAACTAAATAACTGACTAACTAGTTAACTAACTAACAAGCTAATTAACTAAACTAACTAAAGAACTGACCAACTAATTACCTAGCTAACTAACTAACTGACAAAATAATAAACTAACTAAATAACTGACTAACTAATTAACTAACTAACAAGCTAATTATCTAAATAACTGACCAACTAATTAAATAACGAACTGTCTAACTAATTAACTAACTAATTAACTAACTAATTAACAGACTAACTAACTAACTAACTAATTAATTAACTGACTAACTAATTAACTAACTTACCGACTATTAAATTAACTAACTAATTAACTGACTAACTAATTCACTAACTAAATAATTAACTGACTAACTAGTTAACTAAATAAATAATGAAACTAACTGATCAAATGACTAACTAATTAACTAACTAGCTAACTGACTAACTAATTAACTAACTAACTGACTATTAAATTAACTAACTAATTAACTGACTAACTAATTCACTAACTAAATGATTAACTGACTAACTAGTTAACTAAATAAATAATGAAACTAACTGATCAACTGACTAACTAATTAACTAACTAGCTAACTGATTAACTAATTAACTAAATAACTAAATAACTGACTAACTAATTAATTAACTAACTAATTAACAAGGCAATTAACTAACTAACTAACTGACTAACAAATTACCTAACTGACTAACTAATTAACTAAATAACTGACTAACTAATTAACTAACTAACTAAATAACTGACTAAATAATTAATAAACAAGATAATTAGCTAACTAACTGACTAACTAATTAACTAACAAACTAACTGACTAACTAATTAACTAACTAAATAACTGACCAACTAATTAACTGAATAACAGACTAACGTCTTAACTACCAAAATAAATAAATAACGAATTAACTAACTAACTAACTAATTAACTAACTAACTAGCTAACTGACCAACTAATTATCTAACAAACTGACTAACTCACAAACTCTGTAACAAACCAACAACTAACTTAATAATTCATAAACTTGATAGCAAACCAACCATCTAACTAAATAACTAACAAATTAATGAACTAACTAACTAGCCAACTAACTAAATAATAAACTAATAACTAAATAATAAAGTAATTAACTAATTAAATAATTAACTAATTAACTAATTAACTAATTAAATAATAAACTAATTAAATAATAGACTAATTAACTTATGATATAATAAACTAATTAACTAATGAAATAATTAATTAATTAACTAATAAAATAATAAATTAATTAACTAATGAAATAATACATTAATTAAATAATGATGTAAGAAATTAATTAACTAATGGAATAATAAATTAATTAACTAATGATATAATTAATTAATTAACTAATAAATAAATTGATTGATTAATTAATGATATAATAAACTAGTCAACTAATGATATAATAAACTAATTAACTAATGAAATAATTAATTTATTAACTAATTAAATAATAAACTAATTAAAAAATAAACTAATTAATTAATGAAATACTAAACTAATTAACTAATAAAATAATAAACTAATTAACTAATTAAATAATAAACTAATTAAATAATAAACTAATTAACTAACGAAATAATAAACAAATTAACTAACGAAATAATAAACTAATTAGATAATGAAATAATTAACTAATTAACTGCTTAAATAATAAACTAATTAAATAATAAACTAATTAACTAACGTGGGACTCCTTTAACTTCGTGACTAATGTTTTGATAGTCGATCCCGCCGACCATCAGAAGTTGTCTCCACCGTGGGACGCCTTTAACTTCGTGACTAATGTTCTGATAGTCGTTGCCTCTGACCATCAGAAGTTGTCTCCACCGTGGGACGCCTTTAACTTCTGATAGTCGTTGCCTCTGACCATCAGAAGTTGTCTCCACCGTGGGACGCCTTTAACTTCGTGACTAATGTTCTGATAGTCGTTGCCTCTGACCATCAGAAGTTGTCTCCACCGTGGGACGCCTTTAACTTCGTGACTAATGTTCTGATAGTCGTTGCCTCTGACCATCAGAAGTTTTCTCCACCGTGGGACTCCTTTAACTTCTGATAGTCGTTGCCTCTGACCATCTCTATGAATTATCACGAGTTATATACAATTACCAACCAGCGTTTAATGATTGACACCAAGGCCTGCGGGCTGAGAATGAAATCCCGGAATCACCCAAAGTTTGTGACGTCTTCATCTAAGTGAGCTATGGACGGCTGACGTCATTTTACTCACAACCGCTCCTGTAGACAAAGCTGAATACATCAAAACGGTTGGGTGATTCCATGCAGCTGACGGGCCATTGGCAACAAAAGATGTCTATGTGACGTAGCAGGGAAAAAAACAGTGTTTTCATTACGTCACTCGCCGCATCTACTCGTCACATCTACTCACCACATCTACTCACCACATCTACTCACCAGATCTACTCACCACATATACTCACCACATCTACTCACCACATATACTCAAAACATCTACTTCTCAAATCTACTCACCACATCTACTTACCACTTCTACTTACCACATCTACACACCACATCTACTTGCCACATTTACTCACAAAAACTACTTACCACATTTACTCACCACATCTACTTACCACATCTACTCACCATATCTACTTACCACATCTACTCACCACATCTACTTACCACATCTACTCACCACATCTACTTGCCACATTTACTCACCATATCTACTTACCACATCTACTCACCACATCTACTCACCAAATCTACACACCACATCTACTTGCCACATTTACTCACCACATCTACTTACCACATCTACTCACCACATCTACTTGCCACATTTACTCACCATATCTACTTACCACATCTACTTAACCACATCTACTCACCACATATACTCACCACATCTACTTACCACATCTACTTGCCACATCTACTTACCACATATACTTACCACATCTACTCACAACATCTACTTACCACATCTACTTAGCACATCCACTCAGCACATCTACTCATCACATCTACTCACCACATCTACTTACCACATCTACTCACCACATCTAATCACTACATCTACTCACCACATATACTCACTACATCTACTTCTCAAATCTACTCACCACATCTACACACCACATCTACTCACCACATTTACTCACCACATCTACTTACCACATCTACTCACCACATCTACTCACCACATTTACTCACCACATCTACTTACCACATCTACCTACCACATCTACTCACCACATCTACTCACCACATTTACTCACCATATCTACTTACCACATCTACCTACCACATCTACTCACCACATCTACTTACCACATCTACTCACCACATCTAATCACCACATCTACTCACCACATATACTCACTACATCTACTTCTCAAATCTACTCACCACATCTACTTACCACTTCTACTTACCACATCTACTCACCACATCTACTTACCACATATACTGACCACATCTACTTACCACATCTACTTACCACATCTACTTACCACATCTACTTACCACATCTACTTACCATATCTACTTACCACATCTACTTACCACATCTACTTACCACATCTACTTACCACATCTACCTATAACATTTACTAACCACATCTACTCACCACATTTACTCACCACAACTACTTACCACATTAACTCACCATATCTACTCACCACATTTACACACCACATCTACTCACCACATTAACTCACCACATCTACTCACAACATCTACACACCACATCTACTCACCACATTTACTCACCACATCTACTTACCACATCTACTCACCACATCTACTTCTCAAATCTACTCACCACATCTACTCACCACATCTACTTACCACATCTACTCACCACATCTACTTACCACATATACTGACCACATCTACTTACCACATCTACTTACCACATCAACTTACCACATCTACTTACCACATCTACTTACCACAAATACTTACCACATCTACTTACCACATCTACCTATAACATTTACTAACCACATCTACTCACCACATTTACTCACCACGTCTACTTACCACATTAACTCACCATATCTACTCACCACATTTACACACCACATCTACTCACCACATTAACTCACCACATCTACTCACCACATCTACACACCACATCTACTCACCACATTTACTCACCACATCTACTTACCACATCTACTCACCACATCTACTCACCACATTTACTCACCACATCTACTTACCACATCTACTCACCACATCTAATCACCACATCTACTCACCACATTTACTCACCACATCTACTTACCACATCTACCTACCACATCTACTCACCACATCTACTCATCACATCTACTCACCACATCTACTTACCACATGTACACACTACATCTACTCACCACATTTACTCACCACATCTACTCACCACATCTACTCACCACATCTACTCACCACATCTACACACCACACCTACTCACCACATTTACTCACCACATCTACTTACCACATCTACTTACCACATCTACACACCACATCTACTCACGACATATACTCACCACATCTACTTACCACATCTACTCACCACATCTACTCACCACATATACTCACCACATTTACTCACCACATCTACTCACCACATCTACACACCACATCTACTCACCACATCTACTTACCACATCTACTTACCACATCTACTCACCACATCTACTCACCACATCTACTCACCACCTCTACACACCACATCTACTCACCACATTTACTCACCACATCTACTCACCACATATACTCACCACATCTACACACAAAACCTACACACCACATCTACTTACCACATTTACTCATCACATCTACACACCACATCTACTTACCACATTTAGTCATCACATCTACTTACCACATCTACTTACCTCATCTACTTACCACATTTACTCACCACATCTACTTACCACATTTACTCACCACATCTACCATCTACATACCACATTTACTCACCACATCTACTTACCACATTTACTCATCACATCTACACACCACATCTACTTACCACATTTAGTCATCACATCTACTTATCACATCTACTTACCTCATCTACTTACCACATTTACTCACCACATCTACTTACCACATCTACTCACCACATCTACTCACCATATCTACTCACCACATCTACTTACCACATCTACTCACCACATCTACTTACCACATATACTTACCACATCTACTCACAACATCTACTTACCACATCTACTTAGCACTTCCACTCAGCACATCTACTCATCACATCTACTCACCACATCTACTTACCACATCTACTCACCACATCTAATCACCACATCTACTTACCACATTAACTCACCATATCTACTCACCACATTTACACACCACATCTACTCACCACATTAACTCACCACATCTACTCACCACATCTACACACCACATCTACTCACCACATTTACTCACCACATCTACTTACCACATCTACTCACCACATCTACTTCTCAAATCTACTCACCACATCTACTCACCACATCTACATACCACATCTACTCACCACATCTACTTACCACATATACTGACCACATCTACTTACCACATCTACTTACCACATCTACTTACCACATCTACTCACCACATATACTTACCTCATATACTTACCACATCTACTCACCACATCTACTTACCACATTTACTCACCACATCTACTTACCACATTTACTCACCACATCTACCATCTACATACCACATTTACTCACCACATCTACTTACCACATTTACTCACCACATCTACTTACCACATTTACTCACCACATCTACTTACCACATTTACTCACCACATCTACTTACCACATTTACTCACCACATCTACCATCTACTTACCACATCTACTTACCACATATACCATCTACTTACCACATCTACTTACCACATCTACTCACCACATCTACTTACCACATCTACTTACCACATCTACTCACCACATCTACTTACCACATCTACTCACCACATCTACTTACCACATCTACTTACCACATCTACTTACCACATCTACTCACCACATTCTACTTACCACATCTACTTACCACATCTACTCACCACATCTACTTACCACATCTACTTACCACATCTACTCACCACATCTACTCACCACATCAACTCACCACCTCTACACACCACATCTACTCACCACATTTACTCACCACATCTACTCACCACATATACTCACCACATCTACACACAAAACCTACACACCACATCTACTTACCACATTTACTCATAACATCTACACACCACATCTACTTACCACATTTACTCATCACATCTACTTACCACATCTACTTACCACATCTACTTACCACATTTACTCACCACATCTACTTACCACATCTACTCACCACATCTACTTACCACATCTACTTACCACATTTACTCACCACATCTACTTACCATATTTACTCACCAAATCTACTTATCACATTTACTCACCACATCTACCATCTACATACCACATTTACTCACCACATCTACTTACAACATTTACTCACCACATCTACTTACCACATTTACTCACCACATCTACTTACCACATTTACTCACCACATCTACTTACCACATTTACTCACCAATTCTACCATCTACTTATCACATCTACTTACCACATCTACTCACCACATCTACTTGCCACATTTACTCACCACATCTACTCACCACATCCACATACCACATTTACTCACCACATCTACTCACCACATCTACACACCACATCTACTAACCACATTTACTCATCACATCTACTTACCTCATCTACTTACCACATTTAATCACAACATCTACTTACCACATCTACTCACCACATCTACTTACCACATTTACTCACCACATCTACTTACCACATCTACTTACCACATCTACTCACCACATCTACTTGCCACATTTACTCACCACTTCTACTCACCACATCTACTTACCACATCTACATACCACATCTACTCACCACATCTACTTACCACATCTACTCACCACATCTACTTACCACATCTACTCACCACATTCTACTTACCACATCTACTTACCACATCTACTCACCACATTCTACTTACCACATCTACTCACCACATCTACTTACCACATCTACTCACCACATGTACTCACCACATCTACTTACCACATCTGCTCACCACATCTACTCACCACATCTACTTGCAACATTTACTCACCACATCGACTCACCACATCTACTTACCACATCTACTTACCACATCTACTCACCACATCTACTTACCACATCTACTCACCACATCTACTTACCACATCTACTCACCACATTCTACTTACCACATCTACTTACCACAACTACTCACCACATTCTACTTACCACATCTACTTGCCACATTTACTCACTACATCTACTCACCACATGTACTCACCACATCTACTTACCACATCTGCTCACCACATCTACTCACCACATCTACTTGCAACATTTACTCACCACATCTACTCACCACATCTACTCACCACATTCTACTTACCACATCTACTTAACACATTTACTCACCACATCTACTCACCACATCTGCTCACCACATCTACTCACCACATCTACTCACCACATCTAATCACCACATCTATTCACCATATCTACTTACCACATCTACTCACCACATCTACTTGCCACATCTACTTACCACATCTACTCACCACATCTACTCACCACATCTACTTGCCACATCTACTTACCACATCTACTCACCACATCTAATCACCACATCTACTCACCACATCTACTTGCCACATTTACTCACCACATCTACTTACCACATCTACTCACCACATCTACTTACCACATCTACTCACCACATCTACTTACCACATCTACTCACCACATTCTACTTACCACATCTAATCACCACATCTACTTACCACATTTACTCACCACATTCTACTTACCACATCTAATCACCACATCTACTTACCACATCTAATCACCACATTCTACTTACAACATCTAATCCCCACATCTACTTGCCACATTTACTCACCACATCTACTTACCACATCTACTCACCACATCTACTTACCACATCTACTTACGACATCTACTTGCCACATTTACTCACCATATCTACTTACCACATCTACTCACCACATCTACTTACCACATCTACTTACAACATCTACTTAGCACATCTACTTACCACATCTACTCACCACATCTAATCACCACATCTACTCACCACATCTACTTGCCACATTTACTCACCACGTCTACTTACCTCATTAACTCACCATATCTACTCACCACATTTACACACCACATCTACTTACCACATTAACTCACCACATCTACTCACCACATCTACACACCACATCTACTCACCACATTTACTCACCACATCTACTTACCACATCTACTCACCACATCTACTCACCACATTTACTCACCACATCTACCTACCACATCTACCTACCACATCTACTCACCACATCTACTCACCACATTTACTCACCACATCTACTTACCACATCTACCTACCACATCTACTCACCACATCTACTTACCACATCTACTCACCACATCTAATCAACACATCTACTCACCACATATACTCACTACATCTACTTCTCAAATCTACTCACCACATCTACTTACCACTTCTACTTACCACATCTACTCACCACATCTACTTACCACATATACTGACCACATCTACTTACCACATCTACTAACCACATCTACTTACCACATCTACTTACCACATCTACTTACCATATCTACTTACCACATCTACTTACCACATCTACTTACCACATCTACTTACCACATCTACCTACCACATCTACTCACCACATCTACTCACCACATTTACTCACCATATCTACTTACCACATCTACCTACCACATCTACTCACCACATCTACTTACCACATCTACTCACCACATCTAATCACCACATCTACTCACCACATATACTCACTACATCTACTTCTCAAATCTACTCACCACATCTACTTACCACTTCTACTTACCACATCTACTCACCACATCTACTTACCACATATACTGACCACATCTACTTACCACATCTACTTACCACATCTACTTACCACATCTACTTACCACATCTACTTACCATATCTACTTACCACATCTACTTACCACATCTACTTACCACATCTACTTACCACATCTACTTACCACATCTACTCACCACATCTAATCACCACATCTACTCACCACATCTACTTGCCACATTTACTCACCACATCTACTTACCACATCTACTCACCACATCTACTTACCACATCTACTCACCACATCTACTTACCACATCTACTCACCACATTCTACTTACCACATCTAATCACCACATCTACTTACCACATTTACTCACCACATTCTACTTACCACATCTAATCACCACATCTACTTACCACATCTACTCACCACATTCTACTTACAACATCTATCCCCACATCTACTTGCCACATTTACTCACCACATCTACTTACCACATCTACTCACCACATCTACTTACCACATCTACTTACCACATCTACTTGCCACATTTACTCACCATAACTACTTACCACATCTACTCACCACATCTACTTACCACATCTACTTACAACATCTACTTACCACATCTACTTACCACATCTACTCACCACATCTAATCACCACATCTACTCACCACATCTACTTGCCACATTTACTCACCACATCTACTTACCTCATTAACTCACCGTATCTACTCACCACATTTACACACCACATCTACTTACCACATTAACTCACCACATCTACTCACCACATCTACACACCACATCTACTCACCACATTTACTCACCACATCTACTTACCACATCTACTCACCACATCTACTCACCACATTTACTCACCACATCTACCTACCACATCTACCTACCACATCTACTCACCACATCTACTCACCACATTTACTCACCACATCTACTTACCACATCTACCTACCACATCTACTCACCACATCTACTTACCACATCTACTCACCACATCTAATCACCACATCTACTCACCACATATACTCACTACATCTACTTCTCAAATCTACTCACCACATCTACTTACCACTTCTACTTACCACATCTACTCACCACATCTACTTACCACATATACTGACCACATCTACTTACCACATCTACTAACCACATCTACTTACCACATCTACTTACCACATCTACTTACCATATCTACTTACCACATCTACTTACCACATCTACTTACCACATCTACTTACCACATCTACCTACCACATCTACTCACCACATCTACTCACCACATTTACTCACCATATCTACTTACCACATCTACCTACCACATCTACTCACCACATCTACTTACCACATCTACTCACCACATCTAATCACCACATCTACTCACCACATATACTCACTACATCTACTTCTCAAATCTACTCACCACATCTACTTACCACTTCTACTTACCACATCTACTCACCACATCTACTTACCACATATACTGACCACATCTACTTACCACATCTACTTACCACATCTACTTACCACATCTACTTACCACATCTACTTACCATATCTACTTACCACATCTACTTACCACATCTACTTACCACATCTACTTACCACATCTACCTATAACATTTACTAACCACATCTACTCACCACATTTACTCACCACATCTACTTACCACATTAACTCACCATATCTACTCACCACATTTACACACCACATCTACTCACCACATTAACTCACCACATCTACTCACCACATCTACACACCACATCTACTCACCACATTTACTCACCACATCTACTTACCACATTTACTCACCACATCTACTTCTCAAATCTACTCACCACATCTACTCACCACATCTACTTACCACATCTACTCACCACATCTACTTACCACATATACTGACCACATCTACTTACCACATCTACTTACCACATCTACTTACCACATCTACTTACCACATCTACTTACCACATCTACTTACCACAAATACTTACCACATCTACTTACCACATCTACCTATAACATTTACTAACCACATCTACTCACCACATTTACTCACCACGTCTACTTACCACATTAACTCACCATATCTACTCACCACATTTACACACCACATCTACTCACCACATTAACTCACCACATCTACTCACCACATCTACACACCACATCTACTCACCACATTTACTCACCACATCTACTTACCACATCTACTCACCACATCTACTCACCACATTTACTCACCACATCTACTTACCACATCTACCTACCACATCTACTCACCACATCTACTCACCACATTACTCACCACATCTACTTACCACATCTACCTACCACATCTACTCACCACATCTACTCATCACATCTACTCACCACATCTACTTACCACATGTACACACTACATCTACTCACCACATTTACTCACCACATCTACTCACCACATCTACTCACCACATCTACTCACCACATCTACACACCACACCTACTCACCACATTTACTCACCACATCTACTTACCACATCTACTTACCACATCTACACACCACATCTACTCACACATATACTCACCACATCTACTTACCACATCTACTCACCACATCTACTCACCACATTTACTCACCACATCTACTCACCACATCTACACACCACATCTACTCACCACATCTACTTTCCACATCTACTTACCACATCTACTCACCACATCTACTCACCACATCTACTCACCACCTCTACACACCACATCTACTCACCACATTTACTCACCACATCTACTCACCACATATACTCACCACATCTACACACAAAACCTACACACCACATCTACTTACCACATTTACTCATCACATCTACACACCACATCTACTTACCACATTTAGTCATCACATCTACTTACCACATCTACTTACCTCATCTACTTACCACATTTACTCACCACATCTACTTACCACATTTACTCACCACATCTACCATCTACATACCACATTTACTCACCACATCTACTTACCACATTTACTCATCACATCTACACACCACATCTACTTACCACATTTACTCATCACATCTACTTATCACATCTACTTACCACATCTACTTACCACATTTACTCACCACATCTACTTACCACATCTACTCACCACATCTACTCACCACATCTACTCACCACATCTACTTACCACATCTACTTACCACATCTACTCACCACATCTACTTACCACATATACTTACCACATCTACTCACAACATCTACTTACCACATCTACTTACCACTTCCACTCAGCACATCTACTCATCACATCTACTCACCACATCTACTTACCACATCTACTCACCACATCTAATCACCACATCTACTTACCACATTAACTCACCATATCTACTCACCACATTTACACACCACATCTACTCACCACATTAACTCACCACATCTACTCACCACATCTACACACCACATCTACTTAGCACATTTACTCACCACATCTACTTACCACATCTACTCACCACATCTACTTCTCAAATCTACTCACCACATCTACTCACCACATCTACTTACCACATCTACTCACCACATCTACTCACCACATCTACTTGCAACATTTACTCACCACATCTACTCACCACATCTACTCACCACATCTACTTACCACATCTACTCACCACATCTACTTACCACATCTACTTGACACATTTACTCACCACATCTACTCACCACATCTGCTCACCACATCTACTCACCACATCTACTCACCACATCTAATCACCACATCTATCACCATATCTACTTACCACATCTACTCACCACATCTACTTGCCACATCTACTTACCACATCTACTCACCACATCTACTCACCACATCTACTTGCCACATCTACTTACCACATCTACTCACCACATCTAATCACCACATCTACTCACCACATCTACTTGCCACATTTACTCACCACATCTACTTACCACATCTACTCACCACATCTACTTACCACATCTACTCACCACATCTACTTACCACATCTACTCACCACATTCTACTTACCACATCTAATCACCACATCTACTTACCACATTTACTCACCACATTCTACTTACCACATCTAATCACCACATCTACTTACCACATCTAATCACCACATTCTACTTACAACATCTAATCCCCACATCTACTTGCCACATTTACTCACCACATCTACTTACCACATCTACTCACCACATCTACTTACCACATCTACTTACGACATCTACTTGCCACATTTACTCACCATATCTACTTACCACATCTACTCACCACATCTACTTACCACATCTACTTACAACATCTACTTAGCACATCTACTTACCACATCTACTCACCACATCTAATCACCACATCTACTCACCACATCTACTTGCCACATTTACTCACCACGTCTACTTACCTCATTAACTCACCATATCTACTCACCACATTTACACACCACATCTACTTACCACATTAACTCACCACATCTACTCACCACATCTACACACCACATCTACTCACCACATTTACTCACCACATCTACTTACCACATCTACTCACCACATCTACTCACCACATTTACTCACCACATCTACCTACCACATCTACCTACCACATCTACTCACCACATCTACTCACCACATTTACTCACCACATCTACTTACCACATCTACCTACCACATCTACTCACCACATCTACTTACCACATCTACTCACCACATCTAATCACACATCTACTCACCACATATACTCACTACATCTACTTCTCAAATCTACTCACCACATCTACTTACCACTTCTACTTACCACATCTACTCACCACATCTACTTACCACATATACTGACCACATCTACTTACCACATCTACTAACCACATCTACTTACCACATCTACTTACCACATCTACTTACCATATCTACTTACCACATCTACTTACCACATCTACTTACCACATCTACTTACCACATCTACCTACCACATCTACTCACCACATCTACTCACCACATTTACTCACCATATCTACTTACCACATCTACCTACCACATCTACTCACCACATCTACTTACCACATCTACTCACCACATCTAATCACCACATCTACTCACCACATATACTCACTACATCTACTTCTCAAATCTACTCACCACATCTACTTACCACTTCTACTTACCACATCTACTCACCACATCTACTTACCACATATACTGACCACATCTACTTACCACATCTACTTACCACATCTACTTACCACATCTACTTACCACATCTACTTACCATATCTACTTACCACATCTACTTACCACATCTACTTACCACATCTACTTACCACATCTACCTATAACATTTACTAACCACATCTACTCACCACATTTACTCACCACATCTACTTACCACATTAACTCACCATATCTACTCACCACATTTACACACCACATCTACTCACCACATTAACTCACCACATCTACTCACCACATCTACACACCACATCTACTCACCACATTTACTCACCACATCTACTTACCACATTTACTCACCACATCTACTTCTCAAATCTACTCACCACATCTACTCACCACATCAACTTACCACATCTACTCACCACATCTACTTACCACATATACTGACCACATCTACTTACCACATCTACTTACCACATCTACTTACCACATCTACTTACCACATCTACTTACCACATCTACTTACCACAAATACTTACCACATCTACTTACCACATCTACCTATAACATTTACTAACCACATCTACTCACCACATTTACTCACCACGTCTACTTACCACATTAACTCACCATATCTACTCACCACATTTACACACCACATCTACTCACCACATTAACTCACCACATCTACTCACCACATCTACACACCACATCTACTCACCACATTTACTCACCACATCTACTTACCACATTTACTCACCACATCTACTTCTCAAATCTACTCACCACATCTACTCACCACATCTACTTACCACATCTACTCACCACATCTACTTACCACATATACTGACCACATCTACTTACCACATCTACTTACCACATCTACTTACCACATCTACTTACCACATCTACTTACCACATCTACTTACCACAAATACTTACCACATCTACTTACCACATCTACCTATAACATTTACTAACCACATCTACTCACCACATTTACTCACCACGTCTACTTACCACATTAACTCACCATATCTACTCACCACATTTACACACCACATCTACTCACCACATTAACTCACCACATCTACTCACCACATCTACACACCACATCTACTCACCACATTTACTCACCACATCTACTTACCACATCTACTCACCACATCTACTCACCACATTTACTCACCACATCTACTTACCACATCTACCTACCACATCTACTCACCACATCTACTCACCACATTTACTCACCACATCTACTTACCACATCTACCTACCACATCTACTCACCACATCTACTCACCACATCTACTCACCACATCTACTTACCACATCTACACACTACATCTACTCACCACATTACTCACCACATCTACTCACCACATCTACTCACCACATCTACTCACCACATCTACACACCACACCTACTCACCACATTACTCACCACATCTACTTACCACATCTACTTACCACATCTACACACCACATCTACTCACCACATCTACTCACCACATCTACTTACCACATCTACTCACCACATCTACTCACCACATTTACTCACCACATCTACTCACCACATCTACACACCACATCTACTCACCACATCTACTTCCACATCTACTTCTCAATCTACTCACCACATCTACTTACCACTTCTACTTACCACATCTACTCACCACATCTACTTACCACATATACTCACCACATCTACTCACCACATCTACTAACCACATCTACTTACCACATCTACTTACCACATCTACTTACCACATCTACTTACCACATCTACTTACCACATCTACTTACCACATCTACTTACCACATCTACCTACCACATCTACTCACCACATCTACTCACCACATTTACTCACCATATCTACTTACCACATCTACCTACCACATCTACTCACCACATCTACTTACCACATCTACTCACCACATCTAATCACCACATCTACTCACCACATATACTCACTACATCTACTTCTCAAATCTACTCACCACATCTACTTACCACTTCTACTTACCACATCTACTCACCACATCTACTTACCACATATACTGACCACATCTACTTACCACATCTACTTACCACATCTACTTACCACATCTACTTACCACATCTACTTACCACATCTACTTACCACATCTACTTACCACATCTACTTACCACATCTACTTACCACATCTACCTACCACATTTACTAACCACATCTACTCACCACATTTACTCACCACATCTACTTACCACATTAACTCACCATATCTACTCACCACATTTACACACCACATCTACTCACCACATTACTCACCACATCTACTCACCACATCTACACACCACATCTACTCACCACATTTACTCACCACATCTACTTACCACATTTACTCACCACATCTACTTCTCAAATCTACTCACCACATCTACTCACCACATCTACTTACCACATCTACTCACCACATCTACTTACCACATATACTGACCACATCTACTTACCACATCTACTTACCACATCTACTTACCACATCTACTTACCACATCTACTTACCACATCTACTTACCACAATACTTACCACATCTACTTACCACATCTACCTATAACATTTACTAACCACATCTACTCACCACATTTACTCACCACATCTACTTACCACATTAACTCACCATATCTACTCACCACAT
This sequence comes from Megaustenia siamemsis, assembly GCA_032433765.1. Lineage (NCBI taxonomy): Eukaryota > Metazoa > Mollusca > Gastropoda > Stylommatophora > Ariophantidae > Megaustenia > Megaustenia siamemsis. The sequence goes on from JAVIAB010000156.1 coordinate 4,173,162, forward strand.
TTACACACCACATCTACTCACCACATTAACTCACCACATCTACTCACCACATCTACACACCACATCTACTCACCACATTTACTCACCACATCTACTTACCACATTTACTCACCACATCTACTTCTCAAATCTACTCACCACATCTACTCACCACATCTACTTACCACATCTACTCACCACATCTACTTACCACATATACTGACCACATCTACTTACCACATCTACTTACCACATCTACTTACCACATCTACTTACCACATCTACTTACCACATCTACTTACCACAAATACTTACCACATCTACTTACCACATCTACCTATAACATTTACTAACCACATCTACTCACCACATTTACTCACCACGTCTACTTACCACATTAACTCACCATATCTACTCACCACATTTACACACCACATCTACTCACCACATTAACTCACCACATCTACTCACCACATCTACACACCACATCTACTCACCACATTTACTCACCACATCTACTTACCACATCTACTCACCACATCTACTCACCACATTTACTCACCACATCTACTTACCACATCTACCTACCACATCTACTCACCACATCTACTCACCACATTTACTCACCACATCTACTTACCACATCTACCTACCACATCTACTCACCACATCTACTCACCACATCTACTCACCACATCTACTTACCACATGTACACACTACATCTACTCACCACATTTACTCACCACATCTACTCACCACATCTACTCACCACATCTACTCACCACATCTACACACCACACCTACTCACCACATTTACTCACCACATCTACTTACCACATCTACTTACCACATCTACACACCACATCTACTCACGACATATACTCACCACATCTACTTACCACATCTACTCACCACATCTACTCACCACATTTACTCACCACATCTACTCACCACATCTACACACCACATCTACTCACCACATCTACTTTCCACATCTACTTACCACATCTACTCACCACATCTACTCACCACATCTACTCACCACCTCTACACACCACATCTACTCACCACATTTACTCACCACATCTACTCACCACATATACTCACCACATCTACACACAAAACCTACACACCACATCTACTTACCACATTTACTCATCACATCTACACACCACATCTACTTACCACATTTAGTCATCACATCTACTTACCACATCTACTTACCTCATCTACTTACCACATTTACTCACCACATCTACTTACCACATTTACTCACCACATCTACCATCTACATACCACATTACTCACCACATCTACTTACCACATTTACTCATCACATCTACACACCACATCTACTTACCACATTTACTCACCACATCTACTTATCACATCTACTTACCACATCTACTTACCACATTTACTCACCACATCTACTTACCACATCTACTCACCACATCTACTCACCATCTACTCACCACATCTACTTACCACATCTACTTACCACATCTACTCACCACATCTACTTACCACATATACTTACCACATCTACTCACCACATCTACTTACCACATCTACTTACCACTTCACTCACCACATCTACTCACCACATCTACTCACCACATCTACTTACCACATCTACTCACCACATCTACTCACCACATCTACTTACCACATTAACTCACCATATCTACTCACCACATTTACACACCACATCTACTCACCACATAACTCACCACATCTACTCACCACATCTACACACCACATCTACTTACCACATTTACTCACCACATCTACTTACCACATCTACTCACCACATCTACTTCTCAAATCTACTCACCACATCTACTCACCACATCTACTTACCACATCTACTCACCACATCTACTCACCACATCTACTTACCACATTTACTCACCACATCTACTCACCACATCTACTCACCACATCTACTTACCACATCTACTCACCACATTCTACTTACCACATCTACTTACACATTTACTCACCACATCTACTCACCACATCTACTCACCACATCTACTCACCACATCTACTCACCACATCTACTCACCACATCTACTCACCACATCTACTTACCACATCTACTCACCACATCTACTTACCACATCTACTTACCACATCTACTCACCACATCTACTCACCACATCTACTTACCACATCTACTTACCACATCTACTCACCACATCTACTCACCACATCTACTCACCACATCTACTTGCCACATTACTCACCACATCTACTTACCACATCTACTCACCACATCTACTTACCACATCTACTCACCACATCTACTTACCACATCTACTCACCACATTCTACTTACCACATCTAATCACCACATCTACTTACCACATTTACTCACCACATCTACTTACCACATCTATCACCACATCTACTTACCACATCTAATCACCACATTCTACTTACCACATCTACTCCCCACATCTACTTGCCACATTTACTCACCACATCTACTTACCACATCTACTCACCACATCTACTTACCACATCTACTTACCACATCTACTTGCCACATTTACTCACCACATCTACTTACCACATCTACTCACCACATCTACTTACCACATCTACTTACAACATCTACTTACCACATCTACTTACCACATCTACTCACCACATCTAATCACCACATCTACTCACCACATCTACTTGCCACATTTACTCACCACATCTACTTACCACATTACTCACCATATCTACTCACCACATTTACACACCACATCTACTTACCACATTAACTCACCACATCTACTCACCACATCTACACACACATCTACTCACCACATTTACTCACCACATCTACTTACCACATCTACTCACCACATCTACTCACCACATTTACTCACCACATCTACTTACCACATCTACCTACCACATCTACTCACCACATCTACTCACCACATTTACTCACCACATCTACTTACCACATCTACCTACCACATCTACTCACCACATCTACTTACCACATCTACTCACCACATCTAATCACCACATCTACTCACCACATCTACTCACCACATCTACTTCTCAATCTACTCACCACATCTACTTACCACATCTACTCACCACATCTACTCACCACATCTACTTACCACATATACTCACCACATCTACTTACCACATCTACTACCACATCTACTTACCACATCTACTTACCACATCTACTTACCACATCTACTTACCACATCTACTTACCACATCTACTTACCACATCTACTTACCACATCTACCTACCACATCTACTCACCACATCTACTCACCACATTTACTCACCACATCTACTTACCACATCTACCTACCACATCTACTCACCACATCTACTTACCACATCTACTCACCATCTACTCACCACATATACTCACCACATCTACTTCTCAAATCTACTCACCACATCTACTTACCACTTCTACTTACCACATCTACTCACCACATCTACTTACCACATATACTGACCACATCTACTTACCACATCTACTTACCACATCTACTTACCACATCTACTTACCACATCTACTTACCACATCTACTTACCACATCTACTTACCACATCTACTTACCACATCTACTTACCACATCTACCTATACATTACTAACCACATCTACTCACCACATTACTCACCACATCTACTTACCACATTACTCACCACATCTACTCACCACATTTACACACCACATCTACTCACCACATTTACTCACCACATCTACTCACCACATCTACACACCACATCTACTCACCACATTTACTCACCACATCTACTTACCACATTTACTCACCACATCTACTTACCACATCTACTCACCACATCTACTTCTCAAATCTACTCACCACATCTACTCACCACATCTACTTACCACATCTACTCACCACATCTACTTACCACATCTACTGACCACATCTACTTACCACATCTACTTACCACATCTACTTACCACATCTACTTACCACATCTACTTACCACAAATACTTACCACATCTACTTACCACATCTACCTATAACATTTACTAACCACATCTACTCACCACATTTACTCACCACATCTACTTACCACATTAACTCACCATATCTACTCACCACATTTACACACCACATCTACTCACCACATTAACTCACCACATCTACTCACCACATCTACACACCACATCTACTCACCACATTTACTCACCACATCTACTTACCACATCTACTCACCACATCTACTCACCACATTTACTCACCACATCTACTTACCACATCTACTCACCACATCTACATCACCACATCTACTCACCACATTTACTCACCACATCTACTTACCACATCTACCTACCACATCTACTCACCACATCTACTCACCACATCTACTCACCACATCTACTTACCACATGTACACACTACATCTACTCACCACATTTACTCACCACATCTACTCACCACACTCACACCACATCTACTCACACATCTACACACCACATCTACTCACCACATTTACTCACCACATCTACTTACCACATCTACTTACCACATCTACACACCACATCTACTCACACATTTACTCACCACATCTACTTACCACATCTACTCACCACATCTACTCACCACATATACTCACCACATCTACTCACCACATCTACTCACCACATACTCACCACATCACCAACACTACTCACCACATCTACTCACCACATCTACTTACCACATCTACTTACCACATCTACTCACCACATCTACTCACCACATCTACTCACACATCTACACCACATCTACTCACCACATTTACTCACCACATCTACTCACCACATCTACTCACCACATCTACACCACAACCTACTCACCACATCTACTTACCACATTTACTCACCACATCTACTCACCACATCTACTTACCACATTACTCACCACATCTACTTACCACATCTACTTACCACATCTACTTACCACATTTACTCACCACATCTACTTACCACATTTACTCCACATCTACTCATCTACATACCACATTTACTCACCACATCTACTTACCACATTTACTCACCACATCTACACACCACATCTACTTACCACATTACTCACCACATCTACTTACCACATCTACTTACCACATCTACTTACCACATTTACTCACCACATCTACTTACCACATCTACTCACCACATCTACTCACCATCTACTCACCACATCTACTTACCACATCTACTCACCACATCTACTTACCACATCTACTTACCACATCTACTCACAACATCTACTTACCACATCTACTTACCACATCTACTCACCACATCTACTCACCACATCTACTCACCACATCTACTTACCACATCTACTCACCACATCTACTCACCACATCTACTTACCACATTACTCACCATATCTACTCACCACATTTACTCACCACATCTACTCACCACATTAACTCACCACATCTACTCACCACATCTACACACCACATCTACTCACCACATTTACTCACCACATCTACTTACCACATCTACTCACCACATCTACTTCTCACATCTACTCACCACATCTACTCACCACATCTACTTACCACATCTACTCACCACATCTACTTACCACATCTACTCACCACATCTACTTACCACATCTACTTACCACATCTACTTACCACATCTACTCACCACATCTACTTACCACATCTACTTACCACATCTACTCACCACATCTACTTACCACATTTACTCACCACATCTACTTACCACATCTACTCACCACATCTATCTACATACCACATTTACTCACCACATCTACTTACCACATTACTCACCACATCTACTTACCACATTTACTCACCACATCTACTTACCACATTTACTCACCACATCTACTTACCACATTTACTCACCACATCTACATCTACATTACCACCATATCTACTTACCACATCTACTACTTACCACATCTACTTACCACATCTACTCACCACATCTACTTACCACATCTACTTACCACATCTACTCACCACATCTACTTACCACATCTACTCACCACATCTACTTACCACATCTACTTACCACATCTACTCACCACATCTACTCACCACATCTACTCACCACATCTACACACCACATCTACTCACCACATTTACTCACCACATCTACTCACCACATCTACTCACCACATCTACTCACAACACCTACTCACCACATCTACTTACCACATCTACTCACCACATCTACACACCACATCTACTTACCACATTTACTCACCACATCTACTTACCACATCTACTTACCACATCTACTTACCACATCTACTCACCACATCTACTTACCACATCTACTCACCACATCTACTTACCACATCTACTTACCACATCTACTCACCACATCTACTTACCACATTTACTCACCACATCTACTTACCACATTTACTCACCACATCTACTACATACCACATTTACTCACCACATCTACTCACCACATCTACTCACCACATCTACTTACCACATCTACTCACCACATCTACTTACCACATCTACTCACCACATCTACTTACCACATTTACTCACCAATTCTACCATCTACTTACCACATCTACTTACCACATCTACTCACCACATCTACTTACCACATTTACTCACCACATCTACTCACCACATCTACTTACCACATTTACTCACCACATCTACTCACCACATCTACACACCACATCTACTCACCACATTTACTCACCACATCTACTTACCACATCTACTTACCACATTTACTCACCACATCTACTTACCACATCTACTCACCACATCTACTTACCACATTTACTCACCACATCTACTTACCACATCTACTTACCACATCTACTCACCACATCTACTTACCACATTTACTCACCACATCTACTCACCACATCTACTTACCACATCTACTTACCACATCTACTCACCACATCTACTTACCACATCTACTCACCACATCTACTTACCACATCTACTCACCACATCTACTTACCACATCTACTTACCACATCTACTCACCACATCTACTTACCACATCTACTCACCACATCTACTTACCACATCTACTCACCACATCTACTCACCACATCTACTTACCACATCTACTCACCACATCTACTCACCACATCTACTTGCAACATTTACTCACCACATCTACTCACCACATCTACTTACCACATCTACTTACCACATCTACTCACCACATCTACTTACCACATCTACTCACCACATCTACTTACCACATCTACTCACCACATCTACTTACCACATCTACTTACCACATCTACTCACCACATCTACTTACCACATCTACTTACCACATTTACTCACCACATCTACTCACCACATCTACTCACCACATCTACTTACCACATCTACTCACCACATCTACTCACCACATCTACTTGCAACATTTACTCACCACATCTACTCACCACATCTACTCACCACATCTACTTACCACATCTACTCACCACATCTACTTACCACATCTACTTACACATTTACTCACCACATCTACTCACCACATCTACTCACCACATCTACTCACCACATCTACTCACCACATCTACTCACCACATCTACTCACCACATCTACTTACCACATCTACTCACCACATCTACTTACCACATCTACTTACCACATCTACTCACCACATCTACTCACCACATCTACTTACCACATCTACTTACCACATCTACTCACCACATCTACTCACCACATCTACTCACCACATCTACTTGCCACATTTACTCACCACATCTACTTACCACATCTACTCACCACATCTACTTACCACATCTACTCACCACATCTACTTACCACATCTACTCACCACATTCTACTTACCACATCTACTCACCACATCTACTTACCACATTTACTCACCACATTCTACTTACCACATCTAATCACCACATCTACTTACCACATCTAATCACCACATTCTACTTACAACATCTACTCACCACATCTACTTGCCACATTTACTCACCACATCTACTTACCACATCTACTCACCACATCTACTTACCACATCTACTTACCACATCTACTTGCCACATTTACTCACCATATCTACTTACCACATCTACTCACCACATCTACTTACCACATCTACTTACAACATCTACTTACCACATCTACTTACCACATCTACTCACCACATCTACTCACCACATCTACTCACCACATCTACTTACCACATTTACTCACCACATCTACTTACCACATTAACTCACCATATCTACTCACCACATTTACACACCACATCTACTTACCACATTAACTCACCACATCTACTCACCACATCTACACACCACATCTACTCACCACATTTACTCACCACATCTACTTACCACATCTACTCACCACATCTACTCACCACATTTACTCACCACATCTACCTACCACATCTACCTACCACATCTACTCACCACATCTACTCACCACATTTACTCACCACATCTACTTACCACATCTACCTACCACATCTACTCACCACATCTACTTACCACATCTACTCACCACATCTAATCACCACATCTACTCACCACATATACTCACTACATCTACTTCTCAAATCTACTCACCACATCTACTTACCACTTCTACTTACCACATCTACTCACCACATCTACTTACCACATATACTGACCACATCTACTTACCACATCTACTTACCACATCTACTTACCACATCTACTTACCACATCTACTTACCACATCTACTTACCACATCTACTTACCACATCTACTTACCACATCTACTTACCACATCTACCTACCACATCTACTCACCACATCTACTCACCACATTTACTCACCACATCTACTTACCACATCTACCTACCACATCTACTCACCACATCTACTTACCACATCTACTCACCACATCTACTCACCACATCTACTCACCACATCTACTTCACTCAAATCTACTCACTCACCACATCTACTTACCACATCTACTTACCACATCTACTCACCACATCTACTTACCACATCTACTCACCACATCTACTTACCACATCTACTTACCACATCTACTTACCACATCTACTTACCACATCTACTTACCACATCTACTTACCACATCTACTTACCACATCTACTTACCACATCTACTTACCACATCTACCTATAACATTTACTAACCACATCTACTCACCACATTTACTCACCACATCTACTTACCACATTAACTCACCATATCTACTCACCACATTTACACACCACATCTACTCACCACATTAACTCACCACATCTACTCACCACATCTACACACCACATCTACTCACCACATTTACTCACCACATCTACTTACCACATCTACTCACCACATCTACTTACCACATCTACTCACCACATCTACTCACCACATCTACTCACCACATCTACTCACCACATCTACTCACCACATCTACTTACCACATCTACTTACCACATCTACTTACCACATCTACTTACCACATCTACTTACCACATCTACTTACCACATCTACTTACCACATCTACTTACCACAAATACTTACCACATCTACTTACCACATCTACCTATAACATTTACTAACCACATCTACTCACCACATTTACTCACCACGTCTACTTACCACATTAACTCACCATATCTACTCACCACATTTACACACCACATCTACTCACCACATTAACTCACCACATCTACTCACCACATCTACACACCACATCTACTCACCACATTTACTCACCACATCTACTTACCACATCTACTCACCACATCTACTCACCACATTTACTCACCACATCTACTTACCACATCTACCTACCACATCTACTCACCACATCTACTCACCACATTTACTCACCACATCTACTTACCACATCTACCTACCACATCTACTCACCACATCTACTCATCACATCTACTCACCACATCTACTTACCACATGTACACACTACATCTACTCACCACATTTACTCACCACATCTACTCACCACATCTACTCACCACATCTACTCACCACATCTACACACCACATCTACTCACCACATTTACTCACCACATCTACTTACCACATCTACTTACCACATCTACACACCACATCTACTCACCACATATACTCACCACATCTACTTACCACATCTACTCACCACATCTACTCACCACATTTACTCACCACATCTACTCACCACATCTACACACCACATCTACTCACCACATCTACTTACCACATCTACTTACCACATCTACTCACCACATCTACTCACCACATCTACTCACCACCTCTACACACCACATCTACTCACCACATTTACTCACCACATCTACTCACCACATATACTCACCACATCTACACACAAACCTACACACCACATCTACTTACCACATTTACTCATCACATCTACACACCACATCTACTTACCACATTTACTCACCACATCTACTTACCACATCTACTTACCACATCTACTTACCACATTACTCACCACATCTACTTACCACATTTACTCACCACATCTACCATCTACATACCACATTTACTCACCACATCTACTTACCACATTTACTCACACATCTACACCACATCTACTTACCACATTTACTCACCACATCTACTTACCACATCTACTTACCACATCTACTTACCACATTTACTCACCACATCTACTTACCACATCTACTCACCACATCTACTCACCACATCTACTTACCACATCTACTTACCACATCTACTCACCACATCTACTTACCACATCTACTTACCACATCTACTCACCACATCTACTTACCACATCTACTTACCACATCTACTCACCACATCTACTCACCACATCTACTCACCACATCTACTTACCACATCTACTCACCACATCTAATCACCACATCTACTTACCACATTACTCACCACATCTACTCACCACATTTACACACCACATCTACTCACCACATTACTCACCACATCTACTCACCACATCTACTCACCACATCTACTTACCACATTTACTCACCACATCTACTTACCACATCTACTCACCACATCTACTTCTCACATCTACTCACCACATCTACTCACCACATCTACTACCACATCTACTCACCACATCTACTCACCACATCTACTCACCACATTTACTCACCACATCTACTCACCACATCTACTCACCACATCTACTTACCACATCTACTCACCACATCTACTTACCACATCTACTTACACATTTACTCACCACATCTACTCACCACATCTACTCACCACATCTACTCACCACATCTACACATCTACTACCACATCTACTCACCACATCTACTTACCACATCTACTCACCACATCTACTTACCACATCTACTTACCACATCTACTCACCACATCTACTCACCACATCTACTTACCACATCTACTACCACATCTCACCACATCTACTCACCACATCTACTCACCACATCTACTCACCACATCTACTTACCACATCTACTCACCACATCTACTTACCACATCTACTTACCACATCTACTCACCACATCTACTTACCACATCTACTCACCACATCTACTACCACATCTACTTACCACATCTACTCACCACATCTACTCACCACATCTACTCACCACATCTACTTACCACATCTACTCACCACATCTACTCACCACATCTACTCACCACATCTACTCACCACATCTACTCACCACATCTACTCACCACATCTACTTACCACATCTACTCACCACATCTACACCACATCTACTTACCACATTTACTCACCACATCTACTTACCACATCTACTTACCACATCTACTTACCACATCTACTCACCACATCTACTTACCACATCTACTTACCACATCTACTTACCACATCTACTTACCACATCTACTCACCACATCTACTCACCACATCTACTCACCACATCTACTTACCACATTTACTCACCACATCTACTTACCACATTACTCACCACATCTACTCACCACATTTACTCACCACATCTACTTACCACATTAACTCACCACATCTACTCACCACATCTACACACCACATCTACTCACCACATTTACTCACCACATCTACTTACCACATCTACTCACCACATCTACTCACCACATTTACTCACCACATCTACTACCACATCTACCTACCACATCTACTCACCACATCTACTCACCACATTTACTCACCACATCTACTTACCACATCTACCTACCACATCTACTCACCACATCTACTTACCACATCTACTCACCACATCTACTCACACATCTACTCACCACATCTACTCACCACATCTACTTCTCACATCTACTCACCACATCTACTTACCACATCTACTTACCACATCTACTCACCACATCTACTTACCACATCTACTCACCACATCTACTTACCACATCTACTTACCACATCTACTTACCACATCTACTTACCACATCTACTTACCACATCTACTTACCACATCTACTTACCACATCTACTTACCACATCTACTTACCACATCTACCTACCACATCTACTCACCACATCTACTCACCACATTTACTCACCACATCTACTTACCACATCTACTACCACATCTACTCACCACATCTACTTACCACATCTACTCACCACATCTACTCACCACATCTACTCACCACATCTACTCACCACATCTACTCTCACATCTACTCACCACATCTACTTACCACATCTACTTACCACATCTACTCACCACATCTACTTACCACATCTACTCACCACATCTACTTACCACATCTACTTACCACATCTACTTACCACATCTACTTACCACATCTACTTACCACATCTACTTACCACATCTACTTACCACATCTACTTACCACATCTACTTACCACATCTACTATAACATTTACTACCACATCTACTCACCACATTTACTCACCACATCTACTTACCACATTACTCACCATATCTACTCACCACATTTACACACCACATCTACTCACCACATTACTCACCACATCTACTCACCACATCTACACACCACATCTACTCACCACATTTACTCACCACATCTACTTACCACATCTACTCACCACATCTACTTCTCAATCTACTCACCACATCTACTCACCACATCTACTTACCACATCTACTCACCACATCTACTTACCACATCTACTCACCACATCTACTTACCACATCTACTTACCACATCTACTTACCACATCTACTTACCACATCTACTTACCACATCTACTTACCACATCTACTTACCACATCTACTTACCACATCTACCTATAACATTTACTAACCACATCTACTCACCACATTTACTCACCACATCTACTTACCACATTAACTCACCACATCTACTCACCACATTTACACACCACATCTACTCACCACATTTACTCACCACATCTACTCACCACATCTACACACCACATCTACTCACCACATTTACTCACCACATCTACTTACCACATCTACTCACCACATCTACTTCTCAAATCTACTCACCACATCTACTCACCACATCTACTTACCACATCTACTCACCACATCTACTTACCACATATACTCACCACATCTACTTACCACATCTACTTACCACATCTACTTACCACATCTACTTACCACATCTACTTACCACATCTACTTACCACAAATACTTACCACATCTACTTACCACATCTACTATAACATTTACTCACCACATCTACTCACCACATTTACTCACCACATCTACTTACCACATTAACTCACCATATCTACTCACCACATTTACACACCACATCTACTCACCACATTAACTCACCACATCTACTCACCACATCTACACACCACATCTACTCACCACATTTACTCACCACATCTACTTACCACATCTACTCACCACATCTACTCACCACATTTACTCACCACATCTACTTACCACATCTACTACCACATCTACTCACCACATCTACTCACCACATTTACTCACCACATCTACTTACCACATCTACCTACCACATCTACTCACCACATCTACTCACCACATCTACTCACCACATCTACTTACCACATCTACTCACCACATCTACTCACCACATTTACTCACCACATCTACTCACCACATCTACTTACCACATCTACTCACCACATCTACTCACCACATCTACTCACCACATTACTCACCACATCTACTTACCACATCTACTTACCACATCTACTCACCACATCTACTCACCACATATACTCACCACATCTACTTACCACATCTACTCACCACATCTACTCACCACATCTACTTACCACATCTACCTACCACATCTACTCACCACATCTACTCACCACATTTACTCACCACATCTACTTACCACATCTACTACCACATCTACTCACCACATCTACTTACCACATCTACTCACCACATCTACTCACCACATCTACTCACCACATATACTCACCACATCTACTTCACAAATCTACTCACCACATCTACTTACCACATCTACTTACCACATCTACTCACCACATCTACTTACCACATACTACCACATCTACTTACCACATCTACTTACCACATCTACTTACCACATCTACTTACCACATCTACTTACCACATCTACTTACCACATCTACTTACCACATCTACTTACCACATCTACTTACCACATCTACTACCACATTTACTAACCACATCTACTCACCACATTTACTCACCACATCTACTTACCACATTAACTCACCATATCTACTCACCACATTTACACACCACATCTACTCACCACATTTACTCACCACATCTACTCACCACATCTACACACCACATCTACTCACCACATTTACTCACCACATCTACTTACCACATCTACTCACCACATCTACTTCTCACATCTACTCACCACATCTACTCACCACATCTACTTACCACATCTACTCACCACATCTACTTACCACATATACTCACCACATCTACTTACCACATCTACTTACCACATCTACTTACCACATCTACTTACCACATCTACTTACCACATCTACTTACCACAAATACTTACCACATCTACTTACCACATCTACTATAACATTTACTCACCACATCTACTCACCACATTACTCACCACATCTACTTACCACATTAACTCACCATATCTACTCACCACATCTACACACCACATCTACTCACCACATAACTCACCACATCTACTCACCACATCTACACACCACATCTACTCACCACATTTACTCACCACATCTACTTACCACATCTACTCACCACATCTACTCACCACATTTACTCACCACATCTACTTACCACATCTACCTACCACATCTACTCACCACACCACATCTACTCACCACATTACTCACCACATCTACTTACCACATCTACCTACCACATCTACTCACCACATCTACTCACCACATCTACTCACCACATCTACTTACCACATGTACACACCACATCTACTCACCACATTTACTCACCACATCTACTCACCACATCTACTCACCACATCTACTTGCCACATCTACACACCACATCTACTCACCACATTTACTCACCACATCTACTTACCACATCTACTTGCCACATCTACTCACCACATCTACTCACCACATCTACTCACCACATCTACTTACCACATCTACTCACCACATCTACTCACCACATTTACTCACCACATCTACTCACCACATCTACACACCACATCTACTCACCACATCTACTTACCACATCTACTTACCACATCTACTCACCACATCTACTCACCACATCTACTCACCACCTCTACACACCACATCTACTCACCACATTTACTCACCACATCTACTCACCACATATACTCACCACATCTACACACAAAACCCTACACACCACATCTACTTACCACATTTACTCATCACATCTACACACCACATCTACTTACCACATTTACTCACCACATCTACTTACCACATCTACTTACCTCATCTACTTACCACATTTACTCACCACATCTACTTACCACATTTACTCACCACATCTACCATCTACATACCACATTTACTCACCACATCTACTTACCACATTTACTCACCACATCTACACACCACATCTACTTACCACATTTACTCATCACATCTACTTACACATCTACTTACCACATCTACTTACCACATTTACTCACCACATCTACTTACCACATCTACTCACCACATCTACTCACCACATCTACTCACCACATCTACTTACCACATCTACTTACCACATCTACTCACCACATCTACTTACCACATCTACTTACCACATCTACTCACAACATCTACTTACCACATCTACTTACCACTTCTACTCACCACATCTACTCACCACATCTACTCACCACATCTACTTACCACATCTACTCACCACATCTACTCACCACATCTACTTACCACATTACTCACCACATCTACTCACCACATTTACACACCACATCTACTCACCACATTAACTACTCACCACATCTACTCACCACATCTACACCCACATCTACTTACCACATTTACTCACCACATCTACTTACCACATCTACTCACCACATCTACTTCTCAATCTACTCACCACATCTACTCACCACATCTACTTACCACATCTACTCACCACATCTACTCACCACATCTACTCACAACATCTACTCACCACATCTACTCACCACATCTACTCACCACATCTACTTACCACATCTACTCACCACATCTACTTACCACATCTACTTGACACATTTACTCACCACATCTACTCACCCACATCTACTCACCACATCTACTCACCACATCTACTCACCACATCTACTCACCACATCTATTCACCACATCTACTTACCACATCTACTCACCACATCTACTTACCACATCTACTTACCACATCTACTCACCACATCTACTCACCACATCTACTTGCCACATCTACTTACCACATCTACTCACCACATCTACTCACCACATCTACTCACCACATCTACTTGCCACATTTACTCACCACATCTACTTACCACATCTACTCACCACATCTACTTACCACATCTACTCACCACATCTACTTACCACATCTACTCACCACATCTACTTACCACATCTAATCACCACATCTACTTACCACATTTACTCACCACATCTACTTACCACATCTAATCACCACATCTACTTACCACATCTAATCACCACATCTACTTACAACATCTAATCCCACATCTACTTGCCACATTTACTCACCACATCTACTTACCACATCTACTCACCACATCTACTTACCACATCTACTTACGACATCTACTTGCCACATTACTCACCATATCTACTTACCACATCTACTCACCACATCTACTTACCACATCTACTTACAACATCTACTTAGCACATCTACTTACCACATCTACTCACCACATCTAATCACCACATCTACTCACCACATCTACTTGCCACATTTACTCACCACGTCTACTTACCACATTAACTCACCATATCTACTCACCACATTACACACCACATCTACTTACCACATTAACTCACCACATCTACTCACCACATCTACACACCACATCTACTCACCACATTTACTCACCACATCTACTTACCACATCTACTCACCACATCTACTCACCACATTTACTCACCACATCTACCTACCACATCTACCTACCACATCTACTCACCACATCTACTCACCACATTTACTCACCACATCTACTTACCACATCTACTACCACATCTACTCACCACATCTACTTACCACATCTACTCACCACATCTAATCAACACATCTACTCACCACATATACTCACTACATCTACTTCTCAATCTACTCACCACATCTACTTACCACATCTACTTACCACATCTACTCACCACATCTACTTACCACATATACTGACCACATCTACTTACCACATCTACTAACCACATCTACTTACCACATCTACTTACCACATCTACTTACCACATCTACTTACCACATCTACTTACCACATCTACTTACCACATCTACTTACCACATCTACCTACCACATCTACTCACCACATCTACTCACCACATTTACTCACCACATCTACTTACCACATCTACCTACCACATCTACTCACCACATCTACTTACCACATCTACTCACCACATCTAATCACCACATCTACTCACCACATATACTCACTACATCTACTTCTCAATCTACTCACCACATCTACTTACCACATTCTACTTACCACATCTACTCACCACATCTACTTACCACATATACTGACCACATCTACTTACCACATCTACTTACCACATCTACTTACCACATCTACTTACCACATCTACTTACCATATCTACTTACCACATCTACTTACCACATCTACTTACCACATCTACTTACCACATCTACCTATAACATTTACTAACCACATCTACTCACCACATTTACTCACCACATCTACTTACCACATTAACTCACCATATCTACTCACCACATTTACACACCACATCTACTCACCACATTAACTCACCACATCTACTCACCACATCTACACACCACATCTACTCACCACATTTACTCACCACATCTACTTACCACATTACTCACCACATCTACTTCTCAAATCTACTCACCACATCTACTCACCACATCTACTTACCACATCTACTCACCACATCTACTTACCACATATACTGACCACATCTACTTACCACATCTACTTACCACATCTACTTACCACATCTACTTACCACATCTACTTACCACATCTACTTACCACAAATACTTACCACATCTACTTACCACATCTACTATAACATTTACTAACCACATCTACTCACCACATTTACTCACCACGTCTACTTACCACATTAACTCACCATATCTACTCACCACATTTACACACCACATCTACTCACCACATAACTCACCACATCTACTCACCACATCTACACACCACATCTACTCACCACATTTACTCACCACATCTACTTACCACATTTACTCACCACATCTACTTCTCAAATCTACTCACCACATCTACTCACCACATCTACTTACCACATCTACTCACCACATCTACTTACCACATATACTGACCACATCTACTTACCACATCTACTTACCACATCTACTTACCACATCTACTTACCACATCTACTTACCACATCTACTTACCACAAATACTTACCACATCTACTTACCACATCTACTATAACATTTACTAACCACATCTACTCACCACATTTACTCACCACATCTACTTACCACATTAACTCACCATATCTACTCACCACATTTACACACCACATCTACTCACCACATTAACTCACCACATCTACTCACCACATCTACACACCACATCTACTCACCACATTTACTCACCACATCTACTTACCACATCTACTCACCACATCTACTCACCACATTTACTCACCACATCTACTTACCACATCTACTACCACATCTACTCACCACATCTACTCACCACATTTACTCACCACATCTACTTACCACATCTACCTACCACATCTACTCACCACATCTACTCATCACATCTACTCACCACATCTACTTACCACATGTACACACTACATCTACTCACCACATTTACTCACCACATCTACTCACCACATCTACTCACCACATCTACTCACCACATCTACACACCACATCTACTCACCACATTTACTCACCACATCTACTTACCACATCTACTTACCACATCTACACACCACATCTACTCACCACATATACTCACCACATCTACTTACCACATCTACTCACCACATCTACTCACCACATTACTACTCACCACATCTACTCACCACATCTACACACCACATCTACTCACCACATCTACTTTCCACATCTACTTACCACATCTACTCACCACATCTACTCACCACATCTACTCACCACATCTACACACCACATCTACTCACCACATTTACTCACCACATCTACTCACCACATATACTCACCACATCTACACACCAAAACCTACACACCACATCTACTTACCACATTTACTCATCACATCTACACACCACATCTACTTACCACATTTACTCACCACATCTACTTACCACATCTACTTACCACATCTACTTACCACATTTACTCACCACATCTACTTACCACATTTACTCACCACATCTACCATCTACATACCACATTACTCACCACATCTACTTACCACATTTACTCACCACATCTACACACCACATCTACTTACCACATTTACTCTCACATCTACTTATCACATCTACTTACCACATCTACTTACCACATTTACTCACCACATCTACTTACCACATCTACTCACCACATCTACTCACCACATCTACTCACCACATCTACTTACCACATCTACTTACCACATCTACTCACCACATCTACTTACCACATCTACTTACCACATCTACTCACCACATCTACTTACCACATCTACTTACCACTTCTACTCACCACATCTACTCACCACATCTACTCACTCACACACATCTACTTACCACATCTACTCACCACATCTACTCACCACATCTACTTACCACATTAACTCACCACATCTACTCACCACATTTACACACCACATCTACTCCACCATTAACTCACCACATCTACTCACCACATCTACACATCTACACACCACATCTACTTACCACATTTACTCACCACATCTACTTACCACATCTACTCACCACATCTACTTCTCAAATCTACTCACCACATCTACTCACCACATCTACTTACCACATCTACTCACCACATCTACTCACCACATCTACTTGCAACATTTACTCACCACATCTACTCACCACATCTACTCACCACATCTACTTACCACATCTACTCACCACATTCTACTTACCACATCTACTTGACACATTTACTCACCACATCTACTCACCACATCTGCTCACCACATCTACTCACCACATCTACTCACCACATCTACTCACCACATCTATTCACCACATCTACTTACCACATCTACTCACCACATCTACTTACCACATCTACTTACCACATCTACTCACCACATCTACTCACCACATCTACTTGCCACATCTACTTACCACATCTACTCACCACATCTAATCACCACATCTACTCACCACATCTACTTGCCACATTTACTCACCACATCTACTTACCACATCTACTCACCACATCTACTTACCACATCTACTCACCACATCTACTTACCACATCTACTCACCACATTCTACTTACCACATCTAATCACCACATCTACTTACCACATTTACTCACCACATTCTACTTACCACATCTAATCACCACATCTACTTACCACATCTAATCACCACATTCTACTTACAACATCTAATCCCCACATCTACTTGCCACATTTACTCACCACATCTACTTACCACATCTACTCACCACATCTACTTACCACATCTACTTACGACATCTACTTGCCACATTACTCACCATATCTACTTACCACATCTACTCACCACATCTACTTACCACATCTACTTACAACATCTACTTAGCACATCACCTACTTACCACATCTACTCACCACATCTAATCACCACATCTACTCACCACATCTACTTGCCACATTTACTCACCACGTCTACTTACCTCATTAACTCACCATATCTACTCACCACATTTACACACCACATCTACTTACCACATTACTCACCACATCTACTCACCACATCTACACACCACATCTACTCACCACATTTACTCACCACATCTACTTACCACATCTACTCACCACATCTACTCACCACATTTACTCACCACATCTACCTACCACATCTACCTACCACATCTACTCACCACATCTACTCACCACATTTACTCACCACATCTACTTACCACATCTACCTACCACATCTACTCACCACATCTACTTACCACATCTACTCACCACATCTAATCAACACATCTACTCACCACATATACTCACTACATCTACTCTCAAATCTACTCACCACATCTACTTACCACTTCTACTTACCACATCTACTCACCACATCTACTTACCACATATACTGACCACATCTACTTACCACATCTACTAACCACATCTACTTACCACATCTACTTACCACATCTACTTACCACATCTACTTACCACATCTACTTACCACATCTACTTACCACATCTACTTACCACCACATCTACTACCACATCTACTCACCACATCTACTCACCACATTACTCACCACATCTACTTACCACATCTACCTACCACATCTACTCACCACATCTACTTACCACATCTACTCACCACATCTACTCACCACATCTACTCACCACATATACTCACCACATCTACTTCTCAAATCTACTCACCACATCTACTTACCACATCTACTTACCACATCTACTCACCACATCTACTTACCACATATACTCACCACATCTACTTACCACATCTACTTACCACATCTACTTACCACATCTACTTACCACATCTACTTACCATATCTACTTACCACATCTACTTACCACATCTACTTACCACATCTACTTACCACATCTACCTATAACATTTACTAACCACATCTACTCACCACATTTACTCACCACATCTACTTACCACATTAACTCACCATATCTACTCACCACATTTACACACCACATCTACTCACCACATTAACTCACCACATCTACTCACCACATCTACACACCACATCTACTCACCACATTTACTCACCACATCTACTTACCACATCTACTCACCACATCTACTTCTCAAATCTACTCACCACATCTACTCACCACATCTACTTACCACATCTACTCACCACATCTACTTACCACATATACTGACCACATCTACTTACCACATCTACTTACCACATCTACTTACCACATCTACTTACCACATCTACTTACCACATCTACTTACCACATCTACTTACCACATCTACTATAACATTTACTAACCACATCTACTCACCACATTTACTCACCACATCTACTTACCACATTACTCACCATATCTACTCACCACATTTACACACCACATCTACTCACCACATTAACTCACCACATCTACTCACCACATCTACACACCACATCTACTCACCACATTTACTCACCACATCTACTTACCACATCTACTCACCACATCTACTTCTCAAATCTACTCACCACATCTACTCACCACATCTACTTACCACATCTACTCACCACATCTACTTACCACATATACTGACCACATCTACTTACCACATCTACTTACCACATCTACTTACCACATCTACTTACCACATCTACTTACCACATCTACTTACCACAAATACTTACCACATCTACTTACCACATCTACCTATAACATTTACTAACCACATCTACTCACCACATTTACTCACCACATCTACTTACCACATTTACTCACCATATCTACTCACCACATTTACACACCACATCTACTCACCACATTACTCACCACATCTACTCACCACATCTACACACCACATCTACTCACCACATTTACTCACCACATCTACTTACCACATCTACTCACCACATCTACTCACCACATTTACTCACCACATCTACTTACCACATCTACCTACCACATCTACTCACCACATCTACTCACCACATTTACTCACCACATCTACTTACCACATCTACCTACCACATCTACTCACCACATCTACTCACCACATCTACTCACCACATCTACTTACCACATGTACACACTACATCTACTCACCACATTTACTCACCACATCTACTCACCACATCTACTCACTCACCACATCTACTCACCACATCTACACACCACATCTACTCACCACATTTACTCACCACATCTACTTACCACATCTACTTACCACATCTACACACCACATCTACTCACCACATATACTCACCACATCTACTTACCACATCTACTCACCACATCTACTCACCACATTTACTCACCACATCTACTCACCACATCTACACACCACATCTACTCACCACATCTACTTACCACATCTACTTACCACATCTACTCACCACATCTACTCACCACATCTACTCACCACCTCTACACACTCACACATCTACTCACCACATTTACTCACCACATCTACTCACCACATATACTCACCACATCTACAACACAAACTACACACCACATCTACTTACCACATTTACTCATCACATCTACACACACATCTACTTACCACATTTACTCATCACATCTACTTACCACATCTACTTACCACATCTACTTACCACATTTACTCACCACATCTACTTACCACATTTACTCACCACATCTACCATCTACATCCACATTTACTCACCACATCTACTTACCACATTTACTCACCACATCTCACACCACATCTACTTACCACATTTACTCACCACATCTACTTACCACATCTACTTACCACATCTACTTACCACATTACTCACCACATCTACTTACCACATCTACTCACCACATCTACTCACCACATCTACTCACCACATCTACTTACCACATCTACTTACCACATCTACTCACCACATCTACTTACCACATCTACTTACCACATCTACTCACCACATCTACTTACCACATCTACTTACCACATCCACTCACCACATCTACTCACCACATCTACTCACCACATCTACTTACCACATCTACTCACCACATCTACTCACCACATCTACTTACCACATTAACTCACCACATCTACTCACCACATTACACCCACATCTACTCACCACATTACTCACCACATCTACTCACCACATCTACACACCACATCTACTTACCACATTTACTCACCACATCTACTTACCACATCTACTCACCACATCTACTTCTCAAATCTACTCACCACATCTACTCACCACATCTACTTACCACATCTACTCACCACATCTACTCACCACATCTACTTACACATTTACTCACCACATCTACTCACCACATCTACTCACCACATCTACTTACCACATCTACTCACCACATCTACTTACCACATCTACTTGACACATTTACTCACCACATCTACTCACCACATCTACTCACCACATCTACTCACCACATCTACTCACCACATCTACTCACCACATCTACTCACCATCTACTTACCACATCTACTCACCACATCTACTTACCACATCTACTTACCACATCTACTCACCACATCTACTCACCACATCTACTTGCCACATCTACTTACCACATCTACTCACCACATCTACTCACCACATCTACTCACCACATCTACTTGCCACATTTACTCACCACATCTACTTACCACATCTACTCACCACATCTACTTACCACATCTACTCACCACATCTACTTACCACATCTACTCACCACATTCTACTTACTTACCACATCTACTCACCACATCTACTCACCACATTAACTCACCACATCTACTCACCACATCTACCACCACATCTACTCACCACATTTACTCACCACATCTACTTACCACATCTACTCACCACATCTACTCACCAAATCTACTCACCACATCTACTCACCACATCTACTTACCACATCTACTCACCACATCTACTTACCACATATACTGACCACATCTACTTACCACATCTACTTACCACATCTACTTACCACATCTACTACCACATCTACTTACCACATCTACTTACCACAAATACTTACCACATCTACTTACCACATCTACTATAACATTTACTAACCACATCTACTCACCACATTTACTCACCACGTCTACTTACCACATTAATCACCATATCTACTCACCACATTTACACACACATCTACTCACCACATTAACTCACCACATCTACTCACCACATCTACACACCACATCTACTCACCACATTTACTCACCACATACTTACCACATCTACTCACCACATCTACTCACCACATTTACTCACCACATCTACTTACCACATCTACCTACCACATCTACTCACCCACATCTACTCACCACATTTACTCACCACATCTACTTACCACATCTACCTACCACATCTACTCACCACATCTACTCACCACATCTACTCACCACATCTACTTACCACATGTACACACTACATCTACTCACCACATTTACTCACCACATCTACTCACCACATCTACTCACCACATCTACTCACCACATCTACCACCACACCTACTCACCACATTTACTCACCACATCTACTTACCACATCTACTCACCACATCTACTCACCACATATACTCACCACATCTACTTACCACATCTACTCACCACATCTACTCACCACATTTACTCACCACATCTACTCACACATCTACACACCACATCTACTCACCACATCTACTTACCACATCTACTTACCACATCTACTCACCACATCTACTCACCACATCTACTCACCACCTCTACACACCACATCTACTCACCACATTACTCACCACATCTACTCACCACATATACTCACCACATCTACACACAAAACCTACACACCACATCTACTTACCACATTTACTCACCACATCTACACACCACATCTACTTACCACATTTACTCATCACATCTACTTACCACATCTACTACCACATCTACTTACCACATTACTCACCACATCTACTTACCACATCTACTCACACATCTACTCACCACATCTACTCACCACATCTACTTACCACATCTACTTACCACATCTACTCACCACATCTACTTACCACATTTACTCACCACATCTACTACCACATTTACTCACCACATCTACCATCTACTTACCACATTTACTCACCACATCTACTTACCACATTTACTCACCACATCTACTTACCACATTTACTCACCACATCTACTTACACATCTACTCACCACATCTACTTACCACATTACTCACACACTCTAACACATCTACTTACCACATCTACTTACCACATCTACTCACCACATCTACTTACCACATTCTACTCACCACATCTACACCACATCTACTTACCACATTTACTCACCACATCTACTCACCACATCTACACACCACATCTACTCACCACATTTACTCACCACATCTACTTACCACATCTACTTACCACATCTACTCACAACATCTACTTACCACATCTACTCACCACATCTACTTACCACATTTACTCACCACATCTACTTACCACATTTACTCACCACATCTACATCTACATACCACATCTACTACCACACATTATACCATCTACTTACCACATCTACTTACCACATCTACTACCACATCTACTTACCACATCTACTACCACATCTACTCACCACATCTACTTACCACATCTACTTACCACATCTACTTACCACATCTACTCACCACATTACTTACCACATCTACTCACCACATCTACTCACCACATCTACTACCACATCTGCTCACCACATCTACTCACCACATCTACTTGCAACATTTTACTCACCACATCTACTCACCACATCTACTTACCACATCTACTTACCACATCTACTCACCACATCTACTTACCACATCTACTCACCACATCTACTTACCACATCTACTCACCACATTCTACTTACCACATCTACTTACCACAATCTACTCACCACATTCTACTTACCACATCTATTGCCACATTTACTCACCACATCTACTCACACATTACTCACCACATCTACTTCACATCTACTCACCACATCTACTCACCACATCTACTTGCCACATTTACTCACCACATCTACTCACCACATCTACTCACCACATCTACTTACCACATCTACTCACCACATTCTACTTACCACATCTACTTGACACATTTACTCACCACATCTACTCACCACATCTACTCACCACATCTACTCACCACATCTACTCACCACATCTACTCACCACATCTATTCACAACATCTACTTACCACATCTACTCACCACATCTACTTACCACATCTACTTACCACATCTACTCACCACATCTACTCACCACATCTACTTCACCACATCTACTTACCACATCTACTTACCACATCTACTACCACATCTATCACCACATTACTCACCAATCTACTCACCACATCTACTCATCACATCTACTTACCACATCTACTTACCACATCTACTTACCACATCTACTTACCACATCTACTCACCACATCTAATCACCACATCTACTCACCACATCTACTTGCCACATTACTCACCACATCTACTTACCACATCTACTCACCACATCTACTTACCACATCTACTCACCACATCTACTTACCACATCTACTCACCACATTCTACTTACCACATCTAATCACCACATCTTTACCACATTTACTCACCACATTCTACTTACCACATCTAATCACCACATCTACTTACCACATCTAATCACCACATTCTACTTACAACATCTAATCCCCACATCTACTGCCACATTTACTCACCACATCTACTTACCACATCTACTCACCACATCTACTTACCACATCTACTTACGACATCTACTTGCCACATTTACTCACCACATCTACTTACCACATCTACTCACCACATCTACTTACCACATCTACTCACCACATCTACTTACAACATCTACTCCCCACATCTACTTATACCATCTACTTACCACATCTACTACCACATCTACTCACCACATCTAATCACCAACATCTACTCACACACATCTACTTGCCACATTTACTCACCACGTCTACTTACCTCATTAACTCACCATATCTACTCACCACATTACACACCACATCTACTTACCACATAACTCACCACATCTACTCACCACATCTACACACCACATCTACTCACCACATTTACTCACCACATCTACTTACCACATCTACTCACCACATCTACTCACCACATTACTCACCACATCTACTTACCACATCTACCTACCACATCTACTCACCACATCTACTCACCACATTTACTCACCACATCTACTTACCACATCTACTACCACATCTACTCACCACATCTACTTACCACATCTACTCACCACATCTAATCACCACATCTACTCACCACATATACTCACTACATCTACTTCTCAATTCTACTCACCACATCTACTTACCACTTCTACTTACCACATCTACTCACCACATCTACTTACCACATATACTCACCACATCTACTACCACATCTACTTACCACATCTACTTACCACATCTACTTACCACATCTACTTACCACATCTACTTACCATATCTACTACCACATCTACTTACCACATCTACTTACCACATCTACTTACCACATCTACCTATAACATTACTAACACATCTACTCACCACATTTACTCACCACATCTACTTACCACATTAACTCACCATATCTACTCACCACATTTACACACCACATCTACTCACCACATTAACTCACCACATCTACTCACCACATCTACACACCACATCTACTCACCACATTTACTCACCACATCTACTTACCACATCTACTACCACATCTACTTCTCAAATCTACTCACCACATCTACTCACCACATCTACTTACCACATCTACTCACACATCTACTTACCACAAATACTTACCACATCTACTTACCACATCTACCTATAACATTTACTAACCACATCTACTCACCACATTTACTCACCAATCTACTTACCACATAACTCACCATATCTACTCACCACATTTACACACCACATCTACTCACCACATTACTCACCACATCTACTCACCACATCTACACACCACATCTACTCACCACATTTACTCACCACATCTACTTACCACATCTACTCACCACATCTACTCACCACATTTACTCACCACATCTACTTACCACATCTACCTACCACATCTACTCACCACATCTACTCACCACATTACTCACCACATCTACTACCACATCTACCTAACCACATCTACTCACCACATCTACTCACCACATCTACTCACCACATCTACTTACACATGTTACACACTACATCTACTCACCACATTTACTCACCACATCTACTTACCACATCTACTTACCACATCTACACACCACATCTACTCACCACATATACTCACCACATCTACTTACCACATCTACTCACCACATCTACTCACCACATTACTCACCACATCTACTCACCACATCTACACACACATCTACTCACCACATCTACTTACCACATCTACTTACCACATCTACTCACCACATCTACTCACCACATCTACTCACCACCTCTACACACCACATCTACTCACCACATTTACTCACCACATCTACTCACCACATATACTCACCACATCTACACACAAAACCTAACACCACATCTACTTACCACATTTATTCATCACATCTACACAAACATCTACTTACCACATTTACTCATCACATCTACTTACCACATCTACTTACCTCATCTACTTACCACATTTACTCACCACATCTACTTACCACATCTACTCACCACATCTACTCACCATATTACTCACCACATCTACTTACCACATCTACTTACCACATCTACTCACCACATCTACTTACCACATTTACTCACCACATCTACTTACCACATTTACTCACCACATCTACATCTACACCACATTTACTCACCACATCTACTACCACATTTACTCATCACATCTACACACCACATCTACTTACCACATTTACTCATCACATCTACTTACCACATCTACTTACCACATCTACTTACCCATTTACTACCACATCTACTTACCACATCTACTCACCACATCTACTCACCACATCTACTACCACATCTACTTACCACATCTACTTACCACATCTACTCACCACATCTACTCACCACATATACTTACCACATCTACTCACAACATCTACTCACCACATCTACTACCACATCACTCACCACATCTACTCACCACATCTAATCACCACATCTACTTACCACATCTACTCACCACATCTAATCACCACATCTACTCACCACATCTACTCACCACATCTACTCTCACATCTACTCACCACATCTACTACCACATCTACTTACCACATCTACTCACCACATCTACTTACCACATCTACTCACCACATCTACTACCACATCTACTTACCACAATCTACTTACCACATCTACTTACCACATCTACTTACCACATCTACTTACCACATCTACCTATAACATTTACTAACCACATCTACTCACCACATTTACTCACCACATCTACTTACCACATAACTCACCACATCTACTCACCACATTACACACCACATCTACTCACCACATTAACTCACCACATCTACTCACCACATCTACAAACACATCTACTCACCACATTTACTCACCACATCTACTTACCACATCTACTCACCACATCTACTTCTCAAATCTACTCACCACATCTACTCACCACATCTACTACCACATCTACTCACCACATCTACTACCACATATACTGACCACATCTACTTACCACATCTACTTACCACATCTACTTACCACATCTACTTACCACATCTACTCACCACATCTACTTACCACAAATACTTACCACA
This sequence comes from Megaustenia siamemsis, assembly GCA_032433765.1. Taxonomy (NCBI): domain Eukaryota; kingdom Metazoa; phylum Mollusca; class Gastropoda; order Stylommatophora; family Ariophantidae; genus Megaustenia; species Megaustenia siamemsis. The sequence goes on from JAVIAB010000156.1 coordinate 4,204,467, forward strand.
TCTACATACCACATCTACCTATAACATTTACTACCACATCTACTCACCACATCTACTCACCACATCTACTTACCACATTAACTCACCATATCTACTCACCACATCTACACACCACATCTACTCACCACATTAATATCACCACATCTACTCACCACATCTACACACACATCTACTCACCACATTTACTCACCACATCTACTTACCACATCTACTCACCACATCTACTCACCACATTACTCACCACATCTACTTACCACATCTACCTACCACATCTACTCACCACATCTACTCACCACATTTACTCACCACATCTACTTACCACATCTACCTACCACATCTACTCACCACATCTACTTACCACATCTACTCACCACATCTAATCACCACATCTACTCACCACATATACTCACCACATCTACTTCTCAAATCTACTCACCACATCTACTTACCACTTCTACTTACCACATCTACTCACCACATCTACTTACCACATATACTGACCACATCTACTTACCACATCTACTTACCACATCTACTTACCACATCTACTTACCACATCTACTTACCATATCTACTTACCACATCTACTTACCACATCTACTTACCACATCTACTACCACATCTACTTACCACATCTACCTATAACATTTAAACCACATCTACTCACCACATTTACTCACCACATCTACTTACCACATTAACTCACCATATCTACTCACCACATTTACACACCACATCTACTCACCACATAACTCACCACATCTACTCACCACATCTACCCACCACATCTACTCACCACATTACTCACCACATCTACTTACCACATCTACTCACCACATCTACTTCTCAAATCTACTCACCACATCTACTCACCACATCTACTTACCACATCTACTCACCACATCTACTTACCACATATACTGACCACATCTACTTACCACATCTACTTACCACATCTACTTACCACATCTACTTACCACATCTACTTACCACATCTATTACCACAAATACTTACCACATCTACTTACCACATCTACCTATAACATTTACTAACCACATCTACTCACCACATTACTCACCACGTCTACTTACCACATTAACTCACCATATCTACTCACCACATTTACACACCACATCTACTCACCACATTAACTCACCACATCTACTCACCACATCTACACACCACATCTACTCACCACATTTTCTCACCACATCTACTTACCACATCTACTCACCACATCTACTCACCACATTTACTCACCACATCTACTTACCACATCTACCTACCACATCTACTCACCACATCTACTCACCACATTTACTCACCACATCTACTTACCACATCTACCTACCACATCTACTCACCACATCTACTCACCACATCTACTCACCACATCTACTTACCACATGTACACACTACATCTACTCACCACATTTACTCACCACATCTACTCACCACATCTACTCACCACATCTACTCACCACATCTACACCACCACACCTACTCACCACATTTACTCACCACATCTACTTACCACATCTACACACTACATCTACTCATCACATATACTCACCACATCTACTTACCACATCTACTCACCACATCTACTCACCACATTTACTCACCACATCTACTCACCACATCTACACACCACATCTACTCACCACATCTACTACCACATCTACTTACCACATCTACTCACCACATCTACTCACCACATCTACTCACCACCTCTACACACCACATCTACTCACCACATTTACTCACCACATCTACTCACCACATATACTCACCACATCTACACACAAAAACCTACACACCACATCTACTTACCACATTTACTCATCACATCTACACCACCACATCTACTTACCACATTTAGTCATCACATCTACTTACCACATCTACTTACCTCATCTACTTACCACATTACTCACCACATCTACTTACCACATCTACTCACCACATCTACTCACCATATCTACTCACCACATCTACTTACCACATCTACTTACCACATCTACTCACCACATCTACTTACCACATTTACTCACCACATCTACTTACCACATTTACTCACCACATCTACCATCTACATACCACATTTACTCACCACATCTACTTACCACATTACTCACCACATCTACTTACCACATTTACTCACCACATCTACTTACCACATTTACTCACCACATCTACTTACCACATTACTCACCACATCTACATCTACTTACCACATCTACTTACACATCTACTCACCACATCTACTTGCCACATTTACTCACCACATCTACTAACCACATCTACTTACCACATTACTCACGACATCTACTCACCACATCTACACACCACATCTACTAACCACATTACTCATCACATCTACTTACCACATCTACTTACCACATTTACTCACAACATCTCCTTACCACATCTACTCACCACATCTACTTACCACATTTACTCACCACATCTACTTACCACATTTACTCACCACATCTACCATCTAATACCACATTTACTCACCACATATACCATCTACTTACCACATCTACTTACCACATCTACTCACCACATCTACTTACCACATTTACTTACCACATCTACTCACCACATCTACTTACCACATCTACTTACCACATCTACTTACCACATCTACTCACCACATCTACTTACCACATCTACTCACCACATGTACTCACCACATCTACTTACCACATCTGCTCACCACATCTACTCCACATCTACTTGCAACATTTACTCACCACATCTACTCACCACATCTACTTACCACATCTACTTACCACATCTACTCACCACATCTACTTACCACATCTACTCACCACATCTACTTACCACATCTACTCACCACATTCTACTTACCACATCTACTTACCACAACTACTCACCACATTCTACTTACCACATCTACTTGCCACATTTACTCACCACATCTACTCACCACATGTACTCACCACATCTACTTACCACATCTGCTCACCATATCTACTCACCACATCTACTTGCACATTTACTCACCACATCTACTTACCACATCTACTCACCACATCTACTTACCACATCTACTCACCACATCTACTTCACCACATCTGCTCACCACATCTACTCACCACATCTACTCACCACATCTACTCACCACATCTACTCACCACATCTACTTACCACATCTAATCACCACATCTACTTGCCACATTAACCCACATCTACTTACCACATCTACTCACCACATCTACTCACCACATCTACTTGCCACATCTACTTACCACATCTACTTACCACATCTACTTACGACATCTACTTGCCACATTTACTCACCACATCTACTTACCACATCTACTCACCACATCTACTTACCACATCTACTTACAACATCTACTTACCACATCTACTTACCACATCTACTCACCACATCTACTCACCACATCTACTCACCACATCTACTTACCACATTTACTCACCACATTCTACTTACCACATCTAATCACCACATCTACTTACCACATCTAATCACCACATTCTACTTACAACATCTAATCCCCACATCTACTGCCACATTTACTCACCACATCTACTTACCACATCTACTCACCACATCTACTTACCACATCTACTTACCACATCTACTTGCCACATTTACTCACCACATCTACTTACCACATCTACTCACCACATCTACTTACCACATCTACTTACCACATCTACTTACCACATCTACTTACCACATCTACTCACCACATCTAATCACCACATCTACTCACCACATCTACTTGCCACATTTACTCACCACGTCTACTTACCTCATTAACTCACCATATCTACTCACCACATTTACACACCACATCTACTTACCACATTAACTCACCACATACTACTCACCACATCTACACACCACATCTACTCACCACATTTACTCACCACATCTACTTACCACATCTACTCACCACATCTACTCACCACATTTACTCACCACATCTACTACCACATCTACCTACCACATCTACTCACCACATCTACTCACCACATTTACTCACCACATCTACTTACCACATCTACCTACCACATCTACTCACCACATCTACTTACCACATCTACTCACCACATCTAATCACCACATCTACTCACCACATATACTCACTACATCTACTTCTCAATTTACTCACCACATCTACTTACCACTTCACTTACCACATCTACTCACCACATCTACTTACCACATATACTGACCACATCTACTTACCACATCTACTTCACATCTACTTACCACATCTACTTACCACATCTACTTACCATATCTACTTACCACATCTACTTACCACATCTACTTACCACATCTACTTCACATCTACCTATAACATTTACTAACCACATCTACTCACCACATTTACTCACCACATCTACTTACCACATTAACTCACCATATCTACTCACCACATTTACACACCACATCTACTCACCACATTAACTCACCACATCTACTCACCACATCTACACACCACATCTACTCACCACATTTACTCACCACATCTACTTACCACATCTACTCACCACATCTACTTCTCAAATCTACTCACCACATCTACTCACCACATCTACTTACCACATCTACTCACCACATCTACTTACCACAAATACTTACCACATCTACTTACCACATCTACCTATAACATTTACTAACCACATCTACTCACCACATTTACTCACCACATCTACTTACCACATTAACTCACCATATCTACTCACCACATTACACACCACATCTACTCACCACATTACCTTCACCACATCTACTCACCACATCTACACACCACATCTACTCACCACATTTACTCACCACATCTACTTACCACATCTACTCACCACATCTACTCACCACATTTACTCACCACATCTACTTACCACATCTACTACCACATCTACTCACCACATCTACTCACCACATTTACTCACCACATCTACTTACCACATCTACCTACCACATCTACTCACCACATCTACTCATCACAATCTACTCACCACATCTACTTACCACATGTACACACTACATCTACTCACCACATTTACTCACCACATCTACTTACCACATCTATACCACATCTACACACCACATCTACTCACCACATATACTCACCACATCTACTTACCACATCTACTCACCACATCTACTCACCACATTTACTCACCACATCTACTCACCACATCTACACACCACATCTACTCACCACATCTACTTACCACATCTACTTACCACATCTACTCACCACATCTACTCACCACATCTACTCACCACCTCTACACACCACATCTACTCACCACATTTACTCACCACATCTACTCACCACATATACTCACCACATCTACACACAAAACCTACACACCACATCTACTTACCACATTTATTCATCACATCTACACAACATCTACTTACCACATTTAGTCATCACATCTACTTACCACATCTACTTACCTCATCTACTACCACATTTACTCACCACATCTACTTACCACATCTACTCACCACATCTACTCACCACATCTACTCACCACATCTACTTACCCCATCTACTTACCACATCTACTCACAACATCTACTTACCACATTTACTCACCACATCTACTTACCACATTTACTCACCACATCTACCATCTACATACCACATTACTCAACACATCTACTTACCACATTTAACATCACACATCTACCAACCCACATCTACTTACCACATTTAGTCATCACATCTACTTACCACATCTACTTACCACATCTACTTACCCCATTACTCACCACATCTACTTACCACATCTACTCACCACATCTACTCACCATATCTACTCACCACATCTACTTACCTCATCTACTTACCACATCTACTCACCACATCTACTTACCACATATACTTACCACATCTACTCACCACATCTACTTACCACATCTACTACCACATCCACTCACCACATCTACTCACCACATCTACTCACCACATCTACTTACCACATCTACTCACCACATCTAATCACCACATCTACTCACCACATATACCACTACATCTACTTCTCAATCTACTCACCACATCTACTTACCACTTCTACTTACCACATCTACTCACCACATCTACTTACCACATATACTGACCACATCTACTTACCACATCTACTTAACACATCTACTTACCACATCTACTTACCACATCTACTTACCACATCTACTTACCACATCTACCTATACACCAATCTACTAACATTTACTAACCACATCTACTCACCACATTTACTCACCACATCTACTTACCACATTAACTCACCACATCTACTCACCACATTCACACACCACATCTACTCACCACATTAACTCACCACATCTACTCACCACATCTACACAACACATCTACTCACCACATTTACTCACCACATCTACTTACCACATCTACTCACCACATCTACTTCTCAAATCTACTCACCACATCTACTCACCACATCTACTTACCACATCTACTCACCACATCTACTACCACATATACTGACCACATCTACTACCACATCTACTTACCACATCTACTTACCACATCTACTTACCACATCTACTTACCACATCTACTACCACATCTACTCACCACATTTACTCACCACATCTACTTACCACATCTACCTACCACATCTACTCACCACATCTACTCACCACATTTACTCACCACATCTACTCACCACATCTACCTACCACATCTACTCACCACATCTACTTACCACATCTACTCACCACATCTACTCACCACATCTACTCACCACATATACTCACTACATCTACTCTAATCTACTCACCACATCTACTTACCACATCTACTTACCACATCTACTCACCACATCTACTTACCACATATACTGACCACATCTACTTACCACATCTACTTACCACATCTACTTACCACATCTACTTACCACATCTACTTACCACATCTACTTACCACATCTACTACCACATCTACCTATAACATTTACTAACCACATCTACTCACCACATTTACTCACCACATCTACTTACCACATTAACTCACCATATCTACTCACCACATTTACACACCACATCTACTCACCACATTAACTCACCACATCTACTCACCACATCTACCCACCACATCTACTCACCACATTTACTCACCACATCTACTTACCACATCTACTCACCACATCTACTTCTCAAATCTACTCACCACATCTACTCACCACATCTACTTACCACATCTACTCACCACATCTACTTACCACATATACTGACCACATCTACTTACCACATCTACTTACCACATCTACTTACCACATCTACTTACCACATCTACTTACCACATCTACTTACCACAAATACTTACCACATCTACTTACCACATCTACCTATAACATTTACTAACCACATCTACTCACCACATTTACTCACCACGTCTACTTACCACATTAACTCACCATATCTACTCACCACATTTACACACCACATCTACTCACCACATTAACTCACCACATCTACTCACCACATCTACACACCACATCTACTCACCACATTTCTCACCACATCTACTTACCACATCTACTCACCACATCTACTCACCACATTTACTCACCACATCTACTACCACATCTACTACCACATCTACTCACCACATCTACTCACCACATTTACTCACCACATCTACTTACCACATCTACCTACCACATCTACTCACCACATCTACTCACCACATCTACTCACCACATCTACTTACCACATGTACACACTACATCTACTCACCACATTTACTCACCACATCTACTCACCACATCTACTCACCACATCTACTCACCACATCTACACACCACACCTACTCACCACATTACTCACCACATCTACTTACCACATCTACACACCACATCTACTCATCACATATACTCACCACATCTACTTACCACATCTACTCACCACATCTACTCACCACATTTACTCACCACATCTACTCACCACATCTACACACCACATCTACTCACCACATCTACTTACCACATCTACTTACCACATCTACTCACCACATCTACTCACCACATCTACTCACCACCTCTACACACCACATCTACTCACCACATTTACTCACCACATCTACTCACCACATATACTCCCACATCTACACACAAAACCTACACACCACATCTACTTACCACATTTACTCATCACATCTACACACCACATCTACTTACCACATTTAGTCATCACATCTACTTACCACATCTACTTACCTCATCTACTTACCACATTTACTCACCACATCTACTTACCACATCTACTCACCACATCTACTCACCATATCTACTCACCACATCTACTTACCTATCTACTTACCACATCTACTCACCACATCTACTTACCACATTACTCACCACATCTACTTACCACATTTACTCACCACATTCTACCATCTACATACCACATTTACTCACCACATCTACTTACCACATTTACTCACCACATCTACTTACCACATTTACTCACCACATCTACTTACCACATTTACTCACCACATCTACTTACCACATTACTCACCACATCTACCATCTACTTACCACATCTACTTACCACATCTACTCACCACATCTACTTGCCACATTTACTCACACATCTACTAACCACATCTACTTACCACATTACTCACGACATCTACTCACCACATCTAACACCACATCTACTACCACATTTACTCATCACATCTACTTACCACATCTACTTACCACATTACTCACAACATCTACTTACCACATCTACTCACCGCATCTACTTACCACATTACTCACCACATCTACTTACCACATTTACTCACCACATCTACATCTACTATACCACATTACTCACCACATATACATCTACTTACACATCTACTTACCACATCTACTCACCACATCTACTTACCACATGTACTTACCACATCTACTCACCACATCTACTTACCACATCTACTACCACATCTACTTACCACATCTACTCACCACATCTACTTACCACATCTACTCAACCACATGTACTCACCACATCTACTTACCACATCTGCTCACCACATCTACTCACCACATCTACTTGCAACATCTACTCACCACATCTACTCACCACATCTACTTACCACATCTACTTACCACATCTACTCACCACATCTACTTACCACATCTACTCACCACATCTACTTACCACATCTACTCACCACATTCTACTTACCACATCTACTTACCACAACTACTCACCACATTCTACTTACCACATCTACTTGCCACATTTACTCACCACATCTACTCACCACATGTACTCACCACATCTACTTACCACATCTACTCACCACATCTACTCACCACATCTACTTGCCACATTTACTCACCACATCTACTCACCACATCTACTCACCACATCTATTACCACATCTACTCACCACATTCTACTTACCACATCTACTGACACATTTACTCACCACATCTACTCACCACATCTACTCACCACATCTACTCACCACATCTACTCACCACATCTACTCACCACATCTACTCACAATATCTACTTACCACATCTACTCACCACATCTACTTACCACATCTACTTACCACATCTACTCACCACATCTACTCACCACATCTACTTACCACATCTACTACCACATCTACTTACCACATCTACTTACCACATCTACTCACCACATTTACTCACCACATCTACTTACCACATCTACTCACCACATCTACTTACCACATCTACTTACAACATCTACTTACCACATCTACTTACCACATCTACTCACCACATCTAATCACCACATCTAACACCACATCTACTTGCCACATTTACTCACCACATCTACTTACCACATCTACTCACCACATCTACTTACCAACATCTACTCACCACATCTACTTACCACATCTACTCACCACATCTACTTACCACATCTAATCACCACATCTACTTACCACATTTACTCACCACATCTACTTACCACATCTACTCACCACATCTACTTACCACATCTAATCACCACATCTACTTACCACATCTAATCACCACATCTACTTGCCACATTTACTCACCACATCTACTTACCACATCTACTCACCACATCTACTTACCACATCTACTCACCACATCTACTCACCACATCTACTCACCACATCTACTCACCACATCTACTCACCACATCTACTCACCACATCTACTCACCATATCTACTTACCACATCTACTCACCACATCTACTTGCCACATCTACTTACCACATCTACTCACCACATCTACTCACCACATCTACTTACCACATCTACTTACCACATCTACTTACCACATCTACTTACCACATCTCTTGCCACATTTACTCACCATATCTACTTACCACATCTACTCACCACATCTACTTACCACATCTACTTACAACATCTACTTACCACATCTACTTACCACATCTACTCACCACATCTAATCACCACATCTACTCACCACATCTACTTGCCACATTACTCACCACATCTACTTACCACATCTACTCACCACATCTACTTACCACATCTACTCACCACATCTACTTACCACATCTACTCACCACATTCTACTTACCACATCTAATCACCACATCTACTTACCACATTTACTCACCACATCTACTTACCACATCTAATCACCACATCTACTTACCACATCTAATCACCACATTCTACTTACCACATCTACTCACCACATCTACTTGCCACATTTACTCACCACATCTACTTACCACATCTACTCACCACATCTACTCACCACATCTACTCACCACATCTACTCACCACATCTACTCACCACATCTAATCACCACATCTACTTACCACATCTACTTACCACATCTACTCACCACATCTACTTACCACATCTACTCACCATATCTACTCACCACATCTACTCACCACATCTACTTACCACATCTACTCACCACATTCTACTTGCCACATCTACTCACCACATCTACTTGCCACATTTACTCACCACATCTACTTACCACATCTACTTACCACATCTACTCACCACATCTACTCACCACATCAACTCACCACCTCTACACCACACATCTACTCACCACATTTACTCACCACATCTACTCACCACATTACTCACCACATCTACACACAAAACCTACACACCACATCTACTTACCACATTTACTCACCACATCTACACACCACATCTACTTACCACATTTACTCATCACATCTACTTACCACATCTACTTACCACATCTACTTACCCATTTACTCATCACATCTACTCACCACATCTTCTCACCACATTTACTCACCACATCTACACACCACATTTACTCACCACATCTACTAACCACATTTACTCATCACATCTACTTACCACATCTACTTACCACATCTACTTACCACATTTACTCACCACATCTACTTACCACATTACTCACCACATCTACTTACCACATTACTCACCACATCTACCATCTACATACCACATTTACTCACCACATCTACTTACAACATTTACTCACCACATCTACTTACCACATTTACTCACCACATCTACTTACCACATTTACTCACCACATCTACTTACCACATTTACTCACCACATCTACTTACCACATCTACTTACCACATTTACTCACCACATTTACTCACCACATCTACTTACCACATTTACTCACCACATCTACTTACCACATTTACTCACCACATCTACTTACCACATTTACTCACCACATCTACTTACCACATCTACTTACCACATCTACTTACCACATTCTACTCACCACATCTACTTACCACATTTACTCACCACATCTACTTAACACATCTACTTACCACATTCACTCACCACATTACTCACCACATTTACTCACCACATCTACTCACCACATCTACTTACCACATCTACTTACCACATTTACTCACCACATTTACTCACCACATCTACTCACCACATCTACTTACCACATCTACTTACGACATTTACTCACCACATTTACTCACCACATCTACTTACCACATCTACTTACCACATTACTCACCACATTTACTCACCACATTACTTACCACATTACTCACCACATTACTTACCACATTTACTCACCACATCTACTTACCACATTTACTCACCACATCTACTTACCACATCTACTTACCACATTTACTCACCACATTTACTCACCACATCTACATACCACATTTACTCACCACATCTACTTACCACTTTACTCACCACATCTACTTACCACATTTACTCACCACATCTACTTACCACATTTACTCACCACATACTATTTACCACATTTACTCACCACATCTACTTACCACATTTACTCACCACATCTACTTACCACATTTACTCACCACATCTACTTACCACATTTACTCACCACATCTACTTACCACATTTACTCACCACATCTACTTACCACATTTACTCACCACATCTACTTACCACATTTACTCACCACATCTACTTACCACATCTACTTACCACATTTACTCACCACATTACTCACCACATCTACTTACCACATTTACTCACCACATCTACTTACCACATCTACTCACCACATCTACTTACCACATCTACTTACCACATCTACTCACCACATCTACTTACCACATCTACTCACCACATCTACTTACCACATCTACTCACCACATTTACTTACCACATCTACTTACCACAACTACTCACCACATTCTACTTACCACATCTACTTGCCACATTTACTCACCACATTACTCACCACATCTACTCACCACATCTACTTACCACATCTACTTACCACATTTACTCACCACATTTACTCACCACATCTACTCACCACATCTACTTACCACATCTACTTACCACATTTACTCACCACATTACTCACCACATCTACTTACCACATCTACTTACCACATTTACTCACCACATTTACTCACCACATTTACTTACCACATTTACTCACCACATCTACTTACCACATTTACTCACCACATCTACTTTCCACATTTACTCACCACATCTACTTACCACATCTACTTACCACATTTACTCACCACATTTACTCACCACATCTACTTACCACATTTACTCACCACATCTACTTACCACTTTTACTCACCACATCTACTTACCACATTTACTCACCACATCTACTTACCACATTTACTCACCACATCTACTTACCACATTTACTCACCACATCTACTTACCACATTTACTCACCACATCTACTTACCACATTTACTCACCACATCTACTTACCACATTACTCACCACATCTACTTACCACATTTACTCACCACATTTACTTACCACATTTACTCACCACATCTACTTACCACATTTACTCACCACATCTACTTACCACATCTACTTACCACATTTACTCACCACATTTACTCACCACATCTACTTACCACATTTACTCACCACATCTACTTACCACATCTACTCACCACATCTACTTACCACATCTACTTACCACATCTACTCACCACATCTACTTACCACATCTACTCACCACATCTACTTACCACATCTACTCACCACATTCTACTTACCACATCTACTTACCACAACTACTCACCACATTCTACTTACCACATCTACTTGCCACATTTACTCACCACATCTACTCACCACATGTACTCACCACATCTACTTACCACATCTGCTCACCACATCTACTCACCACATCTACTTGCAACATTTACTCACCACATCTACTCACCACATCTACTCACCACATCTACTTACCACATCTACTCACCACATTCTACTTACCACATCTACTTGACACATTTACTCACCACATCTACTCACCACATCTGCTCACCACATCTACTCACCACATCTACTCACCACATCTAATCACCACATCTATTCACAATATCTACTTACCACATCTACTCACCACATCTACTTGCCACATCTACTTACCACATCTACTCACCACATCTACTCACCACATCTACTTGCCACATCTACTTACCACATCTACTTACCACATCTACTTACGACATCTACTCACCACATTTACTCACCATATCTACTTACCACATCTACTCATCACATCTACTTACCACATCTACTTACAACATCTACTTAGCACATCTACTTACCACATCTACTCACCACATCTAATCACCACATCTACCCACCACATCTACTTGCCACATTTACTCACCACATCTACTTACCACATCTACTCACCACATCTACTTACCACATCTACTCACCACATCTACTTACCACATCTACTCACCACATTCTACTTACCACATCTAATCACCACATCTACTTACCACATTTACTCACCACATTCTACTTACCACATCTAATCACCACATCTACTTACCACATCTAATCACCACATTCTACTTACCACATCTAATCACCACATCTACTTGCCACATTTACTCACCACATCTACTTACCACATCTACTCACCACATCTACTTACCACATCTACTCACCACATCTACTCACCACATCTGCTCACCACATCTACTCACCACATCTACTCACCACATCTAATCACCACATCTACTCACCATATCTACTTACCACATCTAATCACCACATCTACTTGCCACATCTACTTACCACATCTACTCACCACATCTACTCACCACATCTACTTGCCACATCTACTTACCACATCTACTTACCACATCTACTTACGACATCTCCTTGCCACATTTACTCACCATATCTACTTACCACATCTACTCACCACATCTACTTACCACATCTACTTACAACATCTACTTAGCACATCTACTTACCACATCTACTCACCACATCTAATCACCACATCTACTCACCACATCTACTTGCCACATTTACTCACCACATCTACTTACCACATCTACTCACCACATCTACTTACCACATCTACTCACCACATCTACTTACCACATCTACTCACCACATTCTACTTACCACAACTACTCACCACATTCTACTTACCACATCTACTTGCCACATTTACTCACCACATCTACTCACCACATGTACTCACCACATCTACTTACCACATCTGCTCACCACATCTACTCACCACATCTACTTGCAACATTTACTCACCACATCTACTCACCACATCTACTCACCACATCTACTTACCACATCTACTCACCACATTCTACTTACCACATCTACTTGACACATTTACTCACCACATCTACTCACCACATCTGCTCACCACATCTACTCACCACATCTACTCACCACATCTAATCACCACATCTATTCACAATATCTACTTACCACATCTACTCACCACATCTACTTGCCACATCTACTTACCACATCTACTCACCACATCTACTCACCACATCTACTTGCCACATCTACTTACCACATCTACTTACCACATCTACTTACGACATCTACTCACCACATTTACTCACCATATCTACTTACCACATCTACTCATCACATCTACTTACCACATCTACTTACAACATCTACTTAGCACATCTACTTACCACATCTACTCACCACATCTAATCACCACATCTACCCACCACATCTACTTGCCACATTTACTCACCACATCTACTTACCACATCTACTCACCACATCTACTTACCACATCTACTCACCACATCTACTTACCACATCTACTCACCACATTCTACTTACCACATCTAATCACCACATCTACTTACCACATTTACTCACCACATTCTACTTACCACATCTAATCACCACATCTACTTACCACATCTAATCACCACATTCTACTTACCACATCTAATCACCACATCTACTTGCCACATTTACTCACCACATCTACTTACCACATCTACTCACCACATCTACTTACCACATCTACTCACCACATCTACTCACCACATCTGCTCACCACATCTACTCACCACATCTACTCACCACATCTAATCACCACATCTACTCACCATATCTACTTACCACATCTAATCACCACATCTACTTGCCACATCTACTTACCACATCTACTCACCACATCTACTCACCACATCTACTTGCCACATCTACTTACCACATCTACTTACCACATCTACTTACGACATCTCCTTGCCACATTTACTCACCATATCTACTTACCACATCTACTCACCACATCTACTTACCACATCTACTTACAACATCTACTTAGCACATCTACTTACCACATCTACTCACCACATCTAATCACCACATCTACTCACCACATCTACTTGCCACATTTACTCACCACATCTACTTACCACATCTACTCACCACATCTACTTACCACATCTACTCACCACATCTACTTACCACATCTACTCACCACATTCTACTTACCACATCTAATCACCACATCTACTTACCACATTTACTCACCACATTCTACTTACACATCTAATCACCACATCTACTTACCACATCTAATCACCACATTCTACTTACCACATCTAATCACCACATCTACTTGCCACATTTACTCACCACATCTACTTACCACATCTACTCACCACATCTACTCACCACATCTGCTCACCACATCTACTCACCACATCTACTCACCACATCTAATCACCACATCTACTTACCACATCTACTTACCACATCTACTCACCACATCTACTTACTACATCTACTCACCATATCTACTCACCACACCTACTCACCACATCTACTTACCACATCTACTCACCACATTCTACTTGCAACATCTACTCACCACATCTACTTGCCACATTTACTCACCACATCTACTTACCACATCTACTTACCACATCTACTCACCACATCTACTCACCACATCAACTCACCACCTCTACACACCACATCTACTCACCACATTTACTCACCACATCTACTCACCACATATACTCACCACATCTACACACAAAACCTACACACCACATCTACTTACCACATTTACTCATCACATCTACACACCACATCTACTTACCACATTTACTCATCACATCTACTTACCACATCTACTTACCACATCTACTTACCACATTTACTCATCACATCTACTCACCACATCTACTCACCACATTTACTCACCACATCTACACACCACATTTACTCACCACATCTACTAACCACATTTACTCATCACATCTACTTACCACATCTACTTACCACATCTACTTACCACATTTACTCACCACGTCTACTTACCACATTTACTCACCACATCTACTTACCACATTTACTCACCACATCTACCATCTACATACCACATTTACTCACCACATCTACTTACAACATTTACTCACCACATCTACTTACCACATTTACTCACCACATCTACTTACCACATTTACTCACCACATCTACTTACCACATTTACTCACCACATCTACTTACCACATCTACTTACCACATTTACTCACCACATTTACTCACCACATCTACTTACCACATTTACTCACCACATTTACTTACCACATTTACTCACCACATCTACTTACCACATTTACTCACCATATCTACTTACCACATCTACTTACCACATCTACTTACCACATTCTACTCACCACATCTACTTACCACATTTACTCACCACATCTACTTACCACATCTACTTACCACATTTACTCACCACATTTACTCACCACATTTACTCACCACATCTACTCACCACATCTACTTACCACATCTACTTAGCACATTTACTCACCACATTTACTCACCACATCTACTCACCACATCTACTTACCACATCTACTTACGACATTTACTCACCACATTTACTCACCACATTCTACTTACCACATCTACTTACCACTTTTACTCACCACATTTACTCACCACATTTACTTACCACATTTACTCACCACATTTACTTACCACATTTACTCACCACATCTACTTACCACATTTACTCACCACATCTACTTACCACATTTACTCACCACATCTACTTACCACATTTACTCACCACATCTACTTACCACATTTACTCACCACATCTACTTACCACATTTACTCACCACATCTACTTACCACATTTACTCACCACATTTACTTACCACATTTACTCACCACATTTACTTACCACATTTACTCACCACATCTACTTACCACATTTACTCACCACATCTACTTACCACATCTACTTACCACATTTACTCACCACATTTACTCACCACATCTACTTACCACATTTACTCACCACATCTACTTACCACATTTACTCATCACATCTACTTACCACATCTACTTACCACTTCTACTTACCACATTTACTCACCACATCTACTTACCACATTTACTCACCACATTTACTTACCACATTTACTCACCACATCTACCATCTACTTATCACATCTACTTACCACATCTACTCACCACATCTACTTGCCACATTTACTCACCACATCTACTCACCACATCTACTTACCACATTTACTCACCACATCTACTCACCACATCTACACACCACATCTACTAACCACATTTACTCATCACATCTACTCACCACATCTACTTGCCACATTTACTCACCATATCTACTTACCACATCTACTCACCACATCTACTTACCACATCTACTCACCACATCTACTTGCCACATCTACTTACCACATCTACTCACCACATCTACTCACCACATCTACTTACCACATCTACTTGCCACATTTACTCACCACATTTACTCACCACATCTACTTACCACATCTACTTACCACATCTACTTGCCACATCTACTCACCACATCTACTTACCACATCTACTTGCCACATCTACTTGCCACATCTACTCACCACATCTACTCACTACATCTACTTACCACATCTACTTACCACATCTACTCACCACATCTACTTGCCACATTTACTCACCATATCTACTTACCACATCTACTCACCACATATACTCACCACATCTACTTACCACATATACTTACCACATCTACTTACCACATCTACTCACCACATATACTCACCACATCTACTTACCACATATACTTACCACATCTACTTACCACATCTACTTAGCACATCTACTTACCACATCTACTCACCACATCTACTCACCACATTCTACTTACCACATCTACTTGCCACATCTACTTACCACATCTACTTGCCACATCTACTTACCACATCTACTTGCCACATCTACTCACCACATTCTACTTACCACATCTACTTACCACATCTACTTACCACATCTACTCACCACATCTACTCACCACATCACCACATCTACTCACCACATCACCACATCTACTCACCACATCACCACATCTACTCACCACATCACCACATCTACTCACCACATCACCACATCTACTCACCACATCACCACATCTACTCACCACATCACCACATCTACTCACCACATCACCACATATACTCACCACATCTACACACCACATCACCAATTTACTCACCACATCTACTCACAAACATATATTTTATGTAAAGAAAACACCAATCACGAAATCTCTTTAGATGACTATGCAAGTGATTGATTTGTGGTTCTGGAGATGGGGGGGGGGTTGATATGGTTCCTAGACTTCGAAGTTTGAGGGGGGGGGGGAGTTCGCTGAAATCTGACTGGACATGTCCTGAAGATACGGACAAGTGAGCTGGGAGAAGATGATGATGAGGTGGAAAGAATATGAAAAGGTGATGTAAACAAGAAGAAGAAAAGGTGGGAAGTATAAAACGAAGAAGTGAGAAGAAGAAGAAGAAGAAGTAGAAAGAAAAAGAAATGGAAAGAGGAAGAAGAAAGAGATGTGCGTAGAAGAAAGAATGAAAGTAAGAAAGAAAGAAAGACAGAACGGAAGAAAAAAAAAGAAATAAAGGAAGGAAGAAAGAAATTAGTAAATAAAGAAAGAAAGAATTAAAGAAAAGACGTAAAACATAATATCAAACTGATCATCTGATGAGGAGATTTAGAATCCAGCATTTAGAAAGCAGTTTGTGTTCTACTGCCAGTTAAATAGGAATCATCACCTCATGATCAAATGTATTAGAAAACATCTCTCAACAAATTGCATGTAGGAAGATCAAGACATTCCTGAATGATATCGATTGTCAGCAGTGATTGATGACGATTTCAAGAGATAGCATGCACCATCATTTGTATATCTGCAAATTATTTTTGTGTCATCTCTGATTAAATGCCAGTTATTGTATTTAGATCTTTTTGATTCGCTGCCTTCTTGTTCCGAACTTCCTACCTATTTTTGTTCACCTGTCGATGTTTCTTTCTCAGCTGCTGTTGTTTCTTATATGCTGATGTTGCTTCTACTTTTTTATTGATTGTTGTTTTTACTTTGAGAGTCGACCATGAACCCGTGATGACCTTCCAGCAAGTGGAGCAAGCATGCAGTGGGCGCGTGATCAAAACGTTCTGATTGGCTCGCGAGAATAAATGTCTACACGTCGTGGCAGTGTACTGCAATAATACCATAAACATAGTACTACAATAAATACCATAAACATAGTACTACAATAAATACCATAAACATAGTACTACAATAAATACTATAAACATAGTACTACAATAAATACCATAAACATTGTACTACAATAAATACCATAAACATAGCGCTACATTAAATACCATAAGCATAGTACTACAATAAATACCATAAACATAGTACTATAATAAAAACCATAAGCATAGTAATACAATAAATATCATAAACATAGTACTACAATAAATACCATAAACATAGTATTACAATAAATACCATAAGCATAGTACTACAATAAATACCATAAACATAGTACTACAATAAATACCATAAACATAGTACTACAATAAATACAATAAACATAGTACTTCAATAATATCATAAACGTGGTACTATAATAAATACCATAAACATAGTACTACAATAAATACCATAAACATAGTATTTCAATAATATCATAAACATAGTACTACAATAAATACCATAAACAAAGGACTGCAATAATATCATAAACATAGTGTTACAATAAATACCACAAACAAAGGACTGCAATAATTTGATAAAGATAGTGCTACAATAAATACCATAAACAAAGGACTGCAATAATATCATTAACATAGTACTACAATAAATACAATAAACAGTGGACTGTATAATATCATAAACATAGTGCTACTATAAATAAAATAAACATAGTACTACAATAAATACCATAACCAAAAGACTGCAATAATATCATAAACAGAGTGCTACAATAAATACCATAAACAGTGGACTGCAATAATATCATAAACATAGTACTACAATAAATACCATAAACGTAGTACTACAATAAATACCATAAACATAGTACTACAATAAATACCATAAACATAGTACTACAATAAATACCATAAACATAGTACTACAATAAATACCATAAACGTAGTACTACAATAAATACCATAAACATAGTGATACTATAAATAAAATAAACATAGTACTACAATAAATACCATAAACAGTGGACGGCAATAATATCATAAACAGAGTGCTACAATAAATACCATAATCAGTGGACTGCAATAATTTCATAAACATAGTGCTACTATAAATAAAATAAACATAGTACTACAATACATACCATAACCAAAAGACTGCAATAATATCACAAACATAGTGCTACAATAAATACCATAAACAGTGGACTGCAATAATATCATAAACATAGTACTACAATAAATATCATAAACATAGTACTACAATAAATACCATAAACATAGTACTACAATAAATACCATAAACATAGTACTTCAATAATATCATAACGTGGTACTATAATAAATACCATAAACATAGTACTACAATAAATACCATAAACATAGTATTCCAAAAATATCATAAACATGGTACTATAATAAATACTATAAACATAGTACTACATTAAATACCATAAACAAAGGACTGCAATAATATCATAAACATAGTGTTACAATAAATACCACAAACAAAGGACTGCAATAATTTCATAAACATAGTGCTACTATAAATACCATAAACAATGGACTGCAATAATATCACAAACATAGTGCTACTATAAATACCATAACCAAAGGACTGCAATAATATCATAAACATAGTACTACAATAAATACCATATACAAAGAACTGTAAAATAATAAACATAGTACTACAATAAATACCATAAACAGTGGACTGCAATAATATCATAAACATAGTGCTACTATAAATACCATACACGAGGACTACAATAATACCATAAATATAATACTGCAGTAAAAACAAAGCATAAATAGAGCGCTTTAATAAAAACCATAAAGTGTCATGCAATAAATGCCATAGACAGTGTATGCAAAAATACCTTGAATATAGTGCTGCAATAATACATAACAAAGTACTGCAATAACACCGTAAACCACTAGTGCTCTGCAATAATAGGTAAACAGTGTACTGCAAAATATCATAAACAAAGCACTGCAGTAATACCATAAATAGTGTACTGCAACAAATACAGTAGACAGTGTGCTGAATAAATATCATAAACAGTGTCCTGAAACAAATACCATAAACAGTGTACTCAAACAAATACCATAAACAGTGTATTGCAACAAATACCATAAACAGTGTACTGTAACAAACACAATAAATAGTGTACTGAAACAAATACCGTAAACAGTGTATTGCAACAAATACAATAGACAGTGTACTGAATAAATACCATAAACAGTGTACTGAATAAATACCATAAACAGTGTACTGAAACAAATACCATAAACAGTGTATTGAATAAATACCATAAACAGTGTATTGAAACAAATACCATAAACAGTGTACTGTAACAAATACAATAAATAGTGTACTGAAACAAATACCGTAAACAGTGTACTCTTAAACATATACCATAAACAGCGTACCGAAACAAATACCGTAAACAGTGTATTGAATAAATACTATAAAGAGTTAACTGCAACAGATACCATAAACAGTGCACTGCAATAATACCATAAACAGTTTACTGCAATAAACTTAAAAAATGGCGTGCATGTTTAAACATAATAAAAATACAATGTTGATGTGAACATCATAAACGAAACACTGTTGCAGACATCATAAATATAAAACTGCTTTTTGGACATCGTGAACAAAAAACTGCTATTTGAACATCATAAACATAAAACTGATGTTTGAACATCATAAACAAAAAACTGCTATTTGAACATCATAAACATAAAACTGATGTTTGAACATCATAAACATACAACTGCTATTTGAACATCATAAACATAAAACTGCTATTTGAACATTATAAACATACAACTGTTATTTGAACATCATAAACATACACCTGCTATTTGAACATCATAAACATAAAACTGCTATTTGAACATCATAAACATAAAACTGCTATTTGAACATCATAAACATACAACTGCTATTTGAACATCATAAACATAAAACTGCTATTTGAACATCATAAACATACAACTGCTATTTGTACATCATAAACATACAACTGCTGTTTGAACATCATAAACATACAACTGCTATTTGAACATCATAAACATACAACTGCTGTTTGAACATCATAAACATACAACTGATGTTTGAACATCATAAACATACAACTGCTGTTTGAACATCATTAACATACAACTGCTATTTGAACATCATAAACATGCAACTGCTATTTGAACATCATAAACATACAACTGCTGTTTGAACATCATGAACATACAACTGCTATTTGAACATCATAATCATACAACTGCTGTTTGAACATCATAAACATACAACTGCTGTTTGAACATTATGAACATACAACTGCTATTTGAACATCATAATCATACAACTGCTGTTTGAACATCATAAACATACAACTGCTGTTTGAACATCATAAACATACAACTGCTATTTGAACATCATAAACATACAACTGCTGTTTGAACATCATAAACATACAACTGCTATTTGAACATCATAAACATACAACTGCTATTTGAACATCATAAACATACAACTGCTGTTTGAACATCATAAACATACAACTGCTGTTTGAACATCATCAACATACAACTGCTGTTTGAACATCATGAACATACAACTGCTATTTGAACATCATAATCATACAACTGCTGTTTGAACATCATAATCATACAACTGCTGTTTGAACATCATAAACATACAACTGCTGTTTGAACATCATAATCATACAACTGCTGTTTGAACATCATAATCATACAACTGCTGTTTGAACATCATAAACATACAACTGCTGTTTGAACATCATAAACATACAACTGCTATTTGAACATCATAAACATACAACTGCTGTTTGAACATCATAATCATACAACTGCTATTTGAACATCATAAACATGCAACTGCTGTTTGAACATCATAAACATACAACTGCTATTTGAACATCATAAACATACAACTGCTATTTGAACATCATAAACATACAACTGCTATTTGAACATCATAATCATACAACTGCTGTTTGAACATCATAAACATACAACTGCTGTTTGAACATCATAAACATACAACTGCTATTTGAACATCATAAACATACAACTGCTATTTGAACATCATAAACATACAACTGCTATTTGAACATCATAAACATACAACTGCTATTTGAACATCATAAACATACAACTGCTGTTTGAACATCATAAACATACAACTGCTGTTTGAACATCATAAACATACAACTGCTATTTGTACATCATAAATATACAACTGCTATTTGAACATCATAAACATACAACTGCTATTTGAACATCATAAACATACAACTGCTATTTGAACATCATCAAATTGAGTGGCAGCGATGAAACATGATCGCCACCGCCATCATGAACTTTCTCAGACACCGCGACTACATCATCAACTCAACTTCATATCTATCATAAACATCACCGCCATCATGAACTTTCTCAGACACCGCGACTACATCATCAACTCAACTTCATATCTATCATAAACATCACCGCCATCATGAACTTTCTCAGACACCGCGACTACATCATCAACTCAACTTCATATCTATCATAAACATCACCGCCTACTCCCACCCATAAAACCTGCAAGACTCACGATTTCGTCCCATGTCTGGCCAGCAATCGTTCATCAACTTGATCTATCACAGCTTTCGTATTTTGAGCTTGGTTGCGTCCGTCTCCCAATTGGATCACATTTCCTTTCGTATTTACGTCGATTTACGACATCACATATTTATGTCTACTTACGGAGGTCCATGTTTACTGGTAGTGTTACCCTGATGACTTTCTATAAGTTATCGGCCCTGAAAGGACTGGTGAAAGGGCAGAGCTGTTGAAGACATGTAAGTATTTGTGCTTTTTTTTTTTGTATTTCTTTATCGTGACAGGTCTTGTGATTAAACACAAAAGAAATGTGAGTGCATTTTGACGTTTGTTGGTGTAAATTGTGCAGATTTCACTCGGTCGTCATGTAGCACGGACTGAATAAGACGAACTCCCAAATAATTATTCAGAAAAGACAAGTCGCTATTAATAAAACTATGTGTGTGTGTCTGGCAACTACCAGCGGTTCTGCTTTGAGGACAGAGAGTGAGACTCGGGGCGAATTTTTCATTGGAGATTTGTCTTATTATTATTCTTTGTATTATTTATTATAATTTCCTTTCTCATTTGGATTTTAGTGTCGAGGGGGGATACAGTTTGTGTCTTTAGCTATGCAGCTGGCCTCTCTTGTTGTTGGCCTCTCTTTGGCCTCTCTTACTGTTGGTTTATCCTACTGTTACGTTTCCTCGTGTTTGACATTTTCTAACAATCAATGTTTTTTTTTTTATGATCGACCCTATTGTACAGTGTTCCAGTAGCATCGTTTATGACTCATCTCATAGTTTACTAATTCTATGAAGCCATTTTATCTGTTGTTTGTTTATGCATTCTATGATTGAAATTAGTGTTAGCTTTTTTCTCAGTCCTTCATTTCTGATCTTATCTCTCAGACTGTTTCCTATCATTCGTCTAACACATTTCATCTCTGTAGAGGCTATTTTTCTTATTGTTCTTGCATCTAGGGTCCAGGTCTGGCATTGGTAGCACAACGTTGGGATGAGGATTGTATTGTATAGTGCTCGTTTTGCCTCCAGAGTTATTTCCTTGTTGGACAATAGTGGTGATAACTGTCCAATGATTTGACAAGTTTTGTTGCATCTTGAGCCTATTTCTGCTGTTTGTGAATTGTTGTTTGTCACTAAACTTCCTAGGTATTTGAATTCCTCTACTTGTTATAGCTGTCTGTGGTCTATAGTATGTTGATGTTCTGTTTTACTTTGGCGATAATCATAAGCTCTGTCTTGCTGGTTTAATGTCCGTGTTGCGTTGAGTGCCTCTGTTGTTCAATCTAAGTGTTCAGCAAGGACTTCTGTTTTCCATCTATTAAATTTGGATGTGTCAACTAAATGCCTGGATATCGCTCATCGCTGAAAACATGAACAAGTTACATTATCCACCACTAGATGCGGATCCAGTCATTGCTCTAAGGTTCCAGGCAGCTCATACAGGGATCACCAAACGACAGTCATCGCCGTGAACATTGCCCACACGGATAAGCTCATCTACAATCAGCAGATCAACGGTTCACAATGGAGAAGAATGGAGACTTAAATCGTAAACAACATATTTGTTGAGGAATAGAGGCACAAATCATAAACAACATATTTGTTGAGGAATAGAGGCACAAATCATAAACAACATATTTGTTGAGGAATAGAGGCACAAATCATAAACAACATATTTGTTGAGGAATAGAGGCACAAATCATAAACAACACATTTGTTGAGGAATGGAGGCACAAATCATAAACAACACATTTGTTGAGGAATGGAGGCACAAATCATAAACAACACATTTGTGGAGGAATGGAGACACAAATCATAAACAACACATTTGTGGAGGAATGGAGGCACAAATCATAAACAACACATTTGTGGAGGAATAGAGGCACAAATCATAAACAACAAATTTGTGGAGGAATAGAGGCACAAATCATAAACAACATATTTGTGGAGGAATAGAGGCACAAATCATATACAACATATTTGTGGAGGAATAGAGGCACAAATCATAAACAACATATTTGTGGAGGAATAGAGGCACAAATCATAAACAACATATTTGTGGAGGAATAGAGGCACAAATCATAAACAACATATTTGTGGAGGAATAGAGGCACAAATCATAAACAACATATTTGTTGAGTAATAGAGGTACAAATCATAAACAACATATTTGTTGAGGAATGGAGGCACAAATCATAAACAACATATTTGTTGAGGAATGGAGGCACAAATCATAAACAACATATTTGTTGAGTAATAGAGGCACAAATCATAATCAACACATTTGTGGAGGAATACAGGCACAAATCATAAACAATATATTTGTTGAGGAATAGAGGCACAAATCATAAACAACATATTTGTTGAGGAATAGAGGCACAAATCATAATCAACACATTTGTGGAGGAATAGAGGCACAAATCATAAACAATATATTTGTTGAGGAATAGAGGCGCGAATCATAATCAACACATTTGTGGAGGAATAGAGGCACAAATCATAATCAACACATTTGTGGAGGAATAGAGGCACAAATCATAAACAACATATTTGTTGAGGAATAGAGGCACAAATCATAAACAACATATTTGTTGAGAAATAGAGGCACAAATCATAAACAACATATTTGTTGAGGAATAGAGGCACAAATCATAAACATATTTGTTGAGGAATAGAGGCACAAATCATAAACAACATATTTGTTGAGGAATGGAGGCACAAATCATAAACAACATATTTGTTGAGGAATAGAGGCACAAATCATAAACAACATATTTGTTGAGGAATAGAGGCACAAATCATAAACAACATATTTGTTGAGGAATAGAGGCACAAATCATAAACAACACATTTGTTGAGGAATGGAGGCACAAATCATAAACAACACATTTGTTGAGGAATGGAGGCACAAATCATAAACAACACATTTGTGGAGGAATGGAGGCACAAATCATAAACAACACATTTGTGGAGGAATGGAGGCACAAATCATAAACAACACATTTGTGGAGGAATAGAGGCACAAATCATAAACAACATATTTGTGGAGGAATAGAGGCACAAATCATAAACAACATATTTGTGGAGGAATAGAGGCACAAATCATAAACAACATATTTGTGGAGGAATAGAGGCACAAATCATAAACAACATATTTGTTGAGGAATAGAGGCACAAATCATAATCAACACATTTGTGGAGGAATACAGGCACAAATCATAAACAATATATTTGTTGAGGAATAGAGGCACAAATCATAAACAACATATTTGTTGAGGAATAGAGGCACAAATCATAATCAACACATTTGTGGAGGAATAGAGGCACAAATCATAAACAATATATTTGTTGAGGAATAGAGGCGCGAATCATAATCAACATATTTGTTGAGGAATGGAGGCACAAATCATAAACAACATATTTGTTGAGGAATGGAGGCACAAATCATTATATCCAAGACATCCATGGGAAGACACGGGCAGGCAGGATCTGTTAACTGCCACACAACGTATATCACGTCATGTTTAAGACAAAAGAAATCTAGAAGTGTGAGATCATGAATGAAGAGAAAATGAGATGTTCATGATGAAAGCGTTGTTAACACAACCATAACAGACGACTATCTCAACTAGTCATAACTCTCACTTGTAACAAACTCACGCAGTTATCAACTCTTGCTTGTAACAAACTCACACATTTATCAACTCTCACTTGTAACAAATTCACACATTTATCAACTCTCACTTGTAATAAACTCACACAGTTATCAACTCTCACTTGTAACAAACTCACACAGTTATCAATTCTCACTTGTAACAAACTCACACAGTTATCAAGTCTCACTTCTAACAAACTCACACAGTTATCAATTCTCACTTGTAACAAACTCACACAGTTATCAATTCTCACTTGTAACAAACTCACACAGTTATCAAGTCTCACTTCTAACAAACTCACACATTTATCAACTCTAACTTGTAACAATCTCACATAGTTATCAACTCTCACTTCTAACAAACTCACACATTTATCAACTCTAACTTGTAACAAACTCACACAGTTATCAACTCTCACTTGTAAGAAACTCACACAGTTATCAACTCTCACTTGTAACAAACTCACACATATATCAACTCTCACTTGTAACAAACCCACACAGTTATCAACGCTCACTTGTAACAAACTCACGCAGCTATCAACTCACACTTGTAACAAACTCACGCAGTTACCAACTCTCACTTGTAACAAACTCACACAGTTATCAACTCTCACTTGTAACAAATTCACACATTTATCAACTCTCATTTGTAACAAACTCACACAGTTATCAACTCTCACTTCTAGCAAACTCACACATTTATCAACTTTAACTTGTAACAAACTCACACAGTTATCAACTCTAACTTGTAAGAAACTCACACAGTTATCAACTCTCACTTGTAACAAACTCACACAGTTATCAACTCTCACTGGTAACAAACTCACACATTTATCAACTCTCACTTGTAACAAACTCACACAGTTATCAACTCTAACTTGTAACAAACTCACACAGTTATCAACTCTCACTTGTAACAAATTCACACATTTATCTACTCTATCTTGTAACAAACTCACACAGTTATCAACTCTCACTTGTAACAAATTCACACATTTATCTACTCTAAGTTGTAACAAACTCACACAGTTATCAACTCTCACTTGTAACAAACTCACACAGTTATCAACTCTCACTGGTAACAAACTCACACATATATCAACTCTCACTTGTAACAAACCCACACAGTTATCAACGCTCACTTGTAACAAACTCACACAGTTATCAACTCTCACTGGTAACAAACTCACAGAGTTATCAACTCTCACTTGTAACAAACTCACACAGTTATCAACTCTCACTTGTAACAAACCCACACAGTTATCAACTCTCACTTGTAACAAACTCACACAGTTATCAACTCTCACTTGTAACAATCTCACACAGTTATCAACTCTCACTTGTAACAAACCCACACAGTTATCAACTCTCACTTGTAACAAACTCACACAGTTATCAACTCTCACTTGTAACAAATTCACACATTTATCTACTCTAAGTTGTAACAAACTCACACAGTTATCAACTCTCACTTGTAACAAACTCACACAGTTATCAACTCTCACTTGTAACAATCTCACACAGGTATCAACTCTCACTTGTAACAAACTCACACAGTTATCAACTCTCACTGGTAACAAACTCACACAGTTATCAACTCTAACTTGTAACAAACTCACGCAGTTATCAACTCTCACTTGTAACAAACTCACACAGTTATCAACTCTCACTTGTAACAAACTCACACATTTATCAACTCTCACTTGTAACAATCTCACACAGTTATCAACTCTCACTTGTAACAAACTCACACAGTTATC
This sequence comes from Megaustenia siamemsis, assembly GCA_032433765.1. Classification (NCBI taxonomy): domain Eukaryota; kingdom Metazoa; phylum Mollusca; class Gastropoda; order Stylommatophora; family Ariophantidae; genus Megaustenia; species Megaustenia siamemsis. The sequence goes on from JAVIAB010000156.1 coordinate 4,234,920, forward strand.
AACTCTCACTTGTAACAAACTCACACAGTTATCAACTCTCACTTGTACCAAACACAAACAAACGTCTAATACTCTCCAAGTCTGGGCTAAACAATTGAATATTATGCCCCTGCAGATCGTAAATGAACTCATCCTAAAAATCGATATTGTAATAACAAGAGAAACATATTTCATCTGATTGTAGACGATGGGAAATAAGAACGACGACAGATTATCCGCAACTGAGTAATAGAGTTCAAAGGTCAGGTTTCGGTCGGTGACCTGGTTAATGATGTCGTGGTGACCAAAGTTGTGATGGTGTTTTTGGTTGTGTACTTGGAGCGGTGGTCGGAGAGTGATTCTGCGAGTATGGTTTTGTTTCATCTTGTGCTATGTCCTAAAGTGTACTTTGTGATGTCGTGTACTTTGTGCTATCGGGTACTTTGTGATGTCATGTGCTTTGGGTTATAGTGTGCTTTGTGATGTCATGTACTTTGGGTTATCGTGTGCTTTGTGATGTCATGTACTTTGTGATGTCATGTACTTTGCGCTATCGTGTGCTTTGTAATGTCATGTACTGTGTGCTTTCATTTATCAATCCTAGTTTCAAGATATTTTGTGGCGATAATATTTGTGGTCGGTCTTCAGTTTGTACCCAGTACAATTATTGATCAATGTTTATGTTAGTTCACAGTTGTTTGTGAATGATACGTTAGTTCATCTCATCATGGATGCCTTTCTACCAAGGTAAACTACACAAGCTAGATACTGCTGTTGCACACTCCAAGTGACTAGAAGAAACTGTGTATTTAGTTGTAGTTAGTCGATGGCACCGGTATCACAGCCAACGAATTCAAATCCATAATTGCTCAACAGCATCTGCCAGTGGAATCATCCGAATGAACATCTCATCGTGTTGAAGGGTCGAAACTTAGTCTTCAAATGAACAAACTATTGTGGTTAACCATTGATTAATTCAGCTTCTGAAAATCTTGACAAATATTACAGGAAAATCTTGACAAATATTACAGGAAAATCTTGACAAATATTACAGGAAAATCTTGACAAATATTACAGGAAAATCTTGACAAATATTACAGGAAAATCTTGACAAAAATTACAGGAAAATCTTGACAAATATTACAGGAAAATCTTGACAAATATTACAGGAAAATCTTGACAAATATTACAGGAAAATCTTGACAAATATTACAGGAAAATCTTGACAAATATTACAGGAAAATCTTGACAAATATTACAGGAAAATCAACAGCGACAAAACAGAAGTCATGGATATCGCAAAAGAGAAACAGAACATAATTATAACAACATAATTATAACAACATAATTATAACAACATAATTATAGAAGGCAGACAACTAAAACAAGTAGAGGAATTTAAATACCTAGGAAGTCTAGTGACAAACGACAATTCACCAATGATGAAATGGGTTAGAAAAACAGTCTGAGAGATAAGATCAGAAATGTGTTAGACAAATGACAGGAAACAGTCTGTGAGATAAGATCAGAAATGTGTTAGACAAATGACAGGAAACTGTCTGAGAGATAAGATCAGAAATGTGTGAGGTGAATGACAGGAAACTGTCTGAGAGATAAGATCAGAAATGTGTGAGGTGAATGACAGGAAACAGTCTGAGAGATAAGATCAGAAATGAAGAACTGAGAAAAAAGCTAGGGATAGCCCCCGCCATAGAATATATAAAGAAACAACAGATAAAATGGTTTGGCCACGTGACAAGGCAGAGTGACCAAAACACAACACGATGAGTCCTCAATAAACATTGTGAGAACACCAGACCCAAGGGTCGACCACGAAAAAGATGGATTGACGGAATATTAGAAGCACTAGGAAACATAACAGCAGCAGAGGCGAACAGAAGAGCAAAAGATGGATTGACGGAATATTAGAAGCACTAGGAAACATAAGAGCAGCAGAGGCGAACAGAAGAACAAAAGACCGCAAATTATATCTCCCCTCGACGCTGAAAGGCAAATGAGGAAGGAAAGAAATTTTAATTTGCCATTCTTTTAGTATATATATATATATATATATATATATATATATATATATATATATAACTAACATCAAATGGTATTATACAGCTGGACTAATAGAAAGACAAGACAAACTACAACGTTTCGGCAAAAGTCTTCATCAGGTATATCGAACAAACTGGCGAAGTCCAAGCCAGAAAACACGGCATAGATTTAAAAATGGCGAAAAGTACAGTGGCCAGGATTTACGCAGAGTCCAGTTAAAAGATTAATAGGCAATTGGCCAGGTAGGATTTAATTAAACTAAAAGGATCCAAAGAGTGTAAAATAGGGAAAAAAAATGATCTGTTAGTTGTGTTGTTTGTTCTACTAGACTATCATCTATAGATATCAGCTTGAGAAAATATATTTCACGTTTCGCCTTTGTAGTATCACAAATTGAAACCACTTCCTTACACTTGAATTGTTAGAATGAAGGACATTAGACAAGAAAACAGAACAGGAAATGGAGATTTATGGAAGAATATATAGAATTGGATGGAAAGAAAAGAAAACAAACGATGAAGTTTTAAAACAACTAAAAATGAAAAGAGAACTACTGAATAAAATTAGAACAAGA